>OZ010596.1:11157403-11509903 GCA_963932145.1 Acanthosepion lycidas
AAAACCAAATAGGTAGATATTTTAAGTACTGTTACTAAATCGGCAGCAGTAAATATATACCTAGTTGTTATCGAGAGGTGGGATCGAAATGTCCTTTAATGATGTGCTGCACCTTTTTTGCATTTATTGCCTTTCATTTTGACCCTGGGCGCAAGGTATAATTACTAAATAATCCCCAATTTTCTCTACGCAGGTTTTGAAATTTTATTTAAAAAAAATCGTAATATTGTTTCTAAATTTCTCAGTCTTGTTTTTAACTTTATATTTTAGGTTTAAAGGAGTTGAAACATTTCTTAAACGTTACACTGAAAAGCTACTAAAATGACATTCTCTTCGAAAAAGAACAAACAAGCTAATTATTTTGTAGCCAATCACTATCTTTGATATCTTACGCAATGATGGTTTTTAGTGACTACCTCCTGTCTCTTAAGAATAATAAGACGTCTCGGTCGGAGATAACTTAAATATTTCGATGTATTAAGTCACCTATTCTTTAAGGAGAAAAATGGGAGCCATTTGTTAACCTGCACTCGCCGCGTCTCTAAAGTTTTCGTCGGATATTTTTAACGGGGGCAATACTCGTCTCTTAAGACATTCTTTAGATTATTCTTCAATCATTCGGGTCGTTTTCTTCGTCTTTTTTTGTGGGTGGGTGTGTAGGGTCATGCGGTATATCGAACAGTCGCTTTCTGATCGGAGAGTCCATTGGACATGGCATGTGGAACTAGAACAGTCTACCACTGTGAGCGAAATAAAGGGCTCAGTTCGATATTCCAACCATTTGAAGAAGGCCGGAGCGTACAACGGCCGAAACGTTGTAATAAATATGGCGACAAAGATGAGGACAATAGTCCGAATAATGTAAATAGTGTAAAGCTAGACTTTTTTTTTTTTTTTTTTTTTTTTTATGAGCCTAACATATTTAATTTTATAACCTGTCTAATTGTAAATTGCATAAAGGGAAGTTTTCTGAAAAATTGTATTGTAAATTTGTATTCTGTTTTGCGCCATTTACTAAATGTTTCTTTTCAATTTCTCATTGGAGTAGGTTCGTCTGCGCCTTTCTCAATATTTAGGTTAAGAGACATGACGTTTTTCTCTTCTCTCCCCCCACCAAAAAAAAATCCTTTTAATTCAAATGCAAACTTGAATACAAAAATCTAAGCCAACCGACTCTGTTTCCCAACAGGAAAGAGCTTAGAGATCAAGACTCTTAAAATCGAAACCAGATTCTGATGCCTCGAAATCGATTGTTTTCTTTTCTGTAAACTGATTGTAATGACTATATGATAGTTAAACGTCAATTTCTGAGAAAAATAAATTCTTTTTACTATGAGAATATACGTTCACATAAAATCAATTTTTACAGACCCAACACTGTTGAAAAACTTAAATCTGCAGTTCCAATAGGCAGTGTGACTTAATTTATTTAATGACTTCACGAGGTGGTCGTACTTAAGACTAGATTTTTGTTTGAGTGGTGGGCTCTTCATGAAAGAAAAATCCGTATATTTTTTTTTTTTTTCAGTCGGCGAGAAAAAAAAAACGAAACAAAAAACGCAATTTTTAGACATCCTTACGTTACGGCCTCTACTTCTACCACAACTAAAATCAGACGCAATCAAAATTTTAATTTTCCCATGTAAATGACTGGTTAGGTTTAGGGTTGGAGTTAAGGGCTAGGGTTGAAGAGACAAAGGAGAAAGGAATACATTTTAACATTGAGATTTTCATGTATTTTCATATTTCTTATAAATGATTAACAAAGAAAATATATTCTTCTGTGTTTACAATTGGAAAATAAAAACATCTAAAACTTGGCTAGTAGGAAATTTGCGTGAAGTTCAGTTGTCAGAATAAGGTTTTTCTCTGAGACAAGACGCGGCCGGCGCTTACCTCTTTCTTGATTAAAAGAAAGAAGGGAGATTACGTACAAGTTTTTATTGCCCTTAAAAAAAAATAGTGGTCTATCAAACGATTTGGCTGAATTTTTTTGTTTTTTCTTACGAAATGAAAGCAAAAAATCCAATCACGTTTTCCGTAAATTGTTAGAAATCCTGGATTTATCCGGTTTAAACGAAATTTTCAATATTTTTTACATAAAATAATGAATTTTATTGTGGAAATATTGTGCAGTCAGGGGCAGTTTCGCATAAAGAAATCCTTAAAAAATGCCGTTTCAGGTAAAATAAAAAATGTACAATATTTCGAACTTTACCAAAAAATTTCATAATACAAGTGTTTCTATTAAATCTGAAAGAAAATAATTTCCACTGAATATATTTAAAATCTTCAATAGGATTTTCGCACTCATCAATTTCCTCGTAACAAGAGCTTCTGTCTGTGTGTGTCCGTCTCCGTCGCTCTCTCTCTCTCTGTGTCCGTCTCCGTCGCTCTCTCTCTCTCTCTCTGTGTCCGTCTCCGTCGCTCTCTCTCTCTCTCTCTCTGTGTCCGTCTCCGTCGCTCTCTCTCTCTCTCTCTGTGTCCGTCTCCGTCGCTCTCTCTCTCTCTCTCTGTGTCCGTCTCCGTCGCTCTCTCTCTCTCTCTCTGTGTCCGTCTCCGTCGCTCTCTCTCTCTCTCTCTGTGTCCGTCTCCGTCGCTCTCTCTCTCTCTCTCTGTGTCCGTCTCCGTCGCTCTCTCTCTCTCTCTCTGTGTCCGTCTCCGTCGCTCTCTCTCTCTCTCTCTCTCTGTCCGTCTCCGTCGCTCTCTCTCTCTCTCTCTCTGTGTCCGTCTCCGTCGCTCTCTCTCTCTCTCTCTCTGTGTCCGTCTCCGTCGCTCTCTCTCTCTCTGTGTCCGTCTCCGTCGCTCTCTCTCTCTCTGTGTCCGTCTCCGTCGCTCTCTCTCTCTCTGTGTCCGTCTCCGTCGCTCTCTCTCTCTCTGTGTCCGTCTCCGTCGCTCTCTCTCTCTCTGTGTCCGTCTCCGTCGCTCTCTCTCTCTCTGTGTCCGTCTCCGTCGCTCTCTCTCTCTCTGTGTCCGTCTCCGTCGCTCTCTCTCTCTCTGTGTCCGTCTCCGTCGCTCTCTCTCTCTCTGTGTCCGTCTCCGTCGCTCTCTCTCTCTCTGTGTCCGTCTCCGTCGCTCTCTCTCTCTCTGTGTCCGTCTCCGTCGCTCTCTCTCTCTCTGTGTCCGTCTCCGTCGCTCTCTCTCTCTCTGTGTCCGTCTCCGTCGCTCTCTCTCTCTCTGTGTCCGTCTCCGTCGCTCTCTCTCTCTCTGTGTCCGTCTCCGTCGCTCTCTCTCTCTCTGTGTCCGTCTCCGTCGCTCTCTCTCTCTCTGTGTCCGTCTCCGTCGCTCTCTCTCTCTCTGTGTCCGTCTCCGTCGCTCTCTCTCTCTCTGTGTCCGTCTCCGTCGCTCTCTCTCTCTCTCTGTGTCCGTCTCCGTCGCTCTCTCTCTCTCTCTGTGTCCGTCTCCGTCGCTCTCTCTCTCTCTCTGTGTCCGTCTCCGTCGCTCTCTCTCTCTCTCTGTGTCCGTCTCCGTCGCTCTCTCTCTCTCTCTGTGTCCGTCTCCGTCGCTCTCTCTCTCTCTCTGTGTCCGTCTCCGTCGCTCTCTCTCTCTCTCTGTGTCCGTCTCCGTCGCTCTCTCTCTCTCTCTGTGTCCGTCTCCGTCGCTCTCTCTCTCTCTCTGTGTCCGTCTCCGTCGCTCTCTCTCTCTCTCTGTGTCCGTCTCCGTCGCTCTCTCTCTCTCTCTGTGTCCGTCTCCGTCGCTCTCTCTCTCTCTCTGTGTCCGTCTCCGTCGCTCTCTCTCTCTCTCTGTGTCCGTCTCCGTCGCTCTCTCTCTCTCTCTGTGTCCGTCTCCGTCGCTCTCTCTCTCTCTCTGTGTCCGTCTCCGTCTCTCTCTCTCTCTCTCTGTGTCCGTCTCCGTCTCTCTCTCTCTCTCTCTGTGTCCGTCTCCGTCTCTCTCTCTCTCTCTCTGTGTCCGTCTCCGTCTCTCTCTCTCTCTCTCTGTGTCCGTCTCCGTCTCTCTCTCTCTCTCTCTGTGTCCGTCTCCGTCTCTCTCTCTCTCTCTCTGTGTCCGTCTCCGTCTCTCTCTCTCTCTCTCTGTGTCCGTCTCCGTCTCTCTCTCTCTCTCTCTGTGTCCGTCTCCGTCTCTCTCTCTCTCTCTCTGTGTCCGTCTCCGTCTCTCTCTCTCTCTCTCTGTGTCCGTCTCCGTCTCTCTCTCTCTCTCTCTGTGTCCGTCTCCGTCTCTCTCTCTCTCTCTCTGTGTCCGTCTCCGTCTCTCTCTCTCTCTCTCTGTGTCCGTCTCCGTCTCTCTCTCTCTCTCTCTGTGTCCGTCTCCGTCTCTCTCTCTCTCTCTCTGTGTCCGTCTCCGTCTCTCTCTCTCTCTCTCTGTGTCCGTCTCCGTCTCTCTCTCTCTCTCTCTGTGTCCGTCTCCGTCTCTCTCTCTCTCTCTCTGTGTCCGTCTCCGTCTCTCTCTCTCTCTCCGTCTCTCTCTCTCTCTCTCTCCGTCTCTCTCTCTCTCTCTCTCCGTCTCTCTCTCTCTCTCTCTCCGTCTCTCTCTCTCTCTCTCTCTCTCTCTCTCTCTCTCTCTCTCTCTCTCTCTCCGTCTCTCTCTCTCTCTCTCTCTCTCTCCGTCTCTCTCTCTCTCTCTCTCTGTGTCCGTCTCCGTCTCTCTCTCTCTCTCTCTGTGTCCGTCTCCGTCTCTCTCTCTCTCTCTCTGTGTCCGTCTCCGTCTCTCTCTCTCTGTGTCCGTCTCCGTCTCTCTCTCTCTGTGTCCGTCTCTCTCTCTCTGTGTCCGTCTCTCTCTCTCTGTGTCCGTCTCTCTCTCTGTGTCCGTCTCTCTCTCTGTGTCCGTCTCTCTCTCTCTCTCTCCGTCTCTCTCTCTCTCTCTCTGTGTCCGTCTCCGTCTCTCTCTCTCTCTCTCTGTGTCCGTCTCCGTCTCTCTCTCTCTCTCTCTCTGTGTCCGTCTCCGTCTCTCTCTCTCTCTCTCTCTGTGTCCGTCTCCGTCTCTCTCTCTCTCTCTCTCTGTGTCCGTCTCCGTCTCTCTCTCTCTCTCTCTCTGTGTGTCCGTCTCCGTCTCCGTCTCTCTCTCTCTCTCTCTCTCTGTGTGTCCGTCTCCGTCTCTCTCTCTCTCTCTGTGTCCGTCTCCGTCTCTCTCTCTCTCTCTGTGTCCGTCTCCGTCTCTCTCTCTCTCTCTGTGTCCGTCTCCGTCTCTCTCTGTGTCCGTCTCCGTCTCTCTCTGTGTCCGTCTCCGTCTCTCTCTGTGTCCGTCTCTGTCTCTCTCTGTGTCCGTCTCTGTCTCTCTCTGTGTCCGTCTCTCTCCGTCTCTGTCTCTCTCTGTCTCTGTCTCTGTCTCTGTCTCTGTGTGTGTCTCTGTCTCTCTCTCTGTGTGTCTCTCTGTGTGTCTCTGTCTCTGTATGTATATATATATATATATATATATATATATATTTTCCATTGTCCAGTTTTAAACTTATTTCCCTTTTTAATTTTTACTACTGTTTGACATTTGTACAGAGGTTCAAGGCGGAAATAAATCTGACTGCAGTCAATTAACAACAACACTTCAATAAGTCTTTATCAAGTTCTCACTTTTTGTGTTCTTTCTTGCACTCGACCGCTTCATACTACTCTCCTGTCTTTTTAACAGGCGCGAGGAGAGGTTTCCGTTTCCTTCTAAAAAATTTTTAATTCCCAGTAACGCCTTATAAATATTAAATTCAGAATGACTGAAAAAAAAAAAAACAAACAAACAAAAAAAACTGCATTTGGTGCAATTAATTTTGTGACTTCAAACTGGTAAGAAAATAAAAATGCAACGAATTACTAAAAAGTATCATTTTAACTAGTGTTTAATTTGTTTTATATTTCTATTGTATAAAACAAAATCATTTTAAGTTTCATAAAAACTGATATAAAAATATTCTTAGACTATTGGTTATATATTGAATATTTTTAAGGATAAACAATCAATTTTTTTGATTGTAGGCTTTTTATATTTTAAAAATTGTACACACGCTTTGGGTGTAATACTACTGTTACTCGTTATGCCGGCCATGGGCTACTGTATGTAAAGAAACGTGTGACACTCTAACCCTGGGCTGGTTGCAGCACCATTTGTGACCTTGGCTGGTTCGGGGGAAACCCTGGTTTATCACGGAACCATGTGTGACACTAACTCCTCTGGTTGTCCTGGTCGCGGTCGATGTCTGGTTAGATTGCCGTTCCCAGCTCGCCTCCAACATCTGGTTACCGAAGTAACTGCTTTGATCTCTAGTCTAACCTACCCACGTTGTGATTTGATCTTAGGTAGACGAAATCAATCAGACGTCGGGCCGTAGTGCAAGCTGAATCCGGGGTAAAGGTGATACCGCACAAGTGTATGTAAAAGAAAAATAATGAAATAAACTCGAGAGGTTCAAATGTGTTTAAGAAAATAACAAGTATCGTTATATCTGTCTGCTGAATACAGGAGTGCGTCTTTCTCCCAACCCGCTTCTATATGTTTTTCAATAAACTGCTTTTTGGTATCTTCAGACGATTAAAACTTGCTTTGGTGGTGTAAGTCTAAGTCGGAATGCGTGGAAATCTTGCGGTCAGCTCCTGCGAGGCTGGTCTCCCCAAGCTCAACAGCTCTCTGTCGATCTGCGTGCGTCTCCGATCTCCAACCCAAGTCTCTTTTCTCCTAATGAACGCCCGGGGACGTTCGTTTATATGGACGCCGACCAAAACCGGGCTGGGG
Organism: Acanthosepion lycidas; assembly: GCA_963932145.1. NCBI lineage: Eukaryota > Metazoa > Mollusca > Cephalopoda > Sepiida > Sepiidae > Acanthosepion > Acanthosepion lycidas. The sequence continues at coordinate 11,164,076 of OZ010596.1, forward strand.
CCTGTCGTGGTTTGGGTTTTCGATAATTCCAAATCCTGAATAAGGATTCTCTTTGTCTTAGGACAGGAAAATTTATCAACTTTCCATTTTTGGAAGTCAATTACTCTGTTTTAGAGGGGTTCTCCCTTTTCAGTGAGGAGAGGTCGGAGGAGAATTATCCTCCTAAACTCTTCCTTTCTCACATTGGTATCTCATACCAATCCCTTTAGTGGGCGTTAACAAGTTTCCCTTTCTCATATGTTCACCTTCGTCCATCACTCACGCCACCACTCAGCCAATGAACGCTCGGCAGCGTGGGTGTGGCTAGACTGGCATTAGTTTACATTATCGCCCAAACAAAAAAAATTATCTTCCCTTTTCTTTCTTTCGGCCAGAATTCTTATGAATCGCATACTGCGGCCAATAAATTTTTATCTAAACTTGGGGTCACCTGGAATTCATTAGCGGAATTTTCCCAACTCATTAACTACCGCCAGTCGTTCCCATTTGAATACTAAATCTGTCTTTCTCGTCTCAATATTATCGCTTTTCCAGATACCCGTTCTCGGTGACAGAAAGTCTGTCGTTAACAGTTTGAACAAGCAGTAACAATGATTCCCTCTTCTCGATCCTATCTTATGTCAAGATCCGGACATACAACAGATGGGTCTCCTCGCTGGACACAAGAACCAAAACGAAATGATATCTCTGAAAGATAATTAGTGGCTATTCTCTCAGGGTGGTATTACTGAAATTCCCTCTCGGTCACGTGCTTGGCCCAGTTTTGTTTATCTTTTTAGAATTATGTTTTCCTTGTCGCGTCATGACATTAATTAATTCTGATAGAATTCGAAACCTGCTTCTCTTATGAATTTTCTGTCTTCTGCGAAAAATATCTTTTTTTTTCGTAAATGAAAATAAAATCTTTACCCATTTTTTCTTTTTCTTTTTTTATTTTTTATTTTTTTTTTTTTTAAATAAATAATAATAATGTCGCTCGGTATGTCTTTCGTTATAGCTCTTTCTCGCTCGCCTTAAGTATTTCTCGTTTTGTAATTTCCATGCTTAATTAGTTGGCTAATTACCATGGCTAAATAATTTCACAAACGTTATTCTTGCTATATAGGACAAATATTGATTATAAAATTTAATTTTTTTTTAATTGTCTATAATGGCGGTTCATTGAGTTTGTGACTAAATGATTGTACCAATGTTTAAAAAAAAATGTATAAAAATTTACTTTTTTTATTTACGGATGAGCTTTAGGCTACTTTTGTTTTTTAATTGGTGGTACATAGTAATTACAAATAATGGACATGTGTGTAATATATATATATATATATATATATATATATATATAATTAATTATTCACTGGAAATGTATAGAAATCTAGGCAAACAGGCTTTTATGATAATGCTGTCAAATTTTTTTTTTTTTTTTTTTTTTTTTTATTATATCTCATAAGTGACATGGTTAAAAACTCACGTGTTTTTAAAGCTTGTCTCCTCCTTGGGCAAAGCTCCTTGACATGTAATAACTTAATCTAATATCAATAATTAATAAATTAATATTAGCTATTAAATAATGAAAGAGATAGAGGTAACTCAATAATGTAAGAAATTTTTAGAGTATTTTAAATTATTGTAAGAAACAAACAAAAAAAGCTATTGTATCACTTTTGATTCACCGTACTAAACCTGTCAGCACATTCAGCCATCAAATTATCAATGGTGACGTGAAAATAACAAGACCTCGAAGTCAAATGTTTGTCTAGAAAATTTTATGCTATAAGTGATTTGTTTTTGTTTCAGAACAGATTAATTTAACTTTAAGTTTGCTAATTTTACGAAAGTAACGTTTCAGAAATGTATATCTTATTTTAGCGGGAATTTTAAAACTGAAAATAGGTTCGTTTACATTTCATTAAAATAAAGTTAAAAATGGTCGTTTTTTTTTTTTTTTTTTTTTTTTTCGGAAGCATCGACTAAAAATCATTCAAATTTCTATTTGAAATACTCCACAGTATTTTTTTTTTTTTTTTTTTTTCTGGAAATAGAAAATTTAATCCTTTAGCTTTCAACTGAAACTGTTGGAAAGCTTCGAAAAGGATTTTTCCTTTATGAAAAATACACTTAAAGCCTCATTCTATAAGGATTTTTAAGCTAGCTACTACGGAGGGCTAGTTGAGCCCTCGATCCGAAACTAAAGGTATATCTGGTCCAGCTTAAAATTGGCAATGATATTTTTGAAGAAATTTGAATTCCTCAGTTCACTCCATGGAACTTGTAAACTTCACTTTAAGTCTGATACAGGCTATAAGTGCACTTCCTGGGCTGAATGTCCAATTTGTGCCAAAAATTGACTTCAAATCACAAACTCTGCGGAACTTCAAAACTTCATATCACGAAACATCTCATTTTAATTCTGATTCTTTGGCATTATGAAGAAATTAGTTTCGTCAATCCAAATTTTTGGAAGTATTTTTAACAAAAAATTTAAGTTCGCTAAGTTTTTTTTTGTGTGTGTTGCTTTAAACTGAATATAAATTAAAACTTAAAATCAGTTTTTTATTTTTTCCATTTATTTTAAAATTAAAATTTTTTGACTGTTCCCTCCTCATAAATCCTAATGCTGAATGTTCAATTACCAGATGAAGGGCAGATTTTCAATTCCGGGATAATCCTGATTTCAAAAAGTTATATGACAAGAGTTAAATTTGCTGTCCATTTATTTAGATAGATGGAAGATAGATAATTATAATTTCAATTGGGTCAATGTGTGGAACCGCGCAGGGATTCCACCTACTTTTACGTGCGCGCGCGTATTACACCCCTTCCTTTCACGTTCGGCTAGTTATAGTAGTAAGCAGCCGTCTGCAGCCGACGTGAGGAAGTTGCTGGCTGCTGCTGATTCCAACTAGAACAGTATTTGAAGTTTTCCCGCGCATTCTCTGACGTCACTGACGAACGGTGTTTTTCAAATCAGTCGCTGCCTGGTCGCCGAGCTATAAGGTCGACTCATTTATTTCGCGCCCCTTTACCCATACGCGGGCCGAAATATCTTAACTACAAAATCCTTCCTAGTAAACTCCTTGGCTCATCATGCCGAACCTCTTCATGTGGTTGCAACTTTCTGCGAACAACTTGTTTGTTCTTTCCTCCGTTTTCTACCAGAGAACGTAGAGTTTGCGACACCGTCGCCATCACACTTTTACAATGACTAATTCCTCGTCCTGACGCGAACAACCTGTTCGAACTTTCCTCCGTTCACTACCAGGGAACGTAGAGTTTACGACACCTGATGATTGATAAACTTCACATACACCTTTTTGAACTGTAACCTTACGAACCAGTCAAAAAAAAAAAAAAAGATATTACACACACACACATTACAAAAATCTCGCAGTGAGTATTTTCCTTTGTTGTGTATGCATATACTTTTTGTATAAGAAGACTCTGTTCCAGAACTTCTTTCTGAGGAAACCTTTCCCGCCTTAGCCATTTTGATTTTCGTTTTGGAACGGAACATTAACATTCTTTTACCGACTACTTGTCACAACCTTATACAACTTTCCTACTTGCTAAGAACTAGCTTTACCTTTCTGATAGTCTCCACTGTTTGAGACAAACACTTTTTATTAAATAAATTTCTATATTTGTTCTTCCACCAGACTCGTTTTCGTCGTTCCTCCTGGCTACCTATTTTTACCTTTTTATGCACGTGTTGAATGACCCTTTTTCCTCACTGAGGAGACTGTAATAATTCTACGGTTGAAAGATCACATTTTTATCATTTATTTATTTATTTTTATTTATTTATTTATTTTTTTTACTTTGCTAGTGGATTCGGCAGTCGTAAGTAGTGTCTGGCACAAGGCCACCTTTTCGTAGGCCAGCACTGCACGCTACCGGGTCTGCTACAAATGCAGAGGAGTAGTAGTTCTGTTTTTTTGTAAGGACAATAAAATTATAAGCCAATAATCAAAAGCGATTTTTTCCCCTTTTTCTTCGAATGACAACCAACTATCAAAACATTCCAATAAGCAAACTTGCATCAGCGTTGGATGGTCAATTTGTAATAAGTATCATCAGTTGTTGTGGCGTGTACTTGTTTTTTGAAGCGAGACTTTCTAATGCTGAAGGCAAATATCATTACGATCAATTAGGGGGGAGATATTGTTGTCCCATGATTTTCGTTTTTAAAAACAATATATAGTAATGGGTGCGCTATGGAAGAAAGGATTACCGTCTCGTTTTCGTTTCTCCCATTATGGGCTTTATTCTCCCCATGATATAACACCGTATAAAGAAAAACAAATGACGAACATGCTATGTTCTCGGAGAGTTTTATGACGCTGTCATACATAAAATTATGCGTATTTACATAACTTTAACATATATACACAACAAGCAGAGTTAAGGGGTAACGAAAAGATAGGGTCATACATATAATATGGAGATTCTTCTGTGTTTCTAGAGAAGGCGCATATTTCCAAAGGGAAACTGCCAAGTAGGACGAACAACTTGTGTGCCTTTTCTCCAGGAAGCTGACTGATACTTTTGTCACTGTATGAAGTGACGGTACTGAGAGGCGCGCGCACGCACACACACACACACACACACACACACACACACACACACACACACACACACACACACACACACACACACACACACACACTTTCCCCTGGCAATCTGGATTGTTTCGCCTCTACAAATTGGAACGATGCACCAAGAGTTCACTTTTTCAACTATCAAAAATCTGGTATGCGGGTGAAGCAAATTGGGGAAAATGGCTTTATCTCTTTCTTGAGAAATTAGAAAAACACGTCATTGTTGAGAATTGGCAGACAGGAATTATATTTTCGTTCGCGAAAACTAATTGAGAACTGAAAACAGAATAAACCCGCTGCAAGGGTTAAGATTATGAAAATCGATCCTGTCATAACAGGCAGGTTGTCTAATTTGTTTTCCTCAAGACTGAGATCGGCCAAAAGATGGAAAACAGCGTGACTCTTTGAGAATTTAGGCAAACAAATGTTTTCGTTGACAAAAAAAAATTGAGAAATAATTTAATCTCACTCGGAAGATTAACATGAAACGCAGTGGTCTGGTTTGGGTTCTCGCTGGACAGAGGTAATAGTAAGGAAGTGAAATGGAGTCAGAACTGAAATTAATTATAATAAACTACGCTCCTTCATTTACGTACTTTAAAAATTAGATTTGTCACACACAATAATGCCAGAGAAGTGTGTAATTAGTATACCGAGGAAGAGGCAGTGTTTAGACCTGCCTGTGTGGAGTGGTGGTGCAACATGTGAAGTGAAGCAGGTTGGAGTTAAGTGAGGGGCAATACCTATAACTAATCCCAAGGAAGGGGAATAATTCTTCAAATTTGAAAAGTTGATTAAGAAAGCAGAAATAGGGAACAAAACTTTTATTGGGATTAATGAAAATTGGGAAATCACCAAATCCCCAGGACCTTTCGGCCCCACGCCAGTTTTGGACCGAAGTGCATACAAGCAGATGACTTTGGGGAGCTCGAAGATTTTGGGCTGAGAATCCACTGAGAGTGCCTTTTGAAATCCACGTCAGCTGCCACCGGATTTCCTGATTCCAAGACTTTCAAACCTGTTCCTCCAGAAGTTTAGACAAGGCCAAGTGTCACTATAGAGATTGATGTGGGAAGGGTTAATTTTTGTTGTACCGAGAGCTATGTAAAGAAACATTATTCTCGCTATATAGGACAAATATTGAATTTAAAAATTTAATTTTTTTTTAAAATTGTCTATAATGGTGGTTAATTGAGTTTATGACTAAGTGATTGTGCCAATGTTTTTTTTTTTTTTTTAAATGTATTAATATTTATTTTTTGTTTACGGATGAGCTTTAGGCTACTTTTTGGTTTTGTTTTTTAATTCCGTAGTGGCACATCGTAATTTAAAATAATGGCAATTAGTATTGATTGTGAAAATGACTCGCTCATTGTAAAGTGTGTGTGTGTGGGGGGGGGGGCGTCTATAAAGTTCTCGGCGACAAATGACCAAATATCAATATATATATATATATATATATATTAACCCCATGAATCTTTTGTTTTATTTTTTCGTCGTGAAGATATTTTTCTTCGTTAATGTAGCACCTGCCAAGGCTTGAACCAGCGTTGGCATAACGACGATATTCGATTTCACACTGCTCTCAAAAACAACGAGCAAAGTTGGTGTGGATCGAAGCTGCCAGCAACCAACAACCAGCTTGGACCAGCGTCAGCATTGGCCAGTGTAGAGTTAGCCCCGTAGTTAAGACGTCGTGAGAACCGGACCACTAAATGTGATTACCCATCAGGTGTAGGTGGCGGCGAAAGGCGTTAGATGTCGAATCAATTTCATTACGATCATTTTTGTTTCCATTCAAAAAAATTGTTTTAATGAATCGTTAATAATAACTTTTTTTTTACAAGAATATAACAATTATAAGATAATCTGTTTCATTAAAATCTATTGTTGTCCTTCTAATCTAAATATTTTTGTCTTTCTTTCTTTTTTTCTTTTTTAAAGTCCTAACAGTAGTGTCTTCAACCTTTTGTGGAGGATACAGATCCAATTCCTTAAGTGATAATTTCTACGAACGAAAGTTATTCAACTTTCTCTGGGTACTTCACAAATGCGGACCTGGTCTTGTATGGAACCAGGCTCTTTGCCAGTGTATTCGACCAAGAACTCTCCAGCAAATCATTCGTCATACCTCACAGGAATGTCCTGACCGGCCACCGATACTTACCACATCGGCTAATCGCTCTCCTTCCACACTATTTCCGGGCGCAATTACATCTGGCCAAGGACACAACAAAGCCAGGACAATCCCTTGGAAAGGAAACACAAAATTTTTTACAGAAAGATATCCATTTCCCTTACCCCCAAACAAAGGTGAGTTTGATTTTAAATAAATTACTCTATTTTAGACAAACAAAAAAAATATGGTTCCTAAAAAAAAAAAAAAAAAAAAAAAAAAAAATGCTTTTCATAAAAAGCACTATGTATAAATCTGCTTTCAGCTTTCATATGTTAGTTTTATCAAAATTCTAATCATGTCTTTTTAAGACATACATTGCTGAGGGAGTCAAAAGTGTGTGCAGTAATAGCAGTAGTCACAGGAATAGACTTTTTTTTTTTTTTTTTTTTTTTTTGCGAGTACGGAGGTTGAACATTATCAAAATTTTATATAAAAATATAAAAGTTTAAGATGTATATCGAAAACCAACTTGGTTTCTTTACATATATCCCATGCAGAGAAACTATAACATGTACCTACACAACATAGTGAAAGGAGAAGGAAAGGATAGGGTCTTGCATATATGGAAATTTTTGTGCTTCTGGGGAAGCTATATATTCTCAAAGGGAAAAGGTGCCATGGGCTTGTAAGCTGCACTACGTGGCAGCCGGCTGGCTCAGGCAGGATGAACTCCTCGTGAGTCTTGTCTCCAGGAATCTGACTGCCAGTGATGTCACTAAGCATTCGTCATGTTTTTGATGTAATGATTATTTCTTGATATCTATTGAGTGCATTGACAAAATTCTGTTCACTATACGTGAAATTAGATAACTTGTATCAATAGATGTTGTTGCTATTTTTATTATAAAAAATATTTTATAAATTTTAAATTATATTTGTTTTCATATATAAGGAAAAAAATTGGTTTCAAAACATGTCAGTCTGTCTGTGTGTGCGTGTGATGAAATATTTCAATTCCTTAATTTTTGTTTTTGTCACTGACAAATTTTGTGTACGTAGAATGAATGTAAATTCTGTCGGAGAAATGAAAGAAACGAGATGAGATCTTGTCATTCAAGAGTAAAACAAAAAATAAACCAAAAAAAAAAAAAAAAAAAATTGAAGTGGAGTGGGGAATGAAGTGAACGGCCATGAGGAGGCAATGAAAAATGTTCAGAATGTATCTCGACCATGTTTGTTGTCCTGGTTTTGTGGAAGTGCAAATAATGTGTAGTACCTTAATAAACCTAATATCAGCAGCAGCAGCCCTGGAAGTAGAAAACAAGCAAACCTATAAATATCTTTGTCTTCCTGTTTTTCTACTTTTTTGAAGTGTGTGTGACATGAACTTTTCACACTGAAGCTAAAACGGCTGTGAACGCTTCATACACACACACACACACACACACACACACACACACACACACACACACACACACACCTACACCTACGACGTTGAATTCATTCTCTTCTCTAACGACCGTTGGAAGGTCAAAACATTCCTCTCCTCTTTCCAGAATATGGCTTGTTATAATACAAAGTGATTTCTTCCTTTTGTCACATGCAACTTTAAAACACTTGTAACACAAAATACATATACATCAGTACACAAAAACAAATTGTATGATTTTATTTCACAATCTAACATGCCTTTAGTATTATTTCTGCGTATGTTTGTTTGTTTTTTTTTTTTTTTTTTGTTTATCCCTGCTGGTAGGATATGAGTGACCGTATGTCTCTACAATCTCACGCTTCCTGATTTCCTGAATATTTTCTGTAGACTTTCAGCCAGAATTCTAATGTAATATTTATAAATTTTCTAGTATGATAGATTTTCAACAAAATTTTTGTCAATACTCAAATGTTGTAATCTGATTTTGGAACGTTGGAAAAATAACCAAGAAATCAAGCGACCCCTGAGCTGAGATACGCTGGCCTTTTTAGCTTTTAAGAAATGATGAAATTATAAAAAAGATTAATCTTTAATTTGTTTTTAAATAGGAATATTTGTATATAAAACAATATTAATCCATTATGGGTAGCTGAAATTTCCATTTACACTTGTGCCTCTAAACTTGCAGTGACGGAAATATTCGTGGTTCGCAGTTAATATGGTCATATCCGGTTAAAAAGAAAATGAACACGTCTCTAGAAACCATTTTATTTCCATTACTATTTATTATAATTATTTATCAATATTTGATTAAAAATCAATTTTTTTTTTTTTTTTTTTTTTTTTTCTCCGATTTTAATTTTTACGTAATTTATTTATTTTATTTTTCCATAATTATTATCGTAACAAGAATTAATTTAAAATTTTACTATAACGGGAGAGATATGGAAGAAAGATTTCTTCACCCATTTGCACCCCCCTCTATTATGGGCGTTATTATATCTGTGATATAATGACACCGTATTTCACGGACGGAACAGAATAGCTGTAAAGAAAAGGAATGACAAACTTGCTTTATTCTCAGACTTTTATAGTAAGACATAGGCAAAACTATATATACATGTATACACATGTCCAATGCAGAGAATAATATATCATATATCTATATAGTCGAGCTGAGTTAAAGGAGAAAAAAAAGAGAGGGTCTTACATATATGGAGATTCTTCTGTGTTCCTGGAGAAGTCATGTTTAACATGCCAGATAGATTGCTTTCATCTACTGAGTCCCAGGCGAGGACGTATTTCATGAATGAGAAACGGCGAGTCTTCAATTTCCCAAATTGAGAAGTTTCTTTCTATATGTGAGAAAGTTATATTAGCAAAGGGAAACGGCAATGGGGATTTGTAAGCTACTGGGGAGGCAGATTGAGCATCAGCCCCAGGTGAAAAAATCAACCTTTGGGTTGGCTCCGGTAAGCCGATTGAAATTGACTGCCACTTCTGTCACCGAAGGGAGATAATCGACATCTGTATCCCTACAATATATTGCACAGCCACTCTGCATATTGCATGAATTGGAAATGTGTTGCTAACGAGACTTGAACTCGTATCCTTGAAAGCTTGACATGGACAGCGCCTTACTGACATAGAAACCCATAAACAGATCAATTCACATATCTCCCTTATCCGATTTTCTGTATACCGTATTAGTTGTTTACACTTAGAAATAGATTTAACAGTCTTAACATGGCAAAATTATTTTCACTTGATGTTTCTTACTAATAATAGTAATAATTTTTATTAGTAATAAAAATATTTCGGATAATACAAATTGATCAATGGATTTTTTTTCTCCAGCATTTTTCCCAACTACACCAAATGTTCCCACAAAATAAACACTGTTTTGCTTGCTTGCTTATATATATATATATATATATATATATATATATATAAAAACAGTGCGTATTATGTCTGCTGGCTTGTACACTCGAGAGACTAATAAATGATCCTCTGTCAGATAACATACTTTCTTTATTATGTCTCTCAGATACACAGGCCAGTAGTGTTAGTTCACTTAATTTATTTTTTTATAGCCCCACTTAGAAAAAAAAAAAAAAAATGAAAGAGTAATGTCTCATAGTTTAATAGTGTAGAAGCTTTAATGATTTCTGATAAACATGAATCTTTTTTATTATTTTAGGAGTACCTTGCAGTCAGTACCGACCAAATGCTGAAAATAAGCTCCAGTTCGACCACAAAGACGCTGGGGGTAAATGGCAGGTTCAACAATGCGCGCCCGGCACTCGCTGGTCCCAGAAACTCTGTACCTGTGTCTTCATTCAACCAAAAGACAACATCTCACCAGGGCGTAAGTGAATATCTCTCTCTCTCTCTCTCTCTATATATATATATATATATATATATATATATATATAATCGTGGATTGTTGTAATGGTATTCAGTTGAACATTTTCGCCCAATCTCAAAAAATTCCTTTGTATACAAATAAGAAAAGGAGAAGGTTTATTGCGTTGATACAGTCTCTAAAAATAATAATCCAAGGAAAATGGGAATAAAAGAAAAATAAAGCAAAATAAAATTGTAAATATGTTGGGCTAACCATTTAATAGTGGTATTGAGTTATTGTAAACGGATGTTTTCTTGTGTCAAAGGGAGATACGGTAAATTTGTTGTATGCAATATTGTATTGGGGTTTGCATGTGGCCTAAGAAAGCTCTTTGTAGAAGGAACGAGACATTTCTTGTCACTGCACCATTCTCTGGTTGAAGAGCGAAAGAGGATTTGTGCCCCTTTTCTTTTAAACTACACCACTTAGCATATATGTGGCTGAGTGGTTAGAATGTTCCCATTCTGACCATGAGTCCTGGGTTCGAATCTCACCAAGGTCGATTTGTCAGAAAGGAGACTTCTTGATTTTATATGACTGGAGGGGTCGATCCAAGTGTGTGGCAACTTTTGGAAAAGGATCTGAAAACCATACCACAGGTTGACCTAAGACTTGTGAGTGAAATTGGGTAGACGGAACCCTTGCAGCTGTCGATAGCTATGCTAGCATGAAGTCACAAGTCATCGTGACCGAGGGCTTGAGCGTGCTGGCCTTAATCAAATTTTTGATTATGCTAGATAACATGCTCTTTCCCAAAACTGTAACTACGGTCTGCTAGCATAGTTGCAGTAAAAACCACAGGTGGGCTCTGGGTGTTGAATAAACACATACGCCTGAGCAAGTGTCTGCAATAGGGATTGGCTAGACGCCCTAGTAGGCGGGTATCCTCAAATACGAGTGGCCAGCTATGCACCACTTAGCAAGCATTAAGAGAAGTCCCGTAGCAGATAAGGTGATGTGAATTTTAGCTTCCCCCCTCTCATTTCAGTCCCTATTTTGCGTTCTTTGAATATGAATTCTTCGAAATAATCATCCTAGCCTCGGACAGTTAACTGAACTCCATTTTTCGGCCATGTTGTTGTGGTTTGACTTTCCTCTCTTCTGGCGAATAACGGTCAGTCTAAATGTGCCCTCCTCCTTCCTGATCCTGGTTAGTTAAAATAGGGACATGTTGTGCAAAAGGCCATCCAGAGGTGAATAGGAATAAAGTATCGGCATTTCGTTTGGCCTAACAGCATTTGGTATGTGTTCTCTGTTGCCAGACAGCTTGCTTGATTCACTTTGTAAGTTATATCTACCAATAACGAACCGCCTTTTATTCTACCTACGTAGATAGGTTAATCGTTCTGTTGCTCGTTAGCTTGCTAGATTCTCTTTTGTAATTAAACGTTCAATTTCAGTCTCTTCACCTCTTTATTTTATTCACTTATTTATTTACTAAATTCATTCAATTTAATTCTTTGATTTTCGTTTACTGTCACTAATTCTGAGTTTATAATAATGTTCTTTTGATGCCAATGCGAATTTTAGCTTCCCCACCTCATTCACACGTCCTGGGTATGACGGTAAACTACGTCCAACTTTTGAGGAGTGTGGAACCACCTCTTGATTGCTGTTGGGGTTCCAGCTATGGGCAAATAGTTAACACCCAAACTTGTGTAAAAATGTTTTAATACCAGAAGTACTTTGTAATAAAAAAAAAAAAAAAAAAATTACAAGCAATAATTTTTGAAGGAAAAATTATCAGCAATAATTAAAATTTACAGTGAAACATATACTGTTAGTGTGTAGATTTTGATCTAGTGTGAATGAGTAATTAAAAAAAAAAAAAAAAAAAAAAAAAAAAAATTTACAAAAATAAAACCATCCAAGATTGTAAATTTCCTAAAAGTTGGATTGTACAAAAAAATGAGTAATTGAAAAATGGTTCAAATATATATGTATACATACACACCTTTTTACCAAACTAACGCTATGAATGTATCTCAAAAATTTTGTCGACATTAAATGACCCACTGAAGTTGATGTGCTATAAAACAACCTCATTCACTTCAATCTCTATTTGGCGTTCTTTGTCAGAATATGAATTCCTCGAAATAATCACGTTAGCATCGGACAGTTAACTCAACCTCATATTTCGGTCATGTTGTGGCTTAGTCTTTGTTCCCTTTCGCCAAAGTGTATGTTGACACTTTAACGAAGTTAAAACTTTATATATAGACATTTTTGTGTGTGTAATAGGTCTACATATCACCCGGTCAACACTCCTCCCCCTTATCTTGAACAGGTATTGAGACTCGTTCTTTGTTTCCTGTTTAGGAAGGGTTTTCCTGGATCTTTTCCTTTTCTCTAGCCTCTGTATTAGAGCTGTTGTGAATCTCTTAAGATATGTGCAGTCTGCGGCAACATCTCTTCCGGTTGAGTTTTCTGGTTGCTGTTCCCGACTGGTAATTAGGAGCCCTAACTCTTGCGTAGTGCCTTGAGCAGCTGCTCTGATCAACTGTTGCATAATATTGGGGTGCTTGTAGTTCTGTGTTGTGCAAGGAAGAGTATCGCTGCACGCACGTCCGGTCGGCAACTCCAAGGTGACACTATGTTGCAGGCTGTGCCAGCTCCTCTCTCACCATGTTACATATGGTGACCGTTCAGCTACTAATACTCTAGGTCCTCTCTTTCACTACCAACATTACCCATCATGATTACAAACAAATAAATAAACGTGAACCAGCTCTAAAAAAAATCACCCAAACCCTTAAACATTTCCTTCACCAGCAACCATGGCATGTGGACCAACTTTTCCAGTGTGGAATCGTTCATTGTTGAGAAGTCTGATATACGAGCTCTATGCGAGACCAACCTTAATCCATCACTCCCCCTCCTCTGGTTTCTTGATTCCCAGTTACCTTCCACTCCTTAGAAATTACCCACATGCATGGCCTGGGAGTTTACACACGAGACCATCTCCCACTGCCTAGGGAACTCTCTCTCTTGAATCTCCAGAACATTCATACATGTTTCCATTTCTCTCCTCAAATCTATAAGCTATTTCTTCTTTCTCTATCGCTCTCCATCCTCTCAAGACTGTGGTGTATCCGATCGCATGTCCGATAATATAGACAAGGCTATCTCTCTACATCCATCTTTTTTTTTTTTTTTTTTTTTTTTTTTTTTTAATCGTTTCACTCCAAGCCACTAGCACACAAGAGGTTACAGAGAGTTGGAGCGACAGCAAATAGGATAGAGGCAAGAATGAAGAGAAGGATAGGGATATATCAAGGCATCTGGAGATGTCGATTGACATTACATTTGAATAGTTAGAGATTATAGCTATCAGGGAAACAGGAAAAGAGGGAGTTCCACAGGTGAGAGGTGCGAGACATGAAGCTATTGAAGAAGAGACGGCTACATTTAAGTTTTGAGAGCGAGATGCCAGCCTAGTAGAATGCTTAAATTCGTGAAGTCTGGGAACCAGCAAAAGCAACTCATTGAAACATATTTGTGTTTGGTGACTTCAATGTCCACCATATATAACTGACCTTCCTGGCATAAAAAAAAAAACAAAAAAAACACTTAACTTTTTAAGTGGTTGACTTTCCTATGCATTTCCCCAGCATCCATGATGGTAAGGCTTCCCTTCTTGATCTGTTTTACCTTGATCTCTGTTTTACCTTGATCTCTGTTTTACCTTGATCTCTGTTTTACCTTGATCTCTGTTTTACCTTGATCTCTGTTTTACCTTGATCTCTGTTTTACCTTGATCTCTGTTTTACCTTGATCTCTGTTTTACCTTGATCTCTGTTTTACCTTGATCTCTGTTTTACCTTGATCTCTGTTTTACCTTGATCTCTGTTTTACCTTGATCTCTGTTTTACCTTGATCTCTGTTTTACCTTGATCTCTGTGTCTTTTCGTGCTATGAAGCTCTGCCCACTAGACTTGAGTACAACCAAAAACAAAAGGGGCTGCAATGCTACTATCGTAATGGTCAGCTTTAGGAGCATCTGGTTTGAATGATTAATTTTTCTTTTAGCTTTATCTACCTATAGCATGTTATTTAAATCTATAAAGAACTCGTTCAGCGGAGGAAGGGCATATTCAACATTTGATAATTTTGCGGCAATACATGCTTAAATGTTTTAGGCAGTTTTCTCCTTTGTTATGGGCAGCATTTTAGAATACTTTGGCTGCAATGCTAAGTTTCCTAAGTTGTACAAACTGCAGCTATTCATTTATGCTTTGTTACCTCTCTTTTCCATTGTTGTTTTTAGATCGCTTTCTTCCAGTCATTTTGATGGGCAATAGCGATATTCTGAAATTTACAATGATCTTATTCCATTTAAAAAATGTCTGTAAAAAGAAATATTTTAAATATACAACCAAAATTAATATGCCTTTGACAAAAACAACCTTAATAATTTCATTATAATTATGTAACAATAATGTAAATGATATTCCGCAGACAAATCTCTGATTTGTTACCTCATCTCCTTGCATGGTTACGAACTATAAACCTAAATTGAGCTTGAAATATTGTGTAATTGGCTCTATTTTTATGTAAAATACTTGGATATATTATGAATTATTTGTTGAATACACCTCTCCAATGGCTAACATAGCACACTGCATTTCACACACATGTATGTGTATATGTGTGTGTGTGTTTTTCATTAAAAATGACTGACAAGATGTTCCTTTTTTTTTTTTTTTTCATGACATAAATTATAAAAATTGTCCAAATGTTATATTTTCCAAACATGGCTTATATTGTGGCTCTGCTCATAGTTAATATTAATTGTTAGCTTTTTCTTCATTATTAAGAATGCCTTCGTCATATAGTTTGGTAGGTCTCTGACCATAGCTCAGTTAGGTCTCATTCAAATATAGGAGAGATGTAACAGGAGTCTTTTTTTGTTAAGCATGTTGCAGTATATCCAATCAAATTATTTACAAATTTGGATTGGTCAGGAACACAGTTTCTTAAGGGACATGTACAGTCACCAATAATATTGGTTTTCTGTAATTTGGATCTTGTAGGTGAATTATTTTTGACAATGTGGTTAGCAGGTTTAAATTTGTTTTATAGTAGATAATTTAATTTCTTGAGATATATATATATATATATATATATATATATATATATATAATGAGAGAGACAATAGGAAAACTAATATTAGCCAATGCATTTTGTCCAATGTGGACTTTTTCAAGGCAAAAAGGAAATGAATATATTAATTTAAGAATAGCGTTTTCTAAAAACAAAGTAACTAATAACAAAACAATGTCCTTAACAAGTGGGAGAATTTAGAAAACGCTATTCTTAAATTAATTCATTTCGTTTTTGCCTTGGAAAAAAGTTCACATTGGACGAAACGCGTTGGCTAATATTAGTTTTCCTATTGTCTTGTTCAACAGGTTAATTCTGAGAAATATAATATAAAAGGCTCAAACAGTAATAGTCCATGGTTAAAATTTATTACGTTGGAATCGTAATCAGGATCCAATTCCTCAGACCTACAAAATGCGTCTCTGTATCACATTTGATAAGTGAATAATTAAAAAATACGCTCATAAGTAGGCGCCCAAGGGGGTCGTCGGTGATGTTATTTGACTTGGTTTATCTGGTAGTTTCACATCTTTCAACATCATACTCCCCATCACCAAGTCATCCTATCAGAGGAGATCAATCACTGAAACCCGTTCTCAATCAAACGTTAACAGCTACTCTGGCATTTTAATGAATTAGACTAAGAAAGACCATGTTTTCCACACACCCAATTGGATGTTTGTAACAACCAATCCACTGCGCAAATTATCTTTTAAATACACCACGGTGAGGGGGTGGCTTTTTTTTTTTTTTTTTTTTCTTTTTTGGTGGATAGCAGTTTCAGTGGAACCGAGGAGGTAATCTTAATGTTCCTAAATTTAACCTTTTTCCCTAAGTATTGTATACTGTCTTACTCTAAATGTTTTCCGTTTTTATTTGATTTGTGTGTTTGTTTTTTTTTGTTTTTTATTATAGGTGGGGGGACCCTACAATCACATTTTTATTGTTTAGCCTGATTCTTAACATTATTACAGGTCTTTTAACTTTAAATGGATGTATTTGTAAAATGAAAATATTTGTCCATAAACATGCCGTATATTTTTTGACTGTACACACAAAAAGTAAACTAAATATAAAATAAGATAGAAATAATAGAAAAAAAGTACATAAAACATCATAATATTTCTTAATTTCTGCTAATCTTATTGTTCCTTATTATGTCTTGTGGTTTTTGAAAATTTTACAAAATTCTTGTACCATTCATTATCAGATTTATTTTCAAAACCCATAAATTTTTTTAATTTTATTATTTCAGTTATCAAATCAGTGTACTGTGAAGTGATACTGTTGTTACCCTTTGACGGCTCTATTGTGGACGAGTCTCCCATCAAGTCTTACATTGGTCAATCCAATCGTCACGGAATCAAAGTCACTGAGCAAGGTGCATTCTTTGATGGTACAAGCTCTTTGAATATACCATTCTTCAATGGAAACTTTATGGGCAATGTTTTCCTTGTACAATTTAGCTTCAAGATTGCAAGTACAGAAATGAATGAGGCTCCAGATAAAATAATGACCGTTCTTTCTAACGGCTGCAAAGATAATCCACCAAGTCTTCATTTAACCTATACAACTGGCAGAGACTTTATTGTTCTTGAAACTGCAACTGTTTTTGAGTCTGTCAAGAGCCTTGCATGTCCAACACTTATGGTAAGTAATTCACCAAATTTAAAGATGGTGTCATAAAGTCTCCAATACTATAAAACAAGTCAAAAACTAGATAGAATAAGGAAACTGGTATCAAAGTAAATTTAGTTCTCTTCAAAATTGCAAGAGAAAATAATGAAAGAAAAAGTGCAAAAAACAGTAAAATATAATCAAGATGTTTGCTTTCTACATTAGCTAAAATAAAAGGGTAGAAAGGAAACTCCCATCAATACTGGAAACTGAGAATAGTAGACTTGAGAAATTCATTTTCTTGAAAAACGGTTTTAAGATTTAATAAGTTTAAACCAATGGCATTTTATCAATGAATACTGGCCATTTTGTTGTAATGAAATGGCTAGTTTTTCAATTACCATTAAGTGCTCGTATGGTTTCATTATTTGCATACCTTTTATTATAATAGGGTGATTATTGATTTTTCTACAGCTTATCAACTCTTTGCAGGTTATTTAAAGCCAGAAAATGTTTGATTGTAAGAATATATATACATATATATTTAATTTTTTTTTTTTTTTTTATAAGATATTGATGATTTAGTAGTACAAGCTAACCCATAGCTGGGGGAGAAGTGGATTTATGCCTAATGAGAATTTGATAAAGAAATAAGGTTGATATAAAGTCTGTATTATAATCAGTCTCTATTTTAATCAATATATAATCTGATCCCTCACTTTGTGGCTACGGTAGTTTATATTTTCCAGAGAATGCAGAAAAATCTAAGACATGCCTATGTAGCTAATCAGTATTTCATTGATCCATTTTCTATGGCTTATCAACTCTTTGTAGGTTATTTAAAGGCAGAAGATAGTTTTAGTTTGTAAGAAAATATATATAATTTTCTTCTTTATAGATAATAATGGTTTAAGACTAGTAAGTCTTATTAATTAACCCATATCTAGAGAAGAGATGGATTCGTACCTTTGTCTAGGGTAGTTGCACATGTATGAATATGATGAAGCCAACGCGAATTGGAACTCTACTCTTCCTTGGCAGTCTTCAGTTTGATTTTCAACAACAATATGGTGTATTTATCTTATGCCCTTGTGATATTATTTTTAGGAAATGTATCCAAATTCCTGGAATTGGCTGAAGTTTCATTGTTGAATACCAATTATATTCACTACGTTTTAGTATTTTCTTTCTTCCTACATTAGAACGTCAAAGAAAAAGTTCCTGCCACAAAAGCTAGTAGACTTGTACAATTCGAAATTGCAATTAAAGAGAATTGTTACCTAGAAGAGATGTTATTGTTTCCAATTCTGATGAGTTATATCTGGGGGAGGTGAGAAGAAATTTTGACTATTTTAATTTAAGTATCATTTAAATAAAACCTCTAATAATTACCATCTAGGTACTAACAAGGCTCAATGGTGCTTAACTTCAGTGATCAAAGAACCAATTTTTCAATGCTATGTGGCTGTAAGCATGTATATATATATATATATATATATATATATATATATATATATATATATATATATATATATATATATATATATATATATATATATATAATAAATATATAATAGGATAAGGGCTAGCTACTGCCTGAGGAGTATTGACAGTATGAATTATCAGATGTACATGAGGTAGTGTCCTGTTTTTTCTCAGATTAAAAATACATGAAGTTTTTAAGAACGAGTTTTATTCAATTGCAAATAGAGAAACAATAAGATGTAAAAAAAAGAAAAAAAAAAAAAAAATTAAATGATGGTAGCATTTGAAAATGGATTTATACAAATAACTAGACGAATTTCTTGACATTCTTGCTACACCTTGCCACCAATTTGGACTTTACAAGTTAACAGACCTGAGATAGATGGTATGCTTGATTTAAAGAATTTTGAAATCCTATCGAGCAAACTTGGCATGGTTTTTAAAGTAGCCAACATGTGGGTGGTGTCAATTGGAAAGCTGAGTTTTTGGATTCCATTTAAGATTATATTCACTTATGTACAAATATGCTTCAGAAAGATATGAATCTGTTTCTGTCCCCTAACCATGGGTTAAATAGTAGGACTTGCATCTGGAAAACTTGTCTCTAAAAATTTAATGCAACATTGACTCTCAAAAAAAAAACAAAAAAACTTATAATCCAAAATATTTCAGTTTTAAAATATTGATAATCTGAAAGACAAATCAATTCTAAAAATTCTAAAGAAAATTTAGACCACAAAGTACTCTGCTTATGTTTCATAAAACATTGAAACACTAGCTCATGTATGATCTCCAAAGTTAAGCAATGCTGAGGCTGGTCATATGACTGCTTTAAAATACAAGGTGCTGTAAACTTGAATGTATGGGTGGTAAATGGATAATGGCTCAGAATTGTTAATTGGAGAGCCAAGTTTTAATTGAGGTTGGGTTTGTTAAATTCACTTATGTGAAAATACTCATGAGAAAGATATGAATCCACCTTTTCTCCCCTCCTATGGGTTAATTAGTAAAATTTGTATAACTAAATCATTATCTCAACAAATGATAAAAAAAAAAAAAATGTTACAAACCTAAAATTACTTTCTGGTTTTAAATAACCAGCAAAGGGTTGATAATCTGTAGACAACAAAGCCATTAACAAAGTACTGTAAATAAATTAAGTTTGAGTTTTACATGTCATTTTTTTTTTTCTTCTTTCCTTTTCATGATTTTAGTTACAGTTGAATCCTTGTAGGTTCAATCCTGTACAAATCTATAGTGAATATAGGGCCATTAACATGTAATTGGCATCTCTTGGAAAATTCCAGCTAACAAGGAGGAGTATCAAGTATCACAATATCTCTTTCTCTAAATTATGTAAGCAAGAGCATATTAACAAAATGAATTTATTCAGTAATTTTGAGGCTAGGAGGTAGAATATATAAGTCAAGCTGTGTAGCCTGCTGACTCGTATAGAATATATATTGTAATCAAATGAATTCTAACTATAAACAAGATGAAAAAGACCAAAAAACAAACAATCTCATAGGTAATAATATATTCCCAACTGATCCCAGTGAAAAAAAAAAAAAAAAAAAAATTAAAAGTAATTATATTAAATTTAATGCAATTGGGCTAATCATATGCAATAACTCTTCTCCGTTGACTAGTGTTTTGTAAAAGACTAACATTGTACATCAAGTTTACATGTCCTTTGCGAGTTTGTATCTTGATAAAAATGTAAGTACATATGTTTATATATTGTGTGTATTTATGCGGTGCGATTTTTCGCTTCTAGCTTCTTATATGCACTTGTTTATTGTTGCTTAGAAATCATCTATGTAAACAATGACAGACTATCATCACTGTCATGTCTGTATATTGCTTAATGTTGTAATTGACATCTTTTGATAATGTAAGCCAAAAGCTTAGATTGTATTAAAAAAAAATATGAATCAATATTGTGAATTTCTTTCTTCGTTCAACGATAATGTTATTAAACTTATCAGACATTATGAAAAAAAAAAAAAAAAATTTACATAAAATAGACAACACTTGTCTATATTTAATGAAATGTGTATGTTTTATTTATATATATATATATATAGTGTCTTGCACTTCATTTATCAGATATAAGTTCTGTTGCATAAAATTTAAAGAAACGTTCTTGTCCACCTTTGCAATACAGGAACATATTTGTTGAAAATATACCAAATAATAAAAACTTAATTCTCAATCCTTTACATCAAAATTGACCAAGCAACACTCAAAAATATTTATTACAAATATAGCAACAAAAGTGCATATAACATTTAATGCCATTGTCTATCAATTTGCAGTCTACTCCCTTATATTGCAATAAATTCCATTGTGACAATGGGTAAATTAGAAATTTAAAAATAAGTACAAAGCACGTTTCTGTGTGTTTGTTTGTCTTTTTTTTTTTTTTTTTTAAATCGCAATGGTATGCAGATTTTATCGCAGTTATCATAAGTTTGTTTGGTTTTTTTTTTTTTTTTTTTTTTTTTAATGAACCCCCAGATGATCTGTGAAAAGATTGAAAGTTGTCAAGTTAACAAAAACTATGGTGCCTTCCTTGATGAATTTCATCTTAATGTCAAGAAACTGACTATAAAATCGGACAGGACAAATATAAAAATAAGTAGACACAATGTCTTTCTTATTCAATGAAACATTTTATATAATATATATATCCCCCCCCCCCCCCCGGTATGGTTGCACCTAAGACCATTTAGTTTAAAACACTTTTGTGATTCTTGATAAACTGTAAAAGTAACTTTACTATATTTTTTTTTTTTTTTTTTTTTTTTTTTTTTTTTTTTTTTTTAAGGATGCTGATGGCTGGAGTCATGTGAGTCTTGAGTTTTGCCCAACATCTTATGCAATTTTTGTCAATGGCAACATGTGTTCAAGGTCACCATTGAAAGGTTAGTCTGCTTAGGTTAAAATGACTCTAAAATCTTTTAAGACCAATATTACATGAAATATCTGCAGAAACGTTTGCACTTTTGGGAATATCTGCATTCAGCTGTTTAATTGTGCTTTGGTGACAGTCTGGGTGGTGTAAAATATAATTGGGTGAGTATAGATGGATGTGAGAATACCACTTAATAAATTTGTCATTTTGCCACTTTTTATAAACACCATTTCTCTCTCTATCTCCTCTACTTTCTTTTCTTGTCTTTTTTTTTTTTTTTTTTTTTTTTTCTCCTCCCCATCTCTCATATACCCCCCCTCTCTCTCATATCTCCTCATTTTAGCCAATTTTTCTTTTCTTTTTCCTCTTTAACAGGTTCCATTGATATAACCAACTGTGATTTAGTGTTTGGTCAGAACTTTTATACAAGCAGTTCAGAAGTTCGTACAGTTCCATTTATGGGTTTCCTGGACAATGTAAGTTCTTGAATCCATCTTTGTTAAATGTGTTGCATATTGCTTTTGAGCCAGATAACTGGATAAGTCTTTTTGTCCATTACTACCATGAAGAGAAAACTGGGTAAACTATATTACTAGTAGGCTCCTTGAATTTTTAAATTAATAATTCCATGCAAATTGACCATAAAATAGTTATAGAAATTGCCCATTGCATTGTTAAATATTTGAGCTTAAAATGTTACAATAACAATTCATAAATATGAAAGCAGGTCATTAAGGAAGTAAATGAAAGGATTGAAAATTGATAAGTTTTCCACTTCATAGAAGCCAACATTAAACACAAATGTTATTACTTTTGCTCCCTGAAACCAAATGGCATGCTCATTATTTTCAAGGTATTGTATATGCTAACTGAGAAGTCATTATTTTCATGTCCTATTTCTACATTGTCTAAGACTCCTTTTTATAATTTTCAGGTTAACATCACACGAGGTTGTGCATGCATTAATCAACCAATGTTGCCATTTGATATTGAACCCTTGAGCCTGTAAACTCCAATTAAGAAAAAAAAACAAAAAAAAACTGATGTGTGTGTGTGTGGGGGGGGATGAACTAAATTCAAACAAATAAAACCTCTTTACCTTTGGTAAAGAACAATTTCTTTTAATGCGTCAAGATTTTAAGTCTTGATATGCTTAAAGTAAAAAGCATTTTCATTCTTCTCTTCCTTAATCACCATGATGGTTCCAACTGATGCCGTTTTGAAATCAGTAGAAACCGGAGTAATCCATGGAATGATAATTTTTGCTTGGAATATTCTGGAACACATGCTTTTTTTTTTTTTAGCTTCCAAATTATTCAACTCCTTTCAATTTCAGTATGTATGAGTTTGAAGCTATTATTTGGTGTATCTATCTTTTTAATTTGTATAGATACCATTTTTCTGTAATAAGGCATCATTTACATATACATTTATGTATAAAGGTCATTGTTTTTATTATTAAAAAGCATCTGTATATATCACTTGGTGTGCGAGTTTTTTTTGGTGTTTCATAATCCGAGTTCAGTCTTGTTGTCATATGTAAAATACAGTTAAGAAACTCTACCCTAATCCTCAAGCACCAATGAGTTGAATAGTAGAACACTGGTAACCAGTGTAATGAAAGACATGACTGTCCAAATTGCATGGCACATGGCTAGAAAAAAATAAAATAAATAAAAATATATTTAAAGACTTTATTAGTAAAATCTACATTAGTTTGTAAATTGGTCAATTTTTTGTTTCTCTTGTCCTGTTTCCTCTTTCATGGTATCCAAGAGTGGCTGTTGACTCATGAAAAACTGTCTCATCTTTTGGCAATGAATATTGATACAACCAGGACATTGGAGAGAGAGTTGTGTTGATACACATTGCTCAGATTGTAAATGTGACTGCACAATATCTGCCAAAGCCTGAACAGAAAGGTTAAAGAAATAATACATTGTTAACAAATATGAAATGTTTATGCACAAAAAGACTTAAATTCATTTGGCTATATTAATTACTTTTAGAAATAAATACTACTGTTAATCAGACACTTGGAATGCATAAACGTAATGGGGGATAAGAAACTTACCTGAATGAATATAGAACTATCATTTAAAGAAGGTGCACGATGAAGATTACCACCAACCTTTGAAAGAAAGAAAAAAAAAAAAGTGTAGTTTTTTGTTTGTGTTTTTTTTTTTTTTTACTAGTTGCTTCAAATATCAGCATACTTCTACTCTGAGGAGTAGAAGTAACCAGGAAAGAAAATAAGATAAGTGAATTTTAGTATTCATATCATTACTAATTTTTTATTTTTGACTAACAACCAGAATGTGGCTTTAATGTAATATTTACCCAAATCAGGTGAATAAAATAAATTTTCAGCCTTACCTCAGCTCCTAACTCTTCAATGTATTCTAGATCCATTTCATACAGAGTTTCTATGTGGTCACTGGTAAAAGCTACTGGCACTAGAAGTAAATTCTTCTTTCCTCGAGTAACAAAACCTCGAATAGCAGCATCTGTCTGTGGAGCAAGCCACTGGAGTGGACCAACCTGAAAGTGCACATTAATAAATAAATTAAAAAAAAAACAAAAAACAAACACTGAGTAAGCACAGATCATTTCTAAATTTTCCCTTTACATCATTAATTACTGTATACAGCTTCAGCAATTTTTTTTAAAAAGTTTTTTTTTTTAGAATTTTGATTAAACTGGATTAATGCACATTTCTCCTCCTCAGAAATATTTGGATAATCTTTCAAATATAAAATTATTCCAAGACATGAACTGACTACAATGGAATATTATTATGTAGCATATTATACAGAATTTTATAAAAATGAATGTGTGAACACATAAGCATAATTTATAAATTTTGAAAAAAGGGCAATTATTGCTCTTGCCATAAATTCATTAAAATAGTTTGCAGGTCTCCTTGTCAAAAATGAACAATTAGAGAAACTAGATAAAAATGATGTCTAAATTCACCTTTTAATTTTATGCTTTATTAAAATTCTAGAAATAGCCTATTCAAACAGTAAAAAATTGCTGAAGTATATAGTAATATTGGTGGCAAGGCTTGTGATAAATTGTCTGTATGTACAAATGTTACATTATTTGGACTATTGTCCTCATCTTTATTGCCATATTTATGTTCATTCTTCAGGAGTTCTGTTTATTTCACTCAGTGGGATACACTTATTCTAGTTCCACGTTTAATGGATTTATCTCCTGTTAATTCCCCCTCTCCAAGTTCTCCACTGCCTTAGGTGAGTATTGAACTGACAGTCTTTAGGTTCTGTCACTGAATCTAAGTAATGCCTTTATCCACCATGTGACAAAGATGAGGACAATAGTTGGACACAATACCTCATCTCAGAAATAGACAGGTAAAAATGTTATAAAAATGGACAAAGTTTGACAATTTTTGCAAAAATTTAACTTTCAGGGTAGTGTTTGATTGTAGACAAATCACATCAAGCCTTATTTGAAAAGGACTCAACACTTCATTAATGTAGAAAAAGTATTGGTTTAAATTTCTGCAGAAGTTTTCTTGTTAATCTAGAGTCTTCTTACATAAACTATACATCCTTTTGTAAGTAGGTGTTCATTTTTTTTTTTTTTTTTTTTTTTTAGGCCATTCTTTACCTAAACGTGAAACGTAAATGATGAATTATCAAATGTTAAATATAGTCAGCTGATGGGAGAGGTGTGACTGTTTTATGAAATGATTGTGTGAGAGAAGTAGCCAGCCAACCAAATTTTTTATAGTGTGAAGAAATGATCGACTTAAATATTAAAATTTCTTTCTCCCTAAGAACCTTAAATATTAAAATTTTTTTTTTTAATCAATGGGCTGCTTGTAAGAACTGAAAAGTTGGCTGATTACTTCTGCTTGTAATTTATTTACAGTGAGGAAAAACAAAAAAACTTAAGCAACTGACAGTTACTTTGACAGTATTTTAAAATGGTAAATTGTTATATGGTCAAATAAAAAAAAAAATTAAAAAATAGAACCTTTGATTGCCACACAATTCGATATGGATTACAATAATTGAGAGATTCCATCACTTTTCCAACTGTCATTGCTACTTCACCAGGGTAGGTGTCTCCACGCTCTACAACCTAAATAAATTTTGAGAGGGAAAAAAAATGTTAAACATTTGAATTATTTAATAATTGCAGTAAAGAAATTAAAGAAATAAATTGAAAAAGTAAATTTACTGGGGGCTAACGGATAAATTATATTAATATAATCCTGGTCTTTTTACATGAAAATAAAAAAGCAGTTTTTTATTTTTTTTTTTGCCATAGACAAATTGCAATCTATTTCCATTATTAAAATCTTTTTTTTTTTTCCACATATCCTATTAATAGGGTATTAAAGAAAATAGCCTTTTTATGACTTGTACTCTGACAGTTGCTGAATTTATTCAAAAATTCTACCTGATTTTTTTTTTTTTTTTTTTTTTTTTTTTTTTAAACCAATAAACCTGATATTGATTGGATAGAGTGCATGGTGATTGAAATTCTGCAAAATATTACAAAAGATATGCTAATCCAAAGGGTCTAAGATTCCCCACAAACTCGATAAAACTGGGCCTGCACAAAGAATTTTAAATGTAAGGTATTGTTTAGCAGCACATCAATTTTAGGGGGTGGGGGGGGGAGACAGACAAAGCGAACAAACCTTTAAAGGAAGAGAATGGGCAGAGAAAAGAATAACAGCATCATTGCGTGTATCTTCAGGGAAATTCAGTAGACCTTCTCTGACTCTTTCAGCAATGGCCTAAAAGACAAATTAACATTTATAGATTTTTATATATATGAACAAACTTTCATCAGGAATGACACTCTTTGCTGTGTTTTTTTTTTTTTTAATGCTTAAGCATAAAATTTCACACAACACAAATATTATCAACCAACTTGAATTATGTACATGAACACGACACTAGACAAGACATTAACTATATAAAGTTTCATATTTGTTCCTTATCATATATTAATCATTACACCCCATGCAAGTGGGTTACTCAGTGTTAGTGAATATGAGAAAAACATTTAGAACAATAAAAGAACAAGATTGTTTTTAAAAGGAAAAAGGCCTAAATAATTATTGCTGACCAGAAGGTGGCATCTGGGTTATTTATCAGGTCTGACATGGCAATGCAAAAACTAATTTTTTTTTTTTTTTCTTCAATAGACCAGTCTCTAAAAATGCTACCAAAAAAGACTTCAGTCTCCATACTAGCAGTTAGGAAGTAACAACCAGGAAATTGCCAACCCAGTAAACGTCATAGCCACTGATCAAGTCAGATTGCCATAAATTTAAGGCAGTTGAATATTTTACTGATGGCTGCTATTGAAAGTCCAAGTAATGGTGAATTCCATTAGTGGCTACAGTTCCTTGACACCACTATTATTTTAACTATTAGATTGGTGCAAAAATAATGACGTAATGTCATTTTTTTTTTTTGACGTATTTTTTAACGTCAAAAAACGACATTACGTCATTATTTTTGCACCAACCTTATACCTTCACTTCTTAGCAATGATTATTCTTTTGGAAAGCAATGATTACAATTATAATAAAACCTATACATATGAAAGTGAATTTATACATTTCCTTTGTTTTTAGAATTGACAACAAAAATAAACACAATTTATTATATTGTTTATTGGAATGGTTGGCAAAACATCAGCTAATTGTCAATTGATTCAAACTTTATAAAATGGTAAATAAGGATTTCTTTATTGTTGATTCCCACATTTTAATTTAGATTCCCACATTTTAATTTAGTAAATGTTTATAAATTTATTAATAAAAAATTTTTTTCAAGATTTATTTCGTTCTAAATTGGTGAATGTAGAATGTTGTAAATATAAAATTATTTTTGTAAATAAACAATCTAATAAATAAAGTGTTTAATATTTTTGGTGTAAATTTTCAAGAACAAAAAAAAAAAAATGTATAAATTCACTTTCATCATGTTTAAGTTTTATTATAAAACACTCTCCTGAGGATGGAAAGTAAAGTAGTTAAAATAATAGCAATGTCAATGGAAAAACTCTTTTTGATACTTAGGTTGGTGCAAAAATAATGACGTAATGTTTTTTGACGTTAAAAAATACATCAAAAAACGACATTATTACGTCATTTTTGCACCAACCTAATATTTTTATGGGCACGAGAGTCAATGTCTGCCAGAAAATTGATCTTTTATAAGCATGATGCATAGGGAAGAAGTTAAGTTTCAATATGCCTAATGTTTAAAATAAAGAGAAAATAAATAAATAAACAGATTAATAAAAATAATTCAATCTGAATGAGAAACTTTTCTACTTACCTGCACCAAACCTGGGTGGGTAGGCCATCGATCAATTACACTCCAGATCATATCACTTGGTGCTCCACGTTGACTGTAATATTTATAAATGCCATTAAGACTGCTTCCTGTTGTGGAACATGTATACTGCGGATATTGTGTAAAAGCTATTGCTCGTTCAACACCATCACTAGAATGAAAAAAAAAAAAAAAATTGTACTTTGTTTTTGTCTGTATGTGCAAAAGATCCAAATTTGCACAAAACTATGTCCAAAGGTTTTTCTGTGACAGACAGAGTCTGGGAAACATACACACACACACACACACACACACTTTTTTTTTTTTATAGTGAAATTCAACTCTATTTGAATAGCAAAATTAAATCAGCATTTTGTTTACTGATGGGGAAATCTGATCTAGGCCAGAAGTTGTACCCATTGAATCTGGGTCATCAGAAGACAATGAAAATCTAGAAGGAACTTTGGAATTCAGGATTTTGGTTGAAGCAGCCAGAACCCCATGATAATCGCGTGCATAGTAGTAGGGCTGAGGGTCAGTCATAACTAGCCGCGTTTATCTATATAAACACGTAGTTATGCTGCAAAAGGTAGACAGGATAAAAATTCTTGAAGAGAGAATTGGCCCAGGCGAGTGTTGGGAGGAGGAATGCCATTATAACTAAGCCCGAATCGCAAGAGTCATATATCATTCTGAGACGATTTAACAAGATAATCACATATACCCTGGATTCTAGACAGAGAGTGTAAGTTTTTTTTTTTATACTTTTCTTTTCTGTAACCCATTTATCTTTACTATTCTTCTCTGCTATATAAAAGACATTACCAATTCAACCATTGAATCAATGTTTGTCTGGCATTCTGCAGATATTAATTTTTTTTTTTTTTTTGCTGCATTCTAAATTTCTTAGCGCAGACTCCCCAGCCATGTCTACATCTTCAATCGACCGTGAATAGATGAACATCACTTCTGCTTTCGGGATCAAACCAAACACAACGTGGGCAGGAAGCAGGATTAAACCAGCAGGCCAGTCGAATAATCTACAGATGCTCAGGGGACCTATGGCCACTCCCTTAAGTTCGGTTAGGACAGAGTAGACACCTCAACCCGAGAGTAAGACGCTGGAGGTTGAGGGGCCAGGGTGAAAGGGTTTCCACTGACATCACTATTACAATTAAAAAAAAAAAAAAAAAAAAAAAAAAATTCCTAGTTTCATCTAATTAACTGATGTAAAAATTTTTTTTACTGAAAACCAGTATGATTCCAATATCTTGTCAAATCGGTATCTATTCTTCAATCTTCAAAATATCTTACCAGCTGCACCAAGACAATCACTGCATTGATTTCCATTACAGGCATATCATTAAAACACTGATTCCTGTAGGATCCCTGAAGTTAAGCAACATCGAGCCTAGATGGGAGACCACTTGGGAATCCTAGGTGCTGTAAGCTGAGACGTGTGAGTGGTGCAATAGATACTGGCTTGGAATTGTTAATCAGAGAGCTGAGTTCTAATTTCAGTTGGGTCTGTTATATTCACTTACATGTAAATACCCTTGGGAGAGTAAAAATACACCTCTACTCTCCCCATCTATGGATTAATTCATAAGACTTGTATCACTAAATCACTATTATCTCAACAAAAAAAAATTCTTACAATCTAAAAATATTTTCTTGTTTCCATTAATCTGCAAAGTGTCGATAAGCCATAGAAAACAAAATCAATCAATAAATGAAATACTGATTAGCTACATTGTAAATAAATCTATAAGAGATGCCATTCTCTGGAATATAACTGTATAGAAACTACTGTGTCCACAAAGTGAGGGATGAAATCATATATTGATTGTAATAGAGAATTGATCCCCCACTTTATATTCATCTCATAATTTCTTTATCAAATTCTGAATAGGTAAGAATACACCACTTCTCCCCCAGCTATGGGTTAATTAGTAAAACAATCATTATTACAAAAAAAAAAAAAATATATAATAAAAAAAAAAAAATAATCCTTATAATCAAAATAATTTCTTGCCAGATATTTCAACCAATTTCAAGAGTTTAATAACAAAAACATGTAATCTTGTTTATCAGCCTCTAAATCAAGAAAGTTTCCCATTTGTCTTTAACTATGTTTATATATGAATGTCATTGGAACAAAAAGATCATTTACTTACTTTTCCATTTCTTCAATTGAGTCTTCTGCTAATGGTGGAGCATACCGAAAACCAATGTAATATTTGTGAGGAGCTGTAGAGGAAAATAAAAAAAAAAAAAACAAGATAGACAAATGAAAAAACTATTCTGATTTTTCATGCCAACAAACAGGAAACATAGCTTTCTTGATGATCGTGTTTCCCCCCCCCTCTTTTACTGGCTTCACTACTGCAATAGTTAAACCAAAAATATTGTTCTTACCACTCTTTAGTGATTGTTCTTTAGTAAAATAACCCCTCCCATCAATTCATTAATTGGAAAAAAAAGAAAAAAAAAAAAAAAAGGTAATATTCAGTTGGAATAGTAGTTCATAATGTTTTTCAATTGGTAGCATTTGAATATATGATTTCGTTTCTCACAGCATTGAAATTATGACATGTATAAATTTTCTGAAATGTGACATTTTAACACATTCCTCTGTGATCCATGCATGGATTGTGATTTATAAGTGTTTTTATATTAAAAGTGAAAAAGAGAAAACAAAATGCATTTTGTCATTTCATGCTCTTATTTCCAGAAAGGAGAAATGCCATTCAAACAGAAAAAAAAAAAAAAAAAAGTCTAAGAATGTTCCGGTGGGACTACATTTGTTGAGAATGACCAAATTGAAATGCTGATTAAAAACAATCTAGGTTACAAGATACTATATATCATACAGACACTCCATACATTTCATATGAGCATTGTGACACATTTGAGAACATTTGGATATGTGATTTTTGATGTTCAAATGCCCTTTGACTTAAGGAGAAAAGAGGAAAGCAAAATAGAATACTAGCAGCTTTTTTTTTTTTTTTTTTTTTTTTTTTTTTTTAAATAAGTAAAAAATAGATTAGCAATAACATATAGATGACACATAAGTATCTACTATTAGCATATTAGTTCTACTAGTTTCCTCCTTGAATTTATAGTGACAAAATGGGATTAGTCCTACAAGTATTTTCATACATATTACACTAAAGACTTTCAGGTGTGTGGGTGTAAAATTTCAGAATTTCCCCATGAAGATGATTGCTGTTTGTTTTTTTTTGTTTTTTGTTTTTGTGAATGACTGTCACATTTGAAAATTGTAATATGGCAAATACTAAAATTGGTATAAATTGTCAACTGGGGGTTATTACTTGAATGGAAAAGCTTCTAGTGTGATATCAGTTTACTTTTTTTAGAATGGAATTGCAAACTTTTTCTTATTAATTTCTTATTACACTTATATGAGTAATAATAATAACTTGTATTGTAAATACAAATTAAAGTATGTGAAATTAATACAAGTGATAATAACTCAATATCTTGTATCATGAACAGCCTTTTAAAAGGAACCCAACGGGTTTATGGATGATCTAATAAATCAAAATGAAATTCATACCCGTTTCTGGACTTATTCGGTCAAGTATTTCCACCATTCTTTCACCTTGGATGGCCGTCCATTGTTTGATTGGAGATCCCCCACCAATTTTGGCATACTGTTCTTGGATTCTGGGAGTACGCCTTTTGGCTATGAGTTGTCCTAGTTGGCTGCAAATAGATTTAAGATACAAATTACAGACACTGCTTTCATATTTCACCATCCTGGCTTGATTATCAGATATGAAAGTTTAGGATATTCAAACTCTGTTAGAGGAACCATACAAGACAGACAAGTTTTTGCAAGGCAACTACAGAAGAGGGTCTGCCAATTAGCAGAGCTTCTGGTTTTATAACATTGCATCTTTAGAGAGTAGGACCGTGGCGAGACATCAGTTTTTTTTGTTTTTTTTTCATGGGAGAGGGAGGTGCGATGCAGCCTGCATAATACTGCACTTATCAACTTGAATGACCCAGTAAATGTGACAATAAAATTAAGATTCCTTGGCTGTAGAGAAATTTCTTTCTCTGAAGCATATGGTCAAGAAAACTAAAAAAGTATGATGCTTTAAAAAAAAAAAAAAAAAAAAAAAAAAAAAAATGTGTCTGATATTAAGGCTGGCTGGAAATGATCACTCAAACAGATCCCAGATTTGATAAAAAAAAAAAAACAAAAACAGTATGTGCTACAAGGTTTCAAGTTTCAATATTTTATTTAACTTTTACAGAGAGTCTTTTTCTGGTATAAACAAATTGTATTTTTGTAGTAACTGAAGGAAAATAAGGCCAAGCAGAATTTTTCTTGTTTCAACAGATTTTTCATTACTTTTTATTATTTTACAATTACTAAATAATAGTTAAAGACGGTAACTAATCCAAAAAAGAACAAGATAGAAATAAAAAAAAAAAATAAAATAAAGAATACATTTCAAGGTTCTGGAGTTCAACTTAGTATTTGAACTGTTTCTGCCATACAAAAGTCATAATCTATTGGCCATATATATATTTTAATCATTTCACCTCAAGCAAGGCAATAAAGCCACTAAGATGCAAAGTGTAAAACAATATAAGAAAAACATTATTAAGGAACAAGAAAAATAAAAGAACAGGAATTAAAACAGAAGATAATAACTGACATTGCATTTAAATTTCTGAAGATCAAACTTGAGTGGAAAGCAAGAAGCCAGAAGAGTTCCACGAGCAGGAAGCACAAGAAAAAAACTTAGCATAGAACTAGTCATTTCAACTCTAAAATGATGAGACCTTGCCAGCATTCTAGTACTATGTTTAAATTCAAAGTTTATGTACCATCGAGGAAAATTCCTCAGAATAATTCCCATGAAAATATTTATAGAAAAGACATAGGGAAGCTACATTAAAGCAGTGGGAATGTAAATGAAATAGAGATGCCAGGTCAGGACTAATAACATAGCAGATTTTTCTTTGGATTTTATCAAGGATGTCTAAATATATAGCAGGATCATCAGGCCATATGTGGCAGCAATATTCAAAGTATAGACAAATGGTAGACTTATAAATATATAAGTTACATTCAAGCGAGAATTTGTCTAGAATGACACAGTTAACTAACTTTCCTATTAATTTGATTCAATATAATCTTTCTACTTTATGTGAGTGCAAAATGTTAGCCCAAGAAGATACAAGGAGTCACTCATGGAGGATAGAATCAGCTGTGCTGATGGGAGGTAGAAAGGGTTCTTTTCAGAGAATTAATAGAGCAGTTTCATTTTCAAGATGCTAAAATTAATAAGCTATTCCTTGCTCCAGTTAGCAGAATATAAGGTCATTTTTAGATCAGTTGTTGATATGCCTTTATCAAGCCAATCAGATTTACTATCAAGACAGGAGTAAATAGTTTTATCATCTTGTGAAATCTGAGAAGTGGATATTCAAGACAACTTTCATTTCATAATTTGACCAAATCAGTTCAAAACTTTATCCAGAAACACCATTACCTTTCAACTCATGGAAAAGACCAGAATGCCAAACCCTGTCAAATGTCTTCAAGATATTCAAAGCAACAGCAAGAAATTCACCCTTCTTGTCTAAAGCTTGATAGAATCTTTTTGAAATAATTGTCAAGACATCAGCAGTTGACCTAAAGAAGTCTTATCTGAAGAAGACCCTGCATGTGAGGTGCTTAACCAATTCAGAGTTAATTAGAAATTCTACTACTTTGTCAAAAAAAAAAAAAAAGGGTAGAAGACTAATAGGTTAATGTTTGCTTTAATTTCTGGTGAAAATAAAGACAAAAATTGTCCAACATTTGGACATTTTTTTTTTGATTAAGTTGGGTTAAAGTTTTCAGCTCACATGATTCATCCTCAGAGTGGCTATACATACATGAAACAAAGATATCCACTGTCAAAGATGATATTTTATTATTTTGACATAGGAAATTGCTATGCAACATTAACAGTCACAGAATAGCAGACGCATATCGTAAGTTCAAGATGCAGTTCTATGACATCATACCATATAATAAACTGAAGTATTACAACAGAACCAATCTCTAGATGCAACATAATGTGTTGTGACTAGTTTGAAATATAATTTTATTGAATGTGCATTGCTTCATTTTCATGTCGATGGCCTCCAATATCTGAAGGTTCTTTTTACTGTGTGTAGGTGTGAGTATTGTGTTATCAACTAATATCTGTCTAATATTATGCATGTAGCCATGCTTTTCTAAGAAATGTTGTTTAATAGAACTAAGATCAGAGAGACGATAGGCGAGTCTACCGGAGTGCGTGGTTGTAGTAAAACCAATATCTGTAACTTGTTTATTTTTAGCATCAGAGATACAATCTCTGAACAGGCATGTAAATTGATACACTATATATGTGTGTGTGTGTGTGTGTGTGTTTCAAATTGAAAATATTTAAAATTAGCATTCTTACATCTTCAGCTTTTCCAATCAGTACATAATTATAACCAACATTTTTGTTTATATACCCCTCCCACACATACATAATTCCATTAATAAGAACATTATTATAGTCCGATTAAGTCTTTTTGGAGGACAAAACGCATTACAGAGTACCCCCCCCGCCTTTGTAGTTCAATTTCCTGCATGAAGCAATGTCAAAAACTCTAACAAAATTCTTCTGTTTAATCAACAAATTATCATTTCATAATTTAGAAAAAATATCAGAATATCTGTTTTGTTTGAATTATAGTTTGAAAATCCAAATCCAATTAAAAAAAAAAAAATAAATAAAATATAAAAAATAAAAATTATTGACATCTTATCAAAATATGGTGTATGACATGAAATGACAACAGGAAAATTATGCAAGCTAGGAGTTTGTGAAAAAAAGAAAAAAAGTAACTCACTTCTGGACAGGTAATGTCATTAAATCCTTGTCTAAAAATAAACGCCGTAAAAAGTCATGGACTCCATCTAGTGTCTCTGGACCACCCATGTTCAGCATCAAGATTCCGGTCTTTGGTTTTGTACTGAAAAAAAAAAAAAAACCCTCGAGCTAAAAAAATTATTATACTGATGGGAAGGGTGGGGAGTGCAGGTGACATTCATTAATAATCTCACTTAATCACAAATCTGAAATAACTGAGCTTATTTTTTAATTCTAAAAAATATAAAGCTTCAATGCCAATTGTAGAGATAAGGACACATCTGCAGAATGTCACAGAAATCATTTTGACAATTATAGGCTTGATTAGCTGAGTGGATTGGGTGTCCCAAAAACCAGATCAACCAACCCTGAAAAAGAAGGTCAGCTGAATGGAGCAAACTAAGAACCAGGTCAACAGACCCTGTGTTTGTAATGAATGATTTCTTTTTAGAGGAAAGTTGACAGAACAAAGAAGGCTTGTTCTCAAGAAGACAGTGGTTCCTAGCAGCCTAAAATAGATGACTGCTTGCTCACCACATGAAAAGAAAGACATGCAACTGGAGCTTACAAGACGGTTGCAACTGAATAAAATTTACCAACTGCTACAATTGTCTCATGGTTTTTGTCTTGGGTAATGATCCAGTCAAAGAATTATTTATCTTGTATTAAGACACTCTGCAAATTAACCTGATGTCTGGTCTGAGCTGCAATGCTACACATTCAAGGTAGAGGGTTAGTGTTAAAATGATTATGAACAAGGTTTTTTGGGTTTGTTTGTTTTTTTTTTGTTGTTTTTTTTACCATGGTGTACATTCTGTACAAAGCCCAAGAGCCACTCAACAGAGGGTTACAGAGTGGAGTACAGTTTATGAGGATATGTGGGGAAGATAACATTTATAAATGAATGAGGATTGATTGATTTTTATGATTTATCAACCTTTTGAAGATTATTTAAAGCCAGAAAATATTTTTAGATTGTAAAAATTTTTTGGTGATAATTATTTACTGATACAAGTCCTACTAATTAACTCTTAGTGTAAGGTAGAAGAGGTGAATTCATACCTTTCCCAAAGATATTTGCACATAAAGGAATATAACAAACCTAACTTGAATTGGAACTTGGCACTCTGATTTCCAATTCTGGGCCATTATTCATTACACCACTTGCACATCCAAGCTTACAGCACCTGGTATTCCCAAATGGGCACTGACCAGGCTCAACATTGCTTAACTTCAGTAATCATTCAAGAACTGATGTTTCAATATGATATTGCCATAAGCGAAAGAATGAGGAGGTAGTAAGAAATAGGGATGATTACGAATATGAGGAAGATAAATAACAACTGACCCTTAACCTGAAGAGGTTAAGATTGTACAGTTCAAGGAAGCATCTACCTGGGAATATTGCTTGATATCTAACCCTAGTAGAGCTGCATTTGCCCTCAACTGGACAACTTTCTTTATATCTATACCCCCACAGGTAACACTGAAATATCTAAAGTGAAATGTAAACTCAGAAATAGAAAAATTATATGGCTCAATCACCCACTTCTGCGAACTGGGAAATATTAATATCAGAAAGTATTTTCTAAAGTTAATGAATAAACATTTTCTAAAAAAAAACAAACCTCTAAGATCTTCAATAGGAAAATGATTAAAATTAGCTACTCCTGTACCAAATTATCAACTCACATAACTATATTTTAAGTAATTTTTATGGGATAAAAATGGAACCCTCCTGTAATTGTAGATATAAAGAGTTGTTCAGTTAAGGGCAAATGTAGATTTACTAAGGTTATATATCAAGCAATCATTTCCCTCAAAGAAAATAAGAAAAATTATAATGTTTACATTGGAATTTCTGTTGGCGAATGGAAACAGAGATTTTATACTCATAGGCAATCTTTTATCAACCCTAAATTAAAACACCAGACAGCTCTTTTTGGGAATTTAAGGAGAAAGGTTTCAACCCACAGATAAGTTGGAAGATTATAGGTTCTGCACATACCCTTAATAGTCTTAGAGATATGTGTAACTTATGTCTAGAAGAAAAAAATACAATAATCAGAGCCAACTATTGAATCAAAGGAAGGAATTAGTTTTAAAATGTCAACATAAAAACAAATTCAAATTTCCTTAATATACATTTCATTTTATTAGCTACTATATTTCTTTAACTCTTCAAATGTTGAATGTATAATTAACTCTTTTCTATGTTTACACCATATTAATTATATCTTATAATTATGCCCTGTTCTAAGGACTGTCTTTCCTTTTATCACTTACACCTCTTTATATATTTTAGTTTTTTTTTTAAAATATAACCTTATAGTTTTATGTATTTTTGAAGTATAATTTTATAGTTTTTAAATATAAATTGGTTTTCATTTAACTTATTTTTAAAAAGGTAAAAATTTTTTTCTAATGTATAATTTTTTTTTTTACTTTATATTTTTAAATATATTTCTATTTTTAAATATTCTTTCATATAATCTATTGGTTTTATATTATAATTTTTTAAATATAATTTTACTTATATTTAGATAATTTATATTAAAACTAACTTATTTTTAACTTATTTAAATAAGTCTTATTTTTAAATATAACTTGTATTTTTAAGTAGGAATTTGTATTTTTAAACTTAACTCTCTATTTAGATTTTTTTTTTTTAAAATAAACCCCCTTTTCCTTCCTCTCTCAATTTCAAATTAACACTTCATTCTTCATATAAACTCAATTTAATGTCATAAGGTTAATATTCGGGTTTCATTTTATAAAACTTCTTCCCTTTAAGGCTAATACCTTCTATCCTCCCCTGACCACTTCTTGTGCCTTTTGTCTGACTGAAACATTGAAATGGATAAATTCTGTATTAGTGTTTCGACAATTGTTACAGTTAAATTTCTAATTCTGACATGAACTTGGTCTATATACAGGGGTTGAATAAAACTGATAAAATTTTTGTCAGTTGAAATAGGTTTATTCACCATATGAGGTAATTCGGGATTTTTTTTATGTACTTATATATATATATATATATATATATATATATATATATATATATATATATATATGACTCACCTGTGAAAGTTTAATGATAGTAAGGACATTAGAAAATCTAACATTTTTGAGAGCATGAATAAACTAGTGTGAATTCTTCTTTAGTCTTATACCATTAAAATCTTCAGGATGTAACAAATAGTTTTTGCAGTGACACCAAGGGTCTTCCATCATGAGTGATACCTTCAGCCAATAGCACTAGAGATTAACTCTTGAATACATATGCATATACTCCGAACGAACTCTTAGTCTCCTACAATTGTTATACAATACCCTGGGATCAGCAAATGGTTAAACCTTATGCATCACAGTAAATAAAAACTCTTTCAATTTTCTGAACCATGTTTTATCTCCATTTGTTGTTTTGCCTCTGCCATTATTCTATTTTCATACCAATTCCATAAGATTATACATTCAATCTTTCACTGGACAGGAAGCCTTTAAGAATTTCTTTAAGGGATCAAAGGTACACAGTGACATTACACTAATCAACAACTGACAGATAGGACATGAATGTCATTTGGAGATACTCCTATTCATTCTAAACAGATATAGAAAGGAATCCACCTCACTTTATAATTCATCCAATCATCAGATATGTCTGTATGAGTTCCTGGGATATGAAATGCTTGTTCAAGTCTCATTGAGGGCAATTTCTTCATTCACTTTCATTCTACTTACTTTTCCATGTTTTAAAATTCTGTCTCCATGAATATTTCAGATTTTACAAGGCAATAATTCACATTGTAAGAATTTTAAAATTACAAGATTAATCCCAATGTGAAAGAAATTTGTGCACTGATTAAATATTCCCCCCAACCAAGGTGATCCTTATACTAGGCCGCTATACTGTGTCAAGGCCTGTGAGTGACTGGGGGTTGAACTTTTAACACGTGAAAGTTTGTTGCTGGAACTGGATTAAGAAATTAATTTTCTTGTAAAGAAATTTTTACTTTTTACCTTTGGATTAACTTGGATTATTTAAGATACTGAAATAAGTATATTTATTTATTTATTTAATTTGAACTTGCATATTTTTGAACAAACTTTTTTGGTGCAAAATTCACAAATGTTATTAAGAATTCATAAAGTTAATTTAAATTTAATAATAAAGGTCATCTTGCAGGATGATGTGACCTCATTTTTCACTAACTGCAAAAAGATTTTTTTTTTTTTTATTAATGCCAAGTAAATAAAATTGTTACAAATTCATATTTACTTAGAGGCAAAGAAGTGTTTTGAGGCCAAGTGATGTGAGACTCATCTGCTTAGATTCATGGATTTTTTTTTTTATCATACACTTAATATTTTTTGACAATAGTTACAGTATTGTCAATTGCAGTGAAAATGTAAAGGATATTTTATTTGGTGGGGTCTAAGAACTATTAAAAAATGAATGTTCATTACTTTTCAGGCTATCACAGTTTCAATAGAATGTTCTGCTTCTGAATAGTGGAAAAAAACTTGTATATAATATGTGTGTGGGTGTGTGTATACTTGCCTGTATTGGAAGTGCTGCTGCTGTTGTTGCTGACAAAAGGGAGCCAAGGATGTGAAAAATGATTTCCTGTAACTATGGATACAATGTCTTGCCAGATTCATTATGGCTGAAATAATAAAAAAAAATTCAGATAAAATAAAATGGTGATTCACCTATTTTAAAAGGCTGATTTTGTGTGTAATGTTAAAGTAGTCAAAACAAGACATTGTATATTAGATATTGAATTGAAGAATCAACTGAAAATATATCAGCTTAAAGCATTAAGAGGAAAAAAAAAAAAAAAAAAAAAAAAAAAGACACCACAGTGTTTTAAAAATGATTACTATTGTGGGTGGGTGTATATCAACACTAAAAATAGGACTTTTTCAAAGGAGACAACTATTAAATGCTATTATAGATTATTATCCCTTATTTATTTGCATCTGAGTAAAAACAATGAAGGTTGAGGAGGAGATCCTCTTTTGCACATAATACAAAAGAAAGTAGTCTCATCTGTGAAGGAACAACTTCAATGACAATCTTTGCAATTTACAACAAATCAAAATTTAAGATTCAATTATTTTTTTTTTAGTTTTATCAATGAAGGACAATTATGCACAAAATTTGTTTTAAAAATTTTTTATTTAGGCAGTAAGTATTCCTCCAAGTTTCATTAAATCCAACCAACGAGGTCATTTAATTTGTTTTTAATATTTTTAATAAGTTGTATAAACTGTCCAAAGTTCACTTTTATTCCAGTTTTGTTACTTTCAGCTATCTCAGTTATTATCAATAACTGAGTATCAAAATGATTTTGTTTTTCTATTTTGTTTTTTTATAAATTTCTTTAAAGCTAATATTATTTCTTCATCAATTATATGGTTTGGAAAATTATCGTTGATTTATGTTATTAAATCGTTTATAAAATAATGTGCCCAAAGAATAAATCATTTTCACAAGGGTAATCTTAACACAACCATTTTTTTTTATAGCTCCTATTATATATCTGTATGGACACTCACTTATATAATTAAGAAGACATATTTTTGTCTATATCTCCGAGATGAGGTATTATGATTTACATTATTCGGACTGTTATCCTCATCTTCATTGCCATATTCACAACATTTTGGCCGTTGTACATGCCAGATTTCTTCAGGTGATTGGAATTTTGAACCAAACTCTTTATTTTGTTCACTGAGGTAGATTGTTCTAGCTCCACATGCCATGTCTCTTCCTGATGTCTCAGTTATTTCCCTTTAACTCAATTCTCCAAGTTTTGGTTCACCACTGCTGTAGCCTGGTATTGAACTCACAACTCTTTGGGTCTAGTCACAGTGAATAAAAGGTGTTGGTTAGATCCAGTCCTTAAGTATAAATCAATAGTGGGTCTGCAATATTTCTTTTTGTAGTCAGAAAAACCTTATATTGAGTGCACATACATGTCACATTATCTCAATCAAGATGTGCAAAGCATAGGGATTTTTTTTTTTTCATGGCAAGGGCTAAAGCCTTAGATAAGTTCATATTGGACTTGTGAATGATGAACAAGTAATAAGCACAAAGTAAGTATTTATCTTGTATAGCATGTTCACAGAGTAGCGTATCAATCTGCAAGATTTGCATTGGATATTCAACTTTATCAACAACAGTAGGCAATATTGCAAATGTTGAAGCTTTCATTCAAGATAAGAGACTGCATAAATTTTGACCTTCCAAAATTAGTGCTCTATGAAATTGTCAACAAAAAGTTGGGAAAATGAAAAATATCTTGTTGGGTTTAAAATCAATTGAGTGAAATGTTTGATAATGGATTTGTATTTTATAATTTATTAACACTTTGTGGGTTATTTAAAGATTAACCATATTTTGGATTGTAAGAATAATTTTTTTTTGTGGTGAGTGAATAATACATTAACAATTTTTTGGATATAATAATTTTTCCAGATACAATGTTACTATTTAACCCACAGTATGGGAGAAAAAGAGATGAATATTTGCATAAAATTGAGTAATGAACTTGACTGAAATTTGAACCCAGCTCTGATTTTTTCATTCAGAGCTACTAAACATTACACCATTTGCACATCCATTGAAAAATATAAGTTCTAGTGCACGTACATTTCTTTTCAGCTTTTTGAACAGTATAGGGAAGCCGACAGAATCTTTTTAAAGCCCATGTTAAAAGGGAAGAAGATCTGGGAGCATCATATTACACCAATGATAAAATTATCCCAGAATAAGAAGCACCCATTGTTACCAAACCCACTCTAATTCAAAGTTCAACAATCAGTGAAGAAATCAATGGCAACTGGAAAAAGTGATTTATTGTTTGCAGATTTCATGTCAAATCATTTGTGAAATGCAGTGAGATATAGTGGAATATCAAACAGAATGAGGAATACTGTTCATGAAGAAACAAAGATATTTGCATGAAGGATGTCTTGCCACATGACATCCACCATGACAATGACAACACCATCCTACTATATACAGTGTCAACCTGAAGAAAAAGAAATGAGAAAAATAGAAGAAATGAGAAAAATAGAAGAAATGAGAAAAAGAAGAGAGAGAGAGTAACTCTTGTAACATGGTTGTGTTATGGATGCTGTACTACATCCACCATATAATCCTAATTTGGTTCTTTCAGATTGTTTGGCCATCAAAGAAATTTTATCCAGGAAGCAGATTCATTCAGCCAACACTGTTGTTGCAGAGGTACAAAGGATGGCTTTCTTCTTGGACGGTATTTATGCTCTCATGCACTAATTAGAATACATGAATTATTTCCAATACACATGATATGGAAAAGTAGTATAGTAGTGCTGATAACATCTCATTTGCCTCACCGTACAGACCCAGTGTCATTAATCAACAAGAAGCTTGTTGAACAACCTCTTCTGTGACAAACAGTATGGGCTTTGATCAGCCCTATCCACTGCTAATATCCTAACTGCTATTACTCACAGAATAAGGCTCTAGACAACAAATACAACTCAAGGACAATCACATTAGATATTTGAAAGGTTTTTGACAAG
The DNA here is from genome assembly GCA_963932145.1 of Acanthosepion lycidas. Taxonomy (NCBI): domain Eukaryota; kingdom Metazoa; phylum Mollusca; class Cephalopoda; order Sepiida; family Sepiidae; genus Acanthosepion; species Acanthosepion lycidas. The sequence goes on from OZ010596.1 coordinate 11,206,596, forward strand.
GTGTCAAAAGATTACTGCAAAAGCTCTCTAGGTATGGAATTATTGGAAGAGTCTTCTCAATTATCAAGTCCTTTATAAGAGGTAGGTCCCTGAAGGCAATTGTTAACAGCCAGTCCTTCAAGGCTCTAGTGATCAAAGCAGGCATCCATCAATATTCACTTCCCAGTCCAACCTTCTTTCTACTTTATATAAATAATCTGCCAAAAGTATATGCTAATCATTTGTAAATATCTATGCTGATGATACAATGGTATATGGGTGCACTTCCCAAAGTCTAGATGGCCAGAGCTTGGCAGATGATCTCTCCTCTGATCTAGCTCTAACAGCTCAGGTGAAGAAAAACATTGGCTGGTCACATTCAATGCCTTGAAAACCAAACTAATGACATTTCATCATCACTGATTGGACCCAGAACTTTCAATAGGTGCTTTGAGCACTTATTGGTATTTAAAGTTAACCTGGACCTCAAGTGGAAATCATACATATGATCCATCACTAAAGATGCTGGAAAAATGCTCAGTTCCCTGTACTGCTCCAGTAAGTACTTGACTCTTCCTGTTATCCTATTCTTTTGCAAGAGTCAGATCAGGCTAAAAATGATTTACTTTTGCCATATATGGACAAGAGCTGCCGAGTTTTCACTTTCCAGTCTTGATAGAGTCCAAAAGTATCTCTGCATCCTTGTGGGTGATGAATCATTTTCCAAACAAAATGTTGCAAATCTATCACTGCTCCATTACTATTCCCATGAAAAGTGTTCAGACGAATTATATTCCTTAGTTTTGCCAGTTCTTACCTCCATGGCCAAGACCCACCATGCCACGTGCAGTGGAGCGAACCACCCTCATTCCCTTCATGAGATGTAAGTTCCACTTAAGCAACTTCTCACAAACTGCTGCTCTGTGGGACCAACTCACAAAAGGATGCTTCCTCAATTACTACAATCTTAACCTGTTCAAGTCTAGAGTTAACCGTTATCCTCCCCGCACATCTCCATAAACTCTGCCTCTTACTTGGTAACCCTCTATCTCAAGTGGCTTGTACTGAGTGGACATCATTGTAAAAAATAAAATATGCAGTGTCTTATTTGTAGAGTAAGAAGCCTGCAAAAAACTTTCAAACTTTTTAATCAGGTGATAATGTTGGTAAGTTTTTGTTAAATGACCATTGTTAAAAAAAACATTTTGAAAGCCAGGGCAGGCTTCCAAAATATTTTTTTAAATACCGATTCACAAAAAAATTGTTCAAAAATAAAAAAAAAATGTAGAAAGGATAAAGTATTTTAAAATCAGATTTTGAATTAAATGAAAATCTTTACTCTTTTTGCGGAAAGTAATATTTCAAAAAGTTTATAAAATCATAATCTCAAACCTGGTTCAATACACCAGGGTATTAATTAATTTATTTATTTTTTAATAATCTCATTTTTGGGGTTAAAGACAAGCCATGGAGAAATGGTGAGGAAATTGGTCTCGGTTTATTTACTAGTGATTTTTATTACATTCCAACTCATAATTTGTGGCTTTCTAGTGCTGTAATAAATTGATTCAAAGTGCCTTGATCAATTTGTTACAAGCCAGGTAAAGCATTGATTCAAGCCAGGTAATTACGTGAAATAAATCAAATGGTAAAGTTAGAACTTACCTAGCGGTAATCTAAATAAGAACGTGGCATTGCTAAATTTATAAGATATTATTTTTCCTTTAAGAAAATAAAAATCTAAGTCTGAATTGAACTGACTGTCTTGAGAATTTGCGTCCTGTTAAGTTTCAAATATTCAAGTCAAGTTCATTTTTTATACTTGTTAACTTTCCAAAGTTGCTTAACTTTCAGCTTATTTATTGTTGTAAATTTAAAATGTGGATTAAAGTAGATTTTCAATTCAGTTTTTCATGACAGAGTTAAGGTTGGTGCAAAAATAATTTCGTTTTCTAACATATGTTACTATGTGAGAAAACGAAATTATTTTTGCACCAACCTATTTCAATTAGGTGCAACTATAATTTATAAATTCATGAATCATTCATACAAAAAACAAATATAGAGGTTAATGATTTAAATGGTGAGAATACATCTTCGCAAACAATATAAATAAGTCACTAAGTCTTTTACACCAACCCCGAACTTGTAATGATATGATCCCTGTTTATAAATTCCAGTTGCATAAGGTCTTTTTAAATTTTTTTTTTTTTTTATTAAAAAATTAAAAAGACCTTATATGCAACTGGAATTTATAAACACTAAAACAGGGATCATATCATTCATACAGGTTCGGGGTTGGTGTATCTTCTTCTTATTGTTTGTTTGCGAAGATGTATTCTCGCTATTTAAATCATTTAACCTCTATATTTGTTTTTATGAATGATTCTATTCATGAATTTTTATATACGATGTCATTCGCTAAAAAAGGCCATAAATTAAATAACATTTTAAAACGGTGCGTGTTTTCTTTTTAAAAAGAAACTGCCACCTCACCATTCATCAGCTTCTCAAATGACATCTTTTAATTTTAAAAATATTCATTTTCTTTTTTTGTGTTTTGCAAAAGATTTCCTTTATATTTTTTTTATTTTAAGCAACATTTTTCTTTACGTTTTACTTTTGTTTAAAGTTTAAGCTTAAAACCTGAAAAAGGAAAATAATATGTCAAGCTGTCAACAATTCAACATAGTATTATTTACAAACTGATAAAAAAAAAAAAAAAAAAAAAAATGAAGATTAAGGATTTTTAATAGGAAAGATTCGGAAAAATAAAGAAACAAATAAACAAGAAATGTACAGGGTGGTCCGAAAGTCTTGTCACCCTATATACATAATTTTCTATTTCAGATGACTGAAACGAACTCCTACAGTTTTTGGAAGAGAAGTAGGGGTGACAAGAACTTTCGAACCACCCTCTGTGTTTTTAGTTTGTGGTTTTCTTTTTCTTCTGTCACTCTGGTCTTTTTAAAACGGTGAATCAAGAAATAGTGAAACTTTGGAAAGGCCGAACGACGTCAATTTCTCTCCCACTAAAACAAAAAGAAAAAAAAAAGTTTCTTACCTGCACTGGGTTCAAGACTATATAATTAAAAAGAATTTAGAATTCAATCCCTACAAATATAAACGCATTTTATTTCGATGTCACGTTTTATGCCCAAGTCATCGGGCAGTGACGAAAGTTACTTTTTTTCTCAGAAGTAACAAATTTATGTTCGGCTATTTCTTCCTACGGAATCCAGTACTTGTAAAACTTCAATTTCTGTAAACATACTTAAAAAAAAGAAGAAAAACAAAAGTAAATGTTCCAAATTGTTACTTTATCTTAGAAGTTGGTTTAAGTTTTAGATTAACAAACATGAACATTTTTTGGAAGACATGGAGTCACTTTAAAATCCATTCACAGAAAACGTAAATTTTGTTTGAAAATTTTCATTTCTTTTTTGTTTTTTATAATAATAAAAAAAAAAAAGTTTTCAAACAATACGGAAGCATCAGTTTAAGTAAATTAAAAATAATTTAAAACAGGTATTCCATACCGATGTTGTATACGAAAAACAAAACAAAAAATTTTAGTTATTCTACATTCTACAATATTCTTCTCTTGGAGTTTTTAGAAATTCCAGTAATGAAATGAAAGTAAAGTGACGACTGCATGTTCCCATAATTATGGCAATGAATAAATACGACCAGTAAGCTTTTTGTTTCCAAACAAAATACTTTTTTAAGCAATATTAGCTTTCAATATTTATCAGCAAAAAAAGAAAAAAAAAGAAAAGAAAAAAGATGCATAAGGCTTCTTGAGGTAGAAGATGCTTTTTTTTTTTTTTTTCACCCCAAAATGAAAAAAAAGCAAAAATCGTTACCCCATTTTTAAAATCAGAGAATTGATTTGAAAGATTGAAACAAAATTTTCATGTCTCTATCCATTTAAATGAATGATTTGTATACTGAATGAATACATTATTTTATTAAAAAAGACTTTATGGAAATATTGTAGAGGGGTATATTTCACCCCCTACTTCGATATTGTGTGTAAGTGTACTTTTTAATTGGGGTGGGGATGGAGGGAGTCATCGTCCAATTTTTTTACATTTGAAAGAATAATCCCTATTACAATACATAAAAGGTTTATGCAATAGAGTGAACATACGGCCCGCATCTTTCCAAAAATAATTCAATAATACTTGAAAAAAAAAAAAAATAAAAAAATAATAATTTTTTTGAGAATCAAAAAATGTAAAGTTTAATGAAATTTTTCTTCAAAAAATTCTATTTTTTTACAATTGAGCAGTATCACCCCACCCAATAGTAATTTAAAAAGCATAGCTTAGATGTAGCGCAAGGCCTTAAGAATAGAGCATTTAGTAAGGATCACACATCCCTTCAGGATATAGGCGATCATGACTCTCCACAATTTCCTATCACTTGTGACCCTTAGCAGTTTTTCTCCCTTTGCTAAAGACCCCCTCACCACTATTCTGCTATTCATTCACACAAGCTCATTAGGTAAGTGGCCTTCTGACATACCCTATTTCTCTTGCCCTGTGAGTGTTAAGTTTTCCAAGCCCCTTTTCTTCATTATGTGTCTTTATCCAGATTTTGAGTATTAGTGTTCTTTCTGTTGTCATCTGCTTTAAGCCTTCCCTGTTGTTTACTTGGTCCATCCATTAAATTTTCAGTATGCATTTGTAGAAACACATTTCTGCTGACTCTAGTTTTCCCCTCATTCGTGGGAAGATGGTCCTGCAATCACTGTCATATAAGAGGATAGATAACACAGCAATTCTGCATTTGTTTTTTTGGGGTTTTTTTTTCTTTTAAATTTTACCATTTCACAGCACTTTGCTTAACTTTTTGGAATGCTTTTTTCACTAGTTCAGTGCATATTTGGGTCTCAGGGTTCCATTTTCCCATTCTCTATTAAAACACTTCCTGCTCAGTTGTAATTGCTGTAGCAAGACAAGCACACTAACCATTATACGACATTGAAGTGCCCATCTACACAACCAATATGATGACCAGCTGTTAAACTGAGCTAGCAAGTAGTATTTACTAAATCTCCCCACTGAGATATGATGTGACACAGGGTTGATAGGTAATTTTCTAAGCATAGCTTACATGTGCCACACAGCTGAAAGTATGAGACACCCAGTGAGGATGGAACTCACTACTCAGTATGATGTGATGGAATAACCTGCCACCCCCATGAGTGGCAGCACTATAGGTAGTAACCACCTGTAAGTATCCATGAGGACAGCGGACAGGAGAGTCGAGCTGGGATCTTTCCCAGCTGCGCAAGTCGAACTCTCTGCCTGAAGGCAGAGAGGAACGCGGATGAGCCTATGCCAAAGGGCAGAGTTTTGTCTGGGGAGCTAGACAGACCCAGTCCCATTTATGCGGGGTCTACGGGATGAGCCTCTGGGCTCGGTAATCCCACATTAACTTTGGCCTTGTGCCACATGTGACTGCGTGGGGCAGTTGCTAAATAGTCAAGCTGGGATCTGCGAGACTAGTGGCCTTCTGATAGCAGCATGCACACAACTGTACTGACTTGCGACAACTGTGCGCATAACTATTACTTCCTTGCTTGTTGTACTGGTTTCTACAATAAACCTGTTACTATTTATCCACCATATTTGTCCATTCCATATTCCTATTAGCACGGAGTAGGACAGTCATAATTGTTCCAGTGAGACGAACTTGCTAACTATTACACCATGTCGAAGTGCCTCTGAGCTAGTAAGTAAACAGTAAATAACCAAAGGAAAAGTATTTGGTCATAAAAAAAATAATTTGCTAAATTTTCATTAATATTGTTTTCTTAAATTATTTATTTAAAGCCAAACGTTTTTTTCTTTAGACTAGAAACGTAGCACAAAATCAGTTAATTTGTTAATAAGCAAATGCAGGTGAGGTTTATTCACTCATTTAAAACAGACACTGGAGCAGTGTTATTAGTCTTAGCATATAAAAACGTACATGATGGATCACCCCCCACAAATGGTATTAGGTTGGTGCAAAAATAATGTCGTTTTCTTACATAGTAACATATGTGAGAAAACGACATTATTTTTGCACCAACCTAATAGAAGGAATTATTAGAATTCCAGGAGGTACATTTTCATATGAAGGAAAATTCAAGACTTCCATGACATATAGAAGCAAATGCTACTCATTTGAGGCTTACAAGATGAACAGTTGAGACACGTTGCTCATTCAATGGTAATGGTGATTAAAGGTTGATGAAGTCTGGAACATATTTGATCAAGGAAGCTGCATGAAGGGGGAGACACAGTGAAGACTCATCTGAGAGCTGATGTCAAACTGTACCGTGTTACATTAGCAAGACCGATATTGTTTAAAATTTTACCAAAAATAAAAACCAAACTTGAACATTTAGAAGGCATTTAGTATTATAGAAAAAGTCACCTAACCTAACTTAGTGTGCCAGTAAAGAAAAAAAAAGAAAAAAAAGGCCATATGCATTTATGTGTAAACTTGAAGAGATTTAATCTTGTGGTCAAACTAGAACACTATGTTACCAAACCTAGATTATATAGCACCAAAATTGAGTAAAGTGACTAAGTTGCTTTTACTAAATTCTGCTGAAGAAACAAATGTTTAATTTTCCTTACACCTAAAACTTAATTATTCCAAATTACAATTTTTTAAAACTTTTTTTTTTATCCCACCCATGCACAGGTATGCCTTCATTCATCATTCTCTGTAATGATGTATGTGGAAGTCAAACCTGAATTTTTTTGTTGTCTTTTTTCCTAATAGGAGTAAATAGACTCTCCTATCACCTAGTCCATACTCCTCCCTCTTCGCTTGGAAAGGAAGTAGAGGATCACCCTTTATTTCCTGTGTAGGAAAGGGTTTCTGTTTTTGTTTTTTTTTTTCTCTTCTCAGGCCTTAATAGTGGTGCTGTCATTAGTTTTTTGTGATGTGTGTGGTTGGTTGCAATGTCTCTTCATACTGATAGTACTGGGTTGGCAGTTTTCTGGTTGCTGTTCCTGACTGGTAGTTAGGAGCCCAAACTCTTGCATAGCATCTTGAGAGGCTGCTCTGATCAACAGTTGCATAATGTCAGGGTTCTTGCAATGCCATGTTGTGCAAGGAAGGGTGTCCTTACAGGTACCTCCAGTGGGCAACCCCGAGACCACACTACATTGCAGTCTGCGCCATTTCCCTTCTGCAGATGTCACATCAAAATGACTGAATGCTGCTACTACCTTAGACCCTTTCTTTACCAATATAATGCAGCATGACTAAACAACCAAACATATAAACCTAAACCAGGTCAACAAAAATCACCAACTTCTAGAGTGTAAAATTCTTCCTTTTTCTTCTACAAGACTAACCTCAACTCTTCCATGCCTTCCTCTGATTTTTCGATTCCTGCTTACCTTCCTCTATTTACAAAGAACTCTAAAGTCCACATACATATATACATGGCCTGGGAGTTTATATCCATGAACATCTCCTGCTGGCTAGGGAACCCTCTCCAAACCACTTATACTTGTGTCTCCGTCTCCATCTGTTTAACTCAGTCAGCTATCTTTTCTTTCTCTACTGTTCCCCTTCCTCCCAAGACTGTTGCATATTAGACAGTATTTCCGATAATCTAGACAAGGCCTCTCTACATCCGTTTGCAAACATATTCATGTTTAGAGACTTAACAGGTGACTTAAACACTGCCACTGACCATTCTGGCATCCAAACCCTTAACTTCTCAATCTCTCATGCAAGTGGTTGGGCTTCCCCATTCATTTCTCCAGTAACCCTGATGGAAACACCTCTCATCTTGATCTCCATTTAACTTCAATCCTTGACTCTTGTCATACTATACATCTCTGCCCTCTTGGCAATTCTGATCACACTGTAGTATCTGTAAACATCTCCCTTCCCTCCTCCTCCTTGCCATAACCCTCCTACCAACAGAATATCTTTCTGCTATCAATGCACAGATTGGGACTCATTCCATGATTTCTTTCAAGTCATCCCTTGGAATGTGGTTTTTAATTCAACCTATTGCATGATTGAGCTCTCCTTCTGAGTGAAAGCTGGCATTGATGCCTTCATTCCAGTTAGAAAATACCAAGTTAAACCACATTCATCTCCCTGGATCTTACCTGCTTACTCAACTGCTATATCCCATAGGAATCACTTCTTCTGACTGTACCAGTAAGACAATTTTGATTGCAATAGACGTCATTTTGTCTCTGCTCATAACAAATGCAAGTGTGTCCTCAATAAAGCCAAATTACTATTTGCTGACAGAATGACTCGGCGTATAGCATCTAGCAAGTTCAGCTCAAGAGATTATTGGCGGCTATGCAAGAGTGTGTTGAACAGCAGCAAATCCTCAATCCTTCCTCTATTCAGCCAATTCGAAGTTCTGACATCCACAACAGATAAAGTTGAATGCTTTGCTCAAAAATTCTCATCCAACTTAACACTCGGCTCGTCTGGAGTATCCATACCTGATTTCTCCACTAGAACTTATGCTCTACTGAGTGACATGTGCATAACACTATCACTGGTCTAGGATATCGTTCATAAATTAGACCCCCATAAGACAATGGAGGTGATGGAATACCAGCTGTTGTCCTAAAGAAACGTGCTCCCGAGCTGGCCACATTCTCTTCAAACTATATAACTACTGCCTCAATGATTCCTACTTTCCAGCTTGTTGGAGGTCCTTGTCTGTAATCCCTGCTTTTAAGAACTCTGGTGAACCTTCTGGCCCCTCTAACTACCATCCTATCAGTCTCCTACTGCTTTTCGGCAAAGTCTTTGAGGCTTTAATCAATGCTGAAGTTGTTAAGCATCTTACTTCTCACAACCTACTCTGACAAATAATATGGATTCCACGTTGCCCCATATATTGCTGATGTGCTTACGGCCATAACAGAAAATATATATATCATGCTCTTGATAAGAACAGCAAAGCTTGAGCTATGGCTCTATATATCTCAAAGTGTTCAACAGAGTTTGGCATGCTAATCTTCTGCATAAACTTCAGAGCTATGGTATTACAAGATAACTATTTGATTTAATCCAATCATTCCTTTCAAATTGTGAAATGAAGGTTATTCTGAATGGGCATGCTACCAGATCCTTCCTTGTGAATACAGGGGTCCCCCAAGGCTCTATCCTGGGTTATACACGGTTTCTGATCTTAATCAATGATCTTCCTGATGTCATCAGCTCCCAAGTAGACAGATGTCACTACCATTTACTCCTGTCTCAATAGTAAACTAAGCAACACTGACAAAGTCAACCTGGCCACTGCTCTCGAAATGGATCTTCAATCAGTGGGTAACAGGTGCAGGAAATGGCTTGTAAATTTGAATGCCTCCAAAACTAAACCGCTCTCAGTTAGCCACCCTAGAGATAATTCCCTGCCTGCCATTAGCATGGTTGATGCTAAACTCCACGGTAGTGTCTCTCTGCACCTTCTTTGGCCTTACACTTTCAAATTACTTGAAGTGGAACAATTACATTAAATCAATAGCTACATCTGCTGTAAGGAAAGTTGGTTCACTGTGTCGTGCCAGAAGGTTTTTCTTGTCAGAATCTATCCTACATATCTACCATTTGTCCGTGCATTGAATACTGCTGCCATATGTGGTCTGGTGTTCCAGCTGTTCATCTTGAAGTTCTTGAGAAAATTCAAAGAAGGATCTGCAATGTAATCGACCCCAACTTGGTATCCAGATTCCACTCACTTTCTCACAAACATGATGTGGCTTCTCTCTGTCTCTACAAATATTTCCCTGGCTACTGATCTGTCGAGCTTTTTTTCCACCCTAGTGCCCCAACTTTATAAATTTAAGTGTGCTAATAGATTGGCATCTACATTCCACCCTTTTTACCACCGAAACAGTTAAATGTAACTGCTAATTCTACTCAAAATTCCCTTCTGTTCACTTGTTTTCCCGATAACTACAATCTTCAAAAATTTAAATGCAATGTCAATTGCCATCTTTTGATGTCTTGAACCCTGTTCATCTTTTATCCTTTCCTCATTCTCCCGATACACAATCTTTTCTCTCACCTTCACACTATGTAACCCCCTGTGAACCAGTGGCATTCCCTCCCACCTTGCTTGGGATGAAGTGCTTTAAAAAAAAAAAAAAAAAAAGTTTCAAATGACTACCATTTAAATTATCATTGGCACCAGAAATATTATATTTAGGTCAAAGCTGGTAGAAGATTCAGAAAGAGTAGAAACCATCCTAGACAACATTTTAATTTGTGGAAAAACAAATGATATTAACAAAAAAAGAAACCAACTCTCAATAATATCATTTATGAACAAGGCCACAACCTGCTGACCATATTCACGAATTAAAATTTTTTTTATACAGTGTACCCCGGATATAAGAGAAACCCGAATATAAGAGAGATTTTCTCTGGTCCCAAATTAGAGCCTGTTTTAATGTATATATAATAGACCAAACCCGGATATAAGACAAAACCGGATATAAGATACTTCTTCTCCGGTCCCAACAACTCTCTTATATCAGGGGTTACACTATATATAAAAAACAAATAAAAAAGCCTACATATTCAGTTAAAAAAAAATTCCTGATAATGGCTGATAGATTAGCTAAAAGGTCCCTGACACAAAACAATTACATATTTTATGTTCAGAAAAGAAAATACTTGTAAGAATGCAAGAAAAATTTTATAAAAAGCTTAATCACAATGCCCTGTGAATCATTTACAATGAAACCTTTTATACAAACACACATTATATATATGTATGTGTGTGTGAGTGAGTGAGTGAGTGAGTGAGATAGATATTAGTGGAAAGTACATTTATACCATCTTATGGTGTAATTGAGGAAGAAATCTTTGCTAGTGGAGGGAGGTTGAGTTTTTTTGCTTCCCTGGAGAAGAAGTAGAACAGATCCTGCCGACCTTAAAATTGAAGGACTGTTTTCACTTGGTAGATAGGTCAAGCTCAATACTGCTACTGCAAAAGTATGGAAGGGGCAAGAAACAAATTTACTCAAATTTGAGGAAAATATTGGTCATCAAAATAGTTCCCCTGCAAACCACAGGAAGTTTATCCATGGCCACATGTGGATTGAAAAACTGTTGCAATAAGAAAGGCATTGTTCATATTTGAAATTTTTTATTCATTTCATTTTAAGGAAGGCAATGGAATAACTAAAATGCAAGGAGTTACTGAGAGAGAAATAGTCTGGGGTGGGGACAAAAAACATTAAGAAGAGAGGACAATAAAAGAACAGATTTCAAGGAGACAGAAGATTAAAATAGACATTGCATTTAAATTTTTGAGGATCAAAGTTGACTAGAAATCAAGAAGCTGAAAGTGTGAGAAAAGAAACTTAGCATAGAACTTATGCTTATATCTCGCAAATTCAAATGTAAAATGAGGAAACCTAGTTTCCAATCTAATAATACTGTGCTTAAATTCTTAAAGTCAAGATAACAAAGAGGAAGGCTCATCGGAACAATTCATTGTTAGAATCACTTTTTTGCATTACACAAACAGAAATGTGAGTAACAGATACACACATATCCTTTGTTAATTAAGGAAAATCAAAAAAACATCTGCACCATTAATAGTTAAAATGAACTTCCAGAAACTTATTAACATATCCCTACTTGATAGCATTAAATATTATTTTGCTAACCAACATTTTATAAGCAAATTAAAACATGAGAGATACAAAATGTCATTAGTCTGTTTCATTTTTATAAGAGAGGTTAAAAAGTTGCCAATGTTTAACCTTCATGCTTGCCAAAAAAAAAAAAAAAAAAAAAAAAAAAAAAAAAGACACTTGACACTGTTCTTACTGTATACACCTGACTCCCTCAGCAACATTTATGATTTTAAAAAGTGATGATTAGGACTTTAATAAAATTCAAACATACGAATGTGAATTTATATTTTTTTTTTCTTGAGAATTGACAACAGATATTAAAAACTATTTATCTATTGGATTACTTATTTACAAGAATAATTTTATATTTATAATATTATAAAAATATGTGAACCAACTTTAGTGAAATATTTATTATTTGCCATTTTATAAAGAAATAAATATGAAAATTTTTATTCATAAAAATATCTGTGAACAAAGAAATTTAAATACAAATGATAGTTCACTGTAATTCTAAATTATGAAAAATAATGCATTTTCTAAGCATTTCTTTCATTCACATAAATTCACAAAAATATGTTGGGAACATCTCTTCCTCGTATGATGTTCCGTCAAGAAATTTTGTAGAAAATATTCCTTCTTGGACAGGAATTGAACCCATATACGAATATGGGCTGGTAAATGTAATTAATATTATTTAATGAAAAAACAGAGCATACTTAAATAAATTGTATCTGTAAAAATAATGTATAAATAGAAAATATATTAAATAATTGTCAGACTTAATTCATTAAGTATATATGTGTGTGGGGGATTGCATTCTATAAGAAGCTCATCTGCCCTTCTTCAACAGGCATTGTTTTATGTCCTGTGAGGTGACATGCTACCCTCTTCACCTGCAAAAAACTAATGGGGAGGCTGGTTTTGATGCCAACCACCCGCCCATGCGGCAAGTGGTACTGGTAACATGTTACCAGTAGCAAGCCTAAGGTAGACTTAAACTGATTTAAGAAATATATATATATATATATATATATATATATATATATATATATATATATACACATATACATACACACACATGCGTGTGTGTGTGTGTGAAGTTTTAATTAAATGCCATTGTTGAATTCTTTATGTCTTCAGAGTATTGAATTTCACAATTGCAAAAGTCGAAATTTCTCGGGTACAAAATAAGGAAAGAGGACTTGGAAAATATGATACACACAGGACAAAACTGAAGGCAAAAGGGATAGGTGAAAGCAACGCATAACCTACCTAGAATGCTTGAGTAATTGGATGACAGAACAGGGTTTAAGAGAGATAACAAAAAGACATAATTAAGAGCTACAAAGGAAGAGAAACTCTTCATTGGACATGTCATATAGAAGATTGCACTTGGCCTAATTTTCTTTAACTCTCAATATATATACTGCCATTTTTAGTCTTACATGTATTAACAGGAAGTGATACCATAATATGTGGTTAATAATCACCATAAATTTTTAGTTAATTGATTAATTAATAGTAAAATGTGGTATATAACCATTAATTAAAATTGCCTTATGCATCAAAATATGAGGGTAATAAAATTTTTCTGTCTAGTTTTATTTCATTTACAAGCTGGAGAAACAAAACTTGCAAATTTTCTGTAATCTTCAAAACTCTCATTATACATAAAGTGGCCTATTAAGAAAAAAAGCTAAAACAAAAAAAAAAACAAACAAACAAAAAAAAACCTGGAGGTAATATCAAAATAATTTACTTAACATAATCTCCATTATTTTCAATAACAGCTTCAATATGACCTTGAAAAGATGCACAACTTTTAAGCACAAAGTCATTCCTCTTCAATGCCAGTCTTGAGCATATCAATATTAAGGTAGCTGGTCTTGTTGGTGGCCTGCTCCAAAATATCCCACATGGTATAGTCTAGGATGTTTGGGTTTGGGCTGAAGGAAGGCCAGAAATATGCTGGCCAAAAATCAACAAAGTTAACTTTGCAGAACTTCTGCATCTTCTTGGTTGTGTGGCTGAGATCACCATCCTGGATTTGCATGCAGTTATCATTTGAGAAGGTGGACTTGAGCCATTGCCAAATATGGTCCCTCAAGACATTGTAGTAAGTACCAGTATCCACCTTGTCTTGAAGAAGAATGTGAGCATCTTTTTCCTATCAGAGGACACAACACCCAAAACTGATATCTCGGCTGGATGACTGGTCCTGAAGATGCCTTTGACATCAACTGATGGCTCTGCAACATAATGGTCATTTTAGCTATTCAAAACTGCATTCACTGTGAAAATTTTCTTGCCAGAGAATATTTTGACAGTAGATTTATGATTCTTGCATCTTTCCAGCCTTGTGGACTTAATAAACTCTGTAAGGAGGTACATGATTTAAGGCCTAGGTCATCATGCATGGCTGTTCTGTTGGTCTAAAGGTCCACTTCTAGCTCAGCATCTATCTTACGCATAGATATGGTTGGATCCTGTAAGCGTTCTGAAAACAAAGGAAATGTTTGTCGCAGATTAATTCCACAACACAGAGAACAAATCACTGTAAGTTTAGACTTGAATATTGGGGGCAGAAAGAAATGCCGAAAACTCGATTTGCAGGTACTATCTCACAAATCCCAATGTACGTAATCAGTCAGAAAAATAACTCGCTCTCCAATGAATGTGGTAGCCAAAATACATCAATCCCTCCACCGCAATTTCAGAACACTAACTGCTTTTATCAGCTGAGCATTTTTCTCATTCGTCGACATCTGGGAGAGGACACCAAGTTTTTGCATATCAAAATACTTTTATAGAGACTTTTGCGACGGACTTGTTTTTAATCTAAATATTCTGTCTTCAGTATGTCATGCGGAATATGTGACCCTTTTTTTTTTGTAAGTAATTTTCTTTTCCATCGTAGGATACACACGACATGCTGTTGCTTGGTTTGACAAGGTAAGTCGCCATTTTCTTCGCTATAGATCCAACGCAATTTTATTCTAAAGAGCATTAATGAAATCCCAATTCTCCTTGTTAACTCTGCCACTGCCTGGTTTCAACTGGATGTCCTTGCTCATGTATATTGTCTTCTTGACATTGTAGACAGTATGTAAAGACATGCCAATTATGTTGGGGGTGCTTTTAGGGTCAATTCATAATCGAGGCTAGTAAACTTTCGTGCACTAATCAAGGTTAACCAAGAACCAACTAAAATTGTCACTTTCTCCTAAATGGTAGATTTCCACCTATTTCTCATGCTAGTTTTGGAATAATCAGGCGATTTTAAACTACGAATGATTTCTTTTTTAATTTGTTACTGGAGCATGATCTGAAAATTTACCCTTTTTTCTTTGAGGAAATTATAGAAAAAAGTGCTTAAAAAATTAAAAAGAAGTTTAATAATTTGCATTGCCCTTTTGTAGAAACGAAAAATAAAAAAAACAAAAGAAAAAATAAGTGAATGATTTGAAATAAGAGGCTAGGTAAACCTTTAAGAAATTTATTAATGTCACACACACACATATACACAAAAAGAAACGATATTGTTTTGCACTTTTTAAATATTAAAAAAAAAAAAAAAAAAAAAAAAAATTCATAGAGAATATAAAATAATTAAACACAAAAAAAAATGATAGAAGTAAAAATTGAAAAATGATTGTCCTGAAAAAAAGAAAAAGAATAAATCAGTCTTTTTGAAGGGATATACAGAAACCTGGTGCAGTACGTGTCACAAGTGAATATATTATATAAATGGATTCAACTGGAATTCGAACTCAGCTCTCCGGTTTCCTCAATCCGAGCCGCTATCCACTACCCTGCAAGTGCTTCATGAAATGGACAAAGTCCGACAATTATTTTTTTGTTTATATGTTATTTTATTAGATACAAATATTTAAGTAAAAGCTCCGTTTATTTAAATTTACATTTTTACTGGGCTGAATATCCGAGAAATTTCATAGTTCCAGACCGGTAAAAATGTTATTATTGTTTTACTTCGTGTCTAACAAATAAAATTAAAAAAATAATGTTAATCATTTAAAAGCATAAATAAAAAAAATTACATTAAAAAAAAAAAACTAAACCGCAATTTTTGTCGCAGGAATTCGTGGTACGAATGTTTTTAATTATTATTGTATTTTTTTTTATTTTTTTTTTATTTCAATTAATTTTTCAGAAAATGCAACCGAGACCAATTATGGGGATTGGAAACCTGTTAGTGTTCACTTTTAACAATTTTTTTTTTTTTTACTACTGTTCATATTGCGAGTTTAACAATTATTTTAATTTTTGAAGTTTACTTTAAACTGCTTGCAAGCCTTTAAACTTTAACTAGTTTCCGGGGGTTGAGAAAAGGAAAAGAATTTCTTTGATAAATGAAAGTTATTTTTTATTTTTCGTAACGTATTCCTAAAAACTATTCACTACAATCTTTCTTAGGAGAAAAAAGTAAGAAATGTATGTCAATAAAAAAAAAAAAAAAAAAAAAAAAAAAAGTTATTCATTTATCTACAAATCAATGTAGAGCTTGAAACTTTGTTTTTGAATGTCCCTGAAAATCTTTACATATTAACAAACAAAAAAAATGCTTCAATGAAATATTTTCTGTGTTGTGAATAATTAAATCAAAAGGAGAAATTTGACATCATTGGGCATCCATACCATAGAAAGTCAAATCATTATTTCGTGTTATATAAGTCAAATTTCCATTAAAATACCACATTTTTCTTTAACAAATCGTTAGAAGACATAATCTGTACACACAAAAAAGTATTTAAACGTCAAACTCTATATATTTAAAAACTAAAACAAACGAATATTCACAGAAACTTCTTACCGACTTGATTTTAAAAACCAAATCCACAGCAGCCGATACAATCGTTTCTTTCTGATAGGCTCAAATAAAATCACTACACGTCTTATATAACAACACGACTTTCGTTATTTTGATGTAACCTTCTTTAATGAAGTCACACAACAGAAAATCATTAAATTATTCTTGATGTTATATAAACTGACCATAAATGTACATATCCCGCTTTTTTATTGTCGCAATAAACATGTGCATAAGGTCGAACTATTTTTCATGAAGAATTAATAAGCGTCGTCCACAGGTTAAATTCTTATGTTCCACCTGGCGGCCGTTGTTCGAACTGTAGATGTAAACAATACTTTTTAAAGTTTTCCCTTTAGCTTTACGATCAATTAAGTGATAAAAATGAGATATTAAAAGAGAAAAAGATGAATCAGTCGTTTATTCTGCAATTCATGCTTTACACAACCAGCAAAAAATAAATATTCAAAATAAAAGTCGAGTTGAGCAAGGGAAATGAGAAGTCAACAATTGAATAAATTGAATCCCCCAAAAAAATTATTTTTTGTGCAGGTTTGGTGGTATTTTTTTATTTTAATTTTACATAGTAATTTATTGATTTAAGTTTTTAGTAAGTTAAAGTAAATAATTTCTGGTTTGAAGGTGTTTTTGGGTTTCGCCAATATTATAAAAATATAGGTTATCTCCCTTTGATATATAATTCCTAAGATGAGTCTATTATAAACAGATGATAATGGGTATGACTCAAATTTAGGCGCAAAATAATTTTTGAATGCCAAGTTAAGATGACTTTCCAGCCGACTCCAAGAACAGGAGATGTGAGCCACAAATGATGCAAGGACAATGCAGTTATCAGAAGAATAATAAACAGTATACATATAAGTGTATTCCATACAGACACATATCTGGATATTTGTTCCCAATGACATTTTTTAACTGCTAAAAAAGAATATGTTTTTAACTTAGCAATCCTCCATTCTTTTCTCACTATGTAATGTATGTTTTTACAATCTTCAATTGTCTCACTTTAATTGTTCATCAAGCCACAACTCAATTTGGGGAGTTGTTAAATTTCCCACAATATAAGGAAGAAGCAAGTTCGAACCCCGCTGAAAGATACAATTTCTTTTAAAAGTCTCTTCAATGTCCAGTCCAGCAGAAATAAATTACACTGTTTAACCTTTAACATTCTGGAGGTGATTTTGTTTGCAAAACAAAAGTTTTATCCTGCCACTGCAAGCAACTCAGATAAATGAATGATAGCGTGTTTGAATTTTGCAGTTGTGTTGTTATATCCTGCTATGGCAACAGAAAATGACCATAACTGAAATTAAGTAGTGCAGTAGAGGAGCCTTGAAAAATGATACAGTGGAAAGGAAAGTAGTGAATAATGCAGTGTGTTAAAGGTTAATATAACTGGACATCTCAAACACATGTAATGCTTAAAAATATAAATAAAATAAGTAATATATATTTTTTATTATGGATTTGTTTTTGTACTTTCACTTCACTTCTTAGTTAGTTCTTCTTTCTCTCTCTCTCTCTCTCGCTATATATATATATATATATATATATATATGGTATAAAATTACAATTGGAAAAAAATATCCAAGATTTTGCCGACTCGTTTTGTCTTCTGACTTTTTCAAGGCAAAAATGAAATTGAAATGTCTTTGTTGTTATAGTTACATTAAAAAATCCAAATTTAAAAAGATAGACACTTCTGTCCTTTTTCTGGTTAATGTAAATTTCCTTTATACTAAGAGATTTTTTTTCCATGTCGACAATACAGTTAAATTCCCAGATCAATTCTGTGGACAAGATATGGAAAAAAAAGTATGTGGTTTTTACCTGGTTCATAATTATTATTTATTTCCCCAGGTATGTGGTTTTTACCTAGTTCATCAGATCACACTTTACATACACACACACACACACATACATATATATATATATATATCTATATCTTGTCAACCACAGACAGACTGTTTCATTGTATCACAGCTCATCAGTGTGGCTAGATATCTGGTTGCCTCTAGCTAGGATCCAAAACTGACTGAATTGGCACCAGTTGGAGATTCTACCCCTAAGTGATTGGTGCACAGCAGGAATGAAGGTGAATTTTAGTGTATTTATTTTATATATATATATATATATATATATATATATATATATATATATATGTGTGTGTGTGTGTGTGTGTGTGTTTGCGTGTCTGTATGTGTGCATGTTTCATTTAATTGTGACAAACAAAAAATTAATTATATTACAAATAACAACACACCTATCAAATTTAAACTTAAAATGACTCATATAGTATATCAATCCCACTGCCAAGTACAAGACTGTGTCTTTTATCATAAACCAATTATCTACATTGAATATATGCCAACAACTATCAGTAGAAGGATGACAAACCACTTAAGTGATCTTGTGGTCATAGTCTAAGTTTAATAAATAAAAATATTTCTTTCCTGAAAACTACTTATCATCTCCTTAAATCCTCATCAGCATTCTTAAGGACATGTCAATCAGCTAACTTTGTCTCTGAAATCAAATAGTTGCATAAGCAAAACAAAAGATTGAAGACCTGTACCAAAGTGAAGGACAATCCTATACTCACTCATCCTGAGCACTTACTAAATTCAATATAAAGCATTGAAAAGAGAGCTTCAAGGTCAGTTCTCTCTACCCTTTTGCTAGAAAAAAGGACAGGCTGATCCACTCTTCTAGTCAACAAATAACTAATCAGGACAACTGCCTACAACAAAGAAAAGCAGAGGAATCTCTCTCTGTTTCTGTGTGTGTGTTCCAACATACTGTAAGCTATGAACTTTATCTTACAAGAAGGATATACATTTTTATAGATGTTTGCAAAAGAAAATAAACCGCCCAAAACAATGTTTGCTCAGTGTTCATTCATTTTTAATCTAAAAATCAACATTCTGTGCCAGCCTCCACAATCTTCATGACATAAAAAATCACCTAAACACCCACAACCAACTGCCAGTCTCCATTAGAAAAATTCTTGTTGATAGTGCCATCATTCTAAAGAAATTTAATTATCAACAAAATCTGAAGATTATGGAAACTCTTTAGATAAAACAATTCAAGCCAAGCTTCAACCTTACATTATTTCACAATGGTAGCAATATGTTGGTGTTTTTTAGAAGACATACCAATATGGAATCACAACCACATTTCTCTTGTATAGTTTACAATTACTAGGGCGTTCCAATAACTTAGACCGATTTTAAATGTGAATTAAATTTAAGTGTCTAATGATTTTTTTCTTTTTCTTTCAGATTTAACAACTTAAGTCTTTGGCAATTTCAACCATGGAAAGATTAAGAATTAAATAACGAATATCAAAGCCTATTACGAAAATGGACATTCAAACAAAAATGCATTTTGCACATTTTGCGGAAAGCTTAGAAAGGATTAAGAATAAAACATGTATAAACATGGTGATTTTCTTTCCTCTTTCAATGATAATGTGATTAAGTTTATCAGACATTATGAAAGGATTTTGCTTAAAATAAATAGACAAAATTTGTCTATATTATTTCATGAAACATGTATTAATATATATATATATATATATATATATATATATATATATATATATATGTATATATACATCAAAGGTCATGCGTTTCAGTGATAATGCTAAAAAGCTTATTCAACAATATGAAAGGAATTTACTTAAAATAAATAGACAAAACTTGTCTATATTATTTAATGAAACATGTATTAATTAAAGAAGAAGCATACAAAGACTTGGTTTTCTACTATGGATTGTTTATTCTTTATTATGGAAGACTGTAGTGAAACAAAGTTCTTAATATCTCTTGAGTATGTACTTTTTCTTTTTGATCCAGTAATTGGGATAAGTAAGTATAAGCATTATTAATTAATTATTAATGATCACGTTCAAGTCAGCCTTGTGAAGAGTTGGAACAACCAAAGGAAGGTGTGTACCTACTTTATTGTTGGAAGTTATGTGCAGTTTTGGTATGTCTGTTTTCTTTTTCTTCGTTAGCATTGTTACAAGGGTTGCACTCAAGTCAGCCTTGCACTGGGCTGGAACAACCAAAGATAATGATTGACTTACTTCATAGGTGAAGGTTTTCAGAAGCACTGTTTGTTGGAAAATGGGAAAAGAGTTCAGTTGTCAGTGAACCAAGGAAACTAAAATTCACTAGTATAATTACCACATAGTACTCCATCTTGGAGCAAGGAGGAGAAAGAGAGAGAAAGAGAGAGAGAGAGAGAGAGAGAGAGAGAGGCAGGAAAATGTTTGTCTTTTTTATATATTTAACCAGCGCTGCCTAATGGTGTATGGCAAAACCAAATGGGGTAATCATATTTCTGTTTTCTTTACACTTAGCATCATGGGAAAATATATATATTTTATTTTTTTTATTATTCATCATTATTATTTTATTTCATTTTCCATACAGCGGTACTAAATAAGTTCTGATGCCTCGGTTTATATCGGGATGAGTAGATGGTTGGGGAATTGGTGGGAGAAAGAGCTGACCAGTTATACTGTTATAGCAAAAGTTGTTCCCAAGTGTCATCTACCTACCCAACGATACCAAGCAAGTGAAGCCCTGAATAAAAAAAATCTATTTTATAATACTGGAAATAGTGTTTGTGTTACCATTTCTCGATGTGGCAGAACTTTTCACCTTTGTTACCTTGCGAACATGCAGTGGACCTTTCCTAGCTATCAGGGCACATTAATGTGAACAAGAATCAAAACACAACGTGGGGCAATAATTGGCTGGGCTGTGGAAAGCTGAGTGAGTGTTGCATTATATGTAAGAACATTTACTAAAACAATCTTTCTCAATAGCAGTACATGTTCATTTCTCTCGATATTTTAAATCATAAGACTGTTTAATATGAAAAGATAATTCCACGGCAAATTAATTTATACAGATCTTTACGTACAAAGAGAAATTTATATTTTTACCAGTTATTGAAAGTTTATATTTACTATATTGTAGCTATGACTAATTATTAGTTATAATTAAAACACAAATTAATATGAATCATGTTGAAGGGAAAACAGCTTACCACCTGGAACAAAATGTAGTCATACATGTCTTGTGAACAAGATATTTGGAAGAAAATATGGCAGATCCAACAGCTACAATTTACAATTTGTAGCTCAGAGAATGTGCAACACAAATTTGTGGCCTATGTTAATTTCTGAGCTTCACACATTCAATAAAATGAGCATGAGTGAGAGAAGAGCAGTGGCCGATGAGTTGGGTAGTCATGCTTTGTGTATGTTTTGCTGTAGTCTCATTGACTGTGATCCTAAAAAGATCAGTTGCAACTGGTACTCCCAAAACACTAACGTTTTTGCAACAAGTCATAGTCCTTATCACTAATTATTATTGCTATATGTTATCAAATCGATCATTTAGTTTTCCAGATTTTACAATTCTCCTCTCCTAAATTGTTTTACATCCATTCCCCGCCACTACCAAGTGAGGTTCTTGGTTCTGTTTACCAGAAGAATATAGCAGCCATTCTGATTATGGTGGGTTGGATGTTTCCTAACACAAATTTAATTTTGTTTAAATGTTTTATCTTTTATTTGGATTTAATGTGTTCACCTAATTTCCATTCATGTTATTGTCAAGTTTAAAAAAAAAAAAACTGGTGTTATATAGCTCTCCCAGTCCCAGACCCACACTGACTATTGGCTAATACCTGCCCAGTCTGTGCCACCTATTGTAACAGCTCATCAGAGTCTTTTATCGGATTGACCTGATCCTCTTTTACAAGAACTTTGGAATTCTTTGCTCTCAAGTCTTTTTCATATGAACAAATGCAGCAGGATACAAAATTAATGCATGAATGGTTTCTAAAATTAATTTCAGAACCTGGAATATATATTTCACATTACATTGACAGTGTTTTCTATTCTTTGGTTCAAAACATTCATCTTTGTAAACTTTGTGCCCATTATGCAGTTATATATGCAGTATCGTTCCTATGCAAATAGTCAGCACCACCTACTCTAATTAGAAGGTCTTCTCTCAATAGCCCATTGTGGAAGGGGATGCAACTCTTGGTGCTTATATAGCTCTCCCAGTCCCAGACCCACGCTGACTATTGGCTAATAGCTGCCCAGTATCGTTCATATGCAAATAGTCAGCACCACCTACTCTAATTAGAAGGTCTTCTCTCAATAGCCCATTGTGGAAGGGGATGCAACTCCTGGTGCTTATATAGCTCGCACAGTCCCAGACCCACGTTGACTATTGGCTAATACCTGCCCAGTATCGTTCATATGCAAATAGTCAGCACCACCTACTCTAATTAGAAGGTCTTCTCTCAATAGCCCATTGTGGAAGGGGATGCAACTCTTGGTGCTTATATAGCTCTCCCAGTCCCAGACCCACGTTGACTAATGGCTAATACCTGCCCAGTATCGTTCATATGCAAATAGTCAGCACCACCTACTCTAGTAGAAAGTCTTCTCTCAACAGCCCATTGTGGAAGGGGACGCAACTCCTGATGGCTGATAATTGTAAGAAAGAACTTTTTCAATGTTTTCTACTGTACTCTTCTTTTTATTACTTTCAGATCAGTTAAACAAACATCTGATTCAGGGACTTTAGGATTATAGGTTTAATTAATATAAAAATATATTTTCTTTTTTACACACACAAGAAAGGAACATTGTCAGAGTTGGTGCTAAGTTCTCGCTCCAGCTCTGAAACTTACAAGCATCCCCCCCGCCACCACTCTCAGACCCTCAAACAAAAATGGAGGTGGTCGGTCAGTGCTTTTCTAAATTATCAAAAATGAAGGAATTATCAAATTTAAATTAAAATATCAGTACTTATTGATTATTTACTTTTATAATGAATAGGTTTTTTTTTAATTTAAAAAAAATCTGAGAAAATGTTATTCTTTTCGTAATAACCACCAATATTTTCATGATTAAATTTTACTAAAAAAAATTAAGTCACAAATTTTTACATTACCATAAAGATTAATTAATCATTGACGCATCTCCACTGAAAAAAAAAAAAAAAACAAGTTTTACAAAGATTCCAATGCAACACAAATGGGTTTTCTTAAAAATTTGTTTTAAAAACAGTATTTCAGTTTTCGAGAAAATTCTTCATGTGTTGAAATCTTTTTTAAGTGATCATTTTTGGGGTTTTATCTTTCCCAAAATGCAAAAAGAAATTTTATTTTAATTACTAGTTGTGAACTTCTGTTTAGTATTACTATTAGTAAAAAAAAAATAAAAATAAAAATAAATTGGGATCCTCCTTAGCAAATGAATTTGCATTCTTTGCACTGTCTGTCAAAAAAGAAAATCAGAATCAAGATCAGGTCAACATTAGTTAGCCTTGAAAAATGGTAATTGTTTGCGTTTCTCTACCAGCCTTAAAAAATCATATCCTTTCTTAGTCAAATAAAAGAAGCTGCTTCGGACCATAGGGGATTGCTTTCTGTTTTTTGTGGGTGAAGAAGATAGTTGTGCATTTTGAGTTGCAGATATAGACTTTTGTTTCCCTTTCAGCTTATGACATATTTTTTTACATTAGAGCCGCAAGTCTGATTTACGACCTTTTAAATTACAAAATTAGACTTTTGAAATCTGGATCTCAACCTCACCAATTGCTATTTTTTCACAAACAAATGAACTTTAACATATTTCTCTTTATTTGAAATTTTTTAAAATCTAAGAAGCATGGTGTACGTAAACAAATTTTTTTTTATTTGTTATATGCAAATGCAACTTGTTTGCTTTTACTTTTTTTTGCAACACAATTACAAATATTTGAAAGTTTCAACTCAACAAAGCTTCTTTCACAGACAGAGGACATACACCAAGCACTCAAAAGATAGTGGCATTTTGTAAGGTTAGAGATGGTTCATTTTGCTTGTCTGACAATCTGTTACATTCTACAAATGGAAAAAAAGGAAGTGCGTCCTGGGTATGACGGTAAACTACATCCGCGTCCTGGGTATGATGATAAACTACATCCACGTCCTGGGTATCGCGATAAACTGCATCCAACAGCAAGGTCTCAGATAATGTTTTCAGAAAAATAATGTTGCCAGCTCTAAGTTTTTGAAACAATAGTGTTGCCAGCTCTAAGTTTTTTTGTAAAAGGAGTAATGTTGCCAGCTCTAAGTTTTTTTTTTTGTAAAAGGAGTAATGTTGGCAGCTCTAAGTTTTTTTTGTAAAAGGAATAATGTTGCCAGCTATACGTTTTTTTGTAAAAGGAATAATGTTGCCAGCTATGCATTTTTTATTCCATACAAAATAGGCATTTAAAATTCATATAAACTGGATTTGGCATTAAATAACCCACAGTGGTGGATATGCCATAAAACCCAAACAAACAAACAAAAAAAGGAAGTGACGTTCGACGTGCGGTTTGCTTACAAACGGAATTGTTCATAACCATTTTGGTTCACACCAGTCGATGTGCAACAAAATGCACCGAAACAAAGTTGCATCTTTGTAGTGAGTAAATTGTTTTTGTCTATATGGAAAAATGATTATAATAAATAATTATTGCTCTACTATCGGTATTGAGCCCTCTTTTGAATTAATGCGGTGAACATTATAATTCATATATTATTTTCATTCTCATTACATTCATATATATATATATGTGTGTGTGTGTGTGTGTGTGTATCCAAATGTAGCAGCTGCCTGCTACTTAATTGGTGAATAAGGAAAGGGTATATGTCACATTTCTGCTCTGGTTATATTATGATGACCACAGCATCTGAGAATGGACAAAATTTATTTATCGAATCATGTTTTGGTTTATTTTCCACCTGGTTATGTACACATCTAGATATCCACTTCAAAAGTCCCACTCTACTTCACATTGGCCTGCAGCCTGATTATTAAAGCTTTCTAATTGATTGTTCAAACTATGGCTTTCTGGCCTGGTGATTTTAAATATACACCTATTTTTAGAGGTGGTGAAATTTTGATCTTGTTATTATATATTTCTTTTTTTATATCCTGGTTGTAAAAATTTTCTGATTAGTTGGCTAAAATATGGCTTTGTGGCCTGGTGATTCTGATTATCCATCTATTTTTTTTAGAGATGGTGAAATTTTGGTTTTCTTGCTATTATTTATTTATTTCTCTATCACTGCAGCTGCTTGTCAGTTCATGTAACCTTCAGAGAATTTCAAACTGAACTCTGTTTAATTTATAATTGTTGTCATTGTCGTTCATGTTCAGAGATATCTTGTCTAGTGCTTATTAGGATTAGTGTTGATTCGTCTATTTGGTGACATAGTAATGGCAAGTTCAATTCCTGGGCCAAGCATACCCCGATCATGCATTCATACAGTCCAGTCATTAAAAGAATGATATAGTTGCTGTTAACAATATTAATAATTATCAATGAATAATGAGTCCAAAGTTCATTTGTTATAATATAAATGCAGCCTTATGCCAGACTATCTAAATATGCTAATGCGTTCAATATTTGTAATCTTAATCTGGGAAATAAATATGAATGCAAATAAATGTCCAACTGAAGAGAGATTTGTTGAATGAATAGATGCTTTTTTTCAGATTTCATTATAACTTATATTAAATTTTCTCAAATGTCAAAGGATTTTCCCATCAGAACAGCTGGTTTGGATTTATTACAAACAAAACTTTTTAAAAATATTTATTTATTAACTACTTTGCTTTAATACTTTTATTAAGTTTTTTTTTTTTTAAATCTGTTAAGAAAATCACATTGATCTGGCAAGATTATATTCAAAATTGATAAATCGCAGCAGATGTTTAAGTTCATAGTCTTACAGTTTATTAAAATCGCTTGAATATTAGTTTTTAGTAAAAACCAATAACATTTTATTTTTAATACAATTGAAATAATAGACAGCAGAAAATAAACTTACCTTTTCCTTTCTTAGCAAAAGAAAACAGTTTAGCCAGTAGATAAGTTTATTTTCAGACAATTTCTTTTATAACTTTGGATATCAGAAAGAATTCTTTTATGTATAAAAACCTTATTTTATATTCTTTCATTGTCATGACATCATAAGACATGTCAACTATAGTCATTGTTCCATAAAATGTGCTATTCTAGTTGCATCATATCAGTTTCTGCGCCTCCTTTCAGACAAATAAACCAATGCTGCACTTTTTCTTTCTTATTGAAAGTTAAATCAACTGTTTTTTCACCAAGAGAAAGGTTTTATTGTAGTAACATACAGAACAATGCATGTAGTTTGTATTGGTTACTTTTATTGTTCCCTAGTAGGGAAATTTTGCCGGAAGCTTGTCAGTTATGGAGAGGGTGCAGTTACAGCGAGAATAGCTTTAGTCTTAGTATCTTGCAGACACATGTTTACTACCAAGCAAAAAATTTCTTACTCAAGAATTTTGATGGAAGAAATACCATTTTTTTAAATCTAAGTTCTATGTATGATGATGAACTACACTTAGCAGCAAAGCCTCTGATTGGAAAATTGGATGTTTTGAGGAGTGTGGAACCACCTCTTAATTGCTGTTGTTCCCAAGTTCACCTTGGCCGGGGATGGTAGCACTTGTCAGGGTCTCAGCTATGAGTAAATAGTGAACCACCCAAACAAAACACAATGAAAGTATAAAAATAGTTTTTTATTGTTAAAATACCACCAATAGACTTTTATATGAAAAAGGACTAACAATACATATTTATACTAAAATGACCAACAACCCATTTTTAAATCAATATAACCAACAATACATTTCATCTATAGTTGAAGGCATTCAAAATATATTTATTTGAAGCCATATAATTTTGTTCAAATTATTTAGATTTCGGTATTAAATAACCCATAGATGTGTTGATATGCTGCTAAACTAAATCAACCAAACCAACCAACCAGGAAATCTTGAATTCTAATTGCTGATTCGCCAATAAATGGGCCAATGAAAAGGCACCATCACATCCTGTTTCTTACCTTTTTTTTTTCTTTTGTGGGACCTGTGATCATCAACTGACCGTCAAATATATAGTATATAAAAAATATGCTATATACAGCCTCCTGATACACACACACACACGACAGTCTCAAATTTATGTTCAACTTTTGAATCCTTTTGTCATATTTCTTTTTCTCTTTTTCTCTTTATTTATTTTGCTTTTCAGACTAAACTAGTCTCAACTTTTTCTAGTTTCAACCTTTTGGCCTTCAATAAATCTCCAGATGAACAGGACTTTTTCTTCAGAAGTTTGATTGCTGTAAGACATTTATCTGGTTATCTGTATGTACCTCAATGTTTTAACAAGTACAATCTGTTAATTTATTTAAGATAGAATGATCTATTATTTTAAGTTATAAAAATATGCACTTTTTCATTGATGGTATGTTGATTTTTCTTCTTTATATATATTAGCTTGGTGCAAAAATAATGATGTAATAATGTTGTTTTTTGGCGTATTTTTTAACGTCAAAAAACATTATTACATCATTATTTTTTTTGCACCAACCTAATATGTGTGTGTGTGTGTGTCTATTCTTGAAAAAAAAAAAAAAAAAACTATATAAAATTCAATATTTTTTTTTTTATCCATAATGTAAAATGTGTTAAAATTATTCAACTTTTTAACAAGAAAAATCTCAAGTTGATGTTAAAAACTGTCACAAAACATTGTCAATTGATTTAAGATGGAATCATCTATTATGACATGTCTTTAATTTGTATTTAGATACATTGAATTTATTTTCAATTTTTATAGTTGAATTGTTCACCTATATTGTATATGATCCATTATTGTATATAATTAGGTGATAATAAAATTTGTATTTTATATGAATACTAGCTTATGAAAATTGAGATGTTGTAGAGTGAGGGGGCCCCGGTATTATAGATTCAGGGTGTGTGGGGGTGCAGAAGACCTTTGCACTGGCACTGAGCTTTTGGAACTGATGTGAAATCTCAGACCTTAAGAAAGATGTTCTTAATGTTATACAGAATGATGGTTTCACCGTGTTGATGTTAAATATTGCTGCGAAACATTGTTGACTTACTTAAGATGGAATCATTTATTATGACATGTCTCTAATTTCTATTTAGATACATTGTATTTATTTCCAATTTTTCTAGTTGAATTATTCACCTATATTGCATATGATCCATTATTGTATATAATTAGGTTGCAATAAAATTTGTATTTTATATGAATACTAGCTTATGAAAATTGAGATGTAGTAGAGTAGAGGGTCGTATCATAGGTTGGGTGGAAGGGGCAGATACGTTTCATAGATTTGGCGGAGTGGGGGAGACAATATGACATAATATGAGAACAGTTAATTTGTGGTGTAAGGGGTTCTACATGAGAAAGTGTAGCACCAAAAATAAATGAATACAAAGTGTCCACCATAAATAAATTTTTAAATAAGATATATTAGGCAGCTCTGGATAGAGAAGGTACCTTTGATGTCTGGCACACTGCACTTTTGGGTGGATGGGCATCACTGACACTCAACCGTCTCCTAAATCTCTCATGTGATGGCTCCAATTTGCTATGCCCCAGTAAACTGCTTCCGCTGGTGGGCTGAATTCATGTGATGGGGTGGTGTTAACATAACACAACTGGGTGAAGGATCTCCTCGACAAAGGTCACCAGCCAGGGTGGAATGATACCTCAGATGAGCTACTATGGTCACATGTTTTTGATCAAGACAAGCTACCTAGTTGGAGGACATCGGCTGTGGTCTAACCTGCAGTGGGATGGGCTCCACCAGGTTAAAATGCCCAAAATATGGCAGATTATGAGTACACTAAGAAACCATTGGCAGAGACCCGGGCTCTGGCACATGACCGCAACAGATGGAGGAGAATGGTGGGCACTCAGAATATTGTCGCCCCAATGACTCTTTTTGGGGTTATGGGTGAAAGTAGAAGATATTAAAGGAAACCAATGCTTAGAGATAAAGGTGAAGAAGTTACATCTTGACTATATTACCGTTGGGGGGGGGGGGCTTTAGGAGGATAAGAAAGTAGAAAACTGTGTGATTTGACCTTGTGGTTCATTGTACTAATTCCAGAAATTATTAAGAGCTAAACAGTGACCAATCTAAAATGTACTTAAATTAAAAAAGGGGGGTGAACAAAGGGGAAAAACAAAACAATACATGCTGTACTATGGTAACAGAAAATGATATTTTTTCAACAAACAGTGTAGCTGTTTTTCCGTTAGGTTTTTTTTTCTTTCTTTTAATCCTTACTTATTCTTGATTTTACACACACTGTTAAAGTATAAAATCAGGATGTAATGCTTTGTGTATTATTCATTGGCTATAAAAGTTCCGACATAAGCTTAATAGCCAATATAAAGAAAAATGACATCAACAAGTGGGAAAACAATGCCAAAGACAGGCATCATTGGTAAAAAGTTATCTGGGAAGGAATAGAAACAAAAGCATAGAATTTTTTTTTTTTTTTTAACTAATTTTCACTCTATACAAGGCCCAAGAACCACTCAAGGTAGAGGGTTACTTAAGTAAAGAGAAAATAGAGAAGTAACAGTAATCAACATCTCACTATATTTCTGAGATGAGGTATTGTAAATTTCTCCATACTGAACATTTAATATTTACATTTGTCAGCATTAATTCTTGTGTTGTTTAATTTATCCAATGCTGATCCAACGAATCAACACGAAGGTAACCACTCCTGTTTTTTTTTGTCACTCAAGGTATTTTGATAGAAAGAAAACACAAAAATAGAAAACTTGTAACTTCCTTTATTGATATTTTCTTACATCATTTTTTTAGGAAAATATACAAGAATGTGTTTATCACAGTTGTTTCATAGCTGGTATTTTACTTTGGCACACAGGAGATTATATATATATATATATATATATATATATATATATATATATATATATATAGCAGGATGTCATCATCCATTGTTTCACTTATCTGGGGTTGACCAAGTTAGTAAAACTTTCATGTTCAAATTTTTTATTAAACAAAAAGGACTTTGCAAAATTATTTTTCAGAGAAAATATTTAAAAAGTTTTTACCAATATTTTTATCTTAAAAAAAAAAAAAAAAAAAAAAATTACTATTCTTTAAGCAATGACTTATAAGATCCTAAAGAGAGAAGCTTAAATTTAAAAAAAAAAAAAAAAAAAAAGAAAAAAAAGAAAGAAATATTTTTGTTTTTAATGTATTTTTATAGCTTGCAAAATAAACCAAATAAGTTTCCCAGTGGGAAGATTTGTTCTCTAAGTCATCAAATGAGCTCCATTGTGTAGAGTAAAATATTAAAGTAAACGCTGACTTTTAAATTAAATTTTACAATAAATGAAAACTTATTTTTTTGGTTTGAGACAATAAGAAACAAAACAGGCAATTTCCTGGTCATATTGTGAAAGCAGGGTTATTGTCATTCATGGAACCTATTAAAGTTAATAAGGCCCTTATTTATTATATATATATATATATATATATATAAATAAATATAAATAAAATGTGTGTGTGTGTGGTCATTGATTGATTGATTGATTTTCTAAGTCTTATCAACTCATTGCAGATTATTTAAAGCCAGAAAATATTTTTAGAGTGTAAGAATTTTTTGTTTTGGAGATAATAATGATTTAGTGATACAAGTCTTACTAATTAACCTATAGCCGAGGGAGAAGAGGTGGATTCATACCTTTCCCAAGAGTATTTGCACATAAATGAAACCAACTGGAATTGTTACTCGGCTTAATTCTGAGCCATTATTCATTACATTACCTATGCATCCAAACTTACAACACCTGATATTCCCAAACGGTCACTCATCTAGGTGCTGATCAGGCTTGATGTTGCTTCTGGTGTTTCAATGTAATGTGGCCGTAAGCTCTGTGTATGTGGGTGTGAGACTTGGAATATTAAAGCTAGATATTTTTTTTATATTGGATTATTTTTAGTGAGTCTATGTAAATATCTGACCAACATTCCAAATGACCAAACATCGTGGTCAGGCTGGCAACTTTTCAGTACTGCTCATAGAATTTCAACACATTCACTCAAAAACAAAAAATCATCTTTTCATTTGAATTGTCTTTTGACAGGATGACAATCTCAAGTTTAAATAATCAGCTTTTGATAAACTGGAGAAAAAAAAAAAAAAAAAAAGCAAATTTCTTTCTTTTTTTTCTCTCTAATTAATGCAAATAGAAATAAGATGTCATTCTTATGTTTCAACAAATACTGACAAATTATAAAAAAAATTCGTCCAATACAGAGTTGCTTGATTGGACTAGAAGTAATGAATTGTGTTATATTTGAAAGTCTGAAGATTTTGAATTGACTTTCTTCTCATTTAGTTACCTATATTAACCCAGCTTATTTTAAGAACTAGCCGAAAAAGCTGTAAGTGGTGAAATTCAAAATTTCATAGTCCAGGATTTTTTAAAGTTACCCAAAAGTTGAAATTAAAAATTTTCTAACACAGGGCTTTTGAAAAGTTATAGATAGTGAAATTCATAATTTAGTCTTGCTGAGCTTTTAAAAGTCATTCACTTTTGTAACCCAGTTTCAATATGGCAATCATTTTAATTACTATTACTTACAGGAAATACACAATAGGCCAAAAGTTTGGGGCTAGCCTCTGAATTTAGTAAATTTCATACCTTTTTTGGTTCAATTAATTTAATGTGCACAGCATTCAACTTTTTAGAGAGTGGGATTATATAAATTTCTAAATCTACAAGCCCTAAGATTACCAGTAGCCTGCAAGGTAGATTAGGAATAAAGAGCTAAAATTTTAAGGAAACTTTATGCAGTAATGGGTCTTATTATTATTAATGAATATATGATAAAATCCTTCAGGAAGAGAACGAGAAGTTAGTTGTGATAAAGGCATGGAATATTCAATTTTTAAGCGATTTTCTGAATCCCAGACTTTTGGCCTATAGTGTATATATCTAGGAAATTTTCGCTTTCTGCTGTAGAAAATTAAATTTCAAGGGTTTAAATAATAATGACAAAAAAAATAAGCTATTACTAAAATTAGATGTCAACTTATTTTTACACATCCAACAACAAAAAGACATAAATTAACACATTCCCTGCCTTTTGAAAAATCCCCACCCTAATTCGTTTTATTCTCTTGCCCAATGCTGTGACTAATAACTGTTTAATTTAAAAAAAAAAAAAAAAAAAAAAAAAAAAAAAAAAAAAGAACAATAAGCCACAAAAGAATTGCTATACTTTTGACATTGATTGAGTGATTCATTTTCTACAGTTTGTCAACTCTTTGCAGGTTATTTAAAGCCAGAAAATATTTTTAGATTTTATTCAGAATTTTTTTTTTTTTTTTGAGATAATAATGATTTAGTGATACAAGTTTTAGTCATGAAACCATAGCCAGGGAGAAAAGAGGTGGATTTATACCTAATCAGAATTTGATAAACAAGAAATTATAATGTGGATATAAAGTAAGGGATCAGTTTTATATTACAATCAATATAAAAACTGATACCTCATTTTGTGGCCACAATAGTTTCTATATGTTTAGAATGTAAATAAATCTAAAAGACATGCTGGTGTAGCTAATCAGTATTTAATTGACTGATTCGTTTTCTATGGCTTAACCCTTTGCGGGTTATTTAATGCCAGAAAATATTTTTAAATTGTAAGAATTTAAAAAATTTTTTTTTTTTTTTTTTTTTAGATAATAATGATTTAATGATAAAAGTCTTATTAATTAACCCCTAGCCGGGGGGGAGAACAGATGATTTATACCTTTCCCAAGGGTGTCTGTGTGTAAATGAATATAACAAACCTAAACTTTTGGCATAAGCATAACCAAAAAAAACATTGGCATTGAAGGGGGATATGAAATTTCAAAAACTGTCTGCATTAAATACAAAAAAATCATGAAAGAAAACAATTACAAGAGAATTGATTTTCCTTTTCTAATTGTTGCCAGTGTTACTGGACCAACAAACTTTTTTGTTTTAGCAGGCAGTAAGAAGTAAATTTATACAGCTTTTATATATATATATATATATATATATATATATATATATATATATTTTACATCACTACACAAAAACTTTTAAGTTTTGGAACATTAAATCGTCCCTCATCAGATGATGGTTGATAAAGTTCTGAAATAGGAAAGATTTTGTGTAGCAATGTGAATTTTATAATAAAAATATAATATTTTGCTCTACATTGTACTGAGCACTTTAAAAAAAAAAATAACTGCTAAGAACTGTGGATTCTTAATCTGTCTGTTCTTTCTCTTTATTTGTGTGTGTATGTGTATATATATATATATATATATATATATATATATGTATGTATGTATGTATTGTTTGGGTGCACTCAAGAGAGATATTGTGGTTGCATTTGCTTCCATTGTTTGGAATGGCACATATTTTTTGGTGAACCGGAAGTTATCTGAGATTGGAGCATAAATTGCCAAGAGGAGTCATAGTGGGTGGTCGGGTGGATGGGAAAAATTGTAGCTAACAGAAGACACACAAGTTGATACCTGATCAGTATCAGCTGGGTCATGGGAGAGGGGGTACGATGTTGAAAGACCCAAAAACCCTAATGAACCTCAGCTAGAAACATCACTGATGATGTGTACCAAAGCATTCAATAGATGTATTTTACAATATATTATTTATATATATATATATATATATATATATATATATATATATATATATATACACACACACACACACACAATCATGCATGTAAATGTTTTTTCTGACAATCAAATTTAAGAGTGGGATTCTTGCTTTATATATTAAAATCTGTAAAAAATAGTTTTGTAAAAACAGAAAAAAGTACAATGATGAATATAAAATATATTTTTTCATTGCTTTGTTCTTGATTTGTTAAAAATTAAAATGTAATTGGTTAAAAAAAAAAAAAATGAAAGGCAGCTAACATTCATATTGTGACAAAGTCTTTAAAAATATTACAGGATAATTATTCCATTTTTGTTTGAATTTTGTTTTACTTAAGGAGCAAAAAAAAAAAAAAAAAAAAAAAATTTTTTTTTTTAAAATATAAAAAGAGCATTTATTAAAATACTTGATCCTAGATTCAACAAAACATTTTAAAACAAATTGTCTTTGCAAGAAAATAATGGAAAGACATAAAAAAAAAAAGCAAAAAGGAATTTTCGGATATAAAGGTTACAATTATATTCATACATGTTGAGAATCAAACATATTAGGAAGAACACAAGAGATTTGCCGGCTAAACATTGCTCTACAACAGGTGACCTATTTCTGGCACGGGTTTAGGCAACACCTGGCAAATAACAAACTCATTAACAATACCTTATAAAAAAGCTTGTTAACCATCACATATCACTAATATATATTCTGTAAATACAACTGTTTTTTTTCTTTTGATTCTTTGAGAAGTGTCATTAACATTACAAGATTTGTTTGGTTCATTGCGTAAATGAGTCTAGCGTGGTTCTCTTTGCTTAGCAGGGAAGATTTTAGAGTGCATGCTCTTTTGTAAATTAAAATTCTACGAGTTACATGGGTGATGGTGAACAGTATTGTCTCTGGGACTATTTTTCTTGCACCCTTTTATGTCAATGATAATAAAAAAGAAAAGAAAAAAAATATCCCTATCTTATGAATTGTATACTTGAAGATTATTTTAAATAGATTGGTTGAAAAATTGTAGTAAAAACAAAAAGAATTATAGATCAATTTCCTAAACAGTTCTTGAATGATAATTACTCATTTCACAGTTTAAAAAAGTAGTTTTTTGTACACTTGAAGAAGGTTAAAGAATGGATCTGCTGAAATAGTGTGTGGAAGCTGTCTGTCTTCGGTTATTATTAATTTTTGTAAATACCATTCGAAGATTTCAATGGAACTTTCAGAAATTCCAACCTGTGACTTTTTTAATCTGTCTTTAAGCAGAGTATAAGGAATCTCTTTGGAACTGGCATTGTTGCTTTCTTAAATATATGTTAGAATTTCTTTGCTAAGAATATTTTTTGTAAGGCATTTTTCTAAAAAAATAGAGCCATTTATATATTAATCTTGATTGAGTGAGGCATGCCAGGTTCATGACAGAGAAAGTTATTTGTTTGAAAACTGACTTTTCTGAAACTGTTAAATTGACTCTTCACTTCATCAAAAAATGCAAACACAGAAAATAAAAGAGGATTCATACCTTCCCCAAGGGTATTAGCACATAAGTGAATGTAATGGATTCGACTGGAATTCGAACTCAGATCTCCGATTCCACAATCTGAGCCACTCTCCATTACTCCAGCCTGCCTCCTCCAAAGTGTTCCATTTATGATAATGAATGACTAACAAAAAGTCAGTTGATTTGTCTAACAGGAATATGTTATAATCAGAAAATTGTCTTTTTTGGGCAACAAAAATAAAATCTAAATAAATAACGATTAAAATATAAATATTAAAATAAATAAAAAGAGTAAGATGAATTAATAAAATATTTAATTAATTTATGTATTTTTGGTAAGACTAATATTTAAAATGGATGTTTTCTTTTCGTTATTTTTTTTTTTAATTCATTTTTAATAATTCCAAGAAAGCAAAATATTAAACAACATTATTTCGTAAATGAAGAATTCAGTGATAAATTTAGGGAGAAAAATTATTTATTATCAAAAACAAACATTTTAAAATAATAAATAATTTTAAAAAGCGCTTTTCAGATATAAAAGTTATCTCCCTTTAATTTTCTAAAGTTTTTATTTTTTTATTTTTCAATGTAATGAACCATTTGTAGAAGAGAAGACTCAATTTAACGTTTTCAGTGAAGCCGGCTTTTGTGGGCAAATGATTTTCACTGTTATAACTGCCAACCGAGTGTGGTACATAGTTAAAATTTTCTAGAAAAAAACTGGGGCATTGGTTTGGGTGCATTCAAGGGAGACAGCATTTATGCCAATTACCCGTTTTCTTTGTCAGTTTTGTTCGTTCAGTTGTCTTGAGAGAAAGTTTTCTTTCGTGGAGAATAAGAAAACATGAATTATGGGAGGAGAATAAGAAAACATGAATTATGGGAGGAGAAAAGATATGTGTACAGTATTTTTGCATTGAAAAAAAAAAAAAAAAAAAAAAAAAAAAAGAAAATATTTCTCAAATCACATCAAGTTTCTAAAAATGATTTAAATCTAAGCAACTGTATTTGAAATGATGAGCATCATTTTTTTTTTTTTTTACTGTCAGGGATATTCAAAACTTGTTACAATCGTTGATAGTACTTAAAAATAATTTTTTTGTCAATATTACTTGTTTTGCTAGCCATAATTCAAAATGTGGATAGAAAAGAAATAATTGAAAAAAATTAGTTAAAAATTCTGTAAATTTCTTGTCTATACAATAGAAAGAAATTTAAAACATTAATAATTTGTGTATGGCTTATATGGAAATTATAACTTACTGCTATTAAGCAGTTTTATAAGAAAATATTTGAAAATTATATATATATATATATATATATATATATATATATACATACACACACACACACACACAAATATAGATAACTATACTCGTTTCGAAAAACCCTTGAATTTTGTCTGGCTCACTTGGTGTGTGTGTGTGTATATATATATATATATATATATATACACACACACACACACATACATACATACACCAAAGTCTATATGCATAATTTCCGGATTTTTTATGTGTTTATAAAGTGATATAATAGACTTTGGCCTATATCATCATATTATTATAATGTTCTGTCAATGTATAATGTTATACCAGTAATAGTAGAAATACTAATATCTAATCATTTGTTTACTTTGTTCTTAAGAAGAAATAGAATAAACTATATATATATATATATATATATATATATATATATATATATATATATATTATATATTATATATATATATATATATATATTATATATTATATATATATATATTATTATTATTATTTAAGGAATATCAAACACTTAAAATCACATAGACCTATGATATTTTAAGTGTTTGATATTCTTTAATAATAATTTTGGTCTGTCTTTTGACGTAGAGCTCTCCCTGGATCTATATCCTCCTGGAAATTCTATACAGATTACCTTATTGTATTATTACTATATATATATATATATATATATATATATGTACGAGAGTATATAAAAAATAAAAACCTTTATATTATATTTATAATCTGCATTATAGTTTACGTTAATAGACATAACTTGGATATTTTATGCTAAAAAGAAAAAAAAAACAAAAAAAAAAAAACGAGTTTTACCCTGCTTGATATATTGTTTACTTTTGAATTCAAATTCAAATAATTAAAAAAAAAAAAAAAAAATTATTTTTTATTATTTTTAATTCTCCGAATTTCGAATTTATGAATTTGAATGATATAAATTATTAATAGTTAATTCTATATTTTAAATAGACATGTTTGTAAACCCAATTTTGAATCACCATAATGGGAACATGACGGATAACGGTCAGAATTCACACCTGATGATTGCATTAACTGCATGAAACTGAGTAGTATTATCGATGTTAGATATTATGTATATTCACTAATGTGTGTGTGTGTTACTTATATGGGATTATTATCATGTATAAAATTTACTGATCATTTTTCATTTAATCTGAAACTATTTTCTTTCCTTTTAAGCATGGCAGCACACCACCCACACACCAAATCTTATCAGAATCAATTGTCAATCAAATACGAGTGTAAAATTCTGTGCATAAAATTTTATAGTTTCAATGTCAGCCACAACAAATCTTGTTTATATCTTAGGCCAAATGTATATAAAAGTGTCCACTATAATAATGTTTGAATATATATCATAATTTTTTAGGGGTACAGAACTTTATTATGGATA
Source organism: Acanthosepion lycidas (assembly GCA_963932145.1). Taxonomy (NCBI): domain Eukaryota; kingdom Metazoa; phylum Mollusca; class Cephalopoda; order Sepiida; family Sepiidae; genus Acanthosepion; species Acanthosepion lycidas. Next base: position 11,244,915 of record OZ010596.1, read on the forward strand.
TAAAAAAAGGTAAGACCAATTTTACCCTTCATGATTAAAAAAAAAAGAAAGAAAGAAAGAAAAAAAAAAAAAAAGAAAAGCAAAGAAAAGCTGACTGATTCCGCTCTCACTCAACAGAGCTGAAATCAAGGGAATAAATATTGCAATATAAAATATAGAAGAAATGTAATGTACTAAAAGTGAAAGAATCATATTGAAATAACATCCAACCCTAACATAAATTGTTTCTAATGCCTTTAAATGTAAGAATGAGTGAACACAACTCAGAATGGGGAAAGAGCTTGTGTTGAAATTGGTGGCACAATTTGGATTATTTATAAGATGCTCTGTGATGGTAGAACCATGTGTTGTTGACCATGTCACCCAATTGGAATGTACCATTTCTAATTTTCTTAAGTACATGCTGATGCACTCTTGTGAATAATGATAGGGTAGTTCTACCTAAGTAGACAGCTCCGCAACTACATCTGAACTCGTAAATCACATTGTTAATATGATGGGGAGGTAGAACATCCTTTCGAGTAGGCATCCATGCAGTTATGGTAGAAAAGACATACATTAGCCGAAAAATAATAATTTTCAACTGCAGAGCTAATCTGTTTGGCAAATTTTCCACTTATCGTCCCCAACCAAAGCAAATGCAAATAAATAGGTTACTTAGTAGCTGTACTCAGTTTAAGTTTAGAAAAATTAGAGATTTTCTTATTTATGATTGACTTACTTACATCCAGTGGGTACCCATTATTAGCTAAAGTTTTAGCAATTGTTTTTAACTCTTCATCTAATTTAGATTTTGAGCAAATCATTAGAGCTCTGTGTATTAGGGGACTGATTATGTTTTCTTTACGTTTGTTGGGACAGAATGCATCCCATCAAATGTATAGTCAGGTAAAAGTTGGTTTGCGGTAAATTGGTGTGATGTAACCAGATGGAGTTCTAGTTACCAAAACATCCAAAAAAGATAAAGTGGAATTGGTTTCAATTTCCATTGTATAATTTAATACCTGATGCATATCATTAAGTAAAGAAAAAAAAGTTTTAGCCTCCATTACATTCTCAAATAGGCAAAATATGTCATCAACATAACTATGATACTTCAGTGGTTTGGCAGTTCCAGAAAATAGATGATTTTCATGGAAACCTATAAAAAATATTTGCCAAAGTTGGACTGAACCCATAGAGAATCCATTGATTTTCCTATACATTGTGTCATTGTAACTAAATTCCACAGATGTAACAGCAAATCTTAAAATATTTTCAGGAATGGCAGGTGGAGATATCTGCTTATGATATAGAAAATCAATCCAGATATCAATCGTTTGTGAAATAGGGACACAGGTTGTTGATATCACATGAACACACAAATTCATTAGTTAAATTAGAACTTTGAATATCTTTTGCAAAAGAGAATGAATCTTTTATGCAATATTTATTATAATGTTCCAATATGGGTTGCAAAACCAAACCAAAGTATTGGTAAAAGCTGCATTTGTGACCCTACCAACACAAAGTCTGCAAAATGAATGCACGTAGTGACAAAAAAAAAAAAAAAAAAAAAAAAAATCCAGGAACGAATAAACAAAAGAAACAAAAAATAAAAAGAAAACAGACAGAAAAAAAAAAACAGACACAAGAACAGAGATGTACCTCTGCAATTATAGATAGTGCTTAATGTCCAAATCAACTAAGGCAGTGTAAACCACTAATCAATGTGATACCCACACATACACAAATATACAAACAAAAAGGCTTAGTTTAAAACTGTTAAAGTTTCACATGAATGTGATCGTTAGCTGATCAGAATGTTCTGATTGCATTCGAGTATATCGCTGGAACTACTTAAGTAGAGTGGTCCAGTTGTAAAAAAAAACTGGATCATTTTTGAGGGAAATAATTTTTCTAGATTAGCATTCTATAGATCATTAGGCCAAGACACTTATCAGAATTGAAAAATATTGATTTATTATTGATCTAGAAGTTGGATTCTGTTTATAATATTGATACAATGTCAAATCGTCCCCGACTTTTACAGAGTTACTTGTCCTTGACTTTCTAAAGAATTAATGGATTTATTTTTAGTCAAACACTTTCATTACTTCAAAAATCATTATGGTGGACACTTCGTATTTGAATTCGATGCTACATTTTTATTTATTAAATAGTATGTATTATGTCTAATGGCATGCACATTCGAAAAATAATCTGGGTGAAGAAGATGTGTATTTCTTCAAATTCAGTTACCAATAATAAATTGCACTCAAATAGAAAAGCATCAATAGTGATTCATAAATTATTACTGGGCTAATGGTATCAGAACCGCCCTCTCACCCCCCCTCCAAAAAAAAAAAAAAACAAAAGAAAAAAAAGATTAAAAATTTTCAAGAATTTATGTAACAGGTCTTGGCACAATATTTCCATAAATTTAATCTGTAGCCATTAAATGGTTTTCTTCTTGAATTTCTAAGATGAAGGTATATCATTATTTACAGTTGGACTATTGTCCTCATCTTTGTTGTTATTATCAAAATGTTTTGGTTGTTGCACCCCATGGGCTTCTTCAGATGTTTGTCAATCCATGGGACAATAGTCTATTTGTATCAACACTTTAATCCTCATGAACTTTGTGGCAGAATCATTGTGAGTTCAATCCCTGGACCAGACAAAACAGATTCAGACTTAGGGTGAACAACTGAGAAATACTAATATCCTTAGACATGGACAATGGAATGAGAACAATCGCTCCCCCATAAATTATATATAAAGTTAAGTTCAAAATTCCCTGAAAGTTAACCAGATTGACAGACATCTGAAGAAAGCCAAAGGGCAAAATGGTCGAAATATTGTGATAATAACAACAAAGATGTGGATATTAGTCTGAATGTTGGTAATGTAATTAAATGATTTTAATCTGAAAAAATCTGATGGATGATGAAAAATATGAAAAAATAAAATAAGCCAGGATTGGCCGAGATGAAAGCAATTTTTTTTTTTTTTTTTTTTTTTTTTTTTTAAAAACAACCACATATGTTAACCTATAGTTAACAATTTTAGTATTCTTTGTTGAATCATATTTTTGCCAAAAATTTTTTGAAAAAAAAAAAAAAAAAAAGTCGTAAATTAAATTTCAAAAGATTATAACCACAATACAGTGTAATATATCGAGTATATATGAACCGTAAAGCATACAGTAGACAAGCATGAATGAGTAGCCTTATCCGATGTCTGAATGGGCGGAAGGAAAGGCACATTTTGTATTATCAGAAATATTTTGTGAAGTATTTAACTTGAATGAAAGAAAGAAGCAAGAGTTGTTTCCCCTGAATTGTAAGGGAGACAACTCAGATTTCAGATCATGATAAAAACGTTACTTAATCTATACTGTTTCATCAAAAGTTCTGAAAACTTTTTGTTAGGGGTTCTATTTGCTATATAGAAAAATGGAAGAATTTTGATTGGACTAATAAAAGAAAGATTGCAAACTATAGTGAGGCACCATATGGCTTCACAAATGTAGACTGTAAGCAAATAATAAGATACTATGCTTATCTGAGCCGTAAAAGGTTTTTCCTTATTTTGTTTTTTGTACAACCTCTGATGTTTCAAGCAAGGAATTAGACATGCTCCAAGTATTGTTCCGTTAGAAACTAAATACTTCTATGCACATTGATTCATTAAATGATTGTCTTAAAAGTATATATATTTTTTAATCAGAAATAATTTACTTCTATTCAATATATCCTCTTCATCCTTTTTGTTTTTAAAGATTCTTTGTACCTTAAAAAAATTGCACTGATTGAAAGAAATTGCAATTAAAATGAGTTTTTTGACTCCAAATTGACATCTTTGTTTAAGCACAAATGATTTTCTTGCATGCATTATTCACTGACTGAATGGAAAATAAAATTTTATGTATTTAAATGGATAATTCCAATATTTTAAGCTTTCTTATTGCAGTTCTCCCAGTGTTCATTTGTTAATAGGAAATCAAGTGTGCAAAACCCAAAAAGTTGCTGACCTCTGATGTAGAAGTTATGTCAATTGTTATATCAATCACCAATTGACAAAAAACAGAGGCACCGTTATTTTGCACGGATAATTATACAGAGCCATCTGAAAGATTAGGAATATGCAACATTTGATAATAAAGTGAGAATTTGGTCCCACTGAGATGCAAATGATTACTTTTGGTGTACAGCACAAAAAGTCAAAGGTTGTCTAACTCTGATCATTGCCAGCAGAAAGACGAAGAGACATTAAAGAGGACGATGGCCAAAAAGATGAAGAAATTTGGAAAATTACTTTAAACAAAGAACTGAGCAATAAAATTGACCAGTCCTAGCATCATGAGGATCACATGGATGGTGAAGATAGGTCCTGTCAGGGTCCCTTTCTCATAACTTGACAGGAGGTAGACACTCAGTGGAAGGGCCAAGGCATAAGAAAAACCGCAGAAAGCACCAACATACCTGTAAAAATAAAGTATAAAAGAACAAGATGGAAGGAAATACTATTGAGTCTTATATAGAAGTTATGCTTATCAAAACTGGCACAAGGTCAATAATTAATGAGAATTGATTTCTCACAACACTAGTAAGTTTGTCTGCTTGATAGTCATAGTAGGTATGCTTAGGGGTTTACTATTTTTTGTAATCAATTCACCCCAAGCAAGGCAATAATGCCACCGAGACACAAGGAGTTACTGAGAGTGAAAGAGAATGAAAAGACTTTATAAAGAACCAGAAACTCAATACTAAACAGGGAACAAAGAATAAACCTCTACTCCTGTTCAAAAGACTGGGGAGAGGCAATAAGCAATTGAAACTTAGTTTTACCACATGGCCTAAGTAAGTAACGTTGGTTGCTCATTTCCAAGTGTATGCCAGTCTGTTCGGACAACAAGTTAATCTCTCTTGTAGAAACTTATTCAGGCACATTAATGTTTCTTTAACACTCACCGAGCCAACATTTGGTTTATATTGCAACTATTCTAAGCAGACATTAGTTACAGTTTCTCAGAGGGTGTGTATAATTTGGGGTAAATTAGAAGTTAAACAAGACCAGGATTGTTACAATGACTTGTGACTTCAGGTTAGCAAAACCATTGATGGCTCCTGATCAGTTTTGTCAACTTGTGTTCACTCACAAAGCTTTAGTCAACCTGTATTATGTTTTACAGGCACTTTCCAATTGTGCCACTCACTGGAACCATGTCCCCAGGTTGATATTATCATAAAGTCTCCTCACTGACTATATTGAGATTCAACAGGAGTAGATAGGTTTGCCTATCGTCCGGTTCACACTCCTCCCTAGTCTTTTGAACAGGAGTAGAAGTTTTCTGTTTAGTTTTGGACTTCCGGTTCCTTCTCTTAAAGTCTTTTGCTTCTCTGTCACTTCCAGCAACCTATTCAGTCTTATTGGCATTATTGCCTTGCTTGGCATGAATTGATTCAAAAGATTTGAACCCAGGTTTTATGGCCAGAACACTAATGTTATAACTACTTGGCCATGTGTCATATGCAAGCTAACAACTCATTATAACCAGCCTTGTTAACCATTACACCATGTTAAGGCACTTCTTGCATAGATTTTATAATTCAAAGTTTTTGGAAGCTTTCTGACAGTCTTGATATTGTATGTTATGACTGTATATACTATACACTGTATACTCCACTGTAAAGCATAGGGCTGTAGTCGTACTCTGTAAGATGCTGCTATAGTTTCTGTTACAAGTAGGTTTTATAGGGTATAGTTGACCAAATGATATTGAATTCAGAGTTGAAGTTCTCTTAGACTGGCAGCCAACCATAGTTAAGGAGCTCAGTTCATCCTGCTACTAACCCCTACTCTGGGACAGAAGAAATGAATTTATACCATTGCAAGTGTATTCTTGTGAAAGTGAATGCAATGGCCTCAGCTAGAATTTGAACGCGGCATATTAATTCCATTTTTCCATGCTGATAACCACTTTGCTATGCACACATACCCACAATTCCTGTATACATTTGAATGCAAGTCTATCTTAACTGACCATAGATTTGGGGTCCAAGAAATCCTTAATTGATACTTCATGTATGGGTCAAACCTAGGAATGTCCATTTTTTCGCTAAAAAAATGGCACACCCTGATGAAAAAGGCCCCAAACTTAATAAAAACAATGTTTTATCAGGAAAAACTTTGTTATTAATAAGAGTAGAGACCAAAGTATTTTTTAATTATTTTTTGAATTTTTTTTTTAGCACGTTTTAATTTGTGGCTGAAAAATCTCTTTTTTGTTAGGTCTGAGATCCCCTATTTTGCAATAGCTTTTTTTCACTTAAAAAACACATTAATTTGGAAATTCTTGTAAAAATCAAATAATTGTCGCAATTTAAGTGGAACTTTCAGAATTTATTCCGAATTGACTGAATTTATTGTAGAAATGTTTGTCTTTTAGAAAGTCACAGTAAAACCATTTTTTTTTTTACGTTTAATACCCACCTTACTTAAGTTTATGAAAACTTTAAAACTAGAATACTTGTCCCTAATTTTATTTTTTTATTAAATAAAGAAGACTTTGAGGAATATAAATCATAAATTTCGTGTAAAAATTTGATACGCGTGAACCCCAATTTTAGCTCTGAATTTAAAATATAAAAATGCAAGAAAACTAAGGCATTATTTTATGAAAACAGCTTTTAATGGATTTTATCAATAATATATATTAAGGACTTTTTTGTCTGAAGTCAAAATTCTTTTAGGTTGAAAAATAAATTTTTATGAGAATTTTTTCATTTCTAAATAAAAAATAATAATATTGATAAATATTTCATAAATAAATTAGAACAGTTGTCTCTCGGTTTTTTTGCTCATTAAAAAGATCTATTTTTACAGATCATAAATTAGAAAGCTTATTACAATCTGTGATACGCGCGATATTTTAAAATAATTTTTTTATGATTTCAAAAATGTATTAAAATCATCTCCGACAAAACTACGGGTGTACATTTAAGAATAAGATGAATAAAATTATGTTAGAGTTATACCCCTTACTGACTGATTGATTGAAGCGTGTACAGACAGTAGCTAATGACAGAAAGACTGACAGTCTTTCTGTCATTAGCTACTGTCTGTACACGCACTTGTCAAATTTTCTGAGTGACCATTATCGTCGCATTGTTAACAAAACTTTTCTTCTAATTATATTTTTAAATATAATCAATTCTTTTTCAGTGAGAGACAAATATTAATTTTTTTTTTTTTTAAGTAATCAGGAAAATAAATAAGTCTCTTCATAAATGAGTTACGGGTTTCATTTTGAAATGTAATGGTATTTTTAGTTAATTTATATCTACGTATGACCAGAAGTTCAAAGCTTGTGTTACGTAACTGACTCAATTAAAAAAAAATAAAATAAAACGTAACGGCTTTACTAAATAAAAAAAAGGAAATAAAGTAACTGTTACTTTATTTCTTTTTTTTTATTATTATTCCAGAACTTATCAAACGTAGGGTTTAAAAAAAAAAAAAAAAATTAAATCTACAGAAGATCAGAAGTTCAAAGCTTGTGTTACGTAACTTAATTAAAAAAAAAATAAAATAAAATGTAACGGCTTAAAAAAAAAAAAAAAAAAGGAAATAAAGTCACTGTTACTTTATTTCTTTTTTTTTTTTATTATTATTCCAGAACTTATCAAACGCAGGGTTTAAAAAAAAAAAAAAAAAAATTAAATTTTTTAATTTTAGAAAATGAAAATTTTTAAAATGTAATTTTATCAATTAACACTATCCCTGCGCGCTAAAAATTGGTGCAAATTTTGTTACTTCTGTTCTACCGTACGATAAATTCGTCTGATGTAAGTTGTCGATACATTGACATACATCAATTCACACTTACCAAAACTGGTCACCCGGGTTGGAGATATGTCTCTTAAAAAATTTTTGGCAAGAAAAGTAAGTAACTGTTCTTTCAAATTACATTAAGTAAGCATTAAATTTTCTAATTATCCTAAAAAAAACGTCTGAAAAATTGATACTTAATTTTTTAAAATATTTTAAAATAATTAGTTTTAAATTTTTTTTAAATTCTGAAAAAATGGCTGATCGGGTTGATTTTCTAGTAAATTTAATTGACTAAAAAAACAAGATATTTGAATCAATTTCTTAACAGGTTAGGAAGGATTAAAAAATCTGAAAAAAATACTCAAAAAATACTTTAGTCTTTCCTCTTAATAATAAATTAAACATTTAGACGTTAAAAAATTGTTTTATCAATTTTCGCACCTTTTTTTCTCAGATTATACGTTTTTAACGTGATAAATTGGACATTCCTAGTCAAACCCATATGCTATGCTCCTTTAAGACATAAGTGATGATGGGTCAAACCCATGATTCCAGGGATGCTGATAGGTTTTTAATGTAGTGAGTTTCCCAGGATCCACAGATGGTGATTTGGGTGCATCCTTGAGAAATTGGGTCCCCACTAAAGTTTGTGTTAAACTGCAGGGATACAGACTAAGTTTTTTTTTTTTACCATTATCTCAAAAACAAAAACAATTTTAATCATACCAATTTACTTAAATTGACAGAACACTTTTGTTTTTTTTAATTAAATTAATAAATTCAAAACAAAAACAGTGTTGACACTTAATGACTGTTTAAGAAACTATATTTTTTATAAGAATTATGACAGAACAAGGTTTTTAAATTGACAGAACAAAAATTTCTTTGTCAATTGAATTAATAAATTTATAACAAAAACTATATTTAAAGCAATGGTCGCCAAACTACATAAAAAAAGAAAAAAAAGAAAAGTGAACTAAGAAAGTTTCTAGTAAGGTGACACTGATGTCTATTTCATACCCCACCCACACATCTTACTGTTCAATGATAGAGAAGGAAAGTGTAAGTGAAAGAAAGAGAGGAAGAAGTAGTTTTAAAAAGTATTTGAAAGCATATGTGCAATGTATCTATTTTCATGGGAAACTTTAGTTGAGTCCCAGGGACACATAAATGGGAAAGTTAATGCATCTTTTAAAATTTTTGTGTGTCAGGGGATGCAGGACACACACCTCTCAGCATCCCTAAGATTCTTTTTCTTTATTATCAGAGAAGTATCATGTCTTTTTGGGAAAGGTAGTGGATTGGTTTCTTATTACCTTTCTATAGTTTTGAATTTAGTTGTCCTTTTTGGGGACTAGTTGTCTACCAAAGCTAGACAGACCAGTCTTCTCTACTATTTAACCCATATGGGGAAGAGCATTAATAAAAAGTGAATGCAACAGACTATACCTTGCCACACCCAATCCACTTTTCATTCCAATAATCCATTCTTGAAGGTAATAAAAGAAATTTGCGACAAAGCACAATATTTGCTGGTGCAGGAAAAAAAATTAGGGAAACAATTACTAAAACTTATGATTTATATTGCACTGCAACTTACTCTCAATTTAGTTACTTTGAGTTTGATATTTTATTAATGCCAGGTTACTTCAGGACATAAGCAAGCACAGCTCTCTCAACAAATTTTGATTTATTATTATTATTATTATTAGCATTATCTGTGTGTTGGCATTGGTTTGCCTTGGAAAAGATAGTGGAGTGGTGTTCTGTTGTCTTGAAATTTAAAGTTTTCCTTCTCTTTGACTGGTTGCCAGAGAATCTAGTCTACCTTGCTATTTAACCCATAGCTGGAAGAAGAAGATATGGATTCATGCTTTTCCAACAGCATTAGTATGAAAATGAATGCAACTGACTTGGCCAGAATTTGAACCCAGCTTGTCAATTCCACTTTCCACCCTGATAAGAGTTACACTACTTGCACATCCATTAGATTGGTAAAATGAAGCAAAATGTCTGCTCTGGTAACAAGGACAATTTGCCACAGCTGCTGGTTAATTGTATATTGGTCCAAAGAGTAAGAGCAGATTGATATTGAAATAGTTTTAATTATTTTCTTATAGATCTATGGTTATCATGATATCAGAGATTACAGAAACACATGTTAGACAATAGTTAAACATCAGTCTTTTTTTACTTAACACAGAGAAATATCATTTTTAGACAAGCCAGTCAGTGGTAATAAAAATGGGATTTATTAAAAAAAATTAAAAAAAAATCAAAACAAAGAAAATCATGGTTACATCTTAGTGAACCTTTAACATTATTTAAAGAGATAAAGTTCATTTCAGTATTTGGCAGGAATCAAAAGGAAGTCATTATTATGAATGGTTCAACTACTATACAGCAAAATTGCAGTGAGCAATTGGCTTGTCTGAATGACACATCAAAAGAGATAAACAAGACATTTACATTATTTACAATGTTCAAACTGTTGTCTTCATTTTTATTGACATATTCACAACATTTTGGGTGTTGTACACTCCAACACTTTTATCTACATATACCACAGTACATATTCACAGGGGTCCTAGTAAATCCCACGGTGTAAAAATTTCTTATGTACAATCCAGTTTTGGAATGACTGCAAAGCACTTTCCCCATACCAATTTATATGCTAAAGTACACAAATGCATGGTGGGATTTCTTTCTAGACAATAAGACAGGCTAGTGTATAAAAGCATTGGTTAGATCCAGTCACTTGACCCAAAGAGTTGTGAGTTCAATACCTGGCTACTGCTGCGGTGAACAAAAACTTGGAGAATTGAGTTAAGAGATAACTGAGACATCCAGAAGAGGCATGGCATGTGAAACTGGAACAATCTACTCTGGTGTATGCAATAAAGGGTTCAGTTTGAAATTCCAATCACCTGAAGAAGGCCGGAGTATACAACAGCTGAAACGTTGTGAATATGGCAAAGATGAGGACAACACTTCGAACAATGTAAATAATGTAAATAATAATACAGTATCTCATCACAGAAATATAGACAAGGCGATTTTATTCTATGGCAACACTGATCAAAATGAGGCAGCAAAAGGGACTGGAAAGTTCTTTCATAAGTTCCATGCAACATTTCTCGTCAGTTGAGTATTAGTTTCAACAAATTCCAGATATAAAACAAAATTCCTCACAGAATTCTTCAAATCAAAACTAAAATCATTCTTTTATGCTGTAATACACAAATTGGATGAAAGATGGTATAAGGTCAGAGAAAGGCAAAGAAAATACTTTGAGCGCTGAGTAATGATGCTATGAATATATACAAATAAAACATTTTGTCAACAAATGCAGAAAACTTTTGAATCAAACCTAATATTGGGTTGGTGCATAATTACCAGGCGTTTTTGTAGGCAAGTTATTTGTTAATAAAAATTGCTGTTTTGTTTACTTTTTTTTTTAATAAAAATATTATTTTATTTTCAGGACATAAAAATGCGTGTCGATAATCATACTCATTTAAAAATGTTATTGTTGAATTATGTTTCTTTTTATATAATAAATATTGTTTAAAAACGCCTGATAATTATGCACCAACCCAATACAATCTTACATTTTTGTAAATCTTATCAGAAGAAAATAAATTCTGATCATAATTCAGTCTGATCTGAAAATGCAAGATGCTAAGAATTAAAGAAGAGGTCGTTTACTTACCCTATCACTTTTCCAATGTAAGGCAAGAAGCAAGCGAAAACAATGCAGAGGCCACAGATGAGTAAATTTAGCAGGATAACAATATGCAATCTAAAAGAGAGAAGAAAAACCTACAGAATCAAAATTAAATATTGTAACTGCTAAATGGTGGATGCAAGGGTGGTGCAATGGATAGCAATGTGGAATGAGAAATCAGAGAGCCGAGTTCAAATTCCAGTTGAGTTTGTTACATTGATTTATGTAGAAGCAAAAACAGTTTTCCTCTTGGAACAAAACGTGTCTGGCATGCAAAATACCGTGAATGAAGACATGGCTGATCCAAAAGCTACAATTTAAGAACAACGACCTCATAGCTCAAAGATTTTGTGAGATGAATTTGTGGCTTATGCAAATTTCCGAGCTTCAGACACTCAATAAAATGAGGCAGAAGCTGACGAGCCGAGTGGGCGTGCTTTGTGTGTAGAGTTTTGCAGAGCCTCACCAACTGTGATTGAAAAGAAGACAAGGTCCAACTTGCTCTCCAAACAGCCATACCCATTTTGCTACAAATTTCATGCAAATAGTCATAGAAAAGGTATGAAACCATTTCTCTCCTCCCCAGCTATGGGTTAAATAGCAGGACAAACTGGGCACTATAGCCTGAGCAGGCAACCAGTTTAGGAGAAGGAAAACTGAATTCAATCCGGCTCAGAGAGAGTTGAGCTTTGTCAGTTTAGGTGGCCCAAGACACTTCTGCAGCTGCAATATGTGGTGCCACTATGAGACTTATAAGTTATGAAACCCAGGACTGTGCCCACCTCTTCTTCTAGAGCTGCAATAGATGTGGTTCCCTTATGGCACTAATGGGTTATGGGACCCAGATTGTGCTCATCACTTCTTCAATATCTGGAGTATGTGTGGTGCCCCTATGACACTAATAGGTTATGAGACCCAGGTTTGTACACTATTTACAATATTTGGACAATTGTCCTCACCTTTGTTACCATATTTGTTACAACGTTTCGGCCGTTGTATGCTCCGGCCTTCTTCAGGTGATTGGAATGTCGAACTGGACCCTTTATTTCGCTCACTGGGGTAGACTGTTCTACTTCCACATGCCATGTTTAATGGATCTCAGTTATCAGTTATCTCCTGTTAATTTCACTCTGAAAGTTTTCCACTGCCTTAACCGGGTATTGAACTCACACTCTTTGGGTTCTGTCACTTTCCCAACCTTTTGTTTAAGGTATTGTAGAAAGTCAAGTAGGATCTGATAAAGGATCATCTCCTTTAAGGCCTTAAGAGATTCATTTGCTTGAAGCCATTTGTAATTCATTAATTCCACAGAATTTTTTTCTTTCCAACCTTTTGTTTAAGGTAGAAAGTAAACATTTCGATTCTATCATAATTTCCCCTTTCAGTTCCATGTGCTATCCATTTTAGTTGTTGTTGTAGTAAAGAAAAGAAAAAAAACAAAAACACTGTAAACTTTTAGTAGCAATAAACGCCTGCAATAGTTTTCTTCTGTCTCTCGCCTGCAACACTTGTAGCCAAATCACAGTTCAAATGATAGTCTTAAAAGCCCAACAGGCAACAGTAGAAACAACAAAAATGGGGTCACAAATCCTACCTTCACTTCTTACCAGCAAAAACACATGTTCGTCCACCAAGCTCAGAAAAATCCTCTTCGTAAGCGAAAAAACGGCTTTTATTCGCCGAGAGATTTTTCTGATTTGCCACACTATTCAGCGGAGGAAAGAACATTAGCACAAGTTCTGATACTTAAAGTAGCAGATTTTTGCTAATTACTTTTGGTAATCTTTCGTTGGCAGATCACATACAAAACACAAACTCTTTTTCGTGGAAGGTGAGTATCTCTTTCCCTACAGTTGCTTGTGTGGAAGTTTTCAAGAGATGTGGTTTTCACCCATTTAGTAAAGCTTTGTGATTGTGTAGTGCCAATCAATAGGATCTGAATAAGGATTGTTTTCTTAGTCATAGCGGTTTCATTTGCTTGATTCTAAGTGATAGGGGTTTCATTTGCTTGAAGCCAATTTTAATCATTGACCAGCAAATGCAGTTGTATACAGATGATAGTTTAGACATTTCTAAATAAGTTGGACGAGATTATACAAGAAATTGACTCAAATGCTTAGGTTAATGTTTTGGTCTTGTAGCATTTTATGGTTTTAGGCGAAACTACACATAGCAAAGCCTATTTTGTGTTCAACTTTCTTATCTCCTCTACTAAATTTGTCATAACTGATCCATACACCAAGGTATTTGAATTTTATTGAATTTATTAATTCTGTATTCAGGATAGGTGCTATCATTACTCAGTCAGTCAGTTATGTGCCATGCATGATACACGCTTAGGCGATCATGTATCTTTCAATACATGACTGTCGAGGCTAATTTTTTCCGCAGTAGGTTGCCATCTCTTTCTACGGTAGACCAGTTGCCATCCAAGGCTATAGAACCCGGGCTGTCCTGCTATTTACCCATAGCTGGGGTGAGAAGAAGATGATTCATACCTTTCCCAAGGGTATTAGCACATAAGTGAATGTAATGGATTCGACTGGAATTTGAACTCGGCTCTCCAATTTCTCAATCCAAGCCACTATCCATTACTCCACTGTGCTTACTCATCATTACTAACATTCCAATTCCAGATCAAACTTTCTATTTTGGAAAGGTTTATCTTGTTCTGCTTCTTAGAATACTTGGTAAAGAAGGTATTATTTTTTTTGTTCAAGATAATTCTGTTTGAGTTTCTGGCATGAGGATACATATTAATATGGGTAACCTACAAGGATTTCCGAACTGAACACTTTATTTAATCTACGTGGATAGAAGGTTCTTGTTCCACTAGTAACAACTTAACATCTTATTTATTTCTCATTCAAATTCCAGTTCATAGTTTCTGTTTTGGAAAGGATTATCTTAAGAAGTCCTACTTCTTGGAACACTTGGTAAAGAATGATGATTTTTTTTTTTTGGTTCAAGATCATTCTTATCCTAAGTCTGAATACCTGTCATCAGCATAGTCCCTACTGACATTTATCTTCAGTATATTGGCTTCTGGCAACATCAGTCCTTAGCCTTCTGTCTTTTAGATTCATATACATCATCTATCATATTCTTGTAATCTACTATGAAATGAATTCTGACTTAATTGGTGTGCACATTCAAATAACATTATCTTAGTAGAGAAGGTTGATTTGACAACTTGTTGAATTTTTCTAGTCTACCAATAAATTAGACAACATTGACTTATGCATCCATTAAAAATATTATAGAAGCTTCTTGTGGGGGAACTCCACTGGAAAGATTACCAGAAACTTAAGTGGACATGATTCAACTGACTTTGGTTGACATCTGGAGACAATTTTATATTAACATTGCTTATTTACTTATTTTAATTTTAAAACTTCATTCTGTAATGCGTTAATTTCTATTGAATATATCTTCTCATGAAAAGAAAGTTCCTCTGGCCAGAAGCAAGCTGGTAAATTAGTTTTGAAAAAGGCCTGCAATCTTCAAGTTTTAAGCAATTCTTCAGAATCCAGAGGGTGGCTCCAAGATTTTGGCTTTTAGATTATGTACTGACAATAAATATATTTTAATTCCTTTAAAAGAGAATATATTATTTTTTTTATCTTAGAAACTCTCTCTGGTCTGATGTGAACTACTAAATTAGTTTTGAAAAAGGCCTGCAACCATCAATATTTTAGATTGGGATTTGCCTAAAATTTAAAATTCACCAGCCCTAAGATTACCATTAGCCAGGAAGGTAGATTAAGCAAACAGAGCTAAAATTTTTAAGGAAACTTTATTCTGTAATGCATTAATTTTGATATTACTAGATATGAGAAAACCCTTCAGGAAGAGACAGTCCCTCTGGCCTGAAGCAAGCTAGTAAATTAGTTTTGAAAAAGGTGGGCAACCTTCAAGTTTAAGTGATTCTACAAAATCCTGAGGATATCCCCAAACTTAATTTATAAGTGTCAAAGGCAACATTAGGTCTTATGTAGTGAAACTATCAAAATGTTCTGACCTATGAAGGTTTGCTAATCAACTTTTCCAGATTGAAACAGTTCATTAGTTTTATTTTTTTCACAATATACTGCAAATAAAGTTGTTGGTGTTGGCAGATAAAAATGTATCAGGAAATGTCAAGGACATGATAACTCGTAGCCGGTGTCATAATAAAAACTGCCAACCAGAGAGTAACTCATGGTTGGCAGGCAATGTGAGGACTTCTGAGAATAATCTGTAGATATTTAATAGATTTTATATAATGAGAAGAGTGGGAAAAATGTCAAAGAAAATCTTACCCTGGCCAGATGACTTTAAATGTGACATGAAGAAGTTGTATCCTGAATACATAGATGAGAAGAGGAAAAATAGCTCCAAGCTGAAGAAAGATGAATAATCGTGCAATCACAGCCCATATATCGTTGAGAGGTAGATTATCTAGAATATTCTGCAGAAGGGAAAAAAAAAAAAAAAAAAAAATTTTATTTTATTTCCTAGCATTATTTTTAAAATCATTTCACTCCAAGCAAGGCAATAAAACACAATAAGACACAAACAAAATGTGAGAGAATATGAGAAAAAGAAAACATAATAAAGAGAAAGAGCAATAAAACAACAAGAATTAAAAAGACAGAAAATAACGATTGACATTGCATTTAAATGTTTGAAGATCAAAGTTGATGGGAAAGCAAGTGGCCAGAAGAGAATTCCACAAGCAAGAAGAGAAGTTTGATAGAAGAAAAAGTTAGTATAGGACTTACAGTTACATCTAGCCATTTCAATTGTAAAATGATGAAACCTAACTGCCAATGTAGTACTGTGCTTGAATTTATAAAACAAAAATCAAGGTACCAAAAAAGTAAAGCTCATCAGAAAAATTACCATGAAAATATTTATAGAAAATGTACAGGGAAGTCATGTTATGGTATTGGGAAAATAACTGAAATTGAGATGCCAGGTCAGGACTAATAACATTGCAGATTCTTTGGATTTTATCAAGAATCTCTAAATACATATCAGAAAAAACAGACCAGATGTGGCAGCAGTATTCAATGCATGGATGAATGGTCAACTTATAAATGTGTAAGACAGATTCAGGCAAGAATAATTTGAATCTCACAGGTCACTTTTTGATTTTATTTGGTTGGGGAGGGAGTTTCAGCTTACGTTTCCTTTGGAAAGTGCCTGAAAATAATACAATGACCCAAGCCTTGAATGAAACTGGGCAGACAAAACTATTTAGAAGCTGTCTATGGTTGTGCTGTCATAAGTCATTGTGACCGAGAGGGTTTCAGCATTCTGGCCTTGTTCATGCCAGGAATTGTAATTAAAATCCATTCAGCTTAATCACAGTTTAGCTCTGTGAGTGTTGAGGAAACACAAATGTACCTGAGCAGGTATCTGCAGCAAGGATTATATAGCCTTTATAACGTAGGAATATATGCTATAGTGGTTGTGACTAAAAGACATTTAAAAAAAAGACAATACGAGAAATGGATCGACTCAAAGATAAAATTCATTTAAACTTAGTTGATGTCTTACAGTGACACAATGTTTTTTTAAACAAGAAAGACGGCAGAAGAGAAAATATACAATAAGCATTAAATAAAATTATTTTTTTGCAGTAATGCATAGATTATTTCAAAAGTAGATATTTGAAAACATTTCAATAAAAAAACGTAAATGTTGCTGGTAGCACAGTCAGTTATAACAAAATTCAAAGTTACTAAGGCACGTGACTAATACAAATATTTAGTTGCTCTTTACTGGACTCAAATGTTGTTATGAAATGTAAAGCAAGAGAATGTACAGGCAAAGTTCTTTTATAGTCAGCATGTATCTCTTGTAGAAAGTTCTTTTGTTAGCAGAAATTATCTTCCAACAGAAGAAATGCAAAGTACAAAATACAAGGAAGTTGATTTACCTCCAATGGACGTCTCCGTCTTTTTGGAGGTAGGGTGCCAGAATTATCTTCACCTCGTATCAGTGAACATATTAAACAAGAGAGAAAAAATTGGTTTGGTTAGTTGATTTTGTTTAGTAGCATATCAACACCTCTATGGGTTACTTAATGCCAAAATCTAAATATTTTAAATACAATTGCATACCTTCAGCCACAGATGAAATGTATTGTTCATCATTCTACTATAGATAGCTATTGTGGTTCATTCTACTATAGATAGCTATTGTGGTTCATTCTACTATAGATAGCTATCGTGGTTCATTCTAGTATAAAAAGGTACTGATTGTGGTAATTTTTTTTATATAAAAATGTACTGCTGGTATTTTTATTATAGGAATGTATTTTCATAGTGTTTTGTTTTTGCTTGAGTATTCATGATTTGACCATAGCTGGGACCTTAACAGGTGCTACCATCCTGGATGAAGATGGACCTGGAAACAACAGTAATTAAAAAGTGGTTCCAGGCTCCTCAAAATCTCCAATCTCCTGTTGCAAGATGTAGTTTATTGTCATATCCCAAACTGGCAGTGTGTTTTAAATACTAATAAGTAACATTATAGTTTCCACTAGTAATGTTATGAACTGGGTTCCTCAGGCAGTTTTCCATTTACTTGGTCAGCTTTTGCCCCACACTGTGGGTCAATTCCTACTTTCATCAGCATGATCAAAATTGGGAAAGGCCTGGTGTAGGATCAGCAAAAACACAGGGGGAGAAACATCTTAAATATGACCCACTTAGGATATCACCTTGGCAAGAAATCTGTTGGTTTTGATAAATTCATGAATCAGTTTACCTGGCACTATCTGGAGGTAGGTAAGTAACACTTGACATATTTTCACTGCTTTTTCTCATGACAAACTAACAAACCAGCTCTTCCCTTTGATCAGTGAGAATGCCATCCAACTTTACATCTCCTCTTACTCTAACCATGACTGCTCTATCTAGAATGTGGTCCAACTACATAAACCAAATGACAGGAATTTCCTAATTTCCAACCATGTGTCACTTGATCCTGAATGTTTTATGCACCTGTTTACACATTTTATTTTTTGCCTATGTATGGACAGTGGGAAGGAGCTTTTAAACTCTCACATCTCGATTTTACTGGCAACATGGTTGTCATACAAGTACTAGTCACTCCAGGCCCAGATGAAGTCATTTACAGTTCACTTGATCATGTGGGTGTCCTAACTAATCCAAGGTGACCAACTGTGGCACAATTTCTGTTGTAAAACAACGGAGTTAATTTAGATATTATTTTTGGGGAACTAGACTGTCCATGATGTTTTGTGTTGAACTTTCAATCATTATCAAATGATAAGCAGCTAATGGAACACCATGATATCACAGGTAGGATTTCTTACAGAGATACATCAAAACTTCCATATATTAATCATTATGTATAAACTGAAACATAATAGTCTGGTGATAGAAAAAAAAAAAAAACAATCCTGATTCTGTATCTGGTGCTTGTTCTGAAAATGTTCAATCATCTTGAGAACTGGATATGTGAACTTAATACACAATTGGCAAACAATTGGAGGTGGCCTTATAGTGCATGCATAAACTGACACTCTCCCACGTGGTTACACAGTCGGCAGAGAGATAGCATTGACTGAGTTTGTGTATTGCTTGGCAGTTACATTCACCATGGACAAGTGAGTATGTTCTTCATATCATGTATAGACTTTGTTTTGTTTTTGACAAAACATCACATCTCCTTGGTTTGCCAGCCCCTTTACATTTCAGACTATCAAAATGCAGAATTCATAATTTTTCTATTATAGTATTTCCATATTGACTATATATATATATATATATATATATATAAAATAAAGAACAAATAGGAAACGTTTATCAACCTGACATGTTTCACTTTTATTAAAGCTGCATCAGGGAATAAAATCTAATAAAAGTGAAACATGTTAGATTGATAAACATTTAATATTTGTTCTTTATTCTGTCAGATTCCGATTCATATATATATATATATATATATATATATACACACACACAAAATATTTTTTCAACTTACATCTTTGATGCATGATTTATCATCTGGAAAAGTAATGTACAGCCCTACTCCAATGATAAGATATGTAGTGCACACAAGGAAGAATGCTATACCCAGGTCTCGTGCCTGAAAGAACAAAAATAGTAAAGATTAAGAGATTTGAATCATTCTTTCAAAATTCAAACTCTAACCTTGATTCTCTTTTGTATTCCAAGTTTAAACCTTCATTCTCTTTCAAATTATATACTTTTATTCTCCTTTCATATTCCAAGTTTAAATCTTCATTTAATTTTGTATTCCAAGTTTAAACTTTCATCCTCTCATATTCCAAGTATAAACATTTTTTTCGCTTTGAAATTCCAAATGTAAATGTTTTTACTCTCTGGAATTCCAAGTCCAAACATTTATTCTCCTTTCATATTCCAAGTTTCAAAGATCAAGTGATCATTCTAAACTGCTCAATGCATCTTATAGAAATTAGGAGGTTATCTGTTATGGAAGGATGGTCTATTTTATGATAATAACTGTTCCCACCATATATTGCTATATTTGCTTTGTTAGCCTTTTGTAATGATTAAAAGAAAATGAACCAATTGTTGATAAATACAAAATAAATCTTTACATAACACGATATAATAATGAAGAAGAATAAGGTGAACATTGAAGTTTCAAGAGTTCAAGTATAAAAGTTCTGGTGAAAGACAGAGTAGAAGTATATATATATATATATATATATATATATATATATATATATATATATATATATATCTCCATCCCAAAATAGTAGCTACTGTTTGACCACATGGTGAAGGAAAATATGTTGGTTTTCAATGTAGTAAGGATGGTTTAGCAGTCTAAGATTGCCAGTTATTTGTGCAAATCTCATAATTCATCTTTGGGTATGTTACAATGACTGCAGCAGCAGAGAATGGACAAAATTAATTTATCAACTGATCTTGGTTGATTTTCCATCTGTTTATATATACATCTATACACCCACTTTGAAAAGGTTGATCACTTCTCATTTTACCCATTCAAGCATGGATGGTCCAGATGCCGAGCCATCAATCTCAGTGATGAATTTAATTTCAAATTTGCCCTCCAACATTGGTAGGCTAAAATAGTTTGTAGCAAAAAGGTACAACTGTTTGGAGTACAAGTTGTACCCTGCAAAAGTGACAGATCTATTTAAAATATGAAATTGTTAAAAATTTCATCTAAACTGCCCCCAAACTTTTTTTTTAAAAAAGTTTCCTTGGCACAACATCACAATGAAAATGGTTGTACACTATTTACATTGCTTGGACTATCATCCTCATCTTTGTTGCCATATTTATCACAACATAAATAGTGTACATAATACCTCATCTCAGAAATATAGACAGATACTGAAAATGGTTGTACAAAAAAATCAGAACAGATGAATAATGGTGACATACATTATTTTCTGGTTTTTCTTGGTTCTGGACAATAGCAATGATGCAATTATGGATAAAGTAAGCCAAAGCAGCAATTCCTGTTAAGGCTGGGAATGTCTGGTTAAAGTCTTGTGAAAAAAAAAAAAAAAAAAAAAAAAAAAAAGAAGAAACTTTACATTAGAAAAAATACAAAAAAAAAAAATTAATAGCAATATATGAGAACTGAGGATAAAATTTTAAAAGCAACTCAATATTTTTAATAGGATTTTATTTGTAAATTTAAGTATAATTTATTTTAGTCAAAGAATTCAGAGTTTTAATATTGATATTAAACAAATTTAAACTAGAAAGTTCATGCTGATTTTTACAGGAGATTAAAACACGAAACAAAATTATGCCATCAAGTATTTATTCAACTAATTATGAACCATTTTGTTGCACAACCTTTCTCCATTTTTCCTTCAACTTAAAGATTCCATTTTTCTAGAATTTTGGTGATTTCTTGCCAAAGAACTCATTAAGGTGTTTTTTTATGTTATCTAAAGAGTTAAAATTTTTACCCTTGACATTATTTTACAAGGATCTGAATAAATGAAAATCTGAAGGAGCAATGTCTGGTGAATATGGCGGATGGGGTAACACATCTTAGTCAAGCTGCAACAATTTTTGCTAGGTCGCCAAAGAAATGTGGGGTCTGGCATTATCCTGATGGAAAACACCTTTCCTGTTCATTTTTCTTGAATTGCTGCCATTAATTAATCCAGCTGTGAGCTGTATTTTTTAGAATAAATTAACTAGTTGCTTGACAGAAGCTGAGAGTACAGGATTCCTTTCTAATCCCACCAGATACAGAGCATGACTTTCTTAGGATAAAGACCTGCTTTTGAGGTGGCTAAAGTTGCTTCATGTTGTCTACCCCAGGATCTTTATTGCTGAACATTGTTGTAAATGATCTGTTTCTCATGACCTGTCACAACTAGATTCAGAAAGGGTGCATTTATACAGAAAAATCACAGATGAAATGCAAACCAAAAGATTCTTTTTACTCAGATCATGTGGTACCCAAACATCATAGCGATTTGGGTACCCAAGCTTTACTAAGTTCTCATGGATGGTGGATTTTGATAAATTTAGTGTTTTTGCCAATTCCTGCATTGTGTAACGTGGGTTATTCTCAATCAATGTCTTGATTTGGTTGTCATCTGCAGTTGGGGGAGGGCGGAGGATGTTCTGCCTGAGTGTCCTTCATCAAGTCTACAATCACCAACTCTAAACTTGGCGAATCACTTCTATACAGTTCTGTCAGCTAAAGTACTTTCACTGTACACAGCACATATATTTTTTGTTGCTTGTGAGGCAAAAAAAAAAACAAAACAAAAAAACAAAAGCATCAATTGTCTAAAATGCACCTTATAATCTTCCATTTTTCTAGGGATATAAAATTGACACAAATTAAGTAATTTTAAACTTTCTTTCTGGAGATAGTTTGAAGTGTGCTATAATTGGAAATGTAAGCATATTATATCTACATTATTCAGACTATTGTCCTCATCTTTGTCGCCATATTTATTACATTTCGGCCAGTGTTTGGAATGTCAAACTGAACCCTTTATTTCGCTCACTGGGGTAGACTGTTCTAGTTCCATGTACCATGTTTAATGGATGTCAGTTATCAGTTATCATGTTAATTTCCCTCTGAAAGTTCTCCACTGCCTTAACTGGGTATTGAACTCACACTCTGGTCACTCGATCTAACTAACTCCTTTATCCACTGCCATGTGTCCTTGAAGACATATGAGTATGAATTTCTGGGTATTATAAACCTAATGTCTTCAGTTACATTTTTTACCAGTGCTCATATTGCAATTTTTGCTGTTATTATTATATGTTTTTACCAGAGCTCATATTGCAATTTTTGTTGGTATTATATATAGTCTCCCTAAGATTCACAAAGACGGTATTCCGCTTAGGCTGAGTTAGTTGCCAAGGCTCTGTGTGCCACCCTCTGAGTCGCTTCCTTGTAGATATAATTGACCCATTGATTGGAAAGTCTCCTTCGTATGTCTGAAACTCCGCCCACTTCATGGAAATAATCAAAGATGCTCCCATCCTATCCAACCAGATGGTGAGCTTGTCTGGTGAGTTTGTTCACCAAGGTACCCATGGAGGAGGCACTCTCAGTAGTCAGAGACAGATTGGCTTCTGACTCATCCCTAGAAGAATGGACCAGTATTCCAATAGATAATCTGATGGAGATGTTGACTTTCTGTACACAATATAACAATAGTCCGAATAATGTACATAATACCTCATCTCAGAAAATTAGACATATACTGAAGGATCGGTATGGACCTGAAATACCAAAAATATTATATTGTTTGATAAATTTGATGTGTTGGAACATGAACAAATTGGCATGAACTTTCTGGAGAACCCAATATTAACTGAGGCAGAATTTTTCTTTATTTCTAATTAACTAACAACTCTGATGCACCAGATAAAAAATATACAAATTGAAATTTTTTGACTAAGACTGAGATGAACATTCAAGGAAATTTTTGTTCAAGATTGGCATAAACATTTAAGGAAATTTTGAAATTTTATAGAGACTAAACTTGTTTTTGTGAAACCACTTCAATGGATAAAGTGGTTGGCTTCACAGAGAAAAATTTCTTTTGGTTTGACATTAAATAATAACAATCCTATATGTGCATGTGTGTATATATCAGATGAAAACAAAAAAAACAAAAACAAAAAAAAAACATACAAAATAAATAAATAAATAAAAAAATAAAAATAAAATAAAAATAATCGCTTAAAAGTAACATATTTGCAATTATTTTTTTCTTTCATTCATTTGGTTTGTTTTGTTTTACGGCATATCAACCTCAATGGGTCATTTAATGCCGACAACTTTTTTTTTTTCTGGGAATATTTTTGTTTTGTCAAAAATGTATTTCTGTTAATATTTTTTTCTTCGAAAATGTATAGCTGGTAGTAATATTTTTCCAAAAATGTATATCTGGTAATATTAACTATTTGCCCATAGATGGGACCCTAACAGGTGCTACCACCCAGGGTCAGGGTGAAGCTGGGAATACCAGCAATTAAGAGGAGGCCTCACACTCCTCAAAGCCTCCTGATCAGAGGCCTTGCTGCTGGACATAGTTTATCGTCTTACCCTGGACGTGGATGTAGTTTATTGTCATACCCAGGTTGCTATTATATAATGATCATTATATGTGCATATTATTATTATATAATGATCATTATATTTGTATATAGATATTTTTATCACTTAAACATTACTTTTAGTGGATATCCATATTTGAGTAGATACTTTGTCTATTTATTAAACAGTATATATTTTTTTTTCATCTACCAGTCTTATTATTAGAGAGCTGTTATTGAAGAAAAGATGTGCTCTCCAACAGGATTAGAACTTGTTTCCCCTACATTTGCATGTGTGGGGTACTACTCAAAGTTTCAGTTAATTTGAACAAATAGATCAATCTGTTTAACTGTAAATGCACCGTGTCAGGGCTGTTGATTTTTTTTTTTTAATTTATTTATTTAAATCACATTTTTTAATATTTTTTCCTTTTGGTGCATAAAGAAAGCAAAGGAAAGAGCAATGTTGATACGAATTGCTTGAGAGATTAAAGGGACTGTTTGAAAATTTAAGGTTGTCAAATTAACAATTTTTGGTTATATATGGCTGACTTTTTCCCAATTTAGTCGATAAAAAATCTACAGTTACTTTTTTAAAGGTTTTGGGCACATCTATGTTCAACTTACAGTCTTGTTATTGTTGAGTTTTTTTCCAGATAGTCATACAACTATTTTTTTCTTACAGCATTTTAAAATGACTTAACAGATTGACATGGTCATAGTAAACTATGTATGATTGATTTGTTCATAAATAATCTTGTAATTTATTTTATTAGTATTGTTTTTTTAAAACTTAGATCTGAGTTTTTCAATTCCTGTCTGTGTTATTTTTTTTACTTTAAAATTTAATGAAATTTATTTTGTTCCTTGCATTACAGTTTCTCATTTTCTTTATTTCATAAAATCTATGAGTTGCTAAATGCAATAAATCTGCTCACCAGGTAAAAACAAAAAACAAAAAAAAAAAACACAATTTCCTCATCCAGTATAATTTTATAAGTTTGTTCTTTTTTGTTCTGTTTTTAACTTGTGTCATAACTTTCAGTTAGGATAACCTTGACTAGATTATGTCAAACATTCAAAATAAAATCTTATAAAATTTCCCAAAGGATCTATTCGATTGAAAAATTGTTCTGATGTGCAATTTTCTTCCCATGAAAGATTTGTGATAGGCACTTTTTTCCAAATGATGAAAAAAAAAAAAGAAAAAAAAAAATTCTTTTAGCTTTTAATTTAGGTTTATTAAATAAATAATAATTTTTTTTAATATGAATGTCACACTGAACAATATATATTAAGCAACTGATTTTGAAAACACAATTTTTAGACATCTTTTTAAAAGGGGATAATTTAAATTTAATATTAAGGTTCTTATATAATCATTTTATTTAATTTTTTACTGTACATTGTACAATAACAGTATTTTGCAAACAAAACAAAAAAGCAAGAATAGAGAATTAGTTTTAATAATCAAAAGACTATAATCATCTTGAAAATATGTTTTTCACTTTTTAGTTTAATGTTTATTGATTTTAAATATTTGTAAATAAATTCAATTACTACTTTTTGATTCTGACTAATTACAGAGGGACACATTCATCATTGCTGAGGCATTGGGAAAGAATTGTTCTAGAATTTTGAAAAATCTGAACAAAAAGAAATGATAGAAATGGAGTAAAAAAAGTTACCATCAAAGTCATCAGCAAAACCCACCCCTTCTTTCCAGCATAAGTTCATCCTTATCTTCAAGGAAAATCATTAAACAAGAAGGATATTATATTTCGCAATGGAATATATGAGTGAGAAATCTCCCATATTTATTATGAAATTACAAGTGAAGTCTCCTCTATTCCAGGCATTTAAACTTGCAAACTACATAAGCAAGATGTTCTCTGCTTTTAAATAGTGGGATTCACATGCAAATGTGTTGAGCAGTGATATACTTTGTGCAGTTAAGCAATTCCTGTCAAGTGTGGCCTCATCTTCTGGCTCTGAACGAGTTTTCTTGTCCTATGGACTGGTGCATTCCAAACCGAGAAACTGTCTTGGTACAGATAAAACAGCAAAACTGGTCTTTCTATTGAAATCCATGAATGCAAACACTGCTCATGCTGAAGTTTAACATTTGTTAATGGTTACAATTTCATTTTATAGTAAAAATAAAAATTATTCAGTCGATTAATAAATATTTACTTCAATATGTTTAATATTCACCTTCTTTGATGAAATTACATGAAAAAAAAAAAAAAAAAAAAAAAAATCGTGTTTCATTTCTAAATCTTTTGCTTTAAATACAGTGAATTGCTTTGTTGATTTGGCACTTGAGGTCTTCATCTGTCCTCCCGCATTTTTACAGATGACCCTTCCCAGGCAGACAAACATATTGACTTCCTTGATGTTTTCTTGGTGCAGTCGCACGGGGTCTTGCTGTCTGTTGTTTAGCCTCATGACCTCTGTCTTCCTGATGTTGATTTGGAGGCCAGTATGTCTCAGGAAAATCCCCAATATCAGGTGGCTGGAAGTTGTCTCCAACGACTGACTGTGGGACAGGACCAGACAAGCCCCAATTTAGACTGACATCAAGAAACGGAAATGGGGATGGATCAGTCACACACTACGCAAGCCTGCTTCTAGTGTCTACAGTAGATATCGCCCACCCACAGCTGATATACTAAATGTAAATACTGACCAAAGTGCTGTTTAACTCGGGCAGTCATTCAAACAAGTTAATATTAACTTTAACGTGTTTATCAGTAGACCTGATGAATTTTAAACTTTCACTAAGTTATACCGATACAATATACGGTACCTACCAGTATTTGTGTTGTAGGTTGTTCGCTATACAACATATATAGAAACATATTACTTTTAGGGTCTCAATATACATTTAAGTGGTGTGACCATATGTATACTGTAGCCTAACTGGTAGGCTTAAGTTTTTGGTAACTAGTAGCATACTGTATGTTTTTTTTTGGGGGGGGGGGTCGACCTATATAATAGGTAAAGGACTAATGCAGAATTTTGAGCTAAAAATTTTGAGGTTGACTTGTATGACACAATTTATGGTAAAGATTTTTTGTAAAATTGATTTAAATCAGCGATTTAAAAAAAAATAATTTGATTTAAATTGTCATTTAAAAAAAAAATAATTTGGAGGATGTTTCAATTGACATGGTAAGCTGGTATTTTCTTCTTCAGAGGAAAATTAAACTTCATTTTGCTTATGTTGTGCTAACCAAAACTCTTGGGATTTAAGTTCTAAAATGTCCCCACCCTCCAAAAAATATGATCAAATAATGAGTTTTTTTTGTGGAGTGATTTTAAGTTATGTGTGTTATGTATGTCTGGCAAGATACAGGGAAACACTGGGCAGGGTTGTTCAATTTAAATCAAACTGATTTAAATCTTTCATTTTAAATAGAACAACCCTGCCCAGTGTTTCCATGTATCTTGCCAGACATACGTAACACAATTCAGTTATGTGCCATGCATCATACACGCTTAGGCGTCATGTATCTTTTGATATATGACTGACGAGGCAGATTTTTTCCTGCAGTAGCTTGCTACTTCTTTCTGCAGTAGACCAGTTGCCATCCAAGGCTACAGAACCCAGTCTGTCCTGCTATTTACCTATAGCCGGGTGGAGAAGAAGAGGATTCATACCTTTCCCAAGGGTGTTAGCATGGAAGTGAATGTAATGGATTTGACTGGAATTCACACATATCTCAAAATCACTTCACAAAAAAACTCATTATTTGATCATATTTTTTTTGGGGTGGGGGCATTTCAGAACTTAAATCACCAGAATTTTGGCTAGCACAACATAACCAAAAGGGAGTTTAATTTTGCCATGAAGAAGAGAATACCAGTTTACCATGTCAATTGAAACACCCTCCAACTTTGCATTTAGCTACTGCCTGTTATTGATGGAAGCATACAAATTATTATCCTTTAACACCCAATTGTGAGCACCATGATTGCTTTATAAATATGTGCATTTGTCACCGGGGAGGAGAGCTGACAGAGTGCTAATTGTATCATACAGGTTTTGCAAACCTCTATCTTCTGAACTTTGCTTTCTGCAACACTTTGATAAAACTACAGTAAAAGGACACTCAGTGAGGATGCACTATACGAACAAATAGGTCTCTGAGTTCACTGTTTTGCTGTGGTAGGTGTTTATGCAACCTGTCAGGTATGAAGAGGTTAAGTGTGTCCTGCCCATACTATATCCCTCCACCCCTAAATCATTTGTGGTTGGCTGTCAGAATAAAAATGCTCACGTCTACTTACTTGGTGAATAAAATTGTTCGGTGTCATTGGAGAATTGAATGTTGACACCCCATTTAACAGCTTTCACAATTGTAAATATAACCAAATACATAACGGATACAGAAGCTGAAAAAAGAAAAAAGGGAAAGAGAAAATCTTTAGGAACTGAGCAGAAATATTTGAAGATATTTATTAATTAATCCTGGTAATTGTAATTCATTGCATTGAAAATGAGGAAAAACAGCTTGGAGAATTTAACACTGGAAGGGCATATCGAAATTTAAAATATCCAAATATCCTGTAACAACCCTTGGGAGCATCACAGGAAGCCACACTTTGAGAATAACTGTTTTATGAGAAAACTCAGAACTGTGCTTTTCTGGCATATGAACTGAATAAATAGATATTAATTAAAACTGACAAACAACAGATAAAGAAACCCTATGTACAGTGGTTTCACTTAAGGAAAATAAAAAAAAAACCCTCTAAAGTGTTTCCTTTAAGTGAAAGGATCTACTGATTTCAATTTCCAAGTGAGAATGACTGCAAAACATTTCCCACTCCCCTTTTACAGGCAGATGTCCACAAATGCATGCTGGGATATTTTTCTTAGGTTCGGTTTGCATGACTCAGCCCAGATCTGCTGTTTTAGGTGGTTTGGGTTGACTCATCGAACTCTCTGCCTAGAGTCACGTCTGGGGAGGTAGATAAGGCCAACCCCGTGTATGTGGGGTCTACAGGTAATTTTTGCCCAAGCCTACAGGTTCGGATTTATCGTAACATAAAAAAAAAAACCGGTCTTGTGCCACATCCTGCCTTGTGGGGAGGTGAGGTAAATAACCTCTGTCCAGATCTGCCTTGTTTAGATGACAGACCACTGTGTCTGCTTGTCCGACCTTGCTTTTGTGTGTCGACACTAATTCTTTGTTTGTGAACATTTTGCCTTCTTACTTGTTAATTTGCCTTGCATATGTTTTTTGTTTGCTTGCTTGCTAGATATTGTTTCATTTTTTGCCCTGTTCCCTTTTTTTTTTTTTTTATTGCAAACTTTGTTAATTCTGTTTGCTGGACATTTGTTATTTGTTTTGGATTTGACCATGGCTACTCACTCATCAAGGTCGACATTCTTCACTTAATAAGGAATGAAAAAAATTGTGTGCTTAAATTGATGGTAAGAATGAATCTTCTATACATCACATAACTTTTTATTACAGTCTACTGTTATAATTGTTCTATTTTATTATTAGTTATTGTTTTTAATCTCTTATTGTGCCTAATAAGATCTACGGTAAGAACGAATCTTCTATCCGTCACATAACTTTTATTGGTCTATTGTTATTATTCTTCTATTTTATTATTAGTTATTGTTGTTATTCTTTTATTGTGCCTAATTTATTAATTAGGCTTTATTATTGATATTTATAAGGGGGGGGCTGAAAAGTTATAATCAAACCAAGATATATGTTTAGATTATGAAAAGTGTCAGGCTGAGATCTTTCCAATGTCTTTCCCTCTCAGCTCCCAAATACCCACAAGAAAAATTATAGCATATATTGCCAGTTCTATAGAGTGTAGAACAATTCTTGCAACAAAATTTTCTCCAATTTCTCTTATGAATGATAAAAAAAGATTTTGTTTGAAAGTGTCTAATAGAAATATAGTTGGGGGTTAGCAAACTTACCTAATGAATTGAATTTGGTAAAAAATGTCGGTGATTTGAAGTTTATCAGTGGAAACAAGATTAATAACAAGAAAAATGGCACTGTTCTTGTTAACTGCCAAATATGATTGAATTGTTCTAATTTTTCACTAAATGGAGTAAAGTATGCTGTACCATCCACGGTCAGATTCTTGCCATCACGGTCAGGACAAAGCACTTCAACTGGAAAACAAAAGCCAGACATTAGTGAATAAAGAAGTCTAATTGGGATAAGATAATGGAAACTTTAGCTATATTGCTAATATACAGATATATATTGTTCAGTTGTTTTTTTCTTCAAAATGCTGCTTTGGATGGTTCAGAATTGGGAACTTGTATCTTACTAAGCTAGTTTGAAACAATTTTTTCCTGGTTACTAAAGAAATATTTGACCATTTTCATAAGATCATTTTTCTTAACTAATTCCAGATGTTTTTTTTTTATTGATTGCTGGGTTTAATTTGTTTAAATGAGAACAGTACTAGCTCTAATCAGTTGTTTTGTTTTACTGAAAGAAAGTTTAGGACTCTCTCCAATTCCACCATATATACAGTTTGAATAACAACTGGTATATCAGTGGTGATTTATTTTCCTTGCCCCAAGGCTTTGAGTAGTTTGCATTTTTCTAGATTTGTTTGGAAAAATAAAATAATAAAAAGAACATTTAGATTTAAGTAGCAAACTGCACATGGGAATAGAGTCCTGTAGAATTTTGGCAGCCACACATCAAAGTGACTAACATAACTGAATTGATGCAAATGACTTTAAAATCTTAATTTGTATATTTTAACTATACTATGTTGTATAAAATATGGTTATTCCCAAGAAACGTCTTGATTTGATAGTTACCTAATTTAGTTGGTTTGACTGTGCAAAAAATCTCCAGCATTAAATTCTGTGAACGTGTACTTTTGAAACGTTCAATCATTCACAAAAATTTCTCCATAAATTACTCAATTTTTTGACATACGAGATGCATTTTTACCTTTCTTATAATTATAAAAAAAGTGTAATATTTCAGAAAATGTTATTTTATTTCTTTGTTGTTAGAACCAATAAAGAAAAATTCACCAAACTTTTAAAACTACAGATATGTCAGATGAAATCGATTAATCAAAAGCAATTTTTTTTAATAAAGTTGTTGAAATATGATATTCCTGCCAACAGAAGATTGTACACACAGATTATTTGTCCCTTATTTTTTAAGATTTCCCTCATTGCGTGTTTTTCAGACTAATGTATCCCTGTGAATGGCCAAGCTGCTGGAGAATGGGTGGTTTTATCAAGGCACCATCTCTATATAGATAGCTAGCCGAAGCTGAAGAGCTTTTATTTGCTCATTAAATGAAGACTTGTAACTATGTACCAGCACAACTATTGATGACTTCCAAACAGTTTTCATAAACCTAATTTCACTCACAATTCTTGGGTCAACCTGTGGGATGATTTTCAGCAACTTATCAATAGTGCCACACACTGGGGACCATCTCTCTAGAATGATATTACTAAGAAGTCACCTCTTTGATTAATCAATCATAGTGAGATTCAAAATCTCATGGTGAGAATGCAAACACTCTAGCCACCATTTGTTCAGACGTCCATTCTTGGTTAAAGTTACGTAAAATTAAACTCTCTTAATGCCATCTAATAATAAACATTGAATAAACTACTTACCTGAAGAATTATGGGTTGAGTTTTTAAACTGGTCATTACTTTGCACTACAAAATGAGAACAAACAAAACTTCTGATAACTCAACAAAGAAATCATTTAATAAATAAATCAGCTTTTAATTTTAGGACAAAATTTGTATGTAAAAATCAGGAAGAAAGGCATTGTCAATTGTCAGGAGTTAATGCAAACATTACTAATAGAAACACCTATTTTATGTATAATTTAAATGCACTGATAATGCTTTTATTATAGGAGTACATAAAATAATTTTACTGTAGAAATGTATTAAACATTTTAATTTAATTTTATAAAAGATAAAGGGGGAGGTCCAATTTGCTAAGTTAATTCATTATAAGTTGATGACAATACAAAAATAGAAACAAATATACTTATACAACATGATTTCTGAAAATGTTAGTTTTTGTTTTAATTAATAAGGAGTCATTAATTAATAGTAACATAGGAGGAAAAAAAAAAAAAAAAAAAAAAAAACAGATTCCAGTTTATTAATTTCAAAAATTTTTTTACCTTTCAAGAAAACATTGTATGAATGTATATGTTTTCAATTCTGTATGAGGTGGGGGCTGGGGAGAATTAATTTATTACAAATTTACATAGCAAACTGCAACCTTTCATAAAATTTTATAAAACAAAAATTTTATAATTGATAGTTATTACAATTATTATTATTATTATTAAAATTTTACCAAACAAAAAAAAATTTATAAAACAAAAAAATATATTTGCAATGTGGAATGGTTGGTTAATATGAAGAAAAAAAAAAAAAAAAAAAAAAAAAATTTATTTCTGGTTGTAATGTCTATTGTACAACTCAAATGAATATGACTATTATATTGCATAATAGTTTTAACCAAACAACATTATCTTTAAATAAAAACAAAAAAAAATACTGCAAAAATTTTACAATAAATGTAGGAGTGCAGAGAAATTGTTCCTTATGAATAAACAGCAAATGGAAACACTTTATTTGTAGTCTAGAATATAATGATTGGCATTTGTTACACTCTAATGCAGCAAAAATGGCAGAATATAGAGCAGTTTTACAATTTTACTTAAAGCAATATCATCAAAAAACTTTAAATAAATTCCAGTCCAACCAGTCACTAGTTTCTAAGTGACTTTTAATCAGGTACCTCTGTTTTTTCGTGGGAAACATCATAGCGTAATGAAAAAGGCTACAAACTTAATAAAAATAAAGTTTTATCGTCAAAATGTTTATGTTATTATTAAGATGAAAGACCAAAGTATTTTTTAATTATTTTTTGAAATTTTTTAATCCTTTCTAACATATTCGAAGTTTTGGTTAAAATTTTCTTTTGTTTATGTCATTGTGGTGGCTAACTAATAGCATTGACGTTTTTGCGTTTTTTTTCTGTTCAAAACACACTGATTTGGAAATTCTTGTAAAAATGTTTTTTAAATATGCTACCCCTGCCACTTATTTAATTTCATGAAATTTTGCACAAACCTTTCTATTTTCTGAATTTTTTTTTTTTTTTGTTAAGAGTAGCAGTCCTTGGAGACTGTAAATCACCTACTTTTTTTTTTTTTTTTTGAACTGAAAATCTGCTCTGAATTGAAAAATAATAAATGCAACAAAACTATGACATTATTTAATTAGAAAAACTTTTAATTGCTTTTGTAAATGAGTTATATTAAGGACATTATTGTCTGAAGAAATAAAATTTTTCTGATGAATAATGAATTTTTACAAGAATTTTTTAATTTTTTTTTTTTAATTTTAATTATAATAATTTATAATAGTTTAAAATCGTATAAAATTCTGTTTCCTGTATGTAGAGTAATTAAGTGGAAACAAAATTTACAAATCCAAAATTGAAATGATTAATAAACTTAGTTGAGATATTCTATTTTTAAAATAATTTTTTATTTTGTATTTTTTTACTTAATATGTTCCTTATTTTCATGTATGGTAGACTGAAATTGCCATTATTATGATCTAAAAGTTTTGTCCCTTTATTAGGTCACTTCAATTATGTTTCAACAGGTTATCAAAATTTCCATTCAGCTTTAAAAGCTTAAACCAAGTTTTGCTTTTTCAATTACTTTTTCACTAAATATTTTTATTTTATATATTTAGATTGGTGTGGGACATACTTCAATTGAATAATCATGGTATTTCATTTGTTATTAAATTATAAAATTAATTGAAGAAAATTTTAGAGTATTTTAATTTTTTTTATTTTTGCATTTTCAAAAGGTAAATAAAAGTCAATAAAATATTAAATAATTGCAAAAAATATGTTTATTTGTAAAAATTACTAGGTAGTTAAAAACCATAAAATGCATTCACTTAGATTTCTGACAATTGGGTCATCCATAGTAGCTTTCATCGCTTCGTCAATCAGCAGTCCATCAAACGTTGAATCAGATGAACAGGACCAATCGTTAATAATTGGTTGTATATTATTTTTTTAAGCTATAAGTAATATTTATTTCAAATCAGATTAATTTAACTTTAAATTTTCTAATTTTACTACAATAACATGTCAGAAATATATACTTATTTTTTGAAAGAATTTTAAAATAGAAAAATTTGTTTTGTTTACAAATTTCTTAAAATTAAGAAAATGGCCACTTTTAAGAAAAGTTTAAGAAATCGAAATTAAATTTGACATTCTAATCTATATAATTTGTATCTGAAATACACCATAAGATAAAAATTGTCTAACATTTGGATATTCTTTGAGTTGGCTCTTTCTAAGCTTTCAGCTCACCCAAAAATAAAGCAAACATACAAACATTAGATCAGCTCATTATATATATATATATATATATATATATATATATATAAAATATGCAATGTTTTTATATATATTATTTATATATTAAGTATGTGCAGTACTTATTGGAAAGCGCTCAATATCAGCGATAGAACTCACATCAATCCAACTAAATACATACACACATAATATCTACATACAAGCCTGTTTCACTGTATCACAGCTCATCAGTGCGGCTAGACATCCAATTGCTTCAAGCCAGGATTGAAACCCAATTGATTTGGCACCAGTCAGAGTTTTTAGAAAGGGAAATTCTAGCATATTATTTTTACAAATGTATGCATGTGTGTGTATATATAAGAAATATAGTTTTAAGGTGTGCTATATTTGTAGGATAAAGTGATCAATATCAGAAATAGAGTGTATGTAAATATAAATATAAAAGTTGACATTGAAGTCAACACTCAGAGGCAACAGGCTGTTTCATGCTAGACACAATCATCAGGCTGCCTGATTTATATTTATTTATATACATATATATAATTTTATATGCACAGCACTTAATGGAAAGCGCTCAATATCAGTGATAGAGCTAACATATTCAGTTGTATGGATAAGTGTTTGTGGCCCGGTTTTCACGCTTTTGTGATCATCAGAGAAAGTTTGCCTGATGATCACAAAAGCATGGAACCAGGGTCACAAACTCTTCTCCATACAACTGAGTGTGTGTGTGTGTGTGTGTGTGTGTGTGTGTGTATATAGATATACACACACAAATAAATAAAATAATTACATATCTCTACTTAGAGTTTGTCAGCTTCAAAAATCTACTCATTGGGAGATAAAAGTTTCATGTTGAGTAGATTTAAAAATCTGTGAATTATTTTATTTATTCTTTCCACATACACACAATATATATATATATATATATATATATATATATATATATATATATATATGCTGCTATAATGCTAAGCTCTCCATAATGAATAGAGCACTCTGGAAGCTGATAAGGCTTATATGATGTATATAATGTGACAAAAATTCCCTTTCTTGGTAGTGTAATAACAAATTAGTCGAGATTTGATATCAGCTTGAAGCAATTGCATATCTAGCCACACTGGAGAGCTGTAATATAGGAAACAGTGTTTGTGGATGACTATTTATAAATTATATAAATAATGAAATGGATTAAGTCTGACAATTATTTGATATATTTTCTGTTTATACGTTATTTTGATAGGTACAATTTATTTCAGTAAATGATCTGTTTTTAAATAAACAGTATTTATATATTTATATATACATATATATATATATATATATATATATATATATATATAAAAAATACAACACATTACCGCCGTTTTGTAAACAAGTGGAGCACCACTCCTAACAATTTACACTGTATGGGTGGTGGGAGTTGAAGGTGAGGTATTGTTTGATGAATGTTGGCTTGTGGTATACAGATGTCTTGAACCCATCCTCTGTTCGATAGTATAAGCAATGGCAGTCCATATTTTATAAATGGATTGTTGTTAAAAAAATTGTATTTAAAACAACAGATATAAATAGGAGGGAAAAACATACACACACACACACATATATATATATATATATATATATATATATACATACACACACTGTAAATTGTGGCATACAACTTGAGTTTTCAAGCCTAAAAAATATTTCCTAAACTAGGGGTCAAGTTATATATATATATATACACACACACACGCGCGCGCGCACTTGCTTAGTTTCTGGAAGGCACCTTTAACTTTTCCTATGGCATTAACAGATTTCTGTGCTATATTTCTTGTCATTTGTTCCTACACTACCCAAGTAGAGGTTATGAACTGGAAAATAGTTTAACTTACAGAAAAAGTACTTGACCGTGTTGTACATGAAGTTCGATAAAAGAATCCAGTAGACAATCATGCCACCAATGAGGGAAATCAGAGAACAAATGCTGCACATAATGTAACCAGCTTGTCCCAGGAAATGGCGACAAACATCAGAGAAATCCTTAAATCCCAAGTGTGCTGTAAGATAAAAAAAAAAAAAATTAGCGTTGATCCAGCTCAGGACATAGATGAGTGGGTCTATTTTGGGAACACTGACTACTGAAATCAGTGGGGGCATAAACAATAAAAAAAAATCTCAACCAGTGTCTTATTTAATTTTTATGATCTTTTTATGTTATCACCTGTCCTAAATGTTATCACCTGTCCTAAATGTTATCACCTGTCCTAAATAGGTGTAATTATTAGCTTCTAGTTCTTCCCAGTCTAATGATCTTTCATTTTCTTAAGCATTACAATTGAACAATTTACCAAAACAAAGAAAATTGAGTTACACTATTTCCACAGTAACTGCAGTGAAGACTCAGATACGCCGACGTGAAAAAGGTACCAAATTGAATTGTGGTCCGCATATTGGACTGGCCAGGGGAAAAAAAAACAAAAAAACAGGCAGAAATTGTGATGCCACTCAGGTTTCTTTGAACAGAGTTCCCATCCATTTCCTTTGAGTGTGTTGTGGATGTGAATAAAGCCAAAACAAAGAAAAAGGTGAGAAAGGTTTTTAAATATAAAATATTTTTATTTTCATGGTTTTCCAACTAAATTTTTCTCAGCTTGGTGTATATGATTTTTTCACATGTATGTGTGAAAAAAAAAAAAAAAAAAATAAAAAGGCAAGGGCGAACGAAGAATGTTGAATGTCATTTAACTGCCACATGCTGGGATCGCCTCTCAGGGACAATAACATCAAGAAGTCACTTTCCTAACAAACGAACCAGGGTGAGATTTGAACCTGGGTCTCATGGTCAGAAAGCAAACATTCTAACCACTCTGCCACATTCCTATTAATAAATGATTAGCAAGAAATAAAATATACTTGTATACATGCAAAAATAACTGAAAAGAAAGAAGACATTAAAATCTAGCTATTAGGAATGGTGTATGTGTATGTATGTGTAAATGATTTCAGTCGCGTGGAAAGATATTGCCAAATGGACAAGTCCATGCTGGTGCTACTGTAGGCAAATAGAGAGGGAAAAATAGGATGAAATAGAAAGGGTCCTGTTGTTACAGCAGTTTAACAGGGCCACCTAACAGAGTTCTAGCAAACCTGGTGTTGAGGTAATCCCAATATAGTTCATACGAGAGAAAAAGAACAAATGAAGTAAATACTTACCCATTTCTAGTGTGCAACTCATAATCCGATATGCAGAATAAAACATGAGAAAAGCAATGAGAATCAACAATGTGACTCCATTGGCAAAACCAGCCTGAAAAAAAAAAAAAAAAGAAAAGAAAAATGCCATATTATATATTTTTTTTTTAAGCATTTCACCCCAAGCAAGGTGGGAGTGCCACTACTATACAAGGGGTGATAGATAGTGAGAGTAGGAATAAAGAGGGGTGTTTGAGGAAAGGATAGAGAGAAGGGTGGGGATCAAGGCATCAGAAGATGTTGATTGACATTACATTTGAATATTTGGAAGTTATGGCTATCAAAGCAAGAGGAAGTGTGGGACCAAGATGCCAACAATGAAGATTATAGCTATCAGGGAAGTAAGTAAGAGGAAGGAAGTTCCATTGTCAGGAAGAGTGAGAAAAAGAAGCTGTTGGATTAGAAGAAGCAGTTACATTTTGACAGTGAAAGGGTGGAACCAAGATGCCAACCTAGTAACATGCTTAAATTCATGCAGTTTGGGTACCAGTGAAAGTAGATCCTCAGAGCAGTTGCCATGAAAATATTTGTAGAAAAGAGAGAGGGAAGTCACATCACATCTGTGAGAAAGGGACTGTAGACAAGGTGCCAGGTCAGGACCTATCACATTGCATATCCGTTTTCAGATTTTATCGAGAACCTCAAAATGTTTGAGTAGATGTTCCATTTATTTATTAAGCAGTATATTTATTTATTTTCATCTAACAGCCTAAATGTTTAAGAAATCTTATTAAAGAAAAATTTATGCTTTCTCGCAGGATTTGAACCTATGTTCCTTTGGGTAGAGGGAGCTACCGTCAGATCTGATACACTCTGACCAACTGAACAAAAAAACCATCTGGTCAGGTGAGGCCAAAATTGTACCTTTAAGCGAAACTTCTCATGGATTTCCCGAGATTTTTCATAACTGCACAGTTTTGTATCCAAATGTAAACAAAGTGGATTTTCTAAAGAAAATAATGGAGTTTTATTAGTCTGACAGATTTTTATCACTTTAAATGTTATTTCTAGTAGATACTCATATTTGAGTAGACGTTTAGTTTATTTATTTATTTTTTTATCTACTGGCCTGAATGTTGGAGAAATATTATTAAAGAAAAAATAACATTCAAACTGATGAAAAACTGTTGGATTAATAAAAATCTATTATTTACTTTAGAAACAAAAAAAAAAAAAAAAAAAAAAAAATAGGGACAATAGACTAGTGGATTAAAGTGTTGGCTTGTTAATGGCTGAAACACTGTGATAGCAACAAAGATGAGGACAATAGTCTGATATAAATAATGATAACTCCTCATTTCAGAAATTGAGACAATAATAACGTTTTTATTGATGGAATCTTATATATCACTGAATCAGAAAGAATGAAGTTTAATTTGTAAGCATACCATACCAAATAAGCACCATGTTTTGTTCTGGGGGAGGCCAATGAAAGAAATGACCATGCCACCATTTGTATTTGGTACACAAGTTTATGTTAACAAAAATCAATTGGATAAAAATAATTTTGTTGTTCTTTTGAAGTGGAGGCCATGGAAATGGATTGACCTAGGTAGATATAATGATGAAAGATTAAACTGCCCAATAAATATTTTATAAATAAAAAAGCACATGTGAACAAGTCTTAAAATAATAGGAACAGTATGGAAAAGAATTTTATTTACCATTTTAATTGCCCAAGGCATACTTAGAAGTGCTGTCCCCATCATCGTGTTCCACAAGGCAAATCTGTAAAATATTTCGTAAATATAAATAAGTCAAAAACATGGTATAAATACAATTCATTAAAGAATGTAGAAATTGAATTTTCAAGCCTAAAAAATGTCTTTCCAGAGCTAAGGATCGACTTATATGGTGCGTATAAAATGCAAACCTTTACCACCAATTTGTAAACAAGTGGGACCGCACTGCTAACAATTTACATTGTATGGGTGGTGTGAGTTGAAGTTGAAGTATTGTTTGATGAATGTAGGCTTGGTACAGTAAGTGGTGTACAGTAACTGGCAGCTCATATTTTATACAAGGATTGTTGTTAAAAAAAAAAAAATGTATTCAAAATAAAGATATAAATATGAGGGAAAAACACACGCATAGATATATATATATATATATATATATATATATATATATACATACATACATACATACACACACACACACTGTAAATTGTGGCATACAACTTGAGTTTTCAAGCCTAAAAAATATTCCCTAAACTAGGTGTCAAGTTATATGCCACGTATAAACTGCAAGCCTTTAGCATCAAGTTTTAAATAAGTAGGACAGTACTCCTAACAGTTACTGTACACCACTTACTGTACCTCTAGCAGGCTGCCACAAATACAACCCACTAAAAAACTTGTGTTTGGTGAACATATTTGGCATATTAACAGAAATTGATATAAAATAATAAAATAGTAACACAAATTTAGTATTCTACTAATGTTACAACACACATCGCATCAAACAGCTGATACACTAAGCATAAACACTGACTGAAGCACTGTTTAACTCAGGCAGCCATTCAGACAACAAGGTATCCTATGCGAACAAGGTATCGCCACTTATGACTTTTTCTCAATGTTGTAAGCAATGGACAGTCCCTATTTTTACACTGTATGCGTGGAGGGAGTTGAAGTTGAGGTATTGTTTGATGAATGTTGGCTTGTGATATACAGGTGCCTTGAACCCATGCTTTATTCAGCAGTATAAGCAATGGCAGTCCATATTTTATACAAGGATTGTTAAAAAAACAAAACAAAAAAAAACAATCTATTCAAAATAAACAGATATAAATAGAAGGGAAAAACACACACCCACAAATAACTATATATATATATATATATATATATATATAAAAGTGGACATAGAAGTCAACACTTAGAGGCGACAGTCTGTTTCATGCTATATGCAATATAGTATATTTTATTTACACACGCTCTATCTCTGATATTGAGCACTTTATTCCATAAATATAGCACACCTTAAGACTATATTTCTTTATATATATATATATATATATATTATATATATACACACACACTGTAAATTGCAGCATACAACTCAAGCTTTCAATTTCTTAAACTAGGGGTCAACATATACGGAAGGTATAAAATGCTAACCTTTACCACAGAGTAGTAAACAACACTTTTAACAATTACTGTACACCACTTACGGTACAGGGGGGGAAAAACATAACCCACTAAAACTTGTGTTTGGTGAACATACTGGGTCTAACAGCAGAATTGTTCAAATTGTGTTACAGCATAGTTTTCCATCTCACAAAATGTTTAATATCTAAAAAACACTAAACTTACCGAGTTTCTTTTTTTCAAGTTTTCAGATAAGACGTTTAGGCATCTTGATACCATTTGTTGTAAGAATTACTGAAAAACCCTTTGAGTTATTCAGATAGAAAGAGGACAGGTTAAAATTGTTTTGTGTCAGACCCACTGACTTCCCAAGTGAGCAATGTTGAGAGGAAAAAGATCATCCAGGCCTTAAATAATGGTACCAACATTAATACACTGGCTTCCATCTTCGAAGTCCATTCAAGAATCAAGAGAATGGTAAATAACTTTAAAAAAGAGGGAACAGTAGAGAGGAAAACTGGATAAGGTCACAACAGCAAGAGGGATCATCATTTCAACTTAGCATTAAGGAGATCAATTAGAAAAGATCCAACTCAATTCATAAGTTTGGCACGTGAGTGAGGAGTTTCAGCTATGACAGTGCAAAGAGCAGTGAAAAAAGACTTGAAAATGAAATCATACATGAAACTTGTGAGGCACCATGTTACTCCAGGACAGAAAGTTAGATTAGAGAGGGCGAAGGTCATCTTGAATAAGTTGGAAAATGATTGCGTCTAGCATGAAACAGACTGTCGCCTCTAAGTGTTGACTTCTATGTTCACTTTTATATTTACACACGTTCTATCTCTGATATTGAGCACTTTATCCCATAAATATAGCACACCGTAAGACTATATTTCTTCAATATATATATATATATATATATATATTCCAGGATCATTTTCCAACTTATTCAAGATGACCTTCTTGACCTAAGTTGGAAAATGATCCTGGTATTATATATATATATATATATATATATATATATATATATATATATATATATATGAACTTTATTTCAATACTTCCTGAGCACCTGATCCTGAGCTATGATTAATTAATGATGAACATGTGAGGCCAAGAAGGCACAGTGTGTTACTCTCCAGGAGTCTAGCATTGGCCATGCTGATGGCGGGCAGGAAAGTTTCCCTATAGTGGCTAAATGGGAGCAGTTTCATTTCGGAGGAATTAAAATTTACAAATCATCTCCTGGCCCAGTTAACCAATGATTGGAAGTCCTTTTCAAGAGCAGCAGCCAGGTGAACTTTGTCAGCTCTGATCGTTTTGCTATTGAGACATGAGTAAATGGTAGTGTTCGTTGTTGAAGTTCAGAAACAATGTAGGACCCAGGACAGACCTTTGGGGTACACGCACATTTGTGCGAAAGGATCTGGAAGCGAGCCTGTACAAAACAACTTTCATTTCACAATTTGATACGGACAA
This sequence comes from Acanthosepion lycidas, assembly GCA_963932145.1. Classification (NCBI taxonomy): domain Eukaryota; kingdom Metazoa; phylum Mollusca; class Cephalopoda; order Sepiida; family Sepiidae; genus Acanthosepion; species Acanthosepion lycidas. The sequence continues at coordinate 11,287,246 of OZ010596.1, forward strand.
TTGGATTTGAAGAATCTCTTTTGTTGTCCCTCTTTTTAAGAATTCTGGAGACCCTTCTAACTACCATCCTATTAGTCTCTTCAGCAAAGTCATCAAGGCCTTAATCAATGCTGAAGTGGTTAAGCACCTTACCTCTCATGATCTACTCTCTGACAAACAATATGGTTTCCGCTTTGCCTGGTCTACTGCTGACATGCTCACGGCCATAACTGATTTGTATACCAAGCACTTGACAACGGAAAAGCTTGAGCTGTGGCTTTAGATATCACTACGACATTTGATAGGGTTTGGCCTGCCAGCATTCTATGTAAGCTACAGCAAAATGGTATTATATGTAAGCTACAGCAAAATGGTATTATATGTAAGCTACAGCAAAATGGTATTATTATGTAAGCTACAGCAAAATGGTATTATATGTAAGCTACAGCAAAATGGTATTATATGTAAGCTACAGCAAAATGGTATTATATGTAAGCTACAGCAAAATGGTATTATATGTAAGCTACAGCAAAATGGTATTATATGTAAGCTACAGCAAAATGGTATTACAGGACGATTTTACTGTTTCTGATCTTCATAAAATGATCTTCCTGAAGTCGACAGTTCTCAAGTAGGTAAAATCTGGCATTACTAACAAAGTTAACCCAGCCATTGGTCTCGAAAAGAACCTCTATGTTTGTTTGTTTGTTTGGGTTTTATGGCATATCAACCACTGTGGGTTATTTAATGCCAAATCCAGTTTATATGAATTTTAAATGCCTATTTTGTATGGAATAAAAAACGTATAGCTGGCAACATTATTTCTTACAAAAAACGTATAGCTGGCAACATTATTTCTTACAAAAAAACGTATAGCTGGCAACATTATGGTTTCAAAAACGCATAGCTGGCAACATTATGGTTCCAAAAACAGATAGCTGGCAACATTATGGTTCCAAAAACAGATAGCTGGCAACATTGTTTTTAACAAAAAACGTATAGCTGACATTATTTTTAACAAAAAACGTATAGCTGGCAACATTATTTTTCCGAAAACATTATCTAAGGCCTTGCTGTTGGATGTAGTTTAACACCATACCCAGGACGCGGATGTAGTTTATCGTCATACCCAGGACATTCAAAAACATATAGCTGGCAACATTATGGTTTCAAAAACGTATAGCTGGTAACATTACTTTTCCGAAAACATTATCTGAGGCCTTGCTGTTGGATGTAGTTTATCGCCGTACCCAGGACGCGGATGTAGTTTACCGTCATACCCAGGACGTAAAAGAACCTCTAGTTAACTAGGCAGGAAATGGCTTGTAAATTTTAATGCCTCCAAAATGAAACTGCTCTGATTTAAGCATGCTACTAGGTTGGCATCTCGGTCCCACCCTTTCACTGGCGAAACAGCAAATGTAACTGCCTCTTCTACTCCAACTGCTTCTTCTCTCACTATTCCTGACAGTGCAACTCCCTTCCTCTTACTTACTTCCCTGATAGCTATAATCTTCAAATATTCAAATGTCAATCAACATCTTCTAATTCTTTGATCTTGATTCCTGTTCTTCTCTATATCCTTTCCACAAACACTGCTTTTTACTCTTACTAACCCATTCCATGTTAGAGGCACTCCTGCCTTGCTTGGGGTGAAATACTTAAAAAAAACCCCAAAACAAACCTTAGCCCTGGAGATTACGTGTAAGACTAGCGTGCCAAACTCTATCAAACATCTTCAAGATATCAAGAGCCATAACTTGAATTTCACTGTTATTATCAAGAACTTGTTATACATATTCAGTGATGGCTGTTACCACATCAGCAGTAGATCTAGCAAAATAGAAGTGATATTGTTTGTCAGACAGTAGTTTGTGAGAGGTGAGATCCTTAACCACTTCAGCACTAATTAAAGCCTTGAATACTTTGCTGTAAAGTGGTAGGAGACTAATAGAAGGGTCAGAAGGTTCTTCAGAGTTCTTAAAAACAGGAACTACACAAGAGGACTGCCAACAAGTTGGAAAGCAGAAAGAAGCAAGGCAATAGTTGTAGGGTTTGGAGAGAACTGGAGCCAGCTCAGGAGCACATTTCTTTAGGATCCCGTCACCTCCACTTGCCTTATGAGAGTCTAATTCAGAAATGATGTCTGAGACCAGTGATGAGGCTTATGCACATATCACTCAGTAGAGCCTCTGTTCCTGTGAGGAAAGCAGGTGAGTACTCCAGATGAGTCCAGTGAAGAGAATTTCCAAGTAAAACATTTAACCTTACCTGCTGTAGATGTCAGGACATCAAATTGATTGAAAAGTGGGGAGGTATTGAGGATTTGCTGTTCAGCACTCTTGCAGAGCTACCAATGGTCTCTAGAACCGAACTAGCAAGATGCTATACATTTCAGCCTATCAGCAAACAGTAACTTCCCTTCTTTGGGGGGTGCATGCTTGCACTCATTATGAGCAGAGAAAAAAAGACATCTGTTGCAATCAGATGTGTCACTTTGGTACAGCCAGAAGTGACTTCTGTGGGCTATAGTGGCCAAGCATGCAGGTGAAAACAAAGGAGATTTAACTTATTCCCTTTCTGGAATGAAAGCATCAATACTGGCTTTCACCCAGGAAGAGACCTCAGATGTGCATTTTTGAACAATTTTTTAAAAACTTCATTCCAAGGGATATCACAAAGGAAATCACAAAACAAGTACGAGTTCCGTTTGTTGATAACAGAAAGATATTCTGTTGGTAGGAAGTTCCTGGTTCTTTTACAGACACTACTAAATGATTAGAGTTGCCAAGAGGGCAGAGCTGCATAGTACGACATGGGTCAGGGATAGAGGTTAAAAAAAAAAAAAAAGAAAAAAAAAAGAGATCTAGAAGAGAAGCGTGTCCATCAGGGTTATTGGGGAAATGTGTAAGGAAGTCCACCACTTGCCTGAGAGATTGAGAGGGTTTGGATGTCAGTGACAAAGTATTTAAGCTACCTGGCATGGTGGGCATTAAAGTCACTGAAATGTCAGGGAAATGGCCTTGTCTATATTATTAGAAATACTATCTAGCATGCAACAGTCATGAGAACAAGGGGAATGGTAAACAAAGAAGAGATAGCTGATGGAGTCTAGTACAGAGAGACTGAGACACATGTAAGAATAATCTGGAGATTCAAGAGAAAGTTCATTAGCCAGTAGGAGATTGTAAGAATAATTCTTTCTTTGTGAGTGAATATGGCATTAACAATTTTTTTGGAGATTCTTTTTTTTTTAAATCAATCCACCTCAAGCAAGGTAATAATGCCACTAAGATGCAAGAGGCTATTGAGAGTGAAAGAGAATGAAAAGACTTGAAAAGGAACAGGAAACCCAATCCTAAACAGGGAACAAGGGATAAACTTCTATTCCTGTTCAAAAGATCAGGGAAGGGTGTGAACTGGACAATAGGATAATAATTTTTTCCAGATACAAGTCCTAATATTTAACCCATAATAAGGGGGAAGATGGATTCATATTTTTCCCAAGGATATTTGCACAAATTGAATGTAACAAATTTAACTGGCATTTGAATTTGGCTTCTCTGATATTCTCATCTGTTATTCTTTACCCTCCCCACACATCCACTTATGGTTGCAGGAGATACAAAGGAATACTTCTAAGAATTGTGTTCACCCAGTTTTCTTACTTACATGGTAATAATACTTTTCTGTTTTCCTGTTATCTTCTTAGGGAAAGTCAGTATTGTCAGAAACCGAGATGGCAACATATGTTCAGGCATTACCTGAAAAAGAAGAAGACATTTCTTGTTTTTTAAAATCATGAATTATTTGAATGCTGAAATTTCTCTTTGACAAATCTTTTTAATCATTTCATCACAGCTTTCAAAGTCAAATGATCTTCAACAATTAAAGTTCTAAAAGTTGGAATAAAGAAGTAGTTTTCAACAAAATGTGAACTGAAGCTATATCCTGGAAGCTTGTCTTACAGGGATAGGGCTTTAACAAATTTGAAAATGAAAGTTTAATCTAGATTCAGATTGCTACTTCTCTACACATTTGTACAGTTGTAGCATAGTTTTAAGTTATTTGAGCTCTGAGACAATGATGTTTTGGCAAAGTTTGACAACTGTAGAGAGAAAAAAAAAAGTATCAAAAAGATCTCTTAATTCTGCTATTACTGCATACTCCTGAAGCAATTTTTATTGTTTTTAAGAAGATTTGAATTTTAATAAAACTCAAACATATGAAAATTGGATTTATAAATTTTTTTCTTGAGAAATGAGAAAAAAATGGTAAAAACTATTTATTAGGTTGGTGCAAAAATAATGACGTAATAATGTCGTTTTTTGACGTATTTTTTAACGTCAAAAAACAACATTATTACGTCATTATTTTTGCACCAACCTAATATTTATTAGATTATTTAAGACAATTTTAAAAAAAAGTAATGGATTTTTTATTTATTAATCCAACAGATTTTATCACTTATCACTAAGCCTTATTTTTTGTAGATACCCATATTTGAGCAGAATTAATAGTATATTTATTTTTGTCTGAATATTTGATAAATCTTCACCCTCTGGCAGTATTCAGACCTGTGTCCCCCTTAGCAGGAGAAACCGTCATTAGATCCAATGTGCTTTAGACCAACTTGGCCACAGAGTTTCACTGATTGAGCAAAGCCAAATAGCACCTTATAAGTGCAAATTTCTTCAAAGATTCTTGAAACATTCATATCTGCTCAGTTTGATATCCTAATGTAAACAAAGCAATTTCTAAGTAGTGATAGATTTTTTATTTATTAATCCAAAAGATTTTAGCACTTAAATGTTATTTTTAGTGGATACTCGTATTTGAGTAGACACCCCATTTATTTATTTACAAGAATAATTTTATATTTACATGTTTATAAAAATATGTGAATGCATTATTACTTACTATCCTATAAAGAAATGTCATAGCATACCTATGGACGATAATGGGTGTGTCCCCCCATTCACATAAATACAGTCATAAATACTGTATGTTGGTCTGCAGTCGGAGATACGTCTCCAGCTGTGCTGGTCACACTCTCTACCTCCCGGGGCAGAGAGGGTCCCTAGATGAAAGGCAGAGTCTCATATCAGGGAACAGCTACCAGGACCCATTTTATATGGGGCTCACGGGGAATTTTTGGCCAAGCCTATGGGCTCAGATACCCTACATTAAATTTGGCCTTGTGCCACATCTGACCATGTGGGGTAGTTGGTAGATATCCTGCAGTTGGAGATTCATGGTGGAATTCACTTGACTCACTTCTAGCAGATGACTACTTTTACGTGCCACTGGCGAATTTTATATGTGTTGTTCTTGTCCTAAGTATTATCGTTCATTACCAACCTTCATTTGATTATTCTATTCAGTAACCTACCCTAGGTTACAACAATAACTATGAAAATAATTGGAATATACAAGAAAATTTAAATAAAAATGTTTCTTCTGGACATCATATATTTTATTTGAAATTATTTTGCATCTCAGATGACTTCAAAGTTCCTTCTTTATGAAAAGTAAAAATTGCATGTATAAATTCACTTTTCATATATTAAAGTTTTATTAATAATTCTAAGAGATATCTTTTTAAATCAATAAAAACCACCAAGGAATTGTGATGTCAAGAGAAAAACAGTCCTTTTGACACACTTTTTTTAATTATTAATTTTAGAATAGTTTTCTTTATCTAATTGGTTTTTGTTTCAACTTCCAAGGTCAAATTCTCTTACACTGTGTTAAGCCAAATGGGTCATTTATTAAAACCCATACAACAATGTAACCTTTGCAACCACATATTGAGATTAGGTCAATTTCTTCGAAAGAACACTACAGTTACACTAAAAAATGTCAGAAGGAATTAGCTATGCTTCTGATTTAGATAAGAAACTGTAAATCAAGTGTATTGGTCATGTGCCGTGCATAATACACGCTTAGGTGATCATGTATCTTTCAATACATGACTGATGTGGCAGATTTTTTTTCCTGAAGTAGGTTGCCATTTCTTTCTGTGGTAGACCAGTTGCCATTCAATTCTATAGAACCTGGTCTACCCTGCTATTTACCCATAGCTGGGGGAGAAGAAGAGGATTCATACCTTTCTCAAGGGTATTAGCACGTAAGTGAATGTAATGGATTTGACTATAATTCAAATTTGGCTCTCCGATTCCTCAATCCGAGCTGATATCCATTACTCCACTGAGCCTCCTCTGTGTATATAGTATTAAATAATGTTTTATTTCTCAGTCCCTAACAATAGACTTTCCCATTGTTGGGTAATTATTAACAGCATGATCTCATTAATGAGTGAGTAATGAGAATATCTGTTGTTATGGCAACATTAGGCATCTGAGGTGTCATATGAAGTGAGCAAGAAATGAGTTAACATAATAAAGGAGATTAAAAAATTAAAAGATATAAGTTTCATTAATGAAGACTGACAAGGTTCTGTGATCAAACTTATTTTTTTTTGTGTCGGAAGGTTTTCATTTATTTTTTTTTTGCGTCGGAAGGTTTTCATTTATTTTTTTTTGCGTCGGAAGGTTTTCATTTATTTTTTTTTGCGTCGGAAGGTTTTCATTTATTTTTTTTTGCGTCGGAAGGTTTTCATTTATTTTTTTTTTGCGTCGGAAGGTTTTCATTTATTTTTTTTTTGCGTCGGAAGGTTTTCATTTATTTTTTTTTGTGTCTGCATGTTTTTATTTAATTTTTTTTTGTGTTTTGTATGGACACAAAGTATGCAAAAATTGTCTAAATGTTCTGCATATCTGAGTGAATTTGGCTATTCTTTTTATGGAGGTTGATTTTTCACTGAATGTATAAATTTTTTTTTTATGTATATTTACAGGAATGCTTTTTATTCTAAACATGCTCAGCACATTATTGGGGTGTTCATAGTTGATGTTATTGAGTGTTGGCTTTTTCTTTTTTTATTATTAGTGTTTCCATTACTTTAACTTTTTTCTTTTTTTCACAGACACACGCACACCCACGTGGACGAGGCTATCATCCTTGCATTTTCTCTAAAGCATGTTGTTGCAGATGGAGGACACATGGTACAGTGGATAAAGGTGTTGGTTAGATCCAGTGACACGACCCAAAGAGTTCAATACCCAGTTAAGGCAGTGGAGAACTTGGAGAGAGGAATTAACAGGAGATAACTGACATCCACTAGACATGGCACGTGGAACTAGAACAGTCTACCCTAGTGAGTGAAATAAAGGGTTCAGTTCGACATTCCAACCACCTGAAGAAGACCAGAGTGTACAATGGCCAAAACGCTGTGATAAATATGGCGACAAAGATCAGGACAATAGTCTGAATAATTCAAATAGCGTACATAATACCTCATCTCAGAAATATAGACAGATGCGGATGGAGTTTGGTAGCTCAATTAGGATCCATTTAAACACACAGAGAAACCTACCAAACTACATACACAACATACTTATCGAAAATACTAGGATGATAGCCTCATCCACATGTAAAAAAAAAAAAAAAAAAAAAAAAAAAAAAAAAGACTAAAAATAATTGAAGCACTAATAATAAAATGGAAAAAGCCAACACTCAATAACATCAACTATGAACATGGCCACAATGTGCTGACCATGTTTGGAAAATAAAACATTCCTATAACTCTAGATACATAACACAACCCATACATTGAGAAAAATAAAAATCATCCTCAATATTTTAAAAGAATACCTGAAAGCACAACATTTAGACAATTTTTACACACTTTATGTCCAGAAAAGAAAACACTTATACAAAGTCAAGAAAAATTAAATAAAAAGCTTAATCGCTGTACCTTGTCAGTCTTTAATGAAACTTGTATAGAAGAGGGATCGCTTCTTATGTGTGTGTGTGTGTTGTAAAGGTAACAGATCCATTGGTCTATAATCCAAGTGGATCCTAGTAATATAAAATATTAAAACTGATCCACAAAAAGAGCTCAATGTATTTATTATTATTACAGAGTAAATAATTAATAAACAATAAAATCCAAAATCACTGCATATGGGGAATAGCTGAAAATAGGCTTATATCAAACAAGGTTTATCACATTCAGTTGACAAGCCATCTTAAATAACAAAAGTCTTACTCAAGAAAATGTGCCTCCTAACGGGAATTGAACCTGTCTAAATTTCTGGAATGTGGACTATTGTCCCCAACTTTGTTGTTATTATCACAATGTTTCAGCAATAGTGTATTCCAGCCTTCATCAGGACTTGATGAAAGTTGAAGTACGCAATAGCCAAAACATATTTTTCTAATTTTGTGCTGTGCCTCTTCAGGATGTAGCAACGATGGCCCTCCACCTCATTCTGTCCCTTGTAGCCCTTAATAACTTCTGTCTTTTTTAATTTCTCCAAGACCTTGTTCTGCCATCCACTTGCTCAAGCCCATTAAGTATATCATGCTTTGCTTTCTCCTGTCCCTCTTTCCCTCTATCTGTCCTGTGAGTATCAGATTTTCCAAGCCCTCCTTTCTCATTATGTACCTGATGTTAAGAATAAGTACCCCCTTTGTTTCCTTTCTCTCCAAAACCTCATCGTTGCTCAAATGTTTGGCCCATGGTATCCTTAGCATCCTTCTGTAGAACCCCATTTCTGTTGCTTCAAGTTTCTTCTTCATCTTTGTGGAGATTGTCTAGCGTTCAATGCCATACGGATGGACATATATCACATAACAGTTCAGTACTCTTTTCTTTGTTTGTAATGAAACTTTCCTGTCTTGTAATACTCTGCTTAGCTTTTGAAGTGTGTCTTTGGCCATCCCAATATGTCTTTGGATCTCAGTGTCACACTTTCTGTCCTCTGTGAGAACACTTCCCAGATATTTAAATTTCTATAGCTGCTTGACTTTAGTGTCCCCAACCTGTAAATTGCATTTTGGGCTCATCTTTTTGCTGATGACCATGCATTGTTCTCTTGTAGCTTATGCTTAGTCCCTTCTTCTTGCTCTCCTTCACTAACTTCTGTAGGAGGTTTTGTAGTTTCCTTTCTCTGTCTGCTATCAGCACTGTGTCATCTGTATATCTTACATATTAATAATATAAATAATGGTAACTCCACATCCGAGAAATTCAGACAGGTTGAATTCCTGTTGGAGATTCATTTTTCTTAAATAAGACATTTGATCTCTAAGCAAATAGACATTAATTCCACTGTTAAAAAACACCAAGGAAATCAGGGATGTCTACTGAAACATATGTAACAAACAAATATAAGGTTTAGAGCAATAAGAAATATCAGATGAATATATATATATATATATATATATATTATATATATATTCATTAATAAAATAAATCCTAAATAGACAAGAACAAACCACTCAAGTCTCACCTAAATGGATCTTCAGGGTAATCTGGCCAGATTACCCTGAAGATCCATAGATATGAGCAAGTTGTTCCTGGCTCTTTAGGATTTATTTTATTTATTCCAACTCTGCTTAGCATATTGAGCACTCGGTTTTAGCTTTATTACTCGCTTGGGTTTTTCTCTGGACCAGAAACTTAAGGCACTGGACGATTTGTTTTGCCCTGCTTGGATATTTCTAGTTCTTTCTTTTTTTTTTTCTTCCATTTTTTTTTCCTTGGGTACCAATTTGATATACTTGTAAGTTGTACTATCCAAGGTTTTTAGCAATCGAGTATTACTGTTAGTATGTATATTTTGACAGCATGCCATTATTAAGGCACGTGTTGTTAAACGCTATGGAACTTTGCCGTTTAATAATCTTTTTTCTGTTTTTTTCTTGACACTAATGCATGCAAGTTGTGTCTAAGTTGTTGAAAAAAGACCCTAGTCCAAGGTGTTTGGTACAGCCATGACGATGATTGATAACAACCAAAAGCACTCGGCAAAACATCATGGACTGGGGCCTTTTTTCAACAACTTAGACCCAAATATAAAAACTTGTGAGAAAGCAAAAAAAAAAAAAAAAAAAAAAAAAAAAAAAACTTATTAAATGTAAAACACATGCTTTAACAATACACACACACAAACAGTTCAAAAGTTTGAGGCCACCCCTGGTAATGTTTTAAATTGTCCCAAATGTAGTTGTTTTGTACTAGTAAAATTATACATGGTTAAAAAAAAAAAAAAAAAAAAAAAAAAAAAAAAAAAAAGAAAAGAAAAAAGTGAGACATGATTTTTTATTAGAAATTTTATTATGACAAAAAAAAAAAAAAGAAAAGAAAAGAAAAAAAAAGCATTTTATGATTAAAGTTTGCTCTCATCAAAATATTCTCCGTTAGATTAATGCTGCACAAATTTTTGCTATTTGTTGCAAAAGTTTGTCAGACTGATTCCCTTCTTTTTTTCTGAGCTCTTTTTCATTTTTTGGATAGAAAGGTTTCAATCTTGTCAAGATCATCCCATGCTAATTCTGGGGATGGCTTCAAACCTTTTGAATTGTAGTGTGTGTGTATATATATATATATATATATATATATATATATATAGTGGTAATATTGATATTTATAACACATTGTCCAATTCATAATGTTATAATAAAAATAGCTAGTGAGTACATATAATCACCAAATGGGGAAAGTAGACATCACCTTATTCAAAGAAAGGAGAAAAACAAACAAAAAACAACCTCCCAAAACATCAGAATAACAATTATAAATAATCATGATCACAACTCTTAGTTTCTTAGACACTAATGCATGCAATCATTAGGTGTGTGTATGTATATAATAAAATATTACTAATATGTAGGAGCATGTAAATAATTTTAGTTTATTTTCAAAAAATCTCATAAGATGACCATTAAGTAAATAAGATCATAGATGACCATTAAGTAAATAAGATCATAGATGACCATTATGTAAATAAGATCATAGATCACCATTATGTAAATAAGATCATAGATCACCATTATATGTTTGAATGTCTTTTTTATTTTTAAGTCAAAATAATAGATACTCACAAGGACCGGTTCAGCAGCAGGTTTACCATTATTAGATGCAGAATACTTCTCCAAGTGTTTATAATATTTATATCGACTAAGGGCAGCTGAGGTTGCTGAATCATATTCTGGTTCTTCTGTGTGTCTGTTTGACAGAGGGTTTGGAAATGCAACTGGCATTCTGAAATCACAGATAGACATTTATTCCATTTGGGGTCATTGATTTTAAGAGTGAATCAGACTTGTGCATAGGTTCATGTTTTTAGGCCAATAATTATGGAACAACCTATGAACTAGCATTAGTGTTGTTAATCTGAAATACTCAGGAAGGGCTTGGAGCAACATTTAGCCTTAAATCTAAAAATATTAAACAGTTACAAAAAAAAAAAAAAAAATAAAAAATAAAATAATTTTATGAAAATCTCTCCTGTGGAAGAAATTGAAATTTTTTCTTATATAATTTTCGGTGAACATAGATATCTTACAGTATCTTTTTTTTTTAACCCAATCTTTCAACTCTTATATTATTTGGTATTTGCAAAGAGTATATTGCATCTGGTTATATTCCACAGGTTCAAGGGCCAGATTCTCTTGTTAACTCCATAATACATCCTAAGTTAAACTTGAAGTGAGTAAGTATCGGGTTACCATAACAATGAATATATATATATATATATATATATATATATATATAATGAAATTTCATTTGAGATATATATATATATCTCAAATGAAATTGCTCTCTTTTATTCATTTGAGAGGACCTTTTTTGCTCTCCATCAGCATGGCTGATGCTAACCTCCAAGAGAGAGTGATTCATTGTGCCTTCTCAGGCTAACATAAAGTGGAAAGATTATATACAATCAACTGCTTGACCTACTGCTAGGAAAGTTGGTTTTATGTGATATGCAAAACAATTTTTCTTGCCGGAATCTATCTTACACATATGTTGACCATTTGTCCATGCCTTGAATATTGTTGTCATATATAGTCTGATGCTTCTGCTATATATTTAGAGATTCTTGATAAAATCCAAAAAAGAATCTGCAATGTTATCAGTCCTGACCTGTCATCCTGGTTTTAGTCACTTTTCAATGGTTGGAATATAGCATCCCTGTTCCTTTTTATATAAATATTTTCATAATTGTTCTAATGGACATTACTCTTTGGTACCTTAAGTACAGTACTAGATTGGAATCTAGGTCTCATCATTTTACAGTTGAAATGGCTAGATGTAACAGTAAGTTCTATGGTAAAAGTTTCTTCTTGTGCACTTCTCGCTTGTGGAACTTTCCTGGCTTTATGCTTCCCAGTCAACTATGATCTTCAAAAACTGAAATACAATTTCAATTGTTATCTTCTATCTTCTTGTTGCAACCTATGAAATGTTACTGAGCAAGGAATAACCAAAACAGAGGTTGGAAATGAAATGGTAATCTTTATAACATCAACAAAATACAATACTCACCAGCAGTGTGAAGTAGGCAGACCACTGCTAGTGGTGGACTACTGAGGCAGCATATTATCCCCACTTATAATAGTGTCCAACGTATTTATGAGAATTGGGACATACCCATTAGTGTTCATAGGCATGGCATATAACACTATGATAGATAGATAGATAGAAAGAAAGTGTTGTAATCTAGGAAGGGTTACTGAATGAGGAATAACCAAAATGGAGGTTGGAAATGAAATGGTAATCTTTATAACATCAACAAAATACAATACTTGCCAGCAGCACAAATTAGGTAAAACCACTGCTAGTCTGCTAGTAGTGGACTACTTAGAGTGCATATTACCTGCCACTTACAATAGTGTCTAATGTATTTATAAGGATTGGGACGTACCCGTTGGTATGTAAGGTTTATAACACTTCTTAATTTCTGTTCTTTTATTGCTCTCTCTGCTTATTAATGATTTTTTTCGCATATTCTTTGACACTCAGTAACCTCTTGTTTCTTAGAGGCAAGCCTTGCTTGGGGTAAAATGATTAAAAAAACTATTAAATTCAACCGACAAGGATTCTCTTTTTAATATCTATGTTAATAAATAAAATCGGAAGAAAGCTGGACATTATTATCAAGGAATTGGCCTGACAGTTTTCCCTGACATGGGAGATGTTAACATAATTCTTGTTGAGAAGAAATAAATTAATAATAATAATAAGTCACTTCTAAAAGATAAACAGGTAAAAATAAATGATGGAAGAATATATTGTAAGCATTTGCCCTCAATTTTTCAGGTTTGTTCTCATCAACACTTAATTTATAGGAAAGAAGTTAGACAATGAAATATATACGAACTACAATTCTAATCTGTTGTTCCATTACCCTTAGAATCTAGGATCAACCTATATAGAAAGCATACCTTGAATTAATGATTTCTTACAAAATAAGAGAAAATTTAATCAGAAATCATATCACAAATGATTTCTTAGCCAAAAATCAAAGGTTAACTGATACAAGAGATAATTTATGCAAATGGTAATTGTACAGATGAGATTAGCAATTTCTTACAGGAATTATTAAGCATTCATTGACCAAGCAGTTAGTGTTATTGTCGGTTGAAATTTATATAATCATAAAACATTTTTTCAAGAAATTATACTTCTAAGTTAATGACTTACCTCTCATTGTACTTTCTAATACTGATGGGAATTTCCTTCCCAACCTTTTGTTTAAGGTAGTGGGGAATACTAACATCATTATTGTACCTTTTATATAATAAATGTAAATGTCAGTGTGTTACACTTCTTCAACTTTACTCCTAGATGCCGTAGGCCAGCATATTATACTGTTTTGAAGTCAGGCCGACTCCATGAGCAAATTAAAAACATTCCCAGATGAATCCAGAACTGCAATCCTGAAAATCTGGATTCCTAATTTTTCATTACTGTAATTGTTTTTGGTGATTTTTTTTTTACATGATTTTTTTGTGACAAATTTTTATAACTTGAAAATAAATTTGGTAATAATCGAAATTAATTGCGAAATCCAACGAAAGTCACTCATGAAATAAAAATAATTATTTGTATGAAAAGTAAGGATCTATGTACAACAAATTGTCTTTAAATTAAGTGGCAGCAGAAGAATTATCATTGAATTTTTAAAAAGTAAGTAAGTAAAATATTAATGCAATACTTAAATGCAGAGATCAATTTTGAGTTCTGTAGTTTATTGTTGCCTATTGCATCTACTCCTCCCAAGCTATTTTGATGAATGCCAAATAAAGAGCCTTTCACAGGAGCTAACTTAAATGCTGCTCGATAGGGTGGCTTTTAAGCTAGTTTAGTTATATATGCTACCAATTTTTGCTGCTGTTACTAGTGGAAGTGTTCAATTGATGTGATTTTCACTATTTGGTAAAGCTCTTTGTGATTTTGTAGAGCCATGGTCTGATGAAGTGTTGTCTCCTTCAAGACCTGAAGGATTCATTTGTTTGAGGCCATTTTTAATCATTCATCTGAGAAAACAGTTGCATACAGATGATAGTTTAGACATTCCTGAAAAATTTGGATGGCCATGAAGAACATTCATACGTGTCTAGATCTAACGAGGTTAATCAAGAACATAACTCAAGTTTTCAGGTAAACATTTTGGTTTTGTAACATGGGTTGGAGATAAGTATTCCTTTCACAACTTTCTCCAGTGTTCAACTTCCTTTCCAAATATATTAAATGTGTTATAACTGATCCATACACCAAGATATCTGAAGTGTTTAGAATTTATCAATTCCACTTTTCGAGTTTTTACGATGGATTCATGGTAGGCATCATCGCTGCTCTTGTTCCAATTCCAGAGCATCGGACATAGCGTTGCTATGGGTCAACTGCAAATGATGAAAATTTCTTTTACTCTTAAATATTCAAACATTTCTTGGTCTAATAATATTTCATAATGTTTTGATCGATTCATTCTTCAGCCTTCACTGGGTGAATAAAAATTATTTTGTAACAGAATGGTTATTGCAGTGTCTTTCCTGAAAATAACTTTTTGACGGATTAATTTTTAAGCCTCCTTCAGGTACACTACTTATATGAAAAAGAGAATCTTTTTTTTGGTAGGGGAAAGAAAAAAAGAAAAGAAAAAAAAAAAAAAAAGAAAAAAAAAGAAAAAAATTTACACAGATGACACAAAAGTTCAATAGTTTTTAAAAATCATTTTTAAATATTAATTGCTCTTCTTGAAATGATAAACAATGTTAGTGAGTGTTCACTGATAGGTCAGTCTATTTGTTGTAAATGAGTTGGTGAGAGATCTACGAGAGAATTTTTAAGTCAATAAGTTTGATAAAAAATAATTGGGGTAGATTAAGTTTGACAGAGTTTGAATCCAGTGATAAAAGGACTAGCAGAGAATTTGCATTTGTGAATTGTTTAGCAGATTAATTAGGCTATCAATTTTGGCAGTCTTTTTATGAAGATAAAATAGATTCAGAATAAGATAATCACAGTGAAAATTTGAACAGATATTTTTATGCAGATGGGAGAGGATTGAATAGAGTTGTGTGTTTCTCTGCCTGCCATTGTTCTAGTCCTCCCAGCCCCAAACTCCCCCAATCAAGGCCAATAATTTCCTCTTTTTTTTTTGTATAAAGATAGAATAGATTGTGGTGAACAATTACGTAGAAGCAAGCGAGTCAAAGTGGCTTGCATCTAGTGCAAAGGAAAATCAGTTCCTTACCTCAATACACGACACATAGCAGCAGCATTTTGTTCCTTGAAAATGGCATGAACTTTCCCTGCCCCACTTTAGATTATTCCAAAAGTGTATATTCTGTAATGGTAGCTTTTGAACAGCTTAGCATGTTTCGACCAATAGCAAGTCACGTGCTGATTGATGGAGCATGCCATTTGACTGGATAACTGAGGACAAAGCGAAGAACCCTAATTGGTCAGTCATCTGTGGAGTGTTGGTATGATAAATGAGGACTGAAGCAGTGAGAAGCAAAGCAATTTTTATGTTGATGACATGTGGAAAATCAAGAATAGCGGATTGAAAAAGAAGTATTTAGTTTTGTACAAGCGACATCAAAGGAATACAAGCTCATTTCCGCAACATGGATTCAGAAGAGGATAGTCACAGTGAAAATTTAAACAGATATTTTTAAGCTGAATTGTGATTAGCTACAGTTGTAGTTTGTTAGGATCCTTTTAATATAATAAAACTGCTTTAGGATTATTATCGCTCAATCTAAAACTTACAGGGTTGAAACATTTTGTTCCTGTAAGCAGGTTGATTATATGACACAAGCACAGATAGAGACTTCAAAATAGTTTTATTAAAGAAAGGAAAGTAACTCATTCCAACACCATAAGTTGTGGAAAGCATGGTCCACCATAGATCATAGCTTCTATCTATGGCTGCTGGCAGCAAACTGTCTGCTTCTTTAAGCAAATCTTTAAATACATGTTGAGCTCATGAACATTTATCAGCTGACAGTATTATAAGGATTGCATTTGCCTGCTTCCCACATTGCAAATAGCCATCTACATACAGAGCATAAGAAGCATTGTGCTCGTTTAGCTTCAGATAATTTGTCACATTACTGTAATTCCTTCAAGATTTTCTACTATTGTCAACATCAAAGAAACCAGAATAAAACTTTTTAAATATTTATTTTGTCTGACATCAAAAATGTAAGCTTGAATTAAGTGTTAAAACACATGATAAACAAAAAATAGTTACTGAATATTAGTAATTAGTTGTAATTAGTTAATTATTAATTTTCCTTTTAGGCTTGTACTTCTTTATTTTGAACTTTAGTCACTTTTTATTGCGACTAATCAAACTTAGTTTCTGGTCATTATTAGTAGGATGATTTTGATTTTTGACCAGATTAAGAGAGAAGAAATAATAAAATAAATAATATTTATCATATTAATCTAGGAATGTCCAATTTAGCACGTTAAAAATGTATACTCCGAGAAAAAAAGGTGCGAAAATTGATAAAACAATTTTTTAACGTCTAAATATTTAATTTATTGTTAAGAGGAAAGACTAAAGTATTTTTTGAGTATTTTTTCAGATTTTTTAATCCTTCCTAGCCTGTTAAGAAATTGATTCAAATATCTTGTTTTTTTTAGTCAATTAAATTTACTAGAAAATCAACCCGATCAGCCATTTTTTCAGAATTTAAAAAAAATTTAAAACTAATTATTTTAAAATATTTTAAAAAATTAAGTATCAATTTTTCAGACGTTTTTTTTAGGATAATTAGAAAATTTAATGCTTACTTAATGTAATTTGAAAGAACAGTTACTTACTTTTCTCGCAGAAAATTTTTTAAGAGACATATCTCCAACCGTGGTGACTGGTTTTGACAAGTGTGAATTGATGTATGTCAATGTATCGACAACTTACGTCAGACGAATTTATCGTATGGTAGAACGGAAGTAACAAAATTTGCGCCAATTTTTAGCGTGCCGGGATAGTGTTAATTGATAAAATTACATTTTAAAAATTTTCATTTTCTAAACTTAAAAATTTTTTTTTTTTTTTTTTAAACCCTACGTTTGATAAGTTCTGGAATAATAATAAAAAAAAAAGAAATAAAGTAACAGTTACTTTATTTCCTTTTTTTTTTAAGCCGTTACGTTTTATTTTATTCTTTTTTAATTAAGTAAGTTATGTAACACAAGCTTTGAACTTCTGGTCTTCTGTAGATATAAATTAACTAAAAATACCATTACATTTCAAAATGAAACCCGTAACTCATTTATGAAGAGATTTATTTATTTTCCTGATTACTTAAAAAAAAAAATTAATATTTGTCTCTCACTGAAAAAGAATTGATTATATTTAAAAATAAAATTAGAAGAAAAGTTTTGTTAACAGAATTAGAAAAGTTTGTTGACAATGCGACGATAATGGTCACTCAGAAAATTTGACAAGTGCGTGTACAGACAGTAGCTAATGACAGAAAGACTGTCAGTCTTTCTGTCATTAGCTACTGTCTGTACACGCTTCAATCAATCAGCCAGTTAAGGGGTATAACTCTAACATAATTTTATTCATCTTATTCTTAAATGTACACCCGTAGTTTTGTTGGAGATGATTTTAATACAGTTTTGAAATCATAAAAAATTATTTTAAAATATCGCGTGTATCACAGATTGTAATAAGCTTTCTAATTTATGATCTGTAAAAATAGATCTTTTTAATGAGCAAAAAAACCGAGAGACAACTGTTCTAATTTATTTATGAAATATTTATCAATATTATTATTTTTTATTTAGAAATGAAAAAAAATTCTCGTAAAAATTTATTTTTCAACCTAAAAGAATTTTGACTTCAGACAAAAAAGTCCTTAATATATATTATTGATAAAATCCATTAAAAGCTGTTTTCATAAAATAATGCCTTAGTTTTCTTGCATTTTTATATTTTAAATTCAGAGCTAAAATTGGGGTTCACGCGTATCAAATTTTTACACAAAATTTATGATTTATATTCCTCAAAGTCTTCTTTATTTAATAAAAAAATAAAATTAGGGACAACTATTCTAGTTTTAAAGTTTTCATAAACTTTAAGTAAGGTGGGTATTAAACGTAAAAAAAAAAAAAAAAAAAAAAATGGTTTTACTGTGACTTTCTAAAAGACAAACATTTCTACGATAAATTCAGTCATTTCGAAATAAATTATGAAAGTTTCACTAAATTGCGACAATTATTTGATTTTTACAAGAATTTCCAAATTCATGTGAAAAAAAGTGAAAAAAAGCTACTGCAAAATATTAGGGGATCTCAGACCTAACAAAAAAGAGATTTTTCAGCCACAAATTAAAACGTGCTAAAAAGGAAAAAAAAAAATTAAAAAAATAATTAAAAAATACTTTGGTCTCTACTCTTATTAATAACAAAGTTTTTCCTGATAAAATGTTGTTTTTATTAAGTTTGGGGCCTTTTTCATCAGAATGTGCCATTTTTTTAGCGAAAAAAATGGACATTCCTATATTAATCTTCAGTCACATTTTATTGAAACTATTCAAACCATTAGTCTCAGGGCGTTATTAGTAGTAATATTTTGATTTTGTATCAAATTAAGTATATTCTTAATTTTAGACGAGTATTTCGTTCATCCAAATCCAATTTAATTGCTAAAGTTGCTGGAAAAAGGGTCAGCTCCTTATACCATCCGAGTAAGTAACTGACTCCTTTTGCTTTGCTCTATCTTTATAAGGGTTCAATTAGACTAGAGTTTCTCAACCTGAGTGATTTCAACTGTTGGGTGGGTGAGGAACGACTGAACAGAAAATGGTGGGTGATTGGAAATTTTAGTGGGTGATAGAGGATTCTGAGTATTATAAAGGTATTTCAACATATGCTACCTGCCCCCTCCACAAATATTCAAAGAAGATATGTAAAAAACCTGCATTAAAAAAAAAAAAGAAAAAGAGGTTCAATGGGAATAACTGTGTCATGTTTCCTCAATAAGATATAAATAACCCCTGCAAACAATGAATATTTTGGTATCTTCTTTAGTTTTCAGAAGGATCATTTATATTCAAATAATTCTTCAAATAAAATAGCATTATTTTTTTTCGAATATGAATCAGATAAAGGAAGACCAAGAACAACTTTGCCAGTAAAATTAAGAAGTGGCCTCAGAATAATTTTTATTTAATATAAAATTGTTTTTACATATTTTATCACATTGGCCATCTTGAATTTATCAAGGCAAGAAAAGGGTCCATCAAAACATAATTCATTGCATGCTTTGGATATTTACTATATGTAGGCAATTAAAAATTTGGATATTTACTATATGTAGGCAATTAAAAATTTGGATATTTACTATATGTAGGCAATTAAAAAATTTTCTATGTAAAAGCAGGCGATGCAAAATAGAGTATCGCTGCCAGGAGCCATTCAATTTTAACTTCAAACTTGACAGTTTATGTAATTTTTCTGGATGATGACTTATTTTGCAATCTATTCCCCATAAATGTAATGTCATAAGCTTATTACTACTGTAGTCAGTTTCTTCTAGCTTGTAATAAAATTCCCTAATTCATTTCCTTCAACTAACAGAATGTCATAAGTCAAACAATCCAACAACACTTGTCTCCTGTTTGTTACTGCATTTGCAATCCTCTCTGTTGTGTCTGTAAGCACTTTTTATAGATTGAGTGACAGGTCAGATGGAAAGAGAGTCTAGCAAAAGTATAAGGCCCTGAGATCTATCTTTTTTTTTAATATATGGCTCATAAAGCCACCATTTTCTTTTTGGGAATATTTTACATGTGAAACACATCCAAATCTGTTTTTGCCCAGGAGGTAAGCTATTTTCTTTAGTGTTTCTCTATTGCTATTTCTACAGCAATTGTTTGGATTAGTGCTCTATTCTTTACGTCAGACCTTTAGTTAAAGCATGCTATGTTATTTCCATGGAGTCAAATCATTCTCTGTATTCCAAATGTAATGAGAAAGGTGCACTCAACTTATTTAAAAAAACAAAAAAAAAAAACAAAAAAAAAAAACAAAAAAAAAAAAACTGCTACTTTATGGTACACACTCCCATGTGGATGCTTCCTTAACCAATATTCTCTTAACTTCTTGAAGTCAAGGGGCAGTTGTTATCTCTCCTCATTATAACCTTCATTTTCTACCATCTTCTCTTACATTCATATCACACATCTCATTCATTATAAGCATTTTAAGAGTAACCCTCTACCTTGATTGGCTCTCGGGCCTTGTATTGAGCGAATATTAATATAAAACTTGCTTCTCATTTTAACTACTTAAAACACTATTCTATTTTCAATAGTAAATGCCACAGATTGAAAATAAAGATTATGTAGCTGCAATGGAAAACAACTGAAATTAAGATAAAAAAAATCCTAGTAAAGAATTAATGAAGAAAAAAAAAAAAAAAAAAAAAAAAAAAAAGGCAAAAGTATCTGAAACTTGATGTCATGTGATGGACAAAAACCAAACTTACCGAACTATTTGAACATCGGTATTCTCGGAACTGGGAACATTTCGTAATACTGCAGGCTTTGATCTGCAAAGAAAAGTGAAAAGATAAAAAATATCAAGAAAAAAGAAATGGTGGAATTTAGAATTTTTCTGTTTATTGATTATACAAAACAAAACTTTGGTAATCTATTTTCTTCAAATGCTCCTGTCATGAATGTCAATGGACAGAGCAGCTATAAGCAAGTAAAAGGCTGTTATCATTAAAATCATATTTATCTATGTAAATTTTAAACATTAGGTAAGTAGCAGAATCCATGTTAAAATGTCAATACTGAATAAGATCTGATAAATAAAATGTATGTTTTATTTTTAAATTAACCAATACGGAAAATGCTAGTCTCATGAACAGAGAAATGCCGAGACCAAAATCATCATCTGTATGTGCTGTGTCTCCTCAGGACGTAGGCAATCATGGCTCTTCATAACTTCCTCTCCCTTGTAGCTCTTAATAACTTTTGTGCCTTTGCCATATCTCCCATACTCTGCTCAGTCATCCATTCACTTACACTCACCAGGTAGGTTGTGTGTTGCCTTCCACTAACCTTCAATCATTCCTGTGAGTATCAAATTTTCCAAGCCCTTTTTTCTCATCTCTTCCTGCTGTTAAGTATAAGTGTCCTTTTTATTGCCATCATCTCTAGAATTTTGGTTCTGCTCACCTGTTCAGTCCATGATATTCTCAGCATCCTTCTGTATAACCACATTTCTGCTGCTTCAAATCTCTTCTTCATCTTTGAGACAATTATTCAGGACTGCTGTATAGGAGGGCTGATATTATGTAACAGTTCAGTACTTTTTTCCTTAGTTTCTAATGATATTTTCCTGTTTCTTTAGCTATCCCAATGCTCCTTCGGATTTCTGTGTCACACATTCTGTCCGCTGTTAATATGCTTCCCAGGTATCTAACCTGTTGCACCTGTTTGATTTCTGTATCTGCAATTTGCATATTGGGCTGTCAGGTGTTGTCCCAACATGATCTGGATAAGCAACTTTCTCTATATTAATAAACTAAAGAGTGTATATTGTGAACAAAGTGATGGATGTATGGAAAAGGATTTCAAAGAAAATAGAATGTATGGCTGTCGGCAAGAGAAGACGTCAAAAATTCAAATTTTTAATTGGATACACTAGAAGTAAACAGATACAGAAATATGTCCTGTGAGTATCAAGTTTTCTAAGCCCTCTTTCCTCATTGTGTACCCTAGAAATATCAACTCTTTGTGCCCTTTTTGTTTCCATTTTCTCAAAAACTTTGTTGTTGCTCACATGTTTGGTCCATGGCATTGTCAGCATCTTACTATTGCTTCAGCTCTCTTCATTTTTGGAGATTATTCAGCATTCACTGCCATATAGGAGGACTGATATTACGTAACATTTCAGCACTCCTTGTTTCTGTTGCTTGAAGAAATATACTCTTAAGGTATGCTATATTTATCAGATAAAGTGCTCAATATCAGAGACAGAGAGTGTATAAAGATATAAGTGAACATTGAAGTCATTGAAGATGCAAACATCAGGTCTGATGATTGTGCCTAGCATGAAACAGCTTGTTGTCCCTGAGTGTTGAATTCAATGTCCACTTTTATATTTATATGTACATACGCTCTATCTCTGATATTGAGCACTTTACCCCATAAATGCAGCACACCTTAAAACTATATTTCTTCATTATATATGTGTGTGAGTGTGTGTGTGTGCAATGTCCATCTATCATTTTCAGCTAAAAATGAAACTTAACATGGGCACTTACCTAATCTCTTGGTTTTTATCAAGCCTTGGTTGGATAACAACATTTGTATCCACTGGTGATCCACTGTTTAAAAGATAAAAAATAAATTAATAAACACATAATTTAAAATCAGCAAAGAAAAAAAAAAAAGGTATAAGTCCCATATTAGCTATAAATATTAAACTATAAATCTGGGGTTAATTATGTATCTTAACAACAGCAACAAAAAAAAAAAAAAAAAAAAAAAAAAAAAAATAAAAATTAAAAAAAAACCAGTTCAACACTGGAACAATTTGGAGTCTCCATTAGTTGATTCAACAGTTCTTTGCTAAGAGTTATTTCCCTTTAATTTATGCCTATTCACATTTAATATTATAGAAATGTGGAATGAGGCTTGGTAGAAGTACTGCTCGTCAATGAAGGTGTTTTGAATTCTTAAGTATTATTTTAATCCTTAACAAATAACTTAAACTATCAGTCCTCTACACAAACACGATAGCCATAATTTTAAACCCTGATGGAAAAACACCTTCATGTCACCATCAAAGCTGTCTTCCTACAAGGAGACACACCTGCATCATTTTTGTTTATCTTTACATATCAGTTTATTAAATCATTGAAAAGAGTTTTCAGCTTCACCCTTGGTGAAGCTCCTTCTACCCCTGTCATTCATCTCACAAATACTGACATTGTAGGTGATACAGCTCTAATCAGTAACAGTCTTTAAAATGAATAGACCTGTGTCTCTGAACTGAGAGTTGAGCTTAAGATAAAAATATGTTGGCTCAAAGTTGAGTCAATACTCCTTTATGGCTCTGAAAAAAGTGGACAATGTCAGCAAAAAACTTTTTCCACTTTTTTCAGAGCCATAGAGGAGTATTGACTCAACTTTGAACCAACATATTTTTATCTTGAGCTCAACTCACACACACACATATATATATATATATATATATATATATATTTACACACACACGCGTGCGTGCACGCACCACTCCGTAAGTGTTTAAATTCTTACCTGTTATGTGTATCAGACTCTTCCAAATATGGCTCCACAGTTTGGCCTTCAGGAATTTGGATGCTGGTTGCCGAGCCCTGGTCTTCCTTATCGGCTTCTTCATATTCAACAGAAGAACGTAAAAGAGCATCTGTGTCATTATCACTCATTTTAATAGGATTACTGTTGGCAGGACAAAAAATTCAACTAAGGTGAAGAAAGGATGAATAGGTTTGTGTCTTGGCCTTTCTAAAAAAAAAAAAAAAAAAAAAAAAAAAAAAAAACATAAAAGAAATAAAAATTTAAAAATAAAAGGTTAAAACATTTTTAACAATTTATTTCATGATGTATTTTCGCTATTGTTATTAATTTTTAACAAACTTGTCTTTAATCTCAACACTGGTTTTTTTTTTTTTTTAAAATCACCATGCTCAGGTTTGTTTAAATTTCCAGGATAAGTAGTTAGTTGCCTGGAGTAAAGAAAGAAATAGAAATGGCAGCAAACAGACTCAAGCTTGACAGAAAGTCAGCAGACTGTGAGGTTTAAGCCCCACAGACTGTGAGGTTTAAGCCCCACAGTTCTAGATTCAGAATTATCCCACAGGATAAAAGGATTGCTTTGTAAATTTGGTAAAGACTCAGAAGCAGTACTAAAAAGAGGACAAAACAAGAAATCTCTAGACATAGAACAAGTATAATCTACAAAGATTAAATAAAGGATTTAGTTTTGAAAGTTATCTAAATAAAATATCTGAAGAAGACACAACCGTTGAAACATTGTGAAAATAACAACAAAGATGAGGATAATAGATGTAAATAATACTCAGATCATTTTATAAGATACTGTTTTTTTTTTTATGTGTTTCGCATGTTAGGACTTCAGACTAAATTTATGTTTATGTGACTACAGACGTACACAAAGAAAAGAGGGACACTGAAAATTTTGAATTTAAAAATCTTTTTTTCTTTAATGCTTTGGGTATATGCAAAACATTTAAATGCATTAGTTACTAACTGTAACAAGACGGACTGCAATTTTAATTTTAAAAATGCTTTTTAAAAGAGAAAACAATTTACCAAGACAAAAATAGAAAGTGTTTTGATTGCAAGATCAGCAACAGTAAATTTGTGTCAGAGTTCTTACAACATTTCACCGTTTGTGGCAGATATTCTTTTGTCACAGCATGGTGTATTTAATAACAAAAGTGAGGGGAATATAAACAAAATGAAATCAGATTATATTCCCAAAACAGATAGTAAATTAAAAATAAATTTATTTAAAATTTACAGAATCTCTCCCTTTCCTTTGTGTGCATTTGTAGTCGCAACAAAGTAAACATAAATTTAGTCCGACGAGCTCCTAAACTTTTCTTTAAAATTGTTCTTGATATATAAAGCATTTATATATCAATTTTATTATGCTACCTTGGTTCAACCTTTCAGTAACTTCAGCCAATTTTGGTCAATTGATTTCCTAACGCTTTACTTTTAGGAAAAAAAAATAACCTTTAGAATGAGGGATCAGAAATTATGTCCCATCATATATATATAT
Source organism: Acanthosepion lycidas (assembly GCA_963932145.1). Taxonomy (NCBI): domain Eukaryota; kingdom Metazoa; phylum Mollusca; class Cephalopoda; order Sepiida; family Sepiidae; genus Acanthosepion; species Acanthosepion lycidas. The sequence goes on from OZ010596.1 coordinate 11,312,414, forward strand.
ATATATATATATATATATATTAATCCCCCCTCCCACTGATACATTTCTAATACACTTGCTTTCCTCCTCATCTTTTACCACACCTCATGTTGTGTGCTTATTCATTTATTTATTTTTGAAACAGTTTTTAAAAATATAGCATCCATATATTTTTTTGTGATATATGCAAATAAGGAAAGAAAATAAATAGAGCAGTGAACAAGGTGGCATTTAGTCAGTGAACGGGTTTGGTAAATGTAACGTGGAGGACTGTGCTATGATTGTTACTACTCAGAGAGAAATGCTCATCACATTTAAAAAAAAAAAAAAAAAAAAAAAAAAAAAAAAAATCAAGTGTTAGGAAATAAATTGACCAAAATTGCCTGAAGATAATGAAACCCAGGTAGCGGAATTGGGTGATCTAATTTTTTATACTTAAAAGCACCACATCTTAAATTTCTATCTTTTTATGTGTATATCAAGCACTTTTCAATACTGTGGTTTCCAAGTCTAATTTTATATATATATATATATATATATATATATATATATATATATATATATATATATATATATATATATATATGTGTATGAGAGAGAGAGAAAATGGATTAAGTCCAACAAATATTTCAATATATTTTCTGTTTATATGTTATTTGAGTAAATGCCCTGTTTTTCATTAATTAGGAGAAATGCTAAGAAATAAAAAAGATGTGGGGAGGGGGGTACTGAAATTTGGAAGGATGAGAGAGAGATAACTAAAATTTGGAAACATCTTATTTTCTTTGATTTATTTTATAAAAAAAAACAAATACAAAATTAAGGAAAAAAAAAAACAGGGTCTTATTAATTTTTGGCAAGTCTTTTATTAGTGTTGTTTTTTTTATGTGTTAAAATGTCTCTCTATTTGAAATAGGTAGAATTAAGCAACATAATGAAGAAAGAAGGTTTGGAAAATTTGACACTCACATTAAAGGCAAAAGTGACAGAGGAAAGCAGCGTATAACCTACGTAAGGAGCTTTTGTAAATGATTGGCAGAACAGGGATTTCGAGATATAATAAAAAGACAATGTTTACTAAGGGCTAAAAAGGACAGGAAATTGTGGAGAGCCATCATTTCCCATGTCCTGAAGAATAGAAGAGGAAGAATGAAGGAAAAATTTGTGATAAAAAAAAGGAAAAAAAAGAGTAAGTGACTTGTCGAAATCTAATAGGGAAAATACTTCATTTCAGAATTCAAGTAGTTTAAAATTTTATCCTATTTATTTGCAGACTTTTATTGTGACATGGCTGAATTGGCAATGGTTAATATTGCTGGGATTTGAGATTCCAGTTGGGATAAGAAGAGAATAAGATGTAGGAAAAACTAGACAAAAATGAATAATTCAAATCCTTCATCTCTGAGTTCAAATTACTGTTTTTATATAAACAGATTTTACTTAAAAAAAAAAAAAAAAAAAAAAAAAAAACATTAATTTAGAACTTTTTCTGCTCACCAATTTTTTTTGTTATGTTGAGTTTTTTTTTTTTTTTTTAATTTATTTCTGACTTTTTTCTTGTCTATATATATATTTTTTTAGCTGCTTCTTTTCTGGGTTGGTGCAATAATAATATTGTTTTTTGACGTATTTTTTAACGTCAAAAAACGATATTATTTTTGCACCAACCTAATATTTTTCCTATCTTCATTCCTTTACTCAATCTTCAGTTGAACTTTCCTACATCCATTCTCACCATATTTTACTTGTCTTTTTCGTTGTTGTAACATTCCTTCATTTTTTTGGGGGGGGGGGTACATTTTTTTCAGTTTCCTTTACAAACTTCGCTATTTCCTCCTCCTATTTCAACTTATTACTTTCTCCTTTTCACCTTCATTGTTTTTTTTTTTTCTCTCCATTCTTCTTTCATGATTCTCCTTTCTCCTCCTTTTTCTTCTCAATCGTTCTTCTTCACTCTTTCTTTTCTCCACACACAGGAAGGAATGAAGAAGGAAGTATGGAGAAAAGGAAGGAATGAGGAAGGAAGATTGAGAAGAAAAAGGAGTGAAGAAGGAAGTATGGAGAAAAGATTCTCCAGACTTCCTCCTCCTCTTCTTGCTTTTCTACCTTCCCTCCCTTCTCATTCATCTTTCCTTCTTCTTCATCAGTAAGTGTAATCTTTTTTTTCTTTTTCATTCCTCACTTGATTCTTTCCTTCTTTTCTTTGTTCTCTCTCATTTCTTCTGCATTCTTGCTTCCTTCACCCTCCTCCTTTTCATTCCTCTCCCAACAACACCACTGATCCTTTCTTTCCTCACCTCTTCCATTTCTATTCCTTCCCCTTATTCTTCCCTCTTTATTTATTTATTTTTTTTCATTCCTTCAGATCTTCCAGTTTCTCATACCGTAAAAGTAATCTGCACATGATGGCACAGAAATAGCTTTTAACTAAAGATCACATGTTTATAAGACTGACACAAATCCTCAAAAAGAAGAGAGAAAAAAAAAAAAAAAAACCCCAAAAAACAAAACACACACACAAACATTGGAAGTATTGTTTTGCAATAGATATTGACAAAATCCAAAGAATGGTCTGTAATGTTATCTGTTCTGACCTGGTATTTTGACTTCATTTTCTTTCACATTGCCATGACTTTCCTCTGTCTTTTCTACAAAAATTTTCATGGCAATTGTTCTAATGAACTCTCCTCCTTGGTAAGCTCAACCATATGAATTTATGCATATGATTAGATTAGAAACTAGGTCTCACGATTTTACTGTTGAACTAGGTAGATACAACCGTATGTCCTATCTGAATAGTTTCTCATCTCACACTTCTTGCCTGTGGAACTCTCTTCTGGTTTCTTACTTTCTTGCTATTTACACTCTACAAAAATTTAAATACAATATGTATTGCTATTTTCTGTCTTGAATCGTGTTCTTTTATTGTCCTTTCTCCTCACTAAAGTTTTCACATTCTCTTCTAGTAATACCATTGTATCCTTGTGGCATTACAACTTTACTTGGGGTGAAAAGAAAGAAAAAAGAAGGAAGAAGAGAAAAAAGAAGGAAGAAGAGAAAAAAGAAGGAAGAAGAGAAAAAAGAAGGAAGAAGAGAAAAAAGAAGGAAGAAGAGAAAAAAGAAGGAAGAAGAGAAAAAAGAAGGAAGAAGAGAAAGTTGGAAGAAAAGAAAGATTTTTGTCAGAAAAGACAAACCTGGTGACCAAAAAAATGTCTCCAAACTTGTATCTTTTTAACCTATATTCCCCACCATATCCTTATTCACATAAAAAAAAAAAAAGAAGTGAGAGATTGTAGTACCTCCACATACTGGAACCCCTCCAACCACCAAAATCCACACATTTGAAATCATTATTATGCTGTCTTAACAGAATCTGTAATTATAATGATCCAATTTCTGAAAGTTTTTGTTTGTGACTGTAAGACTGCAAAAACAGCACATCCAAGCATAGTTTTTATTAGTGCAATGCTGTTAAGATAAAGAAATTCCTCTTCAAATCGGGCTATCAGTTGTGAATTAATTTTTAATTGATTAATACCATATAAACTGATGTAAAAAGTATAAAACCTTCAAAAGAGACTACAGATTTGTTTCCACCTTTTAAGCAGAACAGACTACAAAGAAACAGGAAAAAACAATAATTTGATGGATAATTAGATTTTTTTCTATTAGATAATATACATTCTATAAACAGGAAGTAATTCAACATTAAGTAGGGTTGGCAGAAGGCACCATTTAAAGGTAAATATAAACAGTAAATATTGGATGAATTAACAATGTAATTAGAATACAAGCGTGATGTCATTACATTCTGTAGATAATGAATAAAACTGAACTTGAAACTTTGAACAATTAGTGGATTGAGAGGAGGAGGTTTATGAATTAGTCTTCATTTGTTTTATTCAATAATTAGGATATAAAAAAAAATGAAAAAAAAAACAAAACAAAAACAGCTACAGTGAAATTGTAGAAACACAACACTGGCATATTTCTTATTAGCTAGAATGCGTTTTAAATGTTTATATAACAATTGTTTTGTCATGAGCAAAATATATAAACTGACAACACTATCAAAGTTCATTTAAAATAGTTTCATTTAAGTATGATGCTTTTAAAGTTTTTTTTGTTAGATAATAGTTCTAATTTATTATATATATTTTATATAAAAACAAAAGAGCCTTACAAAAATAATTTTTTTTAATTATATTCAACAAACACATACACTCTCTTTATGGTTATACACACGTGTTTGGGTATTTACATATGGGATATATATGATAAAAATATAGTCTATATTTTTGTTATATATGTTATTAGGTTGGTGCAAAAATAATGACGTAATAATGTCGTTTTTTGACGTTAAAAATACGTCAAAAAACGACATTATTACGTCATTATTTTTGCACCAACCTAATATATTTATAGGTGAAAGTGCTCAATATGAACGATAGAGTGTATATAAATATAAAAGAGGGTACGGAAGTCAACATCAAGTGGTAACAGTCCATTTCAGCTTGAACGCAATCTTCAGGCCATGCTGTGTTTAGGCTCAACTATTTACATATAGTGTCAATAGTGCATTATGGGTAGCAAACCTATTGCATTATCCTAATGATTATTTTTGTTTTTTTTTAACTAAAATCTAACATTTGATATATATATATATCTGCTGATGAGTGGACGAAGCGATGGCTGTCTATGAAAATGTAAAGTCAGGATGCTGAAAATAACATCAATCAGCTATATTTGTATTAATCATATATATATATATATATATATATATATATATATATATATATATAATTAAGTAATTTATCGAGTCTGAAAGAAACCTCAACAGAATGCAGAAAGCACTGGGCAGCCATTTTGTCCTATATTTGGGATTCATCAGCAGTGCGCATCCACGACCGAGAATTGAAACCCTGACAGTTAGGTTATCATGCAAACGTCATATCAACTGTTCCAACGGCCTCGGTGACGAAGAGGTAGCAAATCAAACTGAATATAGCGCCGAAGATCAAATGTAGATCAGATATGGTTAGGAATCTGGCAAGATGATGAAATGAAATAAAAACAAAATAGGAAACGAATCTCAATCTAACATGTTTCACCTTTATTAAGGCTTCATCAGAGATCAAGAATAGAAATGAAAAAGCAATGGTCTGAAACACATTATGTGTATAAACGCAATAAATAATATATTAGGTTGGTGCAAAAATACTGTCGTTTTCTCACATATGTTACTATGTGAAAAAACGACATTATTTTTGCACCAACTTAATAATATGTGTGAGGTACATTAAGGATGTTAAACTGTGTGATAGTAAAATAGTGTGTAAGTAAAGAAATACTTGTGTGTGTAGGACGGTAACATTAATTCACGTAAGTGTTATAAGTGCGTATATGAGTGAAGTCTACAAATGTCTCACACACACATTAAACAATAAAATCCCAAATTACCTCATATGGGGAATAGCTTATTTTGGCAACCAAAGATATCAGTTGTCAGTCTTATCAATCTTGGTCTCATGCCTTTTGCCTGACAGAAACATTGAAATGGTTAAAATCTGTATTAGTTCTTGAACTTTTTTTTTTATCTTTCACAATTAAATTTCTATTTCTGATACGAACTCAGTCCACACCGGGGTTGATAAGAGAGACGACTGATATCTTTGTCTGCCGAAGTAGGCTATTTCCTTTATTAGGAGATTTTGGATTTTATTGTTTATTAATTATTTGCTCTGCAATCATAAATACATTGAGCTCTTTTTGTGGATCAGTTTTAATATTTTATATTAATAGGATCCACTTGGATTATAGACCAATGGATTTGTTATCATTACTATATATATATATATATATATATATATATATATATATATATATATATATATATAGAGAGAGAGAGAGAGAGAGAGAGAGAGATATAGATAGATAGATATAGATGTTACTATGTGAGAAAACGACATTATTTTTGCACCAACCTATATATATATATATATATATAAATTTAAAAGTGAACATTGAAGTCAACACTCAGAGGCGACAGGCTGTTTCATGCTGGATGCAATCATCAGGCCGCCTGACGATTGCGTCCAGCATCAAACAGCATATTGAGCACTTTATCCCACAAATATAGCACACCTTGAAACTATGTTTCTTCATATATATATATATATATATATATATATATATATATATATATTAGATAGATAAATAGGGATAACAAAGAATTGCTGTTAGTGGAAGTTTGAAAGAAAGAACATTTAAGGCAAGTGCCCTTTGCTTTAAAGTACTTCATATCAGGGAAAGAGCATTAATAGGATTAATACAAATATAAAATTTGTCAATTAGCTGATTGATGTTATATTCTCGACTGGAGTTTCGAAGACGAACTGTTTAGTAAATATTCTGTAACTTGTTAAGAGGCTTCAGCCATGAAGTCTCCTGCTGAGTGGTTGATTTCAAACAAAGCTTGTGCATGAATTCTTTAAAAGTGGAGAATGATGTAGCACTTGCTCAGTCCGACACCCTAAGGTAAGGCCAATACTTACTTCCCAAAAAAAAAAAAAAAAAAAGAACCAGTCAACATCATTGGATGCTGTCAATTTGCGAGTGTTTTTCTACTTTTACTTTGATACCTCAACAAAGGCTAACTTGTCCAACATTTTATATATATATATATATATATATATATATATATATATATATATATAGGTAGGTAATGTAATGTTTAGTAATTTGTATGGATAATCCCAAGGAGGATGTAATCCAGAGGGCTCAATGTAAAACCAAAGTGAATATTAATTTAATTAAAAAACAAACAACCTCAAGGGTCCATTGATTATATTTTATTTACCTAGGAATGTGATATGTCTTTTATACTTGGAAATGTGATTTGAGGAAAAAAAAAAAAAAAAAAAAAAAAAAAAATCACTTTCCTGGGAAAATAAAATATAATCAATGGACCCTTGAGGTTGTTTGTTTTTTATTTAATTGGAAAGGGAATTTTTAAAACAGTGGCTGCTCCTGCTTATAATGCATTATTGCTCTTCAGTTATGAATTGAGTGCTCTGGCTGCTGATTTGGCATTTATATACATCATGTATATAATATGTTAAAAGATTTCCTTTTTCTGTCATGCACTGATAGGTTTGGTGTAGAGACTGATTGATGGCTTAATTGGTTGTTTTGATCCCAGCTTGAAGCAATTGGATGCTAGCCACACTGATAAGCTGTGATACAGGTGTGTGTGTGTGTGTGTGTATAGGCAGCATTTCTTCATTCAAACAAGTTTCATTGATATTGACTAACTGTATCAACTGTTTTAATTATTTTTAAAAATCACTATCACAACGGAATACACATTTTATTGCAGTTACAATAGCATGTTTGTCTTCATAATTTATGCCTGAAGATGATCTTAGAAAAAGTCAAAATTACCTGGGTAAAAAAAAAAAAAAAAAAAACTACTGCAACTTCCTTGATACGGATTTCATCTCAACATCAAGAAACTAATTAGACAAGTGGAAAGGATCAGTATAAAAATAAATAAACAATGTCTATATTATACAACAAAAAAATTATATATATATATATATATATATATATATATGCATGTTTCATTAAATAATATAGGCAAGTTTTTGTCTATTTTAAGTAAATTCCTTTCATATTGTCTGATAAGTTTAATAACATTATCATTGAAAGCCAAAAGAAAATCACCATATTGATACATGTTTTTTTTAATCGTATCTAAGCTTTCAGCTTACATAAGCCATTATCAGAGATGACAATAACATTACAATAAATTAAACAATACATGGACATAACAACAATGATAGTCTGTTTTGTTTGCATGGAAGATTTACAAGCAACGCCAAACTCATGCATATGTAAGCCAAAAGCTTAGATAGGATTAAAAAAACATCTACCAATGTGGTGATTTTCTTTCATCTTTTAATGATAATGTTATTAAGCTTATCAGATGATATGAAAGGAATTTGTATAAAATAGACAAAACTTGTCTATATTATTTAATGAAACATGCAATAATGAAAAAATGCTGCCTAAATTCACACACACACACACATATATATATATATATATATATATATATACACACACACACACACACATTATAATAAAAGAAAGAAGAGCAAGATATATAATCTTGTGTTCTTATTGATATTTTTATTTTTACAAAACAGTGCTCAATGCACCCCTACCATCCCTAGACTTAACCTCTTTTTCGAATGTAACTCATAATTGATGCAATAATAGTTAATAAAAACGAACATGCTACCACCCATCTAAATGATTGGATTTCTCTGTATCCTTGGAAACCAAAAATTATGAATTGTATGTGTGTTTAAAACTTAGTAAATTTAAAAATAAGTTATTCCAAAATTCACTTGAAGATGAAACAGAACTAATACTCTTAATTTAATTATTTAATTAAATTTTAAGTTTTTAGCTTTGGTTTTTGAAACATAGTAATTCCTGTGTAGTGAAGAAACCATATTTTAAATCAGTTAATATATACATATACATGTGTATACACACACACAAAGTTCCTAGGTTACAACAGTCCTGACCTACAATGATTCATGGTTATGATGCAATCTTCATTAATCTTGTTTCAACTTATGCTGTTTGTCTTGTACAAATCTTGCCAAATGAATCATGGTATGCCTGAAGTGTTACAGGAAGATTTGAGAGGAGAAGAGGGGCATCTTTCCAGACTAGCTATAGAAATGTGTTGTTATGTCCTAGATTATTACTTTATTATTGCATCAGAATTGGGGAGTAATGTAAGTGCTTATTCATTGAAAATTTTTTTTAGGTTCTGATTTACATGCAAAATCACATTACGAGACAGCATAGTAATGAAACTGTCGTAAATCAAGGACACCCTATATATAAAATGTATATTTGGGCAGCAATTTATTATTTACACACAGATTACTGAAAATGACATATAAGGAATACTTTGTTAATTTCCTTTTTGCAGTTTCTTGATTTGATTTGATTTTAACATGGAAACAGAGCCATCCTGAGTATGACGATAAACTATATCTGTGTCCTGGGTAAGATGATAAACTACATCTGACAGTAAGGTCTCTGTTCAGGTGGTTTTGAGAAGCATGGAACCACCCCTTAATTGCTAGTGTTCCCATATCTACCCTAACCCGGAGTGGTAGCACCTTTTAGGGTCCCAGCTATAGGCAAATAGTTAATCCCCAAACCTGTCCACGTCATGGGCAAGACGACAAATTACATCCGGCATCCTGGGTAAGAAGATAAAAAATATCCCTGTCCAGGGTAAGTCAATAAACTACTTCCAACAGTAAGGCCTCTGTTTAGGTTTTGAGGAGTGTGGAACCACTTCTGAATTGCTGTTGTTCCCAGGTCCACCCTGACCTGGAGTGGTAGCACCTGTTAGGGTTCCAGCTATGGGTAAATAGTTAATCCCCAAACCCATCTACTTCCTGGGTAAGACAATAAACTACATCCCTGTCCTGGGTAAGATGATAAACTACTTCCAACAGTAAGACCTCTGTTTAGGTTTTGAGGAGCGTGGAACCACTTCTGAATTGCTGGTGTTCCCAGGTCCACCATGACCTGGGGTCGTAGCACCTGTTAGATAACCCAATGAGGTTGATATGCCATAAAACAAAACAAACCAAACCAAATAGCTAGTTCTTATAATTTTTGCAAAGAAACAAAACGTACATATTATTTATCAAGAGAAAATGATGGACTTAAAACCATTTCCATAAGAAAATGGTTTATTGGAAGACATAGTTGGAGAAATCAAAGAGAACCACTGGTTAGAGTGTTGGCATTTTTAGCCCTGTAAGATGGATTTTGAAAAAAAAAAAAAAAAAAAAAAAAAAAAAAAAATTCTCTCATAAAAAAAAATGTTATTAATTATTAAAAATATCAAAAATATGGTTTCCTAGAATAAAGCATATCTTATTTAAAGCATTTTTTAGATTTTTGCTATACGTATTTTGAGAAATTTCTCCTGCGAAATAATACCAATATTTTGTCCCCTGAGGATGACTAGAGAATGTTTGAAAGGACTAGAAGCTAAAATTAGAAACACTTTAAGAATCATTATTTACATTATTCGGACTATTATCCTCATCTTTGTCGCCATATTTATCACAACGTTTCAGCCGTTTCTCAAGGACACATGGCACAGTGGATAAAGGCGTTGGTTAGATCCAGTGACAGGACCCAAAGAGTGTGAGTTCAATACCTGGTTAAGGCAGTGGAGAACTTTCAGAGGGAAATTAGCAGGAGATAACTGAGATCCATCAACATGGCACGTGGAACTATAACAGTCTACCCCAGTGAACGAAATAAAGGGTTCAGTTCGAAATTCCAACCACCTGAAGAAGGCCAGAGCGTACAACGACCGAAACGTGATAAATATGGTGATAAAGATGAGGACAATAGTTCGAATAATGTAAATAATGTACATAATATCTCATCTCAGAAATATAGACAGACACTTTAGGAATCTTCTTGAACCAACCATTTGTTTCTTTGTATAAAGACAAGAGAGACTAAATAAAAAAAATAAAATAATGTATTTCTTGTCTGTCAAATTCAATAACATACGCCAACATAATTTAAATAAAAGAATATATGAGCACAAAAGGAATCTTTTACGAAATGCACTCAATGCATTAGACATCCGTCATAATGAATCGGACCATTATTCTGACTTAAAGAATGTCAGTCCTGGGTATGATGATAAACTACATTCAGCAGCAACACCTCTGATCAGGAGGTTTTGAGGAGTGTGAAACCACCTCTTAATTGCTGACCCGGGGTGGTAGCACATGTTAGGGTCACTGCTATGGGCAAATAGTTAACTCCCAAACTCAGATCAAAACACTATGAAAAATATGTTTTAATACTAGAAATACTTTGTAAAAAAAAATTATTACTAACAGTACATTTTTTGAAAAAAAAAGAAAAAAATTACCAGCAATACATTTTTTGAAAGAAAACAAAAAAAAGAAAAAAAAAAAGAAAAGATTTTTGGAAAAAAATATTACCAACAATGAAAATTTTATTGGCATTTAATAACCCATTTGATATGCGATAAAACAGACCAAACCAAACTTAAAGAATGTAGTTTTAGATAAAAATTGAAAGTCATTTAGTAAGGTGGAAATGTATAGAAAGTGCACTAATTTCTGAGTCTTCCATAGTAAATTTGCAGGTTCATGCGACATTTCATATACATGTGGGATATTTTAAAAACAATATTTATAAAAAAAGAAAAAAATGATTTGGGAAACTGAATGAAGTCAACTATATTGAATAACATAGATTTAAAATTTAGCATTTGTGAATCTTCAGCATTCCTCTTGATGTATAATTGTAACCAACATTTTTCCTTTATATTTTTGCTCCTCCCCCCCCCCTACAAATAATTCCATCCAAAAGAATATTTTAGTATGATGATATCCTTATGAAGGATGAAAATTGTTACCCAGAAATTTTTCATTTTGTCATTCAGTTACCCATCAGTCTGATATATAGAGTTTATATATTGTATTTCTCTTATGTACAGACAGATGAGGTCTGATAAAAAATTATCAAGATTGTTGTTATGGTAACAGAGCTGAAATAAGCAGAGTGAAGTCACCTGGCATTGACTTTGCCATGCATACACACTAAGTTATAATGTTTTCACTCACTTCTATTGTTTATAGCAGTGCTTGGAAGAAAAGTGTGTAGAGTGTGGTCATCCCAGCATACCACAGAGGTTCCATCCGTGAACATGGCTTATGCAGCAGTTTTTAGCCAAGGACAACATTCCCCAGGTCCAACAATCACCACATTCCCCAGATCTTGCCCGTTGTGACTTTTCCTCTTCAAAAACCAAATCCCAGTTGAAACAAGATTTCAAGACATTGAGGAAATTCAAGAGAATGCCACGTGGAGCTGCTTGCTATTCCAAAAAGGAGTTCCAGGAATGCTTTTATCTATGGAAACAATGCTGGACAAAATGTATTTGGATTCAGAAGGGAACTACTTCAAAGGAGATTAAATGCCGAATGTGTCTGTTTTACTAATGTTCACCCAATAAAAAGCCTAAGAGCCACTCAAGGTAGAGTATAACTGTGTAGGAAAAAAAAAAAAAAAAAAATGAAATTCTTGGAGCTATTCAGAAAAGATAATGGCTAACCCTAGACTTGAATAGGTCAAGATTTAATTAGTGAATAACATTCAGTGGTTACAGTCTTATGGTTTGAAATTGGCAAGCATCAGGGATTGTTGATTTATGTCCACATTATAAAGCCATTTTTATCCACTGATTTGAGAAAGCGGTTGTATATAGTTGACAGTTTAGCTATTTCTGAATGAGTCTGGCACCAGGCATGACACAAGTTTCCAGGTTGATGTTTTGGTTTTGTAGCAACTTGCAGTGTTGGGTGAAACTATCCCTAACACAGCCTATTCTATGTTCAGTTTCCTTTTCACCTATACTAAATTTGTTATAACTGATCCATACACTAAGATTGATTCATTTTTCAACTTTTTCGGTTATTTGAAGCCAGAAAATATTTTTAGATTATAAGAATTTTTTTGTAGATAATGATTTAATGGTACAAGGTTTTACTAATTAACCCATAGCTAGGATGAGAAGAGGTGGATTCATACCAATCCCAAGGATAATTGCATGTAAGTGAACATAATACTTTTCTCCTTTCAGCTATTGATTGAATGGTAAGGCAGACTGAACTCTATAGCCTTGGTTGGTAATCAAACTACTGCAGAAAGAAATTCCAGCAGCCTACTGTGAGAAGTCTTGAACAGAAAGAGACATAATAGCCTAAGAGTGTGTAGTGTATCACGTATGCCAATTGACTGACTGAACCAAATAACCTCTGCCAATGGGAAACACGTGATGTTACCTAAGTATGGACTGTTTATTTCGAATTTCCATACTTATTCTGAAACATTAAATCTCCTTGATACACAGAATATAAGTAAAAATAATATTTTAAAGTCATCTTTTAAGAGGTAAAGATTTCAGTTGAATTTTATTTTAATGTCGTCAAGTTACTTTTTTAGCATCAAACTTTTTCGTATGCATCTGTCTGCTGACTCTTTTTGTAAAAAAAAAAAAAAAAAAATAATTTGCTTCTTTTACAAAGGTTTAAAGATATCTATAATTTTTTCTTCCAATTTTTTTTTTTTAATTCATAAGCACATACAATCAATGACATTTTAAAAAAAATTTAGAGGCAAACAAAAAAAAAAAAAGTTGTGTCCAAAAAGTTTTTTTTTAAAGCCCACAGTTGGCGTGAATAAATGAACAAGTTCCTGTTTTTCTTTAAACAATTCTTGGAAGGGAAACATATTCCACCAGGATGTAAAAAAAGAGGATATTGTAAAACAAAACAAAAAGGAGTTTGGACTTTCATTCCAGACAGAGGTTGGGAGAGTGCTATTTTTGATTTTAACCTGATTTCTTAGCTTAAAAATTAATTAGTATTATTGACAGTTTGCCATCCTTTCCAAGGACTTGGCATATTTAATTTTCGTATTGTTTTTTTTTTAAGAAAAAACAATGTTTATTTGTGAAATAGGATTTGGTTCGGTCATGAATACTTTCAATTTCTGGAAATAAAATAAAAATTATATATACACCACAGCCTACCCCCGTCCTCCCGCCACAAAAGTACTCTCTTAAAAAATGACAATAAAATTCAGTGTTTTTATTACTGATTTGCAAATAAGATTAAAAATGGTTTAAAAATAAAATTAAAATGCATGGACCTGAAAAAAAAAAAAAAAAATTTAAAGTAAAAACTTTTTACTTTAAATTTTTTATATTTTTTACTAATACATTTTTGGGACTGCCATAAAATCGCTAGTGGAAAGTGAGCATATGATAAAAAACGGCCTTACTTTTCTAGTTCTCTAACTAACAAGACTAAAATTTTATTGTCAAAAATAAATGTTTACTGTTACGAAGAGGAAACAACAAGGTATTTTTTAATTATTTAAAAAAAAATTTTCCGTCCTTTTTAGAACATTAACTTTTGATTAAAAATCTGGTTTCTCTTTGCGCCCACTCCAGGGGTACTACGAATCAAATAACAAATTTTTTTTAGCCAATTTTTTTTTTTTTTTATGACAGACATTAATTTGGAAAATTTTGCAAAAATAAAAATAATTATCAGATTTTAATGAAACTTTCAGAAACTATTCACAAATGATGGAAATTATTATGTTTTATGTTTTTTTTTTTAAATTCATGGTAAAAATATTTTTTTATTTATTATCCCCCACCAAACTAATTTTATGAAAAAAAGTATAAAACTAAATTCAATGATGAATCATTTAGTGATTAAAAGCACAAGGTTTTGACTTTTGAGGAAAGTAAATCACGTTTTTTTTTCTTTTTTATAAATCGGTCCTAAAATCAGCACTGAATATTGTAACAAAACTCAATAAAACAAAACAAAAATATTATTTAATTTTAAATGCCTTAAATTGTTTCTTAAATAATATTGTCTGAAGGCAAAAAGTTTTTTCGATGAAAAATGAATTTTTACAACAATTATTTGTTATTTCTTCTTTTTAAAATTATTTTCTATTTTTACATTTTAAAAGTTGTTTTGTGGGACATACTGAGGGCCTGTATTTATGAGAAATGTACAAAAGTGGCGTGGAACTTTTTATGAAAGTTTTATCCTGTAGTAAAATAAAAATAAAAATAAATAAATAAATAAAATGACCAAAAAGCCCTCATCAAGAATGAATCAGGTTTATATTTAAATTTAATTATATCATTTTGTACCCCCACCTAAAAAAAGACATGATTAATAATAATCACACGGCAAAAATGTCGGTTCATTAAAACGCTTATAAAAACAATATTGTTTTGAAAAGAAACCTAAACAAATGAATAATAATCCTTTTCAATAGACAGGAGGAGGCCTATTTTTATCCCCAGTTAACAAAGCCTTGTTGGTGGAATTTAAAGTTTTTCTCCCCAATTGAATTTTTTTTTTTTTTAAATGCTCTCAAATAAAAACAAAAGTAAAACCATTTCTCTATTAAGGACGGCTGTAGAATTTTCTTTCGTCTTTTGAATACAATTGAATAAATAAATAAAAATCGATCTTAAAAAGAAAGAATTTTTATTTATTAACGACGTATATCCGTCCGGCAATCGGTTTTAGGTTGGTGTTCGAATCTAGGAAAAAGCTTGAATTTTTGATATCGATTTCTTTTTTTTTCAAAGTAGACAGACATTTTCCATTTGAAAGACTGACGCATCACAATCTTACTAACCAGATTCTGTACCATTACCAAGCTTAAATTAAAAACCGATCTCTTTGGCTAATAATTCTGTTTTACTTTTTGCTTTAAAACTTTTTTTTTTACTTTAGGTAATTGAAAGAAAAAGTAGAAAAAAAAAAAAAAATCATACGTGACGCTTTTCGTCTCTCAAACGGACTTCTTCAGAATAAATAACAAATTAAAAAAAATAATCAAGAGTGGTCCAGCGGTCGAAACATGGGGAGTATAAAAAGAAAAGAAAAGCATATTAACCCGAATGGAAAGGTAATATTGCTCATTAAAAAAAAATCTGACATAACAAAAAAATCAATTGAAGACAGATCGATTTAAAATAAAAAAAAACATTAAACAAAAAAATTGAGTTCCTCAGATAAGAAATAAAAAAAACTAAAAAAGTGAAACCAATATTTTTTTTTTTTACTTACGTTTCAAATCGAATTCCTAATTCTTTCTCTATTCTCTCAGGAAGACAAGGTTTTATTCCTCGATTTTTAAACACAAATACGTAAAATATGAACGATTTACAAACATTTTACTTCGAATAAGCCTGAATACAAACAAGTGTGGCCATCTTAGCCGGTCACATGATTCTGAAAGTAATCAAGAGTTACCTCCCTTGAACACATTTTGAAAAAAAAATATTTTCATTTTATTTTATCATATGCATCCGTTATGATATATTAATTTAAATAAATATAAATACGCAAAGTTTAAGAAATAATCAGAAAATAAATAAATAGATAAATAAATAAATATGAAAAGGAAATATATAAAAATGTCGAGGAGTGTCGAATTAGCGATATTTCTTTTCTTTTTTCTTTTACAATGCGAATGTCAAAGTACAAAGTTCCCTGACCAGAAAAAGATAATATTTTTTTTATTATTCATATCAGCAAATATTGCGCAGAGGTTAGAGTATTGAACGACTTAATTGTTTGAATCATTAATTTATCGCATTATTTACATTATTCGAACTGTTATCCTCATCATCATTGCCATATTCACAAATAGTTATGAGTTCAGTTCAGGCCACAGCAGTGGTGAACCAAAACTTGTAGAGTTGAGCTAAAGGGAAATAACTGAGACATACGGAAGAGGCATGACACGTGGAACTAGAACGATCTACCTCGGTGGACGAAATAAAGGGTTCGGTTCAAAATTCCAATCACCTAAAGAAAGTCAGAGCGTACAACGACGGAAGCGTTGTGAATATGGCAATGAAGATGATATATATATATATATATATATATATATATATATATATATATATATATATAATATAAAAATTTTGTTTGTTTGTTTCTTTTTTTTCTGACTCTCCTACCAACTCCTTGTGCCAGACACAAAATTTAGTTGGCAGAAGAAACGATAACTGCCGTTAGTAAGCGCGAGTTAAAGATAAAGACTAAGACAAACCACTGCGTAAAAATTTAAAAACAGGAAAGAACATTTATTGTACAATTATTTTACAATAATCACAAAGGTTCGAACAAGAACAAGAAAGGTTGCACAAAAATTTCCTTCTGTGCGCCTAACACGGCAGGATAACAATATTTTCCTGGAGTTTCTAAAAAGGAAATACCGACAGAAACAAGCTATGAAAATATGAAATTAATTGTTTTAGTCCAACTCCGGTTTTTTAAAAATTTAGACCCTTTAAAAATACAAAAGGATAAAGTTTTAGACCCTTTACAAAAATACAAAAAAGGGATAAAGTTTTTAGACCCTTTACAAAAATACAAAAAAAGGGATAAAGTTTTTAGACCCTTTACAAAAATACAAAAAAAGGGATAAAGTTTTTAAACCTTTTCCAAAACCAATCCGGCCTGCTGTCAACGGAAATTCTTCAAAGAAAGGAGGTGGGTGTTTTTGTGCGTTCTGCTAAGTGTTGGTCTCTCTAAAAACTTTATCCCTTTTTTGGATAATATTGTTATCCTGCCGTGTTAGGCGCACAGAAGGAAATTTTTGTGCAACCTTTCTTGTTCTTGTTCGTACTTTTTGTGCTTATTGTAAAATAATTGTACAATAAATGTTTTTTCCTGTTTTTAAAATTTTACGCAGTGGTTTGTCTTGGATCTTTAACTCGCGCTTACTAACGGCAGCTATCGTTTCTTCTGCCAACTAAATTTTGTGTCTGGCACAAGGAGTTGGTAGGGGAGTGAGAAAAAAGAATGAAAGAAATAAAATTTTTATATTTTGCACAAAAACTGTAAATGCGCTTACTAAATTCCTGAATGCAAAGAACAAAATTTGTGTTCATTTTTACAAGACACTTCTGCGTGATTTTTTAGGGAAATTTTTCTTTGTACCGTCTGGCTGGATAACCTTTCTCATCAGGCTAAAAAGTAAAAACTAAGAAAAAAAATTTCAGATTAACTCGGATTCAAACGAAAGGGGGATTTCTGCCTTTCCCTAAAATTTTCTAAACATTTTCTTAAAAGTTGAGCGTGGTCTTGACTTAAAAGGCGAAGGGGAATTTGTGTAAAATTCCGCCTTTAAAAATTATATTTCGAACCAAACAAACGTAAATTCGGTATTATTTCAAACAAAAATTCTGTTATCGGAGGAATTTCGAAGGTGAATTTCTGCCGTAATTTCTTTAAAAAAATATTCTTCAGTTATTGTGACTGAATTAAACTAAAAAATGTTAAACGAATGTTAACTATAAAACAAACTGGAAAATCTATATGCGTAGGTTTTGATTGCCTATTATATTCCTTTAAAAATTCAACTGTCTTTTTTCCTCAAAAATTAATATCCAGTTTTCTCGACTGGAGTTATCGTGTTAACCGAGTGTTAACGTCAACGGTTAAAATAATTTGCAAAATTTTGCTTTTCACTTCATTTTTTTAAAGAATACATTTATATGAAAATTCAGTATTTACTGCTGAAATTAACAAAAATTCTACTTCGACGTTAAATTCCCAGAGCATTTCGGGTCCCAATCGATAAAATTACCTGACTTTAAATTTTAAAATAAATTGAGGTGTATTTGCGGGTAGATGGAGGAACTTAATAGAAGACTTTTTAAAAAGAGGCGTCAGTTGAAGGGAAGAATTGAGAGATCTATAAACGCGCTGAAGGCCAAAGAAAATATGGTAAAGGCCCAGCTCACTACTCATGAGCAAACAATATTTAAGTGGTTGGAAACCATGGAAACGGTTACGGACCAAATAGATGATATCTACCTCGATAGTAATATTGAAGAATCAGAGTTGGAGGATTACTCCTTTGAACAATTTCAATGTGATACTGTGGAGTGTGGAGGCTCTAGCTAAGATAGGTGAACGAATTACAAAATAATGAAAGTGATGTTGTGAAGGTAGATGAGGCTTCGAATTCCGGTACGTGTTCTTTCGCTCCCAAACTTAATTGTCCCAAATTTAGTGGTAAAAACTGTGAAGACAAGTTCGCCTTCAAAAACTTTCTTACTCAATTTCAAAACTGTATGGTAGCGGTGAAATGTAAAGCTATCAAGTTACAATAATACCTAAGAGGATATCTAGCAGATTATGCTCTGCAGATTATCCAACATTTAACGAAAATTACGATGTCGCTATTCAGTTGCTAAAAGAAGAATATTGGGATCACGAGTATATTGTGAACGAAATTTTGAAGCAAATAAGTGAAAATAAGCCTGTGCTGGACTCTGAATTTGAGGGAGTCAAACAGTATAACCAAGGTTAGCAGACTTGTTGGAGTTAAAAAAACTCATTCGAACTAAATTTCCTAGAAAATAACACACCCTAAAATTACTAATTTGCCTAAAACACAGAGTGAACCTTGTCAAACCCTTCCTTCATACGGGAATTGATTATATACTGGACATGTTTGGGTGAAGGATGATAAAGACGTAAGTAAAATAAAATGTATTTATTTATTGTATTTACTTATTTTTACTTTTCTGAATATACGAGCTGTACACATTGAACTTGTCAAAGACATGAGCACTCATGCTTTCATTCTTGCTTTCATCCGGTTTACCAACATTTTACGGTATACCCTTTCATATTTATAGTGATAATGCCAGCTCATTCAATGCTGGATGTAAACTTCTAGAGGAAATTTTTACTTCTGACGAATTTGCTGCCAAGTTTAATACCTACAACATAAAACACCTTACAATACCTTTGTACTCGGCTTGGGTGGGCAGTACTTGGGAGCGCCTGATAAGAATCATAAAGTCCTGCCTGTATAAATCTATTGGATGGTCAAAAATTGATTATTTTGACGTACTCACTACTCTGTCAGATATTCAAAATGCAGTTAAACGCTAGACCGCTAACCTATAGATGTGCATCGGACTCAAATTTGGAAATTATTACGCCCAACAATTTTCTTCGTCCTAATAATAAATAAACATAACAGTAAAACTAAAAATAAAAGGGTTCACTCAGATTTCTAGTAATTTTCATTTATGGTCATCCGTAGTAGCTGTCATCACTTGTCAATCAACACATGGATCAAGTATTGGATCAAAATTACGGTACCAATCGTTAATAATTCGTTGTATATTTCTTTTTTATGCTATAATTAAGTAATATTTTTTTTTAAATCAGATTAATTTAACATTAAATTTTCTAATTTTACTAAAATGACGTGTCAGAAATTTTTTTAAATATTTTTAAAATCGATAAATTTGTGTTTGTTTACAAATTTCTTAAAATTAAGAAAATGGCGGTTTTTAAGAAAATTTAAAAATTTGAAATTAAATTTGACATTCCAATGTATATAGTTTCTATCTGAAATATACCAGAATTGTTTACTTAATGGAAATAATAAATTTAATGATTCAACTTTCAAGTAAAGCTAAAATGAAATCTTCAAGCATATTTTTTCATTTTAAAAAATGCATTTTAAACTTAGGTATCGATAATTTATGCCGAAAAAGTGGAGGTACCTCATGCTCACCAGCCCTTTGTCGAGCCGAATAGGGAAGAGGATTCGGGTGATGTGAATAACACTAAAATTAATTCATCAGCTAATGAGGATACGAAAATGTCCAAGGGAAATGTATGATTTGTATCCAATACCTTTAAATCTGGAAGGCTTAAAAGAAAGGCTACAATGAAAGTCGGGTACCATCGTCCTAATGATCCTTATATTTGGTATTGAAACTAAAAGTCATACACACTTTGTGTATAAAATTGTCTACAAATATGTTCCTCATATTAAAAAAAAAAATGTATTATATATTAATTTACTTTGCGTAAAAATTTTCTTAAATATATCTTTGTGTAAAGGGATCCTTTTCCATAAAGGTGTTTCTATAAATTTACTAGATTTGTTTATTGCACCTTCTCTTGAGGGGAGAGTATAAAAATTTTATTTCAATTTAAAAAAAGAATTAAAAAAAGAAATGTCAAATTAAATGTAAAACCGTCTAGGTGTTGTTGATTTTTTTTTTTTTTTTTTTTCGTTTATTTACACGCCTTTTGAGAAAGGTGTATTTTTTGTAAGCTGGACGGTGTGTGTAAAAAGAAAAAAGCTGTGCGATTTTTATGACTCTTTAGGATCAGGAATTTGCCGCCAAAATTGTTTGCCAAACTCTGACTTTCTTGTGTGAAATTGTGTAAAATTTATGACCCTTTCGGATCAGGAATAGCCGCCAAAAGTGAAATTTTTGAAGGGCCTTTTTCATATATTGGCCAATGAAAATTAAGTTTTCGAGACCGTAGAAATTCCGGATGGCCCCAAGTCGAGCCGATTTTTTCAAATAAAAGAGAGGGCATTAAACGAAATCAGTAGAAACGAAAAAATAACGAAAGAGAACCGAGGCAGGGATCTGAGACGACACGCTGTTCGCAGACCAATTAACACCCTCTCTCTACATTGACCGGCAAGTGGGCCATAAATCATCCTTTCTTCAAATACCAAAACCAACTACCAAAACCAACCTTTTCCAAAGCCAATCCGGCCTACTGTCAACGGAAATTCTTCAAAGAAAGGAGGTGGGTGCTTTTGTGCGTTCTGCTAAGTGTTGGTCTCTTTAAAAACTTTATCCCTTTTTTTGTATTTTTGTAAAGTCTCTAAAAACTTTATCCCTTTTTTGTATTTTTGTAAAGGGTCTAAAACTTTATCCTTTTGTATTTTTAAAGGGTCTAAATTTTAAAAAACCGGAGTTGGACTAAAAAAGTAAACAATTAATTTCATAGCTTGTTTCTGTGGGTATTTCCTTTTTAGAAACCCCAGGAGAATATTGTTATCCTGCCGTATTAGGCGCACAGAAGGAAATTTTTGTGCAACCTTTCTTGTTCTTGTTCGTACTTTTGTGCTTAATGTAAAATAATTGTACAATAAAAATGTTTTTTCCTGTTTTTATAATTTTATTTTTACGCAGTGGTTTGTCTTGTATCTTTAACTCGCGCTTACTAACGGCAGCTATCGTTTCTTCTGCCAACTAAATTTTGTGTCTGGCACAAAGAGTTGGTAGGAGAGTGAGAAAAAAAAAAAAAGAAACAAACAAAATTTTTATAATATATATATATATATATTTTCCTCACCGCTAACACAACTCTGAGTTTCATGTACAACACAATCTTCAGGTGATGATTGAAAACATCTGAAGATTGAGTTGTGTTACCAGTGAGAAAAATATATATTCATTATTAATATATAATTTATCGCACTGTTATCGCTATTTTATTAACACCAGCAACAGACTATCGCTTCTTGGTTTTTTTGACTTCAATGTCCACTTCAACACTCTATTTCTGATACTGAGCACTTTTAGTTTTAAACCCATAAACATGCTATACAGCCAAACTATATTTTATCACACACACACACACACACACACACACATATATATATATATATATATATATATATATATATATATATTTGTGTATTTAGGCAGCAATCCTTCTTTCATACACATTGATTACGACAGACAAGGTGCTTTGATTTATTTTTTATACAATTTCTCATATGATCTAAAAAAAATATTTTCGGATGATAAATTATAGAAAAACTGTCCAATTGTTCTTTATTTTCCGAGCGCTTTCGGCTATACATTTACCCATTTTCAAGATTGAAATATATTAACTGTTAGCAAGAAATAGATTGTTGTGTGTATGCATTTATATATTGTTTTCATTTTCAAAACACGGTCAAGACTCAAGATATTGTGTCCATGTTCAAAGTTGATATTATTGAGTTTTTTTTTTGTTTTTATTAATAAGGCTTCCATTATTTTTTAGCCTTTTTTGCATGTAGATGATGCTGTTATATATTAGTGTTGTCAACAAGTATGTTACGAATATTGTCTGCTAGGTCTCCATGAATATTTAACTGAGATTTAATTGAGCTATGGTCAGAAAGGTGTTGAGTGCGGGTGCGTGTTAAACATGATTGTTGTAGTATGGCCTATATAATTATTTACGAATTTTGATTGATCAGGAATACAATTCCTTAATTGGACAGTTTTTATATAATTTATTTTCCATAAAAAAACAAAAAAAAAAAATAGATCAACATGAGAAATTGTAAAAAAGTAAATCAAAGCACCTTGTTTGTCTTATTCAATAAAATACTTATATATATATAAAGAAAGAACAGTATGATATATAATCCGGTGTTCTTATAGATATTTTTATTTTTACAAAATAGTGCTCAATGTAAATTTACAGAGCATTAAAATTATAAATTAATTGATTTAAAATATGTTTTTTTCGCTACACAGTTCTAACAATGTTTCAAAAATGGAAGCTGAAAGCTCCGAATTTAATTTTGTAATTTAAAACCCTGTAATTTTAAAAGTTACTCCAACATTCGCTTGAGGATGAAATGGAACTACTGTCTTTAATTTAATTACAAAATTAAATTTGGAGCTTTCAGCTTCCATTTTTGAAACATGGTTAGAACTGTTTAGCGAAAAAATATTTTAAATCAATTAATTTATAATATATATATTAGGAGGTACGGTGGAGTAATGGATAGTGGCTCGGATTGAAGAATCAGAGAGTTCGAATTCTGTCGAATCCATTACATTTGTGATGATGATCATCATCACATACATTCATACATACTTACACAAATTCAAATCTTCCACAGCATTCATTCATTGGATAGGAAGCAACGCTACTGTTTTATGCGACAATTTTGAAATCGCTATATTTTCGTATAGCAGATTTTGTGCACTTTTGGGAGAATCAGATCCCAAAGATTCTTCTTAGCTTAGTAAATATTTTTCAGGAAATATCAGCTTGTAATTGGTCAATAAACACACAAGTAGGCATTGCAATCCACCCACGCACAATATATATTTTACAGCGCGTGACTAAGTCAAGTTTCCCGCCAAAGCGCTCTGATCCTGTCACGTGATTACGTTATCTATAAAAACAAACACGAGTTTGCTTCTTCCTCTTTTTTTCCTTCAGGCCTCGTGCCGAATCCCACCTCGCGTGGAGGTGAGGTAAAAATCCTTCTTCTCTATTCTTGCTGCAACATGTAGTCCTAGAAAAATATCGTCTTGACCTTGCGGTCAGACATTAAAGAACATTGCCAACATACACGTACGTACGTACGAACATTCACCACGAAGATTCACACATACGAACGTTCACACACAAACGCAATGTTAACTGTCTATGTGCTTTGTAAATGTTTTGTTTAATACATATATTTATTTATATATATTGGTCTTGTTTGTTTGTCTTCCTTATCTTCAGTTGGACTTAATCCAAGTCCAACATTCAATTGTAGCTAGACCTCCTTCTAGCAGGAAATATAAACGAACGTGTTTTCTTTACATTTTCATCCTACCCCCAGTCCTCTACACATTCACTTACGTGCTATTAAACTCGGGAAAGGTATGAATACTCTTCTTCTCACCCCCCCAGCTATGGGTAAATAGCAGGACAGACTGCGTTCTATAGCCTTGGATGGGATCTGGTCTAAGAGAAGGACAACTCTGAATCCAAGACCTCGTTTGGGGACCTTGTGGTCTCTGTATTCGGCTCTTCAAAAAGTTGTGGTTGGTTCTGCATAAGCCTTCACCACAATCATATGTGCAGG
Organism: Acanthosepion lycidas; assembly: GCA_963932145.1. NCBI lineage: Eukaryota > Metazoa > Mollusca > Cephalopoda > Sepiida > Sepiidae > Acanthosepion > Acanthosepion lycidas. Next base: position 11,336,756 of record OZ010596.1, read on the forward strand.
TTGTATTGTCTGGCTGTCGGTTCCTAGGAACTGAGTTGCTTGACCCTCATACGTTAAAAACGACGGGGGAGTCCATTAATTAACTAATTACCATTATAGCCACCGAAAAAAAAAATTAATTACCATTATATGTACCGCAAGAAATTAATTAAAAAAAAAAAAAGATGCGTTTTTTCCGAAATGAAAAAAAAAAATGCAATACCCACAGAATAAAAAAATAAAATAAATCAGTGAATTATCCAATTTAAATGAAATTGTCAGCATTTTTATTAATGAATGAACTGTATACACTACAATAGATTATTTTAGAAAATTGTATAGAATTATTTTTTGAGGGTCAGTTACCTCCCTTTTCGATATATCGTCGTTAATTTTAAAATTGAGTGGTGAAGAGATCACAAATATAAAATATCATAAAGAAAAATCCCTGAATTATTTCAATATTATTTTTTTAAATATCATATCAGAATATGTTGAAAATTTGTTCTGAAACCTTGCAAAAATATTTCAAAAACTCAAAAAATATTTTTTGTCGAGAGTTAGTGCTTCCATAATTTAATTATCATCAACACGTTACATTTTTTTCAGATTTTACTGAAAAATCTACAAATCATATTTATTTTTGTTACTTGTAATTTTTCCGTGCGATTTTGAAATTCTTCCGGTTGCTGATAGCAAAACTAAAAGAGATCATTTTTTTTTTTTTTTTAAATAAAAATATATGCTGAAGGTTCGAAATATATGATGAAGGATGCCGTTTTCTCATCAGAAATATTTTAAAGTTAATATCATTTTATTTATTATTTTCATAACTGTTGTATTATTTTTGTACGGAAGTTAAAAAACGAAATAATTCTGAATTACTGTCCCTGACTGAGATGTAAAGAAAACATGTCCGTTTATATTTGCTGGTAGAAGGAGGTCGGAAGAACAATTAATTCAGTATCTATCGTTTATTAATTCAATATCTATCTATATTAATCCAGTATCTATTGTTTATTAATTGAATAATTAATTCAATATATATCGTTTATTAATTCAATATTAATTCAATATATATCGTTTATTAATTCAGTATTATTTCAATATCTATCTGTAGCGTCACCACGTGTATTGCGTTGATTTAAACTTTATTTATTTTTGGAACGTCGGTTTCACAATTTGTAGAGGGTACTGCGTAGGGGATTCAGTTGTGGCGTCACCACGTTTATATTAACGATACTTCCAACGTACAAGATTCAAGTAATAATAACAACAACTCCAATTTGTTAACCAACAAATATTGAAATAAAATACAAGCATGAAATAATTTTTTTATTCACAAAGTAGATTAACGAGAAAGAAGTTGTTCCCCTTTAACCGTAGGTTGATTTGTAATTAAATTAATTGTTCGAAGAAAGTTCTCGTGTGAGATAAATGTTCTGAAACAATTATTAGAACAAAGTTTACATGTTAAGAATGAATAACACGAAGAATACAATTGCTTGGTATGTGTTGTGAATAAACTGGTTCGAATCAACAAAGTTCTGGTAAATTGTACTTGGCAAAAGTTACAGAGAGAAAATGTAAGTTTATAGTTACGAAATTCTGTGTCTGTGTGTGCGTTGAGCAAGATCGTGGATTTGTGTTGACGGCTGGAGTTTACTGTATCTTACTGGCGACTTGCGAAAAGTCGTCCCTTTTAAGGAAAAAAGGTAGGCTCCCACGGAACCGCGGAAAAACGATCTTACATTTAAAAATATGTGATTGGTTAAAATCACCATGCTCGTACTAAACAGAATAGGTAAGTATACTCAGAACGAAAAGATTCAAAGGAACGACTGCGATGGCTAAATTGTCTTATACAAAGGTAGCAGTAATTTATTAGCCAATCGCAGGCGAATAAAATGTGGGCGTGGAAAACAGCAAATCGCTATACATCTATATTAATTCAATATCTATCGTTTATTAATTCAATATCTATCTATATTAATTAAATATCTATCGTTCTTAATCAGTCAGTTTTGTGTTTTACAATCCATCTATACGGATAATATTTTTCGCGTATCTATGTTTTATTTTTATTTAATAAATATTGATTATTTTTAAATTTTTATGTTTTTAAAAAGATTTGAAATTTTGAGCTCTATCAATTTTATGACAATTAAGTCTGAATAAAAAAAATCAATTCCTTATCAATTAAATAACACTATCAATTCCTCCATTTCTTTTATTAATAGCAATTTCGTTATTTTAAAAAAATGTTTTTAAATTCAGATTAATGAAAAAAAAAAGCAAAAAAATCAAAAAAATCAGTGAGCAGATTTTATGGCATCAAACAGAATAAGAAAATAATAATAATAAAAAAAATAAGAGCAATGAATTAAACTCAAAAGTTTCATTAGTTTTTAATTATTTTTAATTATTTCCTTCTGTAGTGAGTTCTCATGAAAATAAAGTACAGAAATAAAATATATAAAAATAAAAATAATTAAAATAAAAATAAGGTATTTGTGTTTCCTTTAAAGCCTTTCTTTCTTTCTTTCTTTCTTTCTCAACTAATGAGAAGGCAACCCCCAAATAAAAAGAGGAAGAAGAAAAGACTGAATCCGGCCGAAAAACACTGGAAGTTTTCGCGGCACAAATCTACTAATTTCTATTCATGAGGTATCCCTGTTATATGCATCGGCATAGACAGAACACAGCGGATCTAAAGAAGTTTAATTTCGATAATAGTAAAAAAAAAAAAAAAAAAAAAAAATCCCTCTATTCTTTACGCTTAGTTGTACTTCCTTTGGCGATCATCGACGAACGGATGTTTTGACAGAGAGAATGTAGCAGGTTCGTAGAAGATCATCTTGCATTGCTCCAGTTAGAGCGGGGAACGGTAATAAGACATTTATTGTAGCGGCGCACATAGGTGTCATAAATTCATTCATTTTAACGTTTTTTTTTTTTTTATCGAATGGAGCATTTGAACTTAGTATATGACAGAATAAAGAATTTTTCATATTAATTTTATAGCTCTTTTAGGCTCGTAGGTACATTTTGAAAAAGTTCACCGTTTCATCAATATAAATTTTAGCATATTTACTGCATAGGGTTATTATATGTCTGCATATATAAATATTTTTTTTTCTAAAGCGACAATGAATTTTTATTCATTAATCCGACATATTTTCACCAGTCTATATTTCTGAGATGAGGTATTATGTACATTATTTACATTATTCGGATTATTGTCCTCATCTTTGTCGCCATTTTTATTACAACGTTTCGGCCTTTCAGTATCTGTCTATATTTTTGAGATGAGGTATTATGTACATTATTTACATTATTCGGATTATTGTCCTCATATTTATTACAACGTTTCGGCCGTTGTACGCTCCGGCCTTCTTCAGGTGGTTGAAATGTCAAAGACAGATGGTAGAGTGGATAAAGGCGTTAGTTAGATCCAGTGACAGAACCCAAAGAGTGTGAGTTCAATACCCGGCTAAGGCAGTGGAGAACTTTCAGAGGGGAATTAACAGGAGATAACTGATAAAAGACATCCATTAAAAACATGGCACGTGGAACTAGGAAAATCTACCCCCAGTGAGCGAAATAAAGGGTTCAGTTCGATATTCCAACCACCTGAGAAGGCCGGAGCGTACAATGGCCGAAACGTTGTAATAAATATGAGGACAATATTCCCAATAATGTAAATAATGTATATTTTCATCACTTTAAACGTTATTTTTAGCGGATGATCATATTTGAGTAAACACTCCGTTTATTTTAAACAGTATTTTATCGTCTACCGAATATTCAGATTCGAGAAATCTTATAAAAGAATGCGCCCTATGGCAGAATTCGAACCGGTGCCCCACTTTGCAGAAAAAACCGCCATTATCTTCCCGTCCAAATTTTTAATGTCAAAAAATATTTTCTATCTTTAAATAACCCGCAAAGGGTTGATAAGACATAGAGAACTAAGCAATCAAAACCACAAATATAGCATAGCTAAAGCTATATTTTTATCATATATATATATATATATATATATATATATATATATATATATATATATATATATATATATATATATATATAAAATGTAAATTTACCCATGCTTTCATTATTTGGCAGGTCAAAGGTTACTTTGTAAAAATCTATGTATCGAAATTTAAATACGTTTTATGACTTCTGGATAAATTCTGATAATCATATTTCCCTTGCATCAGCAAATTTTTTTTTAATCTTTTGTCATAAAAAATTAAAAAAAAATTTGCTGATGCAAGGGAAATAATTCACATACAAAAATCACAGTTATTTCCCTTACATCGACACGTCGTTTTGCTGTTCGCCCTCGCGGTACATCTACAGAAAACGTAATACCGCAGGCTTAAATTGAATTTTCAAAAGTGAGAAATCTTTCTTGGATCTTTTGTTTTAGTTTTAATTTCAAGCTAACAGATTAAATTTAAAATCTCCAATAAGCAAATTACTTTGCTGTATTTCAAAACTAATTTAGATTGGCTGGAAAAAAGAAAAAAACAAAAACGAAAACAAAAAAAAAACAAGATTTTTAACCAAAATTTCGAACATACTATTAGGTTGGTGCAAAAATAATGACGTAATAATGTCGTTTTTTGACGTTACGTCAAAAAACGACATTATTACGTCATTATTTTTGCACCAACCTAATAGAAAGGATTAAGAATTTTAATAAAACAATAAAGATTTAATTTGGTCTTTTTTCTTAATAATAACATTAACATTTCGACCATGAAACTTATGCTCTTTTTTAGTGAATTTTTGAACGTATCTACTTTGATTTCGAACTAATACATTAAATCTAATATTTCCAATTTGTCGTATTTCAAAACGAATTTAAATTGATTGGAAGACGTACAGCGGGAACACCAGACCATATCTAACAGCAATATTCCATGCAAGGACGGATAGTTGATTTATAGATTTGAAGGATGGACTCAGTCGAGAAAAACTTTCTGGTTTGGAAGGAAGATCTATTCTCCCATTTAAATTTCCCCCATTATGAGCATTATTATATCTGTGATAACACCGTTGTTCACGGACGGGACGAAATGGAATTTTAAGGAAAAAGAATAGCAAACATGCTTTGTTCTCAGAGAGACTTTTATAATACTAAGACATACCCACAACAACATATATGCATATGTCTCACGTGGAGAACTATATATCACATATATCTACACTGCAAAGCAAAGTATATGGAGGAACAAAAAGGAAACGTCTTACATGTAATTTGGAGATACTCCTGACTCGGAAAAGCCATTTTAGGATTCTAGATTTAAACGGGCCGGATTCATCGATGTCCCAAAGAGAAGTGGCACCATGTGCTTGTAAGCAGCTGGATGCAGATTTGGCCTCAGCCTGGGCAATCTTATCATTTGTTGTTGTTTAACAACTGAAAAACGACTGCCGCTTTGGGTCACTGTATGGAGTGACGTCACGAAGCAGTCTTCAGGTGACCACGTGACTTATCTCCACCAAAAGAGAGATAAGTGCCTTTTGTATCTCTACAATAGTAAAGTTCACCCAATACAAGTCGGAAAGAAACGATTAGCATAGAACTTACGGTTACATGTAGCAATTTCAGCAATAAAATAACGGGACTTAATTGTCAATCTATTACTTCGCTTAAATTCAGAAAGTTGACGTACAAAGAGGAAAGTTCATAAGAACAATTACCATGAGAATATTCATAGAAAACGCACAGGGAAACTACGTTACGGCGGTAAGAAAGAGACTGAAGCCTGTATGTCAGGTCAGGATCAATAATATTGCAGATACTTCTTTTTATTTTATCAAGAATCTCTAAATACATAGCAGAAGCACCAAAACAGACGTGACGGCAATATTCAATGCATGGACGAACGTTAGACTTATAAATGTATAAGACAGATTGTGGCGAGAAAAAAATATCTGGCACAACAGAGTGAAGCAACTTTTCTAGCAGCAGATCTAGCAATTGATTCAATATAATATATATTTACATATTTATATATTACATATTTACCTAAACATTTATAATAAAAAAATAAACACGTCTAAGGAGAAGTCAAAAGAGCTTGAATTAAGTTTTTTATTTTTTAAAAGATCATAGCAGTAGCAATGTGTTATATGCCTTCTCCCTGATACCGAAAAAGAAAGTTAGTGGATGTCTGTCTTTACTTACAAGGACAGTACGTCGTGTTACAAAAAACTGTTCCACCCACATGTTAGGAAAGCATCTTATGAACTTATAACTCTACTCAGTACAGACAGTGATTCACTGAGTGTCCGTTAAGGATCACATGACCGATCGTTAAGGATCACGTGACTGATCGTTAAGGATCACGTGAACGATCGTTAAGGATCACGTGACCGGTCAAGCGCTGTGCATACTCATTAGGGAAGAAGTAAAGTGAATGTAACATTAGTGTATATTGATGTTTACGAATTTTAACACATGAAAGGGAATTAAAAAAAATATTTTAATTATTTTCATGATGTCCCTATATTTTTTTATGACAATGTTTCAGTCATTGTACCCATTGACCTTATTCAGGTGTCTCTCGTTTCGAGACTATAGATACCATACACTTTACACCTGGAAAACGAACGCAACGGCCGAAACTTTTCGATAACAAAAACAAAGATAGGGACATTATCTTGACTGAAAATATTTTTTCTACTAAAGTTTACACAATACAGGTCACAGGGTAGAAGGTTATGTTAAAAGGACTCAACTGTTAGAACTAAAGAATGGCGGGCTAATCTGAACATTTGCCATGGAAATAGCGATAGAGTAGCAAGAGGCTTAGCTGTAAAGGTCTGAACTGTTGGAACTAAAGAATGGCGCGCTCATCTGAACATTTGTCACGGAAACAGTAATATAGTAGCAATAACAACTGAAGAAGTCAAAATTATTTTGTTCAAGAATGCATCCATATGTTCTTTTGGGAAAAAGTTGTCCATTGAAAATTTTGGAATACGGAGGAAATGAGGACAATTCAACTCTGTGAAATTGGTTGAAAGAAAAAGAAAAAAAGGGCGAAAGTGTGAGGCACCCAGTGAGGATCTAACTCAGTACTCAGTCGTAACTGATCGAGTGAGACAAGCGTGCTAACCATTAGACCAAGGCGAAATACCCAAAATGATTTTGCAATCGTTAGTCTAGATGTAATACAAGGCTGAAAGTATGGAGCACCCAATGAGAATTAAACTCGCTATTCAATCGAAGTTGATCTATCCAGACAAGCGTGCTAGACATTACACCACGTCGACGTGCCCATATGATTTTCTAAGCGATACTTCAATGTAACACAAGGCCGAAAGTATGGGACACGCAGTGAGGATCAAACTCGCTATTCAGTCGTAATTGATCTAGCAAGATAAGCGTGCTAAGCGTTACACAAAAGAAAAGAGACTAGAAGTGAAACGATCAGAAAGATCTGCCGGGTCAGATTGATTGTATTTTTTATGCGCAATAATTTCCTTATCCGAGTTTGGACTAAGTAAATTGTTTTCATTCTGTGAGCGCCTGCAATATTTGTCGTGCTTACTAGGAAGATAAAATATATACTTTTTTTTTTTAATTATTTCGTTATTTAAATCAGAGACGGATGAGGTTTCTAGGGTACATCAGGAGAAAGGATACTCACAGGACAGATTGAAGGCAAGAAGGACAGATTGAAGGCAAGAGGGACAGAGAAAAACAACATTTGGTGAGCTTGAGTAGAAAGAGGGCGAAACGGGTTTTAGGAGAAATAACAGAAAGACAAAATTTATTAAGAGCTAAAAGGAACAGGAAATTGTGGAGAGCCATGATCGCCTACTTCCTCAGTAGATACAGCACATGAAGAAGAAAGAAAAAGAATTTAAATCACAACCCCATTAAGCATGTATGAAGCATATTGCAGACTTCATGAAGCGTAAAAAAACCTAGCTATGAACTGTACATACCTGGGTAGTTATTCTCACACATGACGATTATGGCAACTTGTGAATCTCATGCCACATCGAGTAGCCGCCAGTATTTAGGCGAAGGGAGGAGGTGCATATAAACCATCAATTTTTAAATATTTGGCGTTACAAGCTTTCTCTTCTCTCTGTCAGTCTGTTCATATTTATTTAGTTGAGTCATAAGTATGTTCCGTTTTTGTAGACCAATCGTAATGATGGATGTATCATACTAAAATGGAGGAGTAATACATAGCGGCTCGGATTGAGGAATCGGAGAGCCGAGTTCGATTTCCAGTCGGTTCCATTACATTCACTTACGTGCTTATACAATTGGAAAAGGTATGAATCCTATTCTTCACCCTCCAGATATGGTTAAATAGCAGGACAGACCGGGTTCTATAGTCTTGGATGGCTACTGGTCTACCGCAGAAAGAAATGGCAACCTATCGCGGGAAAAATTTGCCCTGTCAGTCATGTATTGAAAGATACATGATCGTCTAAGTATTAGGTTGGTGTAAAAATAATGACGTAATAATGTCGTTTTTTGACGATAAAAAATACGTCAAAAAACGACATTATTGCGTCATTATTTTTGCACCAACCTAATATCACGCATAGCACATAACTGTGCTGATCTATCTATCTTTCTGTTCATTATCTATCTATCTATCTATCTATCTATCTATCTCAGTCTGTTTCTATTTTTAAATTTGTTTTTCAAACCCCAGCTCTTATTTACATATCGTCTTTCTATCCTATTTCGATCAATGGACGAACATATGTTACCCAGGATCTCAACATTAATTCTCTTCTCCCAACACCCTCACCTCCCACTTCCTCTTTCCAACTTATCTCTCAGAAATTCTCCCTCTTCAACTGACTAACGTCTCTTCTATAGTCTCTCGCTTTCTCTTGCCCTCTCCTCATTTTTGCATACAACTCTGCCTACACCTCATTTCTCCCCACTTTCTTTTTTAAACCACCTTTCTTCCACTTTTGGTTCCTTTCAACTTTCTCATCCACATTCCCCACTCTCTCTTACTGGTACTACTTTTCCTTCCCTCTACTGTTCAACGTCTTTTTTACCTGATCAGTTTTTTCCGAATTTATCGTTCATTCTTTTTAGAGACAAAAAAACAAACAAACCTCACGCTTAAAAAACATACGGGCACACGCATGCGCACACACAAGACACGAAGAAATAACAAACAGCTTAAAATATTTATACAAAGTTACTAAAATATATGACAAATCATTAGACGATGTATTGTAGCCAGAGTTAGTTTCAAATATCGGTCTGTTGTCCTTATAAAGCACGCATGTAATGATCACTAATGTCTGGAATTGTACCAATGGCTTACTCTGAAAAGGTCTTGCTTATCTGGGTGAGTATTTTGGAAATATATTTGAGAAAAAATATGAGCGCCCATGAAATACGGTACCCAAACGTTTGAGAAGCGTCCGGCATTTTAAACAAATAATATTTTGTTTCACATTATTACTGAATTTATAATTTTTTTGTCTACGTTTTTTCTATCTATCTATCTATCTATCTATCTATCTATCTATCTATCTATCTATCTATCTATTAGGTTGATGCAAAAATAATGACGTAATAATGTCGTTTTTTGACGTATAACGTCAAAAAACGACATTATTAGGTCATTATTTTTGCACCAACCTAATATCTATCGCAATCTGTTCTTATCTATCTATCTATCTATCTATCTATCTATCTATCTATCTATCTATCTATCTATCTATCTTTTTCAGTTTGTTCTATCTATCTATGTCCATATCTTTCTCATTCTGTACATATCTATCTATCTATCTATCTATCTATCTATCTATCTATCTATCTATCTCAGCCTATTCTTATCTATCTATCTATCTATCTATCTATCTATCTATCTATCTATCTATCTATCTATCTATCTATCTATCTATCTATCTATCTATCTATCTATCTATCTATCTATCTCAGCCTATTCTTATCTATCTATCTATCTATCTCTCTATCTATCTATCTATCTAACTATCTCCTCAGAAATCTTAAATATTTTCAACTTTTAATTCGCTGTCATTTGTTCACATTCTGGTATTTCCCAACCTCAGGAAACACACTTTTTTACATAAGTGTGTCCATAAAATATGCAATACCCACGTAGTATACATATTTAATCATGTTTATGCTCCGTAGTACAAGCAACCTGGTCTCATTCATATTTACTTCCTATAACGTGTCTTTTTGCCAGAATCGGCCAATGAAGTGATACCAATCTCATTTGATTGAATATAAATTTCTACGAATAATACTGATGCTACATGGCTCTCGTGGCTTCTGATTTTTAGCTGATTTAAGACGTACATATTTTATTTTAGCGAATTAAGATGGGCCACAGTATCCCATTTAAATACTATAGATTTCTTTGTCAATTACCAGTTGAGCATGTCCCCTGGGGGTGCTGACGTTCTATGAATCTCTGTTCGTGAGCGGGATTAATGTTAAGGCAGTGGAGAACTTGGAGGAGGAGGATTAACAGGAGATAAGTGATAACTGACATCCATTAAACATGGCACGTGGAACTAGAACAGTCTACCCCATCAAGCGAAATAAAGGGTTCAGTGCGACATTCCAACCACCTGAAGAAGGCCGGAGCGTACAATGGCCGAAACGTTGTAATGAATATGGCGACATAGATGAGAACAATAGTCCGAATAATGTAAATAGTGTAGATCAATTCTATTTATGTAGACTAGAATTTAGTTATTTTATTTATTAATTATTATTCCAGCACCCAACATAGGCAAACAAACTAGTGTTAAAAGTTCTAAAAGTTTATATATATATATATATATATATACACTCTAAGTGTTGACTTCTATGTTCACTTTTATGTTCACTTTTATATTTACACACGCTCTATCTCTGATATTGAGCACTTTATTCCATAAATATAGCACACCTTAAGACTATATTTCTTTATATATATATATATATATATATATATATATATATATATATATATATATATATATATATATATATATATAAACAAAAAAAATACCAGCAACGTGTAGGAAAACAGGAATGTTCGAAACGTTGAATCAGAAAAACTTTTAAGACTGTGAAAGAGGCAAGTTGTACACAAATACACTCGCTATCAGCAATTATGAAGAAAAAATTTTGACCCCCTTTTTGAAGACGCTTATTACCATGGTATTGACGCTTATTACCTTGGTATTGACACTTATTACCTTGGTATTGATGCTTATTACCTTGGTATTGACACTTCTTCCCTTGATATTGACGCTTATTACCTTGGCACTGACACATATTACCTTGGTATTGACACTTATTAATTGGTATTGGCGCTTATTATCTTGGTATTAATTGCCAAAAGAAAGAAAGTGTTTCACTCATTCACCATCCACTATGAAAAAGAATATTTTCGTATGTTCATACGATAGGGCAACGGTAGAATTTTTAAGGGATGTTTTCCTGGTTAATTTTTATTGGCCTTTAGTCAAATACTTTTCGAAACACATGTCATCAATTTACTATTCTAAATCAATCAAATCTACGACTTTCAGTTTCAAGTGTTAAAAGGCTAAAACATTTAAGTCTGTCGGGGCAGAGCATTCTTTTTAATTTCAGGAATCATTTTGGTAAAATGTTTCTTTTCTTTTTATAGCTCTGTATATTCACGCTGAGTTTAAAGGCGACCACGCATAGGAACATAGGCCACAGCTTCACCACGTTCGAGCCACAGCCTCGCCACGCAATGTGTTGCTGCTGTGTTTTCCATATCAAGTAGGTTTTACGATGTGGAGTTGCCAACCTCATGCACAACTAGTTTTGAATTCAGAGTTACCAACTATAGCTGGAGAGCCCAGTCTACCTTATTATTATTATTATTATTATTAATCGTTTTAGTGGGGAAAAAGAGATATTTTCATAGCTCGAAAGGTTGTTTGTGAGAAACATCAGTGGGATTTTAACTCTCTTCTATCTAAGGAAGATTATTTAATAACAAGTTTACTCGTCCCATAAAACGTAACAGCTGAATGTAATTTTGCGTCTGATTCGGTTGTTAAGATAAAAATCCGAGATTACACCTCTAGAAATACAGGAGCAATCTAGGATTTTTTTTCTAAACAATAAGCTCTGTTGTCACACGCAAGAAACAATTCTACTTTTTAAATCATTTAACACAAAAATATCCAATATCTGGAAGCTTGAACTGTTAAAAAATGACGGCAATACATTTTGTTGATTACAATTTCATTGGCTACAATTCCATTGGTTCTAATTTCACTAGTTACAATTTCATTGTCTACAATTTCATTGGCTCTTATTTCATTGGCTCTAATTTCACTAGTTAAAATTTCATTGGCCACAATTTCATTGGCTCCAATTTCATTGGCTCCAATTTCATTGGCTCTAATTTCACTAGTCACAATTTCATTGGCTCTAATTTCATTGGCTCTAATTTCACTAGATACAATTTCATTGGCTACAATTTCTTTGGTTACGATTTGATTAGCTCCAATTTCATTGTTTCCATTTTCTGTATGAGTAAAGTAGGATATTTATGAAAACAATTAAATCATTTGTGGCATGAAAGAAACAATTCTGGTTTTAGAACATGAAAAGTGAAAATATCCAAAGAAAACTATCACAAAAGAAAACAAATATGAAGCAATGTATTAGCAGTCTGATATTACCTACTTACTAATGGGATATTCTGTTATAACGTTATTACCATCTTCGCTTAGTGGAGTCAATGCTTGAAAAGTACCATAACAAAATAGTATCTTATTCTGTCAAAACAGTGAAGATAAAAATGCGTGGTCAATATATATAAATTAGCATTTAATTTTATATTATAGAATAGATAATTCAAGAGAATAGTAATAGCTTTTCTCCTAAAATTGTAAGGATTCTGATTTTGATTTGCATAATAGTTAGGAATATTGCCGAAAGCAGTAGACTGCAAACATTTGTAAAGTAATTACATCCATTGAAACCAGGCTGAGGTTCTTTGTGAATAAGGGGACGCTAATTAAAACATTAAAATGATATTTGTACACGGCTTTCAACAAGATATATAGCAAGTAATGATTGCTGCACGCACACACACATAAATAAATACACACTCATACACACACATGCACACACACACACACATATATATATGTATATACATATATATATATAAATGTATGAATACTTAAAAGTCTATTTGTCTCTCTTTCATATATAGACGGAACTGGTGCTCAAAGAAAATCAAAGTCAGCTCGAAGCCTTAAGAAAAACAACCTTTGTAAAAAGAGATTATATATATATATATATATATATATATATATATATATATATATATATATATATATATATATATATATATATATATATATACTAGCTTAAAAAACGCCCTATCGGACGACATTTAAGCTTGCTTCCGCGGAGGGCTCTTGATTGGACATTCGGCTTGTTCAGCTATGTTTGACAGTTCCTAAATCTTTGCATATTTTCAGCTTTGGAAGCTCTCCTGGCTTCCGTTTGGTCTGGGTTTTCATTTGCATGTGACTTTCTTTTCCTCGTTGTAACCTTGGTTCTTTTGATTGCAATCTGGTCCGCTGTGGTGATTTCTTTTTGCAAGGCATTCTGCTGCCGTATGCTGTAAACAATAAACTACAGAAGAATTCAAAATTGATCGCAGCATTTAAGTATTGCATTAATATTTAAGCTTACCTTTTCAAAGTTCTAGGATAATTCTACTGCCTGCCACTTAATTTAAAGACAATTTGATGTACGTAAGTCATTACTTTCCGTACAAAACAATCATTTTTATTTAATGGGTGACTTTCGCAATTTATTTCGATTATTCCTAAATTTATTTCCAAGTTATAAAAATTGTTATCGTAAAAAAAAAAAAAAGATGTTGCAAAAAATCACGTAAAAAATCGTCGAAAACATCGCAGTAATGAAAACTTGGAAATTCAAAGTTTCAGGATTGCGGGCCAAATTGATGGCCAAATCGGTTAAAGGCACATCAGGCTATATGACGGTTCCATATAGGATACAGGTTTGATTTCTGTCGGAGGACGAATATTTTCTATGAAAATTTATCGGACATTCAGACTGGTAAATGTCTGTTTAATACTGTTTCTTATAAACAGAGCATTTACTTAAATATTTGTATCTATAAAAAGAATGTATAAACATAAAAATGTCTTAAAATAATTGTCGGACTTTCATAATGTGTGTCGTCATATATATATATATATATATATATATATATATATATATATATATATATATTTCGTATAAATTACGCAAAAATGAAAATAACACTGACATCTCATTTTAACAGAAATATTTACCAAAATTATACAAAAATATCTTGAAATACGAAAGAGTAAAATTATTAAATAAAATCGCCATTGGCTTCAATCACGGCCTCCAGATGACTTCGGAATCTCCGGCAACTCTTCTGGGTGGTCTCCTTTTTTAAGATGGTAAATGCTGCCATAATCCTTGCCTTCACTTAACTTTTAGTGTTATAAGGAGTTTTATTGGTCTCTCGCTCAACTGCACCCGACACATAACAATCAAGGGGGTTGAAGTCTAGGTAGTAATGTGGCCAGATGAAAAGGGGTGATGTGGTCGCAGAAATTATTGAACAGCCATGACTGGGTTCTCTTGCTTGTGTGGCACGGTAAAAATTCCTGTTGCCAGACGTGGGTCTTCCAGTAGCCATTCTCTTGACCCAGGGCAGCACTACCTCGTCAAGGTACTTGATGTAGGTCTCCGTGTTGAGGCTGAGGCCATGTGGCAAGATAAATGGACGCATAACGTCGCCATCACTAGTGGTCACTTCAAACACCTTCGTAATCGCCATTAAACTCATCCAACTCTTTCCGAATGCTCTGGAATGTCCTCAGATTGACACCCAAAGACTCTGAATTTTTTAGTATTGGAGCTTCAGGCGCGAATGACGAGCAGTACAGCATGCAGTTTCCAAATTTCTGGTGGAGTTAATTGCGTCATGGTGCTTTTTTTCTCACAGACGGTGTCCAACTGACCCTATTATATTGTGCAGTCGACAAAATCAAAAATAAACAACGCACATGCGAGAAATTAAAGATATAAAATGGCTAAAATTTACCCATCGCATCCTATGCATATATATATATATATATATATATATATATGTATGTTTGTAGGTTTGATAATTGGATTGTGATTACGATTCCAATGTAATAAATTCTAACCATGGAATATTAGTGTTTGAGCCTTTTTTATTATATTCTTGCGATGTCATGTACAAAGAGCTCTACCTGGATTTTATCCTCATGGAAATATATATATATATATATATATATATATATATATATATATATATATATATATATATGTATTACACAACAAAATTCAAAATTCAAAATATAAAATCCTTCAATTTACCCATCGCATCCTGTGCATATATATATATATATATATATATATATATATATATATATATGAGTATATATAGTGTTTGAGCCTTTTATATTATAGTATATTTTTGCTCTGTCCTGGACATTGAGCTCTACCTGGATTCTATCGTTTATATATTGAGCACTAATATTATCAATGTATATATATATATATATATATATATATATATATATATATATATATATATATATATATGTGTGTGTGTGTGTGTGTGCGTGCGTGTGTTCTGTCTCCCGAGTCTTAAGACAAAACTCTGAAGACGATGTGTTGTTCATCAGCAGATTTATTAAAAGTTAAAAGCAAATAAATAGTCATATGATAGTCAGGATAAGAATGTAATAAGGAAGACGAAAAGTGAACATAAACGGAACCAATTGTCTTAATGGATAAAGGAAAGTAGCAAGTTGTTTGCCACAGGAATATATTACAATATTACAGTGTAAGTTCTCAAAAAAGAAGAACATTACATGAAGTTACAATTTGAGAACATTGTCTAAACAGCCTACAGATGGCGAAAGGGTTTATATTTGCAAAGAATGTTTACCCTTACCCCTAGAATACTAACCATTAGTATATAGTACCCAGCGCAAATTTTCCTATTTTTAACTACAATTTTCACTACCCGATTTTCTTACCCAAATAATATGTTTTTCTGTTCCTATTAATGTTAACTGAAAGTACAAATTTTGAAGTGCCTTCATGTAAAATATTTCAAATAAAGATTTATATTTAATATTTTTTGTTGATATTTTGAAAATCGGGTATGATATACCCATGGTTAGTAGTGGTGTAACTTTAATTGATGTTTAGTGTTTTAGGGTTAAAATTGTTATATTCCAAAAATACCTTGTTAAACCTATATTTTTTTTTGTAAAATACATGGGATGGAGTCTACATTGCTATGTCAATCACCCAATTAGCGTAGCCTAACCACCCTGAAAATCTGCATTCAGAATCACTGGTTCTTACTGGGCTCGAATACTGACCATTGGCATTGCTTGGAAAGATTTAACTGTATTACTCACAAATTATGTACTTATTAAATCAGAAATAAGCAGAAATATATAAACAGCCTCCTACGCTCGAAATTCAATACAAACGCGAATTTGTCATTAGATACATTTACCGATATAGGCGAACTAAGGACATTAAAACCCAGATGTTTCACATACATATATATATATATATATGTAGGTATATATATATATGTAGGTATATATATATATTACCTTTTCATTATATATATATATATATATATATATATATATATATATATATATATATATATATATATTAGAAGGAACCAGAAACTCAACCCAAAACAAAAAAAGAAAGGATAAACCTTTACTCCTATTCGAATAAAAAAATAGATACACACACATACGCATATATATATATATATATATATATATATATATATATATATATATATATATATATAATCTATGGGTTAATTAGTAAAACTTGTGTCAGTAAATCATTATTATCTCCACCACCCCAAGTTCTTAGAATCTAAAAATATTTTCTGGCTTTAAATAACCTTCAAAAAGTTGATGAGCCTTAAAATACAAATCAATCAATATATATATATATATATATATATATATATATATATATATATATATATATATATATATATAAGATTACTTAACATTTAAATATATTTTTTTTTAGTTTTCCTCGACTCCGAAGTTGCTTAATATCCGTTCTTCAGGGGGATCTGGTTTTAAATAAAATTTCCAAATTTTTCAATTTGTTCCGCGTTTTTTTTCAATATTATATCTTATATATATATATATATATATATATATATATATATATATATATATAATCAATTCACCCCAAGCAATGCCACTAAGACACAAGTTGCTGCTGGCTGCTGGGAGGAAAGAGAATGAAAAGACTTTAGAAGGAACCAGAAACTCAACCCAAAACAAAAAAAGAAAGGATAAACCTTTACTCCTATTCGAATAAAAAAGTAAATACACACACATACACACACACATACACACGCACGCACACACACATATATATTAGATAAAATCGATTGAATCCAACAAATATTTTAATTTATTTTCTGTTTATACCTTATTTTTAGGGATACAACATATTTGAGTAAATGGTCTGTTTTTAATTAAACAGTATTAATTACATTTACCAGCTTGAATGTTCGAGAAATTTTGTAGAAAATATGCGTTCTCCGACAGAACTTGAAGCTGTATCCCATAAGGAAAGCGTCATATAGCCTGACATGCTGTTAACCATTCAGCCACAGAGAACTTTCCGGTTAGCCATGTCCAAATTACTTCTTATAAACATACATCATCGATGATCTTGCTCGATAATCCTAACATAAATAACATGAAGGACTGACTTTTGCGGCGTATTTTCGAAGACATGAAGAAATATTTAGTCAGGAATGCAGTGACTGGGAAGAATATAAGAAAAAAACAGGTTGTTGTTAAGAAAAAATAACTCCAATAGACAACAAAAAGTACTGCAATTATATTTTACCGAGAAAACCAGGTGGAATAGGTTTTGAAGACACAGTACACTTTCTGACAAAACATTTTAGCGACAAGTGTTCTCTGTTCCATGCTCGTTCGAAGTGCATTAATTTAACCAAAAAAGAGGATGAAGATTTTGTACCGTCAACAGAGAATGTGAACAATTTAAACTAAAAGGAAATGACTCTGGATATGTTTAAGGGATTCATTTTTCTTACAGCGAAAAAGGTGCTGAAGTTCGAACGAAAATCTTAGCAAAGATTGAACATCGATTGCTAAACAATGCTAAGTCTAAAACATGTGTCTGAAAAACTTCAGAATAAAGAATGTGCATTGATAAAATCTAAGGAAAAATACACAAAATAGGAATATAAAACTTTGTTTCAAATGTAGAAAATTACATCTTGGAAAAGACTTTCCATGGAAAAATGAAGAATGCTATAACTTTGGTAAAAAACGTATATATCAGATCACATTGCAGAACTAAAGCAAAATCATTTTCGCAGGAAGAAATTAATAAACAATATTGCAACGGAAAAATAGTCACACGAAACAAAAGGAAATTTGTTAACATGCAAATCAATAATATGGGAGGAAAAATGTTACTAGATAGTGGTACTGACATTTCAATAGTAAATGAAAACACATGGAAAGAAATTGAAAATCTTTTATTAAAAAGAACTTACAAAGTCGCAACTTCAAATTCTGTCGAGAAATTATTTTGCGGGGTGTATTAACATGTGGAGTTTGTTTTTGAAATAAGCAGGTAAAAACAAAAGCTTATGTTCTAAGAAAAGCGACGAATCTATTCGGTATGGACTGGATGGAACTATTCGAACTCTGGAATTTGCCGATAAGCGCTTATTGTAAAAATGTAAGTGGACAAGCGACAAATTTAAAGTCACAGCGATAAAACTGAAGGAAGAATTTAAAAAGAATATTTTTCCTGATGTTCTGTCTAATGAACTGGGTCGATTTTCAAGATTCAAGGCGAATGTTCGATGTCAGTATTTAAACCGAAATGGAGTGTACCATTCGCAGCATTAGAACAAGTAAACGAAGAGTTGGACAGACTAGAAAGAATTGGTGTTTGCAGAAAATAAACCATTCGTACTGGGCTGCACTGGTGATGTAGGTAAAAAAAAAAAAAATGACAAAATTCGTATCTGTGCGGATTTATCGAATGAATTAAATAGTTGTCTCGAAACACACACTTGCCCATGACCAAGTCCAGAAGAAAGATTTGCTAAGTTGAATGGCGGTAAAAATATTTTCAAAGCTGGATCTCTCAGAAGCATATTTACGAATTCAGATTGAAAATCAAAGTTCTGAATTAACGACCATAAATACACACAGTTGTTTAAACAACTTCCTTTTGGCATAAAAGTAGCATCATTTATTTTTCAACAAGCCATGGAAACCACGCTGGTTGACTGTAATTTCGCATTGGCGTATCTGAACGAAATTTTGATCAAGAGTGTGTCGAAACAAGATCATTTTGGGAATGTCAAAACAATTATGCAAAAACTAAGAGAATACAGATTCAAGCTTAGTGAAGAAAAATGTGAATTGTTTTTGCCAAAAATAAAATATCTGGGTCAAATTATCGATAAAATGATAGGAAACCAGATCTGTCGAGGTCAAATGCCATTAGAAATATACATACACCAATAAACTAACTACATTACAAGATTTTTTTAGGGCTGGCTAATTATTATCGAATTTATGTACATAATTGTTATATTCCGTGCTAATAGGAATATATGTTTGAAAAACAAGGTGGCTAAAATAAGTAAAGGTTTACTGTAAAAAAAGAAAGAAAAAAATACTACAATAAGAATAAAGGTAACAAGGTCGTCGCAAGTCAATCCAGTAGTGAGTGCTACTATTGGAAGCTCGGTAGTTCTCGTGTAAGTCTGAGTCGTTCTCAACAGATCCCAGCTAGACAATATTTACCAACCTCCCCACGGGGTAGGATGTGGCACAATGTGGGGCAATACGAGCCCTTAGGCTCGGCCAAAAATTCCCCGTAAACCCCACATACACAGTTTTGGGTCTGTCTACCTCCCCGGACGGGACTCTGCCCTTCGGCATAGCCTCTTTGGCATAGCCTCTTCGGGTTCCTTTCTTTCCGAAGGCAGAAACTTCGACAACAGCTAAGAGCTGACTAAAAAATCCCAGCTAGTCTCTGTAGTCTGTTACCTTACAGATACTTATAGTTAGTTACTAACTATAGTATAGTCACTCGTGGGGGGTGACAGGTTATTCCATTACATCAATAATATATATAATTTAATAGCTACACTTAATCTACTGAATAAAAGAGGAAAGCGGAATTGGGATAATAAATACCAAAAAGAGTTTGACGAGATAGAAAAAAGATCTTACGTCTGATTTATCGTTAGCGCACTAGAATCCAAAAGCACAAATTGTAGTCGCGTCAGATGTTAGTGATTACGGTGTTGGAGCGGCGATTTTACACAAATACGATGGTGGGAAAATGAAAGTTTTCGCTCAAGCTTCACGTTCACTTCTACCGGCAGAGAAAAATTACAGCCAGATAGAGAAAGAAGCTCTAACAATCATATTCGCTATGAAAAAATTCTATAACTTTATTCATGGAAGAAATTTCACGTTGCAAATTGACCATAAACCGTTATTAGCGACATATAGTTCAAAGAAAGTTATACCTACCCATACAGCTAACAGATTACAGCACTGGGGTACCAACCGTGTAAAACATTAGGACATGCGGGTGGTTTATCTAGGTTAATAACTAGAAATGCAGAACCATTCGAGTACACGATCATAGCAGCGCTAAAAAGCTGGGTGGAAATTAAAAAAACATTCTGTATAAAGTAGTACAGGAATTACCAGTTACACTGGATAAAATAATAAAAAAAACAACAGAAAAGAACGTCTTTATTGCTAAAATAAAGAAGCAATTAAAAGAAAAAAAGAACAGAATCGAGAATTGAACGCATACTCGATATAAAATGGTGTTGTGTGAGGCATGTCGCTAGCAGAATTAATCTGTCTATATTTTTGAGATCAGGTATTTATTCATTATGCCAAGTGTTCTCAAGGACACATGGCATAATGAATAAATACCTCATCTGGCACATGGCACAGTGGATAAAGGCGTTAGTTAGACCCTGTGACAGGACCCAAAGAGTGTGAGTTCAATACCCTGTTAAGGCAGTGGAGAACTTTCAGAGGGAAATTAACAGGCGATAACTGAGAACTGACATCCATTAAAACATAGGACGTGGAACTAGAACAGTCTACCCCAGTGAGCGAAATAAAGGGTTCAGTTCGACATTCCAGCCACCTGAAGAAGGCCGGAGCGTACAACGGTCGAAACATTGTAATAAATATGGCGACAAAGATGAGCACAATAGTCCGAATAATGTAAATAATGGGCAGAATTAATGTTGGCCAGAATGGTAAAATTGGTCTTCGACAAGTTATTGCGAAATCAAAAATCACGAACAGTTAATAAAAGCGACCCCAAGGATGGAAAGGAAACATGGGAAGACGGCATAATTGCAGTTAGAATCGGAAAATTGGTCTACATGATACATTCCAACATAAAAGGTACCAACATCAGCCGAAGAAAAGATTAACTGATGAGAGACCTGAAGAACCGATTAAAATGTTGTACGATATTTTTGATGTGCCAGTAACAAAACAAGTCGTGGAACCAACAACGATAAGTTCAAGGAAACAAATATATACAGAAGAACTAGAAATGGATCCGAGACGGAAACGCTAGAAAGAATAGTACGTTGGTGAACTCTCCAGAAAGTGGAGAGGGAGATACTAATACGAAATAAAATAAAAAATATATTTCTTTAATACAGTACTAATCTCAAAAATGTAAATCCATTAATTCTCTCTCTCTCTATATATATATATATTTGATTTGGGATCAAATACAGATCAAACATGGATCGGAATCCGATAGAATGATAGGATAAAGAACAAATAGGAAACACTTATAAATCTAACATGTTTCGCTTTTATTAAAGCTTCATCAGAGAATGAGATATGGAAAGAAACTTTTCTAGTATTTTTATTTTTGTGTTTGATTTTTATTGGTTTCAACAGACTTCACGCGCATTTGACTTATCAAGCAGCGTTCGTGTGTATAATTTATGGGTGTAATTTTTTCCATATCGCACTTTCTGATAAAGTATAATAAAAGTGAAACAAGTTAGATTTATAAACGTTTCCTATTTGTTCTTTATCCTGTCATATATATATATATATATATATATATATATATATATATATATATATATATATATATATATATTACAATGAATCATTCATACAAAAAGTAGTTTAGTAAAGTTAATGATATAAAATGGCGAAATCCTTTCCCAAAGAAAAATTTTAAAGGTGCATTATTTTTTTCGAAATGTGTTATTGTTAATGGATAAAAACTTTTGGAGCGTGCAGTCGCAACGCTAAGGTTGAATTTTTTGAAAATTTAAGTGAGTGCGTTTTTTACTAATCTGGCTATTCGAGAATTTTTTCGTTGTAGGAGTTTATCAATCAATGTGGCATGAACTAAATTGTTCAATAAATAGAGTAATGTCTCAGTTGTTATCCCGAAAATTTGCACGTCGGATTAGTTCTTTTAAATCAAATATGTGGTGCAGTTCAATTTATATTATAATGAATCATTCAAACAAAAAGTAGATTAGTAAAGTATAAAATGGCGAAATCCCTTCGCAAACAAAATTTTAAAGGTGCATTAACCTACAAATCACTCGATGAATGTTATGATCCTTGTTTTTAAAAATTAAAAGCTGTATAAAGTCTTTCTTTAATACTCAAGTACTTTCAACTGTACATTCAGTCATCTTCAGGGACAGAAATTATTTTGTTTTTGGTAAGATTCAGATAGCATCCGAGACGAAAAAATTAAATGCACGCTCCAAAAGTTTGTATCCGTGAACAATAACACATTTAAAAAAATATATATATTTCGATTCACATTTAATTGAATAGTGTGTTTTTAAACATTGTATCCACTTATTTTAATGGAACTCTAAAATCTTTCTACTGTTATCTGCTCTGAACTTTGATATTCTCTCAATTATAGTGAATTTGGCATGGGTTTTAAAATCGTGTTTTTCTAGACGGAAATATTGTTCTACAGGTAATAATTTTTCATGGGGAGTCGATTTAATTCGATTGCGATGATTATTAATTCTGTAGTGAAAGGGCCATTCAGATTTTCCTATATATTGTTTCTGGCGTAGTGTGCATTCTAGGAAGTAAATTATGTTATGACTTCTACAGTTAGAGTCGTGGTAGATTTTGAAAGTAGATTTAGTGACTGAGCTAGTGAATGAATTCGTGTGTTTAATGTGGTTGCAACATAAGCTTCTTTTGTTGTTACATGGTTGGGAAAATCTTGTTTTTGTTGTTTGTTTATTATGGATTACCTTGTCTCCTGAAATGTTACTACCTATGATTTCTTTTAGGTTCTTAGGTCTACGATATGCTAGAAGGCCGGGTTCTATAACAATTTTTTTTAGGTCTGGTTTGAGATGTAGTATATAATTCTATTCAAAGATTGTTAGATATACCAGACAATAAATGTCTATTATGTTCGATCATGAGCCGTTGTAAACTTCGTATTGTTGCTTTAATTTCGGATGAAAATAAAGACAGATATTGTCCAAAATTTCGATATATTTTTTTATTATATTGTTCTTAGATCTAAGCTTTCGACTCTCATGAGACATCTTCAGAGTGCTTATACGGACATTTAAACCAATATATAATTCTACGTGCATGTCTATGCGGAGTAAATTTCTATTTTTGCTTGTGCTAATCTATAAAAGCAAGAGACACACTGACGTATTATTACAATCAATAAAAACTTGCAACGTTGGTCACTTACGAAAGTAGCGTCTCCGGTTTTATGATGTTAGTCCACAATATATGGGTGGAGATTATTTATTACAGCAGTTACAGCTTACCGTTAATAATCTATAATATCTTTTAAATTGTTTTAGAAAGCAGCCGATCGACAGTCTTGCAAAAAAAAAATGCTGACGATGAATGTTAATGTCTATATATTTGTATTTTGTTTCCAAAAAATGTGTGTTTTTTGGGGGCATTGTTTGCGGAAATTTTGTTTAGTTTCTGAACACAGAGGTATGGGCCCCGTTCGAAGCTATTAGTACTCAATAGGATAGTTCTGTTGGCTTTTTAATGCAAGTGATTCGAACTTTTTTTTTTTTACAACTGCATGTTCTTAATATGTCAAGGCTGGACACAATTCGAGACAGCAAAAGCTATGGACAATAACCCCACAAATTTTGTCCTAAAAAACAAAGGGTTCAAGAAAAACTGAATAAAAAACAAAACACTCCTTGTTAAACATGTATCTGTCCATCTATCTATTGATCTCATTCTGTTCATATCTATCTATCTATCTATCTATCTATCTATCTATCTATCTATCTCAGTCTGTTCTTATCTATCTATCTATCTATCTCTGTTCTTATCTATCTATCTATCTATCTATCTATCTATCTATCTATCTATCTATCTATCTATCTATCTATCTCAGTCTGTTCTTATCTATCTATCTATCTATCTATCTATCTATCTATCTATCTGTCTATCTATCTATCTATCTCAGTCTGTTCAAATCTATGTATCTATCTTATTCTATTCGTATCTATCTATCTATCTATCTATCTATCTATCTATCTATCTATCTCAGTCTGTTCAAATCTATGTATCTATCTTATTCTATTCGTATCAATCTATCTATGTAATTATGTTCATATCTATCTATCTATCTATCTATCTATCTATCTATCTATCTATCTATCTATCTATGTCCATATCTTTCTCATTCTGTTCATATCTATCTATCTATCTATCTATCTATCTATCTATCTATCTATCTATCTCAGTCTGTTATTATCTATCTATCTATCTATCTATCTATCTATCTATCTATCTATCTATCTATCTATCTATCTACAGTTCGTCTGAAATTATTATCCAAATCACATTTTGTCAAATTTTAAATGCATTAATTTAGATGCCAAAAAAAAGCTTGAATTAGATTTTTCTGTAGTTTTAACATGTTTTATAAAATTTATTGCATTTATTATAAAAACTGAAATCTTAAGTTATTATGCAAAGCCATAACATCATTTTTACTGCAATAACTAGGAAATAAAATCATCAACAATTGATCAACACCTCTTACAGAACAAATAACAATCATATATGATAAATCTTTGAAGCATTTTCATCTTAATATAGTAACCTCAATACCAGCCAGAAGTTAATAGTATGACTCATTACTGCCTAACAACGTCGACTCATCTTCATGACAACTCAACTCAAGGACAATTCACCACCAGCCTACTCAGCGTGAGGACAACTCAACGACATGAAAATTATGAAATTCTTTCGTCGACTTTTTAAAACCGAATAAAAATAATAAAGATCATTTTTTTAATACATGACTTTATTTTTAATTTTAAATTTATTGAAAACTGTATGCAATTCCCCTGAAATATTCAGTTGGAAATCGTTATAGAAAAAACAATCTGAAAGTTTCTTTTGTCTGCCTTCATAGATATTTTTTTTTCAAATTAGGGATGACCTCCAATTAATTGCACGAAAAATACATTTCGGTTTCTTTGCAGTTTTTACAACCCTGTAAGGAATCTCCCTATTTTGTGCTGCTCCCAAGCTGTGTGAAGTCTTCTATTTGCTTCAGCAAGGTTATTTCCCAGATCTTGAAAATTAAACGCCAGTCAGCCAAATAGGCTGTTGTCATTTATAAATCATAAAGAGAAACAGCCAAAAATTTAAAATCTCTACGACACAAAGCCGATCTAAAATATGTGCACACAAGGACAGCCGACATCGGCCTGAAGCTATGAATTCGATGCAAGCGTTCAGTTGTCCTTGCGCTAAATAGGCTGGTGGTGAGTTGTCACGGAGATGAGTTTTACATCTTTTGTCCTTCTCGACTCCCTCAATTCAGCCTGTTCAAAGACCTGAGCATTGGTCAAAAGTGGTTGTTTCGCTATGATTCGTTTTAGATTTACTTACATTATTTACGTTGTACGGACCGTTGTCATCATCTTTATTGCGGTTTTCACGACGTTTCGGCCGTTGCACGCTCTTCAGGTGATTGGAATTTCGAACTGAAACATTTATCCCGTCCACAGGGATTTGGACTCACAAGGAGTTGTGAGTTCTAACCTAAATATACAGCCGTGGTGAACAAAACCTTGGAGAGTTGAGTCAAAGTTTAACTGAGACATCAGGAAGAGGCATGGCATGTGGAACTAGAAAAATCTACACCGTAAATTCCAATCAACTAAATAAGGCCAGAGCATACAACAGCCGAAACGTCATGAACATAACAATAAAGATGAGTACAATAGTCCGAACAATAAAAACAGTGTAAATAATTACAATATTTCATCTCCGAAATATTAGATAGATATAGAAGAAGGCCGGAATGTACAACTGTCAAAACGTCGGGGATATGGCAATAAAGATGAGGACAACAGTCCGAACAATGCAAATAGTGTAAATAGTTACAATACCTCATCTCAGAAATATAGACTGTGAATATGGCAATAAAGATGAGGACAACAGTCCAAACAATGTAAATAGTGTAAATAGTTACAATACCTCATCTCAGAAATATAGACAGCGAATATGGCAATAAAGATGAGGACAACAGCCCGAACAATGTAAATAGTGTAAATAGGTAAGACCTCATCTCAGAAATATAGAATGTAAATATGGCAATAAAGATGAGGACAACAGTCCGAACAATGTAAATAGTGTAAATAGTTACAATACCTCATCTCAGAAATATAGACTGTGAATATGGAAATAAAGATGAGGACAACAGTCCGAACAATGTAAATAGTGTAAATAGTTACACTATCTCATCTCAGAAATATAGACTGTGAATATGGCAATAAAGATGAGGACAACAGTCCGAACAATGTAAATAGTGTAAATAGTTACACTATCTCATCTCAGAAATATAGACTGTGAATATCATTTTAGTTTAAGTTCTTTTCGAGGAGACAAGTTCTTAAAGCCTTTTCCTTTGTCTCTAGCTCTATTTTCATCAGCTCTTTTTATCATTGGACGATCTCTGCGAAGCTCTTTGATATTCTTTGATGGGAACATTCCCTCATTTAACTTTATTTTCTGTTTTTAAACATTTGTTTGATCGTTTCCATTACACATGTTTCAACATATATTACGGAAAAACAAAATAAATATTTTTTATTAGATATCAGAATTTGTCTTAAACAAATATTTGTTTAATCTGAATAATAAGTTCAGACTGCAGTTTTTATAATAAATCAATGATTTTAATTAAACCTGTTAAAACTGCCTACAAATTTAACTTTAAACTTTTAAGCTTTCAGGTCTGACTTAATCGATTAAAATTTGGCAAAAATGGTTCAAAGAATTTCGATCTATTGAGGTTTACGTGATGTACACAATAACTCCAGACGAACTCTATCTATCTATCTATGCGTAACGTGCATGCATATATATATATATATATATATATATATATATATATATATATATATATATATATATATATATATATATATGTGTGTGTGTGTGTGTGTGTGTGTGTACGTATGTATTAAATAGAAACATTGTTCAATTGTTCATTGTATCAATCTAGATAAAACATTCAAAACTCCTCAGTATATAAAATATGCATTGCCACCTGGGAATACACGCAATGACTCATCTTCATTTTTCTTAGTTTGAAAATCTATCTATCTATCTATCTATCTATCTATCTATCTATCTATCTATAAACAAAAACCTGCTTCGTATTTTACGGTGATTTTTCGTGTCATGCAGAAAATGACTGGAACCTACTAGAATACGCATATCGATTGTCGTCTGTCGTTTGAAAATCATGAAAGCAAACAAGACAAGTTCGATAATAAAAGGAAAATGTCGAGCGTGCAGCTGATTACATAAAAAAAATCATTTTGACATTTTTCTTTGGATATTTAATTTTGAAACCAATATATCACGACCCCTTTTTATTTTCATTTGATTTTTTAAATCAGCAACCCGAACAGACGCACGCACGCACGCACGCACAAGTACGTACATACATACATCTATATACATATATATATATTAGGTTGGTGCAAAAATAATGACGTAATAATGTCGTTTTTTGACGTTAAAAATACGTCAAAAAACGACATTATTACGTCATTATTTTTGCCCCAACCTAATATATATATATATATATATATATATATATATATATATATATATATATATATATATATTATTTTATTTGAAACCTTTTTTAAAACCAGCGACCCCGAAGCAAGACAATTAATAAACATATAAATAGAATACGCATATCCTTAAATACATTTTGTGTGTCTTTGTGCACACACACACACACACACACACACACACATATATATATATATATATATATATATATATATATATATATATATAATACAGGCCCAAAATTTGAAGCCACATTGGATTTCAAAGAATCGCTTAAAACTTGAAGATTGCCCACCTTTTTCAAAACTAATTTATTAGCTCGCTTCAGGCCAGAGGGATTCTCTCTTCCTGAAGTGTTTTATCATATATTCAATAGTAATATCAAAATTAATGCATTACAGGTTAAAGTTTCCTTAAAAATTTTAGCTCTTTTCGCCTAATCTACTTTGCTGGCCAATGGTAATTTTAGGCAAACCCTAATCTAATAAATTGATGGTTGGATGCCTTTTTCAAAACTAATTTACTAGCTTGTTTCAGGCCAGAGGGGCTTTCTTTTCCTGAGGGGTTTTATCATATACTCAACAACAACAATAATAATAATAACGAAATTAATCTATTGCTACAAAAAACTTTCCTTAAAATATGCCCTGTTGGCTTATGGTAATCTTAGGGTTGGCGGATTTTCAATTTTAAAAAGCCCTCTAAATTGGATGTACTAGTGGGTTAAATAGTTTCAGCATTCTAACTTGGCGGGAATTAATTGAACCAAAGAAGGCATGAAACTTACTAGTTATTAACTCCAGAGGGTCACCACAACTTTTTGGCTTATAGTACATCTGTATTTTTGGTCTTTATTTTTTGTGGTAAGCGAGGAGTTTAATTTGTTTTTATTGTATTAGGTTTCTTATCATTTTTTCGTTTAGATTCCGCTTACTGTGTAATTCGTTTCTGTAGAATAGTTTATGATACTTTTATGCTTTTTATATGTTTTTATATCATTATACGTTATGTTTTTATGATATGATTTTATGCTATGTTTTTATGATATAATTTTTAACATATGATTTTATCAAGTATGATCATTTTTCTTTAGAATAATTTATCATTACTATTTTTTTTACATTGTTATTCATTTTTATATTATTGTTCCTTTTAATTTTTTCAAAGGTTAATTTATTTATTAGTTTTGTAGATAGGAAAATTAATGTTAATTATGTTTGTTTTATAATTTTGAGTTCGTTGTAAAATATTGCGGGTGGAAAGGGGATATTAAATAGGATTTATTCATTCGATTACTTTTGATGGTCATTATACGTCTGCTTGGGTATTCACCGTTGTAGTTATGTAGGCGTCGGTCGAAGTTGTTTTGTTTTTCTTTTTATAGAAGGAGGTTTTAAAGTTTTCATTATTTGAATCAGTCTGTTATTTAGGTATAGCTTATATGTTAAATTCAGGACTGAGATATTGTCGAGGGTTATTCGCAGATTTTTGAATTCCTATTGTTAGTAAGAATATATATATATATATATATATATATATATATATATATATATATATATATATATATATTATAAAAGGCTCAAACACTAATATTCCATGGTTATAATTTATTACATTGGAATCGTAATCACGATCCAATTCATCAGACCTACAAACTCAAAAAGAAAGCGGAAAGTATAAATCCGGGTATAAAAAAACAAATTTTAGTGAGAGTGTATGTGTGGGAGTGGGAAACAAGTGTGAGGGGGAAATCCAGAGTTATATTTTCCGATTTCTGGAACATTGAGTTCTACCTGGATTCTATCCTCTTGGGAATTATATATATATATATATATATATATATATATATATATATATATATGTAAGGTTGGTGCAAAAATAATGACGTAATAATGTCGTTTTTTGACTTTAAAAAATACGTCAAAAAACGACATTATTACGTCATTATTTTTGCCCCAACCTAATATATATATATATATATATATATATATATATATATTGACCACTAATATTATCTATCTATCTATCTATCTATCTATCTATCTGTCTAATAAATGCGGATGTCAGTGTGTCACACTTTTTCAACTTTGCTCCGAGATGCCGTAGCCCAACATATCATACTATTTTTGGAATCAGTCCGAATTACTGTTTATAAACAACAAATCTTCGACGATTTTGCGATCTGATGAAGCCATATGGATGATATACAATATCGGATATTATTTTTGAAACAAACTTTCATGAAAGTTTTTCCAAATGTCTATAACTTTCGCGATTGCATACCCAAATTCATTACATACTGTCGGCATGGAGAATGCATGGATAAAAACAATTCTTTTCATGTATTTTCTAATCTTCATCTCGAAACTCGGACACAAGGCGGAGAATATCAAATCTTAAGCGATTTTTTTTAAAAAAGTCACTCAGTTTCTTTCTTTTTTAGTCCCAAGCAACGCTAGCTTAGCAAAATAATATAAGATTTCATTATTTTAAACACATCCAAATTTATACAATCACATCACATTTTTCGTTATCCATCTGATGAAGCCATATAGGCGAAATGCATTATCGAATATTATTTTCGAAACATACTTTCTTGAACGTTTTTCCAAATATCAATAACTTATAACTTTGTCGGAATTACATAACCAAATTTTTCACAGGCATTTCAATGGAACTAAACTTCCGTAGAATTCTTGAATACAGTGGAAACGAAACAGATTTAGTCACTCCTTTTGTTTAAATTTGGTTAATTCACAACTGACATCAGTGTGGCTTCTTCTTCTTCTTCTCCTTCTTCTTCTTCTTCCGGACACTGTGATTTAATAGAATTATTATCAGATGAATAGCAAGTTAGTCTACGCGATAATGTGGTAATTGTGTAAGCAATGTATGTTATGTGAATTTTTATTTTGAGAGAAACGTTTTCCAAGTCAGCATGAAAATTAATTTTACTTGTAAACAGTCGCAAAAAGATGCAACTCTGATCTAAAATGAGAAATCGATTATCCAATAAAATTTGTTTGACACATCAAAAGAATAGGAAATAGATTAAAGACATTGAAAGATCGGGGGTTATGAATTCTACTCTCTTCGAGGAAGGAATACCTGTGAGCAAAAATTCCCCTCTCACAAAAGAAATGTCACGTACACCAAGGTCAGCCCCACTCCTACGAAAAACAAAACAAAAAACAACAACAACAGCAATAATAAAAACGAAACAAAAACAATGACAGCAACAACAACAACAATAACACATCTGTTGCTCCAAAACGTCTAACAAGACATAACAGCTGTGACCGAAAAGGCAAAAATCATACAACAAAGGATAACCGGATCGGCGACTCTCATTATTACATTCTCGAGGTTCTGGACAAAAATCCAGAGACGGATATGCAATATGATAGGTCCTGATCTGGCACCTCTTCTACAGTCACTTTTTCACAGACGTACTGTAGCTTCCCTCTCTCTCTTCTACAAGTATTTTCATGGCAACTGCTCTGACGAGCTGCTTTCACTGTTTCACAAACTTCATAAATTTAAGCGTGCTACTAGGTTGGCATCTCTTTCCCACCCTTTCACTATTGAAACGGTTAAATGTAACAGCCTCTTCTACTCCAGCAGCTTCTTCTCTCGCACTTCCCGACAGTGAAACTCCCTTCTTCCTACTTGCTTCCCTGATAGCTATAATTTTCAAATATTCAAATATAATGTCAGTCGACATCTTCTGATGCCTTAATTCTAATCCCAAACCGACTCTTTATCCTTTTATTCAAACACCCCTCTTTACTCTTATTCTCATTCTCTGTAACCCCTTTTGTGTTAGTGGCACTCCCGACTTACTTAGGGTCAAATGCTAAAAAAAAATAGCTATAATCTTCTAATATAAAAATGGAATGTCAATCGACATGTGAGGCCTTGGTCCTGCTCCTCATCATTCTCTATATCCTTCCCCACCCCCTTTAATCTTGCTTTCACTGACTGTAACCCCTTGTGTGCTAGTGGCACTCCTGTCTTGCTTGGGATGAAATGCTTAAAAAATCTTCAACAGGTATTACTAAAAGTTTTGAGGAATTTAAAGCACGAAATGGCTTTAAAAAAATAAAAGAACATTAGATATTTTGACGCTAGTGATAACCCAGTATAAGGCTCAAGAGCCATTACTATAGTGTTGCTAAATGACTTTGTTTTGAGGACGTAAGAATTGTAGATTATGAGAATATGTCGGATAGATAGAAGTTTGTCCCGGACTTGAAGAGATCGGGGTGGTCGAGGAAAAGCACCATCACGGGGATTTATTTCACAAAGCAGCGGTTCTTGGATGGAAGCTGTCTGAATGGAACATCATTTTTTTTGTACCAGTGGGATACGAAGGTTATGATGATGGATCTTTAATGTGTATGTAGCATGGTGGGTCCTAGAGGTAAAGGTCAGGACTGGTGGGGTTAGGGAAAAACATTTTTCCATAAAAATAGCAACAGAGTAGTGATTGACGTATGACTTTGCTTTTCCGGGGAAGGAAGGTGTCTTTAGGGCGGAAAATAATTTATTGCCACCCAGCTTACTTTTAAACTCCATCAAGGCTGGGTAGAGAGACTTGGGCTGCTTTAGTTCAGATATGGCAGCAATACTCTAGTTTTGATCTGATCTGACTCTTATAAGAAGAGAGTATAGCCAGGAGGAATCAGTTACTTTCTGGAACAATATAAGGAGCCGATTATTTTTCCAGAGTCTTCAGCGATGGATCGTATATATGATTTCCACTTGAGATGATGAGGTTTTTTAGTTTCTAGTGGAGTGATTTTAAGGGATCCGGCGAGACATGGCAAAAACATAACTAATTTGAAAGATGAGTTAATATGTTCAAATAACCCATATTATTGGATAATACCTTATATCCTGTCGAAAATGCCGCTAATCTGTCTGTCTGTC
The DNA here is from genome assembly GCA_963932145.1 of Acanthosepion lycidas. NCBI lineage: Eukaryota > Metazoa > Mollusca > Cephalopoda > Sepiida > Sepiidae > Acanthosepion > Acanthosepion lycidas. Next base: position 11,369,960 of record OZ010596.1, read on the forward strand.
TGTCTCTTTTTCTCTCTCTCTCTCTGTCTCTCTCTGTGTCTCTCTCTCTCTCTCTCTCTATATATATATATATATATATATATATATATATATAAATTCATGAATCATTCATACAAAAAACAAATATAGAGGTTAATGATTTAAATGGCGAGAATACATCGACGCAAGCTTTATAAATAAGAAACATCAACCCCGAACCTTTATATGAATGATATGATCCCCGTTTATAAATTCCAGTTGCATGAGGTCTTTTTAATTTTTACAAGCTTTCGTCTGTTCCTACAGACATCATCAGGTATGGAAGTAGATTTTGTTCTTGTTTTAACTTCTCAGTAATAAGAGGACAACGAAAATAGAGATGTAATCCGAAAAAATGCTATGAGAAATGTGTTATTGTTTTGGAACGTGCGGTCGCAACGCTGAGTTTTAATTTAAATTTTAAGGTTGTGCGTTTTTGTACAAATATAGCAATAAAAGAATTCTTTTTTACTGGTAGATTTTCCGTGAATATGGCATGAACTATATTGTTCAATAATTACATAATTATATATATGAGGCGAATCGAGTCCTCTCAGTCACTGTGTGTTTATCTAAAAATAAATACGCTAAAATTCACTTTCATCCCTGCCGACGGCTTAGTGGCAGAATCTCCAGGTTTCGATCCTACCTAGAGGCAACCGGACGTCTAGCCACACTGAAGAGCTGTGATACAGCGAAACAGTCTGTCTGTGGATGACACCATATATAGGCTCCTGAAAAATTAATTTCTGTTGAGCTCTCTGCGGGAGGAAATGTGGATTTGTAAACAGTGACTATTACGGCTAATATAGCAAGACTCTTCGATAAAGCGAATCGAGTCGTCTCAGTTACTGTGTATTTATCTAAAAATAAATACGCTAGAAATTCACCTTCGTCCAATCGGACGTCTAGCCACACTGAAGAGCTGTGATACAGCGAAACAGTCTGTCTGCGGATGACTATATATATATATATATATATATATATATATATATATATATATATATCAACTTTGCATTAAAAAATTGTCAGATTTAAAAGGCCATGTCTATTCAAAGCACAATTATATCTTGTGATTAACATATGTGTTGGAATACAGCCTCTAGGAGTAACGTTGAAAATGTTGTGACCAAGTAAATGGTTAAGTACACGAGAAGAGTATTAAACGACTAGAAAGAGTGTCTCGAATGAACGAGCATTCAATCTATTCACTGTTCACTGTTCCACGAACCTTCTCTCCTACTAAACTTATAGTAGGCGGAAGAGTCTAAAATAGACTCTTAGAGGGAGGCCATAAAAATACTCGGCGGCGAAATGGTAGGTATCATCATTATCATCATCATCATCATCATCATTATTTCTCTCCCCCTCTCTCTTTATATATATATATATATATATATATTTGGTTTGATTGATGTGAGTTAACCAAATATGTTAGCTCTCTCTCTGATATTGAGCGCTTTCTAATAAGTACCGCGCATATAATATCTAAATAATAATATAATACATACATATATATATATATATATATATATATATATATATATGTTTATATTTATATACAAGCATTTTTCACAGACACAAAACACACACACACATACACACATACATACATATATATATATATATATATTAATACATATGCATATACCAACAACCGTAGTTCGTGAATGATAAGTTGTTAAAACCACGAAACTTTAAGTTGCACTTTGAAGGTAGGTATACGTATATTTATTAATATATACTTCTTAGCTCTGCCTAACGACATTGAGCACTCTTTTGTTTACACCTTAAAATAAATTGACTAAATATTTATTCGCTTTCCTATGTATGCACGCTAACGCCCGTATATACGGTTGCTAATATCTAGTTATTTGATTTATCTACGTCAATATATATATATATATATATATATATATATATATATATATATATATATATATATGAACTTCTTAATTGTCTCTAACGACATTGAGCACTGTTTTGTTTACACCTTAAATTAAATTGACTAAATATTTATTCGCTTACCTGTGTATGCACGCTAACGCACGTATATACGGTTGCTGATATGTAGTAATTGATTTATATCCGCATTTATACACACACACACACACACACACACATATATATATATATATATATTTATATATATGTCTGTGTGTGTATGCGTGAATAAAGACAATAGGTAAGCTTATCTTACCCGACGCGTTTCATCCTCTAATGGACTTAATACACATTTAATGTAGTTTGACAAGCATTTAAAATATAAGAAAAAATGTCGTTAATTTTTCATAATTTTCAATTTACGAACGTTCATACATATTCTTCAGGTTAACTGTGAAAGTCAAGGTAAATTAGGAAGGAAGGATGTTATGTGTTGTAATTTAATGTCTAATAAAAGAAAGTGAGGAAATGTTATTTATATTTTGAAATCATTTTGCAATTTTATTATTATTTATACAATTTTAGAGAAATTCATTTATGTAATATCAATTTCCAATAATAGGCTTTGAATTTAATGGTTTTCTTTTAATTTTAAAAACATTTTATCGTTATGCATGCTGGTTTGTGCAAGGAATATTTCTTTTAAGAAAGGAGTTATTTGAAAAAATCCGGTGCGCAGAGTTATATTTTAGTAAGAGTCAATAGCGGCACTGTCAAGAATTTTCCGTCTAATTAACCTCCTTTCTGTTACAAATGTGGCATTCTTAAGATGGAAGTTGTCGTTGAATTTATTCCTATGTATGAACAATGCATTTGGCAAATTCTTGTGTATAATGCCCCTTTTGTGTACTTACCATCGCCTGAAGAAGTACAATCATAGTATTGAAACATGAAAGCTTTTGTGTAGCGATTTCAAAATGTTTTATTATAATCTCTTATAATAATAATAATAATAATAATAATAATAATAATTATATATATACATATATATATATATATATATATATATATATATATATATATATATATATATAAGAATATAATAAAAAAGGCCCAAACACTAGTTATAATTTATTACATTGGAATCGTAATCACGATCCAATTCATCAGACCTACAAATTCAAAAAGGCTTTTTGAATTTGTAGGTCTGATGAATTGGATCGTGATTACGATTCCAATATATATATATATATATATATATATATATATATATATATATATATATATATATATATTAGGTTAGTGCAAAAATAATGACGTAATAATGTCGTTTTTTGACGTATTTTTTAACGTCAAAAACGACATTATTACGTCATTATTTTTGCACCAACCTAATATATATATATGTATGTATGCACTACCTCCATAATTTTGTTGAATTAGGTCCACATTGTGATACAGAAGGAAAATGTAGATGTTGATCTATTTTATTCAAAGTAGGTACTGCCTACCTTGCCTACCTAGATGGCACGTCTCTGATATAGACTCAACCAGAGTAGCAATATTACTACTACTGGAATAATATAAAAAAATTAAAATATCCGAGCATCCGTATTATTCTTTGTGAAAATATGGAATTCCTTATATTAAAACAAGAATTATTGCTGCAGCGAGAAAATCTAATTGTAGGACGTTATGATCCAAACCGATATTCCCCCCCTCTCTAGTTTCTTTTCCCCCCACCTTCATCTCAACTGGGTCAGCTTTCTTCATTTCCCATGACCGTATTTATGTTAACCTTTACCCTCTCCCTTACTGAGAGAGCCACATGATTTTGTCTAGAGGCAGAATACTACGGCCTCTCTTAAATCATTTTAGGGTTTGACGGGTCCAGCTAACATCAGTTATCTTTATTTTTTTTTTTTTTTGTTATTTTAGTTTGTTTTGGGGCTCATCCCCTTCCCGTCATTGTATATCATTAATATATTTTTATGTATAGGATTTTATAATCATGAAATGTTTTTGTCATATTTTTTGTAGGTCCCCTGAGAGTATGCGGTATTATGGTATATGGAGAATTAAGTGGCGATGGATGGGTTCTTGCTGTGGATGTTCAAATTGTAACGAGTGAATAGGTCATAAATCGGATTAGTTAGGTATAAGATAAGAAATGACGATCAGCCTCAACTCTTTCCACCTTTTAGGCCTTGTGCCAAAATTGTATTTTTTATATACAATAAATATTGCATAATTGTAGTACGAGAATGTTTGGTCATTTTTTTCGAATACCGGCTCACGTGTGCGTGTCTGACCAGGCATTCTAAGTGAACAGCTTACATCCTTTTCAGTTTCCCTGTCATCTAAGTACACCCTTGTGCAAATTGAAACAACCGCTTTAGTTTTCTTTCTTTCACCATACGGTCAGTATTAGACCCACTGGAGTGACAGGGTGTAATCGATTTCCATTTTTTTTTGCAGTAGCGTGCAGTAATATGAATCTATTTTCGTGGTGTATGATGAAATTTGTTTAGCCTTGAAAAATATTGCGTCATTCATGAATACATTAGATTTTTATCACGCCCAGACACTACTGTCTCGACTGTCCATTAGTTGCCCAATGTCCATTGTCTGCGAAGTACGTTACTCCAAGGAAGTGTACGAAAATTGTAACGCTGCACAAACATACTGGCAAGCCTTACCAGTGAGCAAATCAAAGTACTATAGACTGGCCTGGAAACTCTTGATTTAAAACTAATTGAGAATCTGTGGTCAATCTGCAAGAAACGACTTCGTGGAATGGATATACGGTGTACTAACTAAAAATATTTTCCTCAGATCAGGTCATTTGCAGTGATGTGCAGTAATATGAATCTATTTATTTTCGAGGTGTATAATGAAATTTGTTTGGCCTTGAAAAATTTTGCGTCATCCGTGATTGCATCAGATTTTTTATCACGCCCTGACACTATTGTTTTGACTGTCGATTAGTTGTCTTACGGCCATTGTCTGCGATGGACATTATTCCAAGGAAAGGTAAGAAAATTGTAACGCTGCACGAAAACACTGGCAAGCCTTACCAGTAAGAAAATCAAAGTACTATAGACTGGCCCGGAAATTCTCCTGATTTAAATCCAATCGAGAATCTGTGGTCAATCTGCAAGGAACGACTTCGTGGAATGGAAACAGGAAGTACTAACATGTGCACTGGGTCATGTTTCATTGAAAAAATACGAAAATAGTAATTAACGGAATTATTCGTTTTGTTTCAATTAATTTACACAAGGGTGTAGTGATCATGACCCTCCACATGATCCTGCATAATTAATTTGCACAAGGGTGTATATTCAGCATCCTTAGTATCCATTGCTCTTCTAGTGGAACGTATTTTAAGATATATTTTTTATACCAGATATACTGTATTTTAACGCGACGTAGAAACACATATTGCATTTAATGTTAATATAGATCTGGTATAAGAAAATATGACTTAAAATATCTTCCACACGTGAAACAATGGGCAGAAACAGGTTAGCCTTCTTCGTTCATTTTGCCTTTTCATTATGCAGAAATATTCTAAAGCCACATTTAAAGAATTAATCTTCTAACACCACAAGATTGTATCCGGAACAAAACGAGAAACGCTCTTCTTCTTGCATGACTCAGTAGAGTTTTAAAGAAATAAAATACCATTCAAACGATTGTACACAACTTCAGTCTAAAGCACTTGAACTGTGTCGCCAGACAATCGAGATTCAGTGCAGAATATGGCGGAATAAACACTTTTGTATCTGCGTTGTCGTAAATTTCACACGGTAGCCGTACCAGTCACTGGTTAGGACTATAAACAAATGATTTCTGTTGAAATCTTTTGAGGCTCGGTGAACTGCCGGGTGTGGCCATTTTGTGCTTTCTTGGCGGGAAGAAAAGGGTGATGAAGTGAATAAAGAATTGAACGATAGGAAAACGAGCACTGAGGCGTGCAGACAAGAGTGTGCGAGCAAGCGAAGAATTATCACTTATTAAAAGTCGGTTCAGTAGTGAAAATGCTTTGATGTTTGTGCGAGGAACATCGCTTAAATCAAACAAAATAAAAAAGGGTCTTAAAAAATAGGGTAAAATGGAGAAAAGATACCTGGTTCTACCATGCATTTTTTTTTGCTAGTGGCAGGGGGAAACTGGAGCAAAGTCCTTTATGAAAATGAATGCTTCCTTTTTTTTTAACGAAAAAAACAACTTATTTCGTCTAAAATAATTTTAATAATTAATTCTCGACAGACCATTTTTAACACGTTGACTGCCAATATACAGGATAAAAATTGTTGTCCAAATGAAAATAATACAGGCATTTCATTTAAATAGATATAGAGGGTGCGATGGATAGATTGTCGTCCAAATGACGCAAAAATGAAAACAAAACTGACATTTCATTCTAACAGATATACAGGGTGCGATTTGGGTACCTCTAGGTGGTGTAATGGTTAGCAATTATTGCGACTGTGTAGTGAGTTCGATCCTTACTGGGTACCCCATACTTTCGGCATTGTGCCACATCTGAGCTACTCTTGGAAAATCGCTGTACAGGGTGCGATGGATAAATTATCGTCTAAATGCCGCAAAAATAAAAACAAAACTGACATTTCATTATAACAGATGCGATGAATAAATTGTCGTCGAAATGACATGAAAATAAAACTGTCATTTTATTATAACAGACAACGGATGCGATGAATAAATTGTCGTCGAAATGACGCAAAAATGAAAATAAAACTGGCATTTTATTATAACAGACATAACGGGTGCGATGAATAAATTGTCGTCGAAATGACGCAAAATGAAAATAAAACTGACATTTTATTATAACAGACAACGGATGCGATGAATAAATTGTCGTCGAAATGACGCAAAAATGAAAATAAAACTGGCATTTTATTATAACAGACATAACGGGTGCGATGAATAAATTGTCGTCGAAATGACGCAAAATGAAAATAAAACTGTCATTTTATTATAACAGACAACGGATGCGATGAATAAATTGTCGTCGAAATGACGCAAAAATGAAAATAAAACTGACATTTTATTATAACAGACAACGGATGCGATGAATAAATTGTCGTCGAAATGACGCAAAAATGAAAATAAAACTGGCATTTTATTATAACAGACAACGGATGCGATGAATAAATTGTCGTCGAAATGACGCAAAAATGAAAATAAAACTGGCATTTTATTATAACAGACAACGGATGCGATGAATAAATTGTCGTCTAAATGACGCAAAAATGAAAATTAAACTGACATTTTATTATAACAGACATAACGGGTGCGATGAATAAATTGTCGTCGAAATGACGCAAAAATGAAAATTAAACTGACATTTCATTATTACCGATATATTTACCAATTATTACACACAAATATCTTGAAATACTAAAGAGAAAATTTATTCAATAAATTCGTCATTGGCTTCAACCATGGCCTCCGACCTCGGAATCTCCTGCAACGCTTCTGGACGGTCTCCGTGTTTAAGTTGTTGAATGCTACCATAAGCCTCGCCTTCAGTTTATCTTTGGTGTTACAAGGAGTTTTGTTGGTCTCTGGTTCAACTGCGCCCCATACATAATAAACAAGAAGGTTGCAGTCTAGGGAGTAATGTGGCCAGGTGTAAGGGGTGATGTTGTCGCAGAAATTGTATGATAGCCATGACTGGGTTCTGCAGCTTGTGTGACATGGTGCAAAGTCCTGTTACCAGACACAGGGTCTTTCAGCAGTCACCCTCTTTAACCAGGTCAACACTACCTCCTCAAAGCACTTGTTGTATGCCTCCGTGTTGAGTCTGTGGGAAGATGAATGGAGACATAACTTCGTCATCACTCATGAACACTCCAAACATTTTCGTAATCACCATTTTCTTTATGCTAAGTGTAAGACCAAATACGTTACATGCAGCAGAGAAACGATTTATTAAATGTTGGGTTTCCTCAAAGAATTTCGCTACAAGAGCCGTATCATCAGCAAACAATAAATCACGAATAATATGCGTTCGAAGGTGGGTGTTGGCTTTGAAGCTCTGATGATTGAAGAGACCACCAATTGTTCGAAACTGAAACTTGACGCCACTCTCTGTGTCTGCGAATGCATATTTCAGCATCACCGAGAAGAAAAGGGCAAAAAGGACAGGGGCCATGACACAACCTTGCTTGGTGGCATTTGTGACATTAAAGGATATATATATATATATATATATATATATATATATATATATATATATATATATATAATACAATTATTGGTAATCTGTATGGAATTTCCAAGAGAATATAGATAAAAAATTATTATTTTCAAATGTATTCTCAGTTGCCATTTCATGCAACGATTTATGTCCATAATCCGGATGTTAAATTAGGTTATCAAGGGTCCTAATGTCAGTTTATACAACTGAGACAACACACTATTTCATTTATCACTTACTACACAATGATAACTTAACATCTTTCTTTCCCTCCACTCTCTCAATATGAAATCATTAGTCATTATTTTTAAACCTAGAGTAAATTTTCCCATTTTCATTTGGTTTATGGGTCTGAAGATTTGAAGCCGTTTTTTATCGAGTTTAATGAAATAAAATATCACCTATGGTTTTTTAAGTGTCTGCTTGTCATTATATACATATATATATATATATATATATATATATATATATATATATATATATATATATATATATCACTTTCAAAATCTGAAACACATAAGAAAGTTGCCTTCACTACGAGTTGGCGATATCATTTCTGAGGTTAGGAGAAAAATATTGGGAGCCATTTTCTAAAAAAAATATAAGCACACAAAAATCTTCATTGTGCCTAACACATTTTTTTTTACAAAATATAGAAAAAATATACAATCCATGACTATATACTGATTTTGGGTTGGCAGTCGAGAGTTTAGGGAATTTTTCTGGCAATGTTTAACCTTTGTGCATTCAAAAGGACGGGTTATTCATTTGAAACCGCTATTACTGTATACACTTTTGACTTCATCGACAATGTTTATTGCTTTTAAATTTTAAACGGTTTTTAAAAAGCGATCATTATAATTTTAATAAAATCTAAAAATGGATTCATACATTTACTTTATTTTTGAGAATTGGCAAGAAAAACACCATTTATTTATTACATTGAATAAAATCTTGTTCTCATATTTAGTTATATTATGGCAAATAAATATTGCGCTGTCTTCGGTTTACAAATTTTTTATAAGTTTTTATAAATTTTTCGTCGCTTCTCGGGCGAAACCGCGGTGACGCAAGCGAGCCCGGAGACGTCGCCGAGAGCCCCGGGAAGAGTTCTCTCTTCTTCGTAAAGGGCCGTGTCCGTGGAATCGGCTCGTCCAGAGATACTGGAAAGGTACCTGTAGTGCGCCGCGGCTCGGGCGGCGTCCGGTGCTCTTTCGGCGGCCCTGGAAAATCCGTGTCCGGTTTTTGCAGCTCTCGAGTCGGTCCGTATCCACCACCCGCAGCAGGTCTTCAAGGTGTACAGCCTCTCGTCGATGGCATCAATGTAGGTAAGGGAAGTCGGCAAAATGGATCCGTACCGTCGGAAGAAGGATTGGCTCCGAGGATCGTGCCCGTGCGAAGCGAGGAACCGGTACGGGGCTGTAGCGTTCGCTCCGTTCGCGCTTTACGGTGCGGGTTCAAGACGTCGTAGCGGCCCGTCAGCGTTGCGGTCGTGCGCGTTCGGGTCGGGTCGGGTCGGAGAGTCGGGATAGGTGGTGTTCGGCGGTACGTGGAAGGCGGCGGTTTTCGGGTCGGGGCGATTTCTTTTTAGATTTATTCCTTTATAAAATGGTAAATAAATCTTTATAAAAGTTAAATAATAAAAATCGTATTGTAATTTTTATAATCTTGTAAATAAACATTGTCGAGGGAGTTAAACGTGTATGCAGTAATAGCGGTGTCAAGGGAATAACCATCAACAACAGAACAGGAATTATAAAGACAGAAGATGTTAGACAATTTTTCTCTCCAGAGTCTATAATGTTTTAATCATTTCACCACAAGCAAGGCAATAAAGCCACTAAGACACTGACTGTTAGAGAATATGAGAAAATACTATTAAGGACCTAGAACAATAAAAGAACAACAATTAAGAAGACAGAATATAACGTTTGACGATCCATTTACATTTTTGAAGATCAAAGTTGATTGGAAAGCAAGAGGTTTGAAGAGAATTCCACAGGCGAGAAGTGCGAGAGAAGAAACGTTTGGCATAGAACTTACAGTTATATCTAGCCATTTCAATGATGAGACCTAACTGTCAATCTAGTACTGCGCTTAAATTCGTAAAGTAGAGATACCAAAGAGAAAACCTATTCAGAACAATTACCATGGAAATATTTATAAAAAAGGCACAGGGAAGCTATGTTACGAAGGTAGGAAAGTGACTGAAGTTGAGATGCCAGGTCAGGATCGAAAACATTGCAGATTCGTCTTTTTGTTTCATCAAGAATTTCTAAATCCATAGCAGAAGTATTAGACCAGATGTGACACCAATATTTAAAGGAACCTAGATAAATTATTATTTTATTTTGTTATATGATAATATGACCGTTTTGATATTCTATGACATTCACCAGTCTTTCATTGATTTATTTCGTTTATCGTCCAATTGTTTCAATTTTGATATAACTTATAGCAGTTTTATTGCTCCCTAGAGATCTTTGCTTGAATATTGTTTTTTTCATTCTTATGTAAATCTTTTTTAATGATTAATCACAAGTTCTTTATTGGATTTAACATTACTTGAAGTCGTTTTTATTACTTCCCAGAGATTTTTGCTTGAATATTATTTACAGTTTGCACATAAATAACTTTTAATAATGGACCAAAATTTGTTTTTTTTTTATCACTACTTTGTGCAAAAGCTCAGGATATTCCATTAATTTAATATTTTTAAACATTTTTTTTTCTAAGTTGGGCAATTGTTATCTTTGCAGAGTATCATGGAGTATGGGCTTTCATGAGTATTGTGATCGGTTCCACTAAAAATTCTTTTACGAGAACTCACAATGATTCTTTTGCAAGTCAATATTTGCACCGTCATCAACTTTGGTGTGACTTTTACTGCCTATAATACTAGTCCAAAAATCCATTACTCCACCTCCCTGCCGTTGTCTTCTAAGTCACTTTTTGGTTGACTATTTCCATAAATGAACTAAAGTTGAGTCCAGCCATTAGATCCATCCAATGTAGCTCTACATTCATCGCTAAAAATTACTGTTGGAAAATCAGTTTTCATTTACTTCTTCGACCAACTTATAAGCTTCTCATTGTGATGTTTATTTAAAGATGGCTGCTTAGTTGATTTCGTGTCTTTAGTCAACGTTCTTAATATTCTCTATTATTTCTTTTTGCTTAAATTCGCAACATTAACTTCAAATGTTTCCTTAATGGTCGACCTACCTTTCTTCCTTACTCTTTTCATTTTTATCATTTCTTTATATTATTAAAGACATTTTCTATGACAATTTTTTGATTGTTCTGTGAACTCCAACATATTTTTTTGTAATTTCAAACATTTTATCACCATCAGTTAATAATTTCTTTCACTTTTGAGGTCATAACTTTTTTATGACCTATGATAATCTAAAGATTTCCACTGACTTAGATCCAGTGACAGGACCCAAAGAGTGTGAGTTCAATACCCGGTCAATGCAGTGAAAATATTGGAGAGGGGAATTAACAGGAGATAACTGATAACTGACATCCATTAAATATGGCGCGTGGAACTAGAACAGTCTACAGTCTAGTGAGCGAAATAAAGGATTCAATTCGACATTCCAACCACTTGAAGAAGGCCGGAGCGTACAACGGCCAAAACTTTGTAATAAATATGACGACAAAGATGAGGACAATAGTCCGAATAATGTAAATAATATACATGATACCTCATCTCAGGCAAATATTGTACTTACGAATTTTTATGTCTTGGACAAAAATCTTTCAATTCCTATTTCGATTATAATATGCATTCATTTTGCACCCTACACGCATGCGCATATACGGACACGCTGACGTTGGAGCAAAATCCAGATTATGCGCACATTTTATAACATTATTCACATAAATTTTATAATAATATTATCTGTAAAATTGAAGTCAATTTTATTCCCTTTTAAAAGATGTATATTTTAATAGTAATAATTTAAATATTGCAATTTTAATTTTCTTTAATGTTACGTCCATTCGTGACGTATATGATCATGGCTCTCCACAGGCTCCTTTTATTTATTCTATAAGAATTATCATGACATCCTCAGAAAAGTAGTGGAGAAATTTCCTGTTGCTTTCGATACGGTTTGGAATTCTTAATTTTCGTTCTCTTAGACTGGTTGTAAGTCAAGGCCCAGTCTACTCTGCTGTTTAAACCATAGATGAGGGTGGAGGGAGAGGAGAGATAGATTCTTGTCTTTTCAAATGGCATTTGGCGCGAAAGTGAACGCAACAATAAGGTCGAATTTGAATTCTACTCGACGATTTCACTGCCGGTGACGATTGTCATTGTACAACGCGCATTTTCCTGATTACAATGATACAGTTTCTTTAAAACCCTACTTTTTGGAAACAGCATAATCAAGATTAACTGTTATGGTTTATTTATTGATAATAAGATAAAAGAATACTTTCTGTTGGTACCGAGTTCGTAGGAATGGATACAAACGTAATTTGTCCAACTGTATATCCATAGATAGTCATAAGAGAGAGAGAGAGAGAGAGAGAGAGAGAGAGAGAGAGAGAGAGAGAGGCAGAGAGAGGCAGGATATTAAAAATATGCTTTCTATTAACGTGGAAGTCTAAAGCAAATATTTGTCACACTTTTCATCATCTCCGAACTGGTCATGAATTCTCGCCAGTCTCTGGTTTCACTCTCAAAGTCGGTCTTTGCTTCGAGCAACAATTAGGGTTCAAGTTCACTCCAGACCTCAAGTGGAACACATAAACCCTTGTGCAAATTAATTGAAACAACCGCTTTAGTTTCCCTTCTTTCAACATATAGTCAGTTTTAGCCCCACAAATCACAAAGAGCTTTACCAAATAGCAAAGACTGCATCACTTAAAGACTTCCTCGTCCTGGGTATGACGATAAACTACGCCCGGCAGCTAGGTCACTGATTGGGAGGTTTTAAGGAACGTGGGGCCATTTCTGAACTGCTATTGTTCCCAGGTCCATCCTGACCCTACGTGGTAGCACCTGCTAGGGTCCTAGCTATCGGCAAATAGTGAACAGCTGCAATCCATTTTTATATAAAAATTACGAACAATAGATTTTATAGAAAAATCACTAACAATATATTTCATCTGTAGTTGAAGCCATAAAATTTATTTAGAAAAAAATTAAAAATCATTTAGATATCGGCATAAAATAACATATAGAGATTCATAGGCTACTAAAAAACAAAAAATATGAAAGAACTATTTCATGAAATTAATCCATGTAATATCATACTATTTGTCAAAGAAAGCAAACTGTATCCCAAAATATAACTACAATTTAAAATACACCTATGCACGTCTCTAGTAATTATGTCCGCACAAACATGTATATGTTCAAAAACTCAGTACCATCTACCATGTATTCAATGGCAAAAACAAAATAACATTATATTTTTATTACTTCAAAGCTTCAAAGAAAAATTAAATTTCGGTATTAAATGACCCATACAGGAGTTGATATGCCGTTAAATAAATCAAATCAAACTCGAGCAATGATGCTTCCATAAAAAAATACAATCTCAACCTCTTCAAGTCAACGGTTATCTGTCCTACACATCTTCATAAACTGCATGTTTTACGTTCATAAAACCACCCCATTCTGTAAAGCTCTGCCTTGAATTGCTCTTGAGTCTTATATGGGACGAAGAAGAGAGTAGAAAGAAAAATAGGATAGGCCCAAATTTGGTAACCGGATATTTGGACGACGGATATTTAACCGAATGGGCATTTAACCGAAAATGTAATGGCGTACTTACATGTATGTCACACTATTTATCGTAATGTGCTACACACACACACACACACACACACACACACACACACACACACACACACACACACACACACACACACACACACATATATATTTATTTATTTATATTTTATTATACTTATTGCTTGTTACTATTTTTACTTGTACTTTTTCGGTGAATATTCGTTCGGCAAAAAAATGTCCATCGGCCAAATGTCTCTCGGCAAAATGTCCGTCGGCCAAATTTCCATCGGCCAAATGTCCGTCGGCCAAATGTCTCTCGGACAAATGTCCATCGGCCAAATGTCCGTCGGTCAAATCTCTATCGGCCAAATGTTCGCCGGCCAAATGACTTTCGGCCAAATGACTCTCGGCCAAATGTCCGTCGGCCAAATTTCTCTCGGCCAAATGTCCGTCGGCCAAATGTCCGTCGGCCAAATGTCTCTCGGCCAAATGTCCGTCGGTCAAATCTCTATCGGCCAAATTTCTGTCGGCCAAATGTCCGTTCGGCCAAATGTCCGAACACAAGGCGAAGATCCGCCGAAAATATATAGTCCCGAGCTTTCGACAACAAACTACAGTGATATTTTGCTATCAGAGTCGTATTTATTTGTTTAGCTAGAACCGGGATCAATCTCGCACAAAGCGCTTGGTGGAGTCCTTCCTGACGGAGCATCTCAGTCTACGTCTATCACTAGCATTGGCTATTTCTAGGTCCAATTTTCCCCTGTCCACCCAAAAAGCATCCCCCAAGTAATTTTGAGCCGTCCTCTTCTTAGGTTACCTTCAACGGTCATCTCACGGACCAGTTTGATAGGCCCCTCGTTGCGCTCATCCAAGTGTAGTCTACAGCTGTGCAGCAGTGACTCACGGTTGTCAAGGCCTAGCTTCTCGAGAAGAGAAAACGACCTGATCCACAACCTCAGTGGACAAGCCACATATCGAGGGTATCATGTATGTAGAGCGACAAATTTAGCAAATTTGACTGGTTTTTGATTGATTTCTTTTTTACGTCTTATCAACCTTCTGCAGGTTATTTAACGCCAGAAAGTATTTTTAGATTGAAATAATGTTTGGTAGATAATAATGATTTACTGATTCAAATCGTACTAGTTAACCCATAGGGGAATGGATTCGTACATTTCTAGAGTGTATTTGCACGTAAGTGAATATAACGAATCCAGCTGGAATTGAAACTTTGCTCCGATCTCAAATTCTGAGGCGTTATGCATTACACCACCCGCACATCCAAGCTTACTGTTTTTGGTATTCCCGAGCAGTCACCCATTTAGGTACTGACCAGACTCGATATTGCTTAACGTCGGTGATCGTACGAGAACGTGATATGGCCGTAAGCCGTCTAATGATCGGTGTTACGTTAGGAGTTTGTGACGAAGAGTGCCACAAACATTGGATGAGAGCATCGATTAAACATAAAAAAGGTCAGGGTGTGGAGATTTGCAGATTCGTTATATTGAATGGAATGAATTATGAATAAGCACTCTCTCGAAACATTGGATAAGGTTATATAACCATACGCTCCAAATGATATAGATTGTTTGTGAGTTTTTTGTTTTTCATTTTTAAATTACAACAATCCCCCAAACAACCAACAGGCAAATCAGAATTTACATTGAAATCAAAACTATCGAGACGGAGTAGTAAGAAGCCGAATTGCCAAATCTCGACCCTATCGATAACTTATGGCAAAGGGTCAAAGGAATAAGTCCCCAAACGATAATTATCTCGCCAATAATATTGTAGAATTATGGAAAATTCAATTAGAAGTTGTAATGGTTTTAATTGCATCGATGGTGCTTAGATAAGATACTCTAATATGTCAGGACAATCGAATTATTAAAAATAATTCGATTGCCCTGATGTATTAGAATATTGGAGTGTTTTTTTTCATTTATTCTATTATTTGTTAGTCCGCTTTTGTTATTTAATAAAAACGGAAGATAAATCCGTCCAAACTATTTGAGCGAAGCATTTTTACCAAATTAGATTTTACTGCGCCAAAAAAAATCCACCTAAAATAGGAACGGTAATGGTGAAAATAACCGTTTCTATTACAGCAAACATTCGGCATTCATTTAGTGTTATTATCATTATTCAGTGTTATCATTTAGTGTTATTATCATTATTCAGTGTTATCATTTAGTGTTATTATCATTATTTAGTGTTATTATCATTATTTAGTGTTATTATCATTATTTAGTGTTATCATTATTTAGTGTTATCATTTAGTGTTATTATCATTATTTAGTGTTATCATTTAGTGTTATTATCATTATTTAGTGTTATTATCATTATTTAGTGTTATCATTTAGTGTTATTATCATTATTTAGTGTTATTATCATTATTTAGTGTTATCATTATTTAGTGTTATCATTTAGTGTTATTATCATTATTTAGTGTTATTATCATTATTTAGTGTTATCATTATTTAGTGTTATTATCATTATTTAGTGTTATTATCATTATTCAGTGTTATCATTTAGTTTTATTATCATTATTTAGTGTTATTATCATTATTTAGTGTTATCATTATTTAGTGTTATCATTTAGTGTTATTATCATTATTTAGTGTTATTATCATTATTTAGTGTTATCATTATTTAGTGTTATCATTTAGTGTTATTATCATTATTTAGTGTTATTATCATTATTTAGTGTTATCATTTAGTGTTATTATCATTATTTAGTGTTATCATTATTTAGTGTTATCATTATTTAGTGTTATCATTTAGTGTTATTATCATTATTTAGTGTTATAATCATTATTTAGTGTTATTATCATTATTTAGTGTTATCATTTAGTGTTATTATCATTATTTAGTGTTATAATCATTATTTAGTGTTATTATCATTATTTAGTGTTATCATTTAGTGTTATTATCATTATTTAGTGTTATCCTTATTTAGTGTTATCATTTATTGTTATTATCATTATTTAGTGTTATTATCATTATTCAGTGTTATCATTTAGTTTTATTATCATTATTTAGTGTTATTATCATTATTTAGTGTTATCATTATTTAGTGTTATCATTTAGTGTTATTATCATTATTTAGTGTTATTATCATTATTTAGTGTTATCATTATTTAGTGTTATCATTTAGTGTTATTATCATTATTTAGTGTTATTATCATTATTTAGTGTTATCATTTAGTGTTATTATCATTATTTAGTGTTATTATCATTATTCAGTGTTATCATTTAGTTTTATTATCATTATTTAGTGTTATTATCATTATTTAGTGTTATCATTATTTAGTGTTATCATTTAGTGTTATTATCATTACTTAGTGTTATTATCATTATTTAGTGTTATCATTATTTAGTGTTATCATTTAGTGTTATTATCATTATTTAGTGTTATTATCATTATTTAGTGTTATTATCATTATTTAGTGTTATCATTTAGTGTTATTATCATTATTTAGTGTTATAATCATTATTTAGTGTTATTATCATTATTTAGTGTTATCATTTAGTGTTATTATCATTATTTAGTGTTATCCTTATTTAGTGTTATCATTTATTGTTATTATCATTATTTAGTGTTATTATCATTATTTAGTGTTATTATCATTATTTAGTGTTATTATCATTATTTAGTGTTATTATCATTATTTAGTGTTATCATTTAGTGTTATTATTATCATTATTTAGTGTTATAATCATTATTTAGTGTTATTATCATTATTTAGTGTTATCATTTAGTGTTATTATCATTATTTAGTGTTATAATCATTATTTAGTGTTATTATCATTATTTAGTGTTATCATTTAGTGTTATTATCATTATTTAGTGTTATAATCATTATTTAGTGTTATTATCATTATTTAGTGTTATCATTTAGTGTTATTATCATTATTTAGTGTTATCATTATTTAGTGTTATCATTTAGTGTTATTATCATTATTTAGTGTTATCATCATTATTTAGTGTTATTATCATTATTTAGTGTTATTATTATTATTTAGTGTTATTATCATTATTTAGTGTTATCATTATTTAGTGTTATCATTTAGTGTTATTATCATTATTTAGTGTTATCCTTATTTAGTGTTATCATTTAGTGTTATTATCATTATTTAGTGTTATTATCATTATTTTGTGTTATCATTTAGTGTTATCATTATTTAGTGTTATTATCATTATTTAGTGTTATCATTTATTGTTATTATCATTATTTAGTGTTATCATTATTTAGTGTTATCATTTAGTGTTATTATCTTTATTTAGTGTTATCATTATTTAGTGTTATCATTTAGTGTTATTATCATTATTTAGTGTTATCATTATTTAGTGTTATCATTTAGTGTTATTATCTTTATTTAGTGTTATTATCCTTATTTAGTGTTATTATCATTATTTAGTGTTATCATTTAGTGTTATTATCGGGTTGAAATTTATAAAATCTTCATCAATTCAGCAAAATACGTTTCTCATGTCCGTTGATATCGCTCTTTTTTGTATTGATGGGAGTTTCCTTCCCAACCTTTTGTTTGAGGCAGTGTGGAAAGCTAGTATTTTCATTCTGTCATTATTTTCCCTCCTATTTACATGTGCCTCCCATTTTTGTTGTTGTCACCGATGGAAGTTTTTAATTTGGTTTGTTTTGTTTAACGACATATCAAATCACTGTGGGTCATTTAATGCCGAAATTAAATTTTGGGGGAAGTTTTGGCAACTTTTCTTCTCAAAAAAATTGTTGCTAGTAATTTTTCTCTTCCTTTTCCAATAATATATAGCTGGTAATTTTTTTTAACATGAAAATATATTGTTGGTATTCTTACTACAAAAATGTATTTTAATTTTTTCATAACGTTTTGATCCCGGTTAGGGGTTCATTATTTGCCCATAACTGGACCATAACAGGCGCTACCGCTCCGGGTCAGAGTAGACCTGGGAACAACAGCAATTAAGAAGTGGTTCCACCATCCTCAAAACCTCCCAATCAGAGGCCGAGCTGCCGGACGTAGTTTATCGTCTAACCCAGGACGAGGAAGTCTTTAAGCGATGCTGTTTTTGCTATTTGGTAAGCTCTTTATTTGTGATTTTGTAAAGCTAGTCTATAGGGTCTGATGAAGGATTTTCGCCCCTAAGACCTGAAGGCTTTATTCGCTTGAAGCCGTTTTTAGTCATTGATTTTAGAAAACGGTTATATAGAAATGATAGTCAAAGCTTTTCTGACGAAGATGGACGCCATTTAGATGACATACTGTAAATGTAAATTAAAAGCGAAAAAAATTGATTTAATCTATGTATGGTTTGTAGAAGTGATTCTCAAAGTTCCAGGTTAAATAACTCACCTGTCGATTCCAGTTTTCCTCAGTGACTCCCTATATTCTGAATTGTCATCTAATGCGTATTAACTGAAATCCCTCCCCATATCCTCTTATGAAAACTTCCTTTCGTTAGATTCCTTTTTTTGAAAATCAGGTTTAGATCATATATAAAATAAAAATGCCATTGCTCTCACAGCTCAAAGTGGGGGAGAGTGGCTTGTATTATTTAATAAGCAAAGAATAAAGCTAGTAATGTGTCATCACCACTGTGCAGACCCCGAATTTACTCCAGTCCTGGTGAATGGTTGTATTCTCAGTGAGGATCCTTACCGCGAACGTCTTTTGGGACTGAAGCTCACTCCATACCTCAAGTGGAACTCGTATATACGAACCATCGCTAATGATTTTAGAAAATGGTCGGTTCTTGTTTAACGCCCCAGGATGTATCTTACTCCTTCTGTAATGCACTCTGTTTACAAGAGTCAGGCTAGGCCCAAAATAGAGTATTGTTCACACGTCAGAGTATTGTTTACCTGCCCAGGGTTTTTATTATAATAATAATAATAATAATAATAATAATAATAATAATAATAATAATGATACTTTGTATTGAGCACTTTTTTTAAAAGAAATTGCTACGAACGGGTTAATTTTACTCTGTTATTACTCTCATTTGTGTGTGTCTGTATATATATATATATGCATAAGGCGTTACATTTTATTCAAAATATAATTTTATTACAATTATCTCCTCCTTAAATAAATTAGCCAAACATCAGGTTGTTGATAAATGTGTCAGCACATCATAAAAGCATTCACCACCCTATTAAAAATGCTTTTCTGTTATATTTTAACCTAAAAGTATTAAATTCAGATTAATTAAGTTTTAAATCAGTTAATTCTTCTCAAATAGCGTTTCAGAAAAGTATATATTTTAAAGACTTTAATAAAGAGAATAATTTTGCGTTGAAAGTATTTTGATTATTGGAAATATAAAATTTAATCGATTAGCTTAGAATTAAAACTAAAATAAAAGCTTCAAGAAAGATTTTTCATCTTTTTTAAAATGAATTTTAAAAAACCATTTAGTATTGCTTTTGGGGATATATAAACCTATTATAGATCTTGACTAAGTCATGAGTTGTTTGGTACATATACAAGCGATAGGAAATAGAGGTTAGAAGACTTTGTTGACCCAATTTTCTAAGAGGAGAGGTTATATTATATATTATACTGAATAATGAAGATACAAAATCTAGTATTTGACCTGGAATAGAATACTGACCGACTGGTGCTTTTGAACTCCGTGCGTGTGTGTGTGCGAATATGTATTTAGATAATCGATATTGGTGATAAGTTACACGGTTAAAAAAGTACTTGCTGACCCAAACCAAACCCAGAACCTTTTGTTAAAGTAATCAATTTCATCTGATACAAATATCCTGATATACACACACATACATACACACACATATACACCCATATATATATATATATATATATATATATATATATATATATATATATATGCTATTTTCCATATTTTATTTTGCGTACCTGCTAGTGTATCACATTGTGTGCGTTTAACCTGTCCACTGTCAACGGTACTTTAAAAATTAAAATGTATGTAGCGTGGGTGGGGGTTTTCGTAAAAATTGATGAAAATTATAAGTGATCATTGCGTTTTTAAAACAAATTTACTTTTATACAATTGAACTGATGATTCCTGTCGGGATTTCTAGGCTGAGAAGTTATTATTATTAAGTTGTTGCAAAAATAATGTCAGTTTTGACGTTAAATAATACGTCAAAAACCGACATTTATTTGCACCAACCTAATATCTACATTATTATTATTATTATTATTATTATTATTATTATTATTATTATTATTATTATTATTATCTACATTATTATTATTATTATCTATATTATTATTATTATTATTGTTATTATTATTATTCCTATTATTTTTATTATCTATATTATTATTATTATCTAAATTATTATTATCTATATTATTATTATTATCTATACTATTATTATTAATAATATTATTATTATTTACATTATTATTATTATCTACATTATTATTATTATCTATATTATTAATAATAATAATATTATTATTATCTATATTATTATTATTATCTACATTATTATTATTATCTATATTATAATTATTAATAATATTAATATTATCTACATTATTATTATCTACATTATTATTATTATCAACATTATTATTATTATCTATATTATTATTACTAATATTATTATCTACATTATTATTATTATCTACATTATTACAATTATTATCTATATTATTTTTAATAATATTATTATCTACATTATTATTATCTACATTATTATCATTATCTACATTATTATTATCATTATTATTATCTACATTATTATTATTATCTACATTATTTACATGCAAACTCTTTGTTGCTTTTTTCACAAAGTTTCGGCCCTTTTACCCACCGGCCTTCATCAGGTGCTTGTTGATTCGTGTAACCTTCAATGAATTTCGAACTGAACCCATTAATCAATCTACGGTGGGTAGATTATTATCTTTACGTTGCCCATGTCCAGATATATCTCGACTAGTTTTTTTATTTGGTACTTCCCAGTCAGTCAGAAACAGGGAAAGCAATATTTGAGCAGTATTAAACAAGAACTAGACGAGTTATTTCCTTAGACAGGGTCAACGAAACGAGAACAATCTATCTCTGTAGATTAATTAAAGTGTCCAGTTCGAAATCGCCTGATGAAGGCCAAGGAGCAGAACGACATTCTGACTTCTTACAATTGATGTTTAGGCTTTTCTGTCCGTTCTAGACTTGTTGATACAGCAAAAAGTAGAGAAACTTTTGAAAATAAACATTGATCCACACGTTTTGAGCTCCGGACTGGAGGCTTCGATCCCAGTATTCGGAACCTTTGAAAGTGCCGGAAAAAACATATCACAGGTTAACCCAAACTTTGAAATTGGATAGACGAAACCCCTGGGACCCGTCGTTAGCTGAGCTAGCACGAAGTCACAAGTCATCGTGGACGAGGGCTTGAGCGTGCTGGCCTTGTTCAAATTACTGATCACGCTAGATAACACGCCCTTTCCAAGAAACTGCAACTATGGTCTGCTCAGCATAGTTGCAGTATAAACCATATAAATATAATTTGAATAAACACGAATGCGCCTAAGCAAGCGTCTGCGATAGGGATTGGCTATCCTCGAATATGAGTGGCCAGTTATACATAGTATGATCCCCATTATAAAACGATCTTAGATGATTATGAAGTTGGGAAAATTATGTGTTGTGCGTTAAATAATAGTAAAAGTCTGAACTGTTGGAACTAAAAAACTGGAACTCTTCTGGACATTTCGTATGGAAATAAAGAGATTGGTCTGAATCATTGCTTCTTTTGGAAAGAGGCTGCAAAGTGGAGATTGAGTAAACGATTATGAATTCTATCAAGGCTGGAAATTGAAGATTGTGCAGCTCCAGCCTAGATATGGCAGCAATACTCTTGATCTGACGTTTGTCAAGATAGAACATGACAGAAGGCATCAGATACTTCCTGAACCGCTATAGTGAACTGACCTTTCCCCCAGCTTCTTTAGCAACGAATTTTGTATATGATTTCGACTAGAGGTCTGCAAGTTTACCTTTTGACAAGTAAATTATGTTTGAATTAAACATTCTCTCATATAAATAGTAGTTACGACTGAAAAAAATAATATTCTCCATTGTGGAACTCTCTTTAAATGCAATGTCAATAGTTATCTTCTGTCTCCTTAATTCTTATCCTTTCAATATTCTCTCTCCTTAATAGTATTTTTTTTCTCATAACCTCTTGGGTCTGAATCGATTTATTGCCTATCTTGGGCTGAAATGATTAAAAAAAATTAACACTTTCACTGATGCATTGTTATAGCATTATTGCCCGGCTGTGCTGGCCCGTTGCGAGGAAAATACCAAATTGCCATTTATTGCTGTAAATAAATGACTGGAGGCGGTTTCTCATGGACACCGCCATTTTGGACGACCGGATATTCTGCAGTAAAGATCAAACTACATGACACTCTCAACACTTGATATAATACAAAACAGGTCATATTGTAATCTACTACATGTTTCCGCTGGTTTGTAATTAGTAACAAGCGATAGGGACTGACATTTCACGTTTATCTTGAAAATGTATATATATACATCAACAAAAGGCAATATTGGTTGCGTTTGTCTAACGGTATATATAAACCTCTATGGTTATACATAAATCTAAATATTTTGGGCGCAATTGCATGTCTTCATCTACAGATAAAATGTATTTCTGGGCATTATATTTTAAAATCGTATTGTTGGAAATTTTACTATAAATATGTATTGTTGCTACTTTTATATATATATATATATATATATATATATATATATATATATATATATATATATATATATATATATATATATATATATATATATATATATATATATATACACATACATACTGTTGGTAATGTATTTTTATATTTTCATCGTGTTTTGTTTTGGTTTGGAGGTTCGCTGTTCTCCCATAGCTGGGACCATAACAGGTGCTACCACCTCGGGTCAGACTGAACCTGGAAATTAACCTTCAATCACTCGATCGGAGGCGTTGCTGCCGGGTGTAGTTTATCGTCATACCCAGGACTAAGCAGCAGGCAATGTAAGTTTCATAAATACGTATAAGTAAATTATATTTAATATATAAATATTTATATATGTCGATAACCGACATTGTGAGTTTCTTAAAAACGAATATATACGTCTTTTAAACGCATATATACCTTGGCAGTAGGTAAAAACGAATAAGTACTTCTTGTAAGCGTATATATCAGTTGACAGCATGTAAGTTTCGAATAGACGTAAGCGAAGGCACTTGTAAAAAAAAAGCAAGTTAACTCTTCCCTCCCCATCATCGTGTTATATCTGAATTTAACGTGTGCAAAATCAGGTATTTATTGTCCTTAATTCAAACTTTTATTTCGATAAATGATTATTATACACCATGACAATGTCGGTATTATCTGCCCTTTCTTCTTATTTATTTGACTATTCAGACGTGTTTGTTTCCCACTCATATATTGAACGGCGTTAAACTATTTTAGAAATCGGAAATCTAATCCTCTTTCAGGAAAGCATATCGCTGATAAAGTGCCAAATGAGTTTGCAAATAAAATTAAACTAATTTAAAACTAATTAAATTCTATTAATTAAATTCTTTAATTACATTAAAATTAGTTAAATATTTAATTATATTTGCAAACTCATTTAGTCCATTATCAGCGAAATGCTTTCCTGAAGGAAAATTACATTTCCGATTTGTAAAATAGCTGCACATCGTTCAATGTAATATCAGTCCCTCCCCCTCCTAAGTGGCAGTGAATATTGAACAATCTCATCACTAATGAAGAAGGGACTTGAGGCGACACAAATGTGGTGCAAGAGAATTATGTTTAGAATACCATGGACTGAAGATGTGATTGAATAATTTGATTTTTTTACGGTTTATCAACCCTTTGCACCAGAAAATATTTTTAGGTTGTAAGAATTTATTGGAAATAATAATAATGATCTATTGATACAAATCCTACTAATTAACCCATAGCTGTGGAAAAAGAGGTGGATTAATATCTTTCCCAAGAGGATTTATCTCTTTGCGCCTATCTCTGCATATCTGTCTCTTTGCGCCCGTCTCTGCATATCTGTCTCTTTGCGCCCGTCTCTGCATATCTGTCTCTTTGCGCCCGTCTCTGCATATCTGTCTCTTTGCGCCCGTCTCTCAATGTCTACCTTGTTGCGCCCATCTATTCGTGTCTATCTCTTTGCGCCAGTCTCTCCGGGTCGGTTTCTATACGCCCGTCTCTACGTGTCTATCTCTTTGCGTCTGTCTCTCCATGTCTTTTTCTTTGCGTCCGTTGTTCCGTGCCAATCTCTTTGCGCCCATCTCTTGGTTTCTATCTCTTTGCGCCCATCTCTTGGTTTCTATCTCTTTGCGCCCATCTCTTGGTTTCTATCTCTTTGCGCCCATCTCTTGGTTTCTGTCTCATTGCGCCAATCTCACCGTGTCTGTTTCGTTACGCCCGTCTCTCCGTGTTGGTTTCTTTACGCCCGTTTCCCCGTTTCTGTCTTTTTGCGCTCGTATCTCCGTGTCTATCTCTTTACGCCCGTCTCTTCGGGTCTGTCCCTTTGCATCCATCTCTCCATGTCTTTTTCTTTGCGCTCATCTCTCCATATCTATCTCTTTATTCCCGTCTCTCCGTGCTGGTTTCTTTACGCCCGTCTCTCCGTTTCTGTCTCTCTGCGTCCGTCTTTCCGTGTTCGTCTCTTTGCGTCCGTCTCTCCATATCTTTTTCTTTACGCCCATCTCTCCGTGTTCGTCTCTTTGTGCCTGTCTCTTCGTGTTTATCTCTTTGCGGCCGTCCTTTTGTGTCAGTCCCTTTGCTCCCGTATCTCCGTGGCCGTCTCTTTCCGCCTGTCTCTCCGTGTTCGTCTCTTTGCGCCTGTCTCTTCGTGTTTATCTCTTTGCGACCGTCTCTTTGTGTCTGTCTCTTTGCTTCCGTCTTTCCGTGTTCGCCTCTTTGCGCCTGTCTCTTCGTGTTTATCTCTTTGCGGCCGTCTCTTTGTGTCAGTCCCTTTGCTCCCGTATCTCCGTGGCCGTCTCTTTGCGCCTGTCTCTCCGTGTCTGTCTCTTTGCTCCTGTCTTTCCGTGTTCGTCTCTTTGCGCCTGTCTCTTCGTGTTTATCTCTTTGCGGCCGTCTCTTTGTGTCAGTCTCTTTGCTCCCGTCTCTCCGTGGCCGTCTCTTGCTCCTGTCTCTCCGTGTCTGTCTCTTTGCTCCCGTCTTTCCGCGTTCGTCTCTTTGCTCCTGTCTCTTCGTGTTTATCTCTTTGCAGCCCTCTCTGTGGGTCAGTCCCTTTGCTCCCGTATCTCCGTGGCCGTCTCTTTGCGCCTGTCTCTCCATGTCTGTCTCTTTGCTCTCGTCTTTCCGTGTTCGTCTCTTTGCGCCTGTCTCTTCGTGTTTATCTCTTTGCAGCCGTCTCTTTGTGTCAGTCCCTTTGCTCCCGTCTCTCCGTGGCCGTCTCTCCGTTAGTTATTGGGTTTGTAAATGTGTAGGGCGTAGTCTAGGAAAAGATTTGATAGACTGGGGTTCTTATTTTTCTCCTTGACGTACTCTTGATGAGGTTTGAAATGTTTCCGTATTGGGGTCCTCGCCATACATATCAGATGCTGTAGATCCATACAGCTCCTGGACGCATTCAGTAGAGCTTGGATGGCTGTTTTTAATGGATCAGAAGATGAAGTCTCTATTCATGTGATCATATGCTGCTATGAGGTCGACTAGGCAGGTATACAGTTTCCTATTAGAGAAGTAAGCAATTCTATGGGGAGTGGCTCGACAACATATAAAGTGGTGGAATTAAGTACAAGACACCCCGTGAAATTGTTAATAATTTTCTTATTACTGCACAAATTCTTCTGAAAATTTATGTGTGGTACCTAGATCCAATGGGTATTAGTATACAGAACTAGGTACCACACACAAATTTTCAGAGGAATTTGTGTAGTAATAAGAAAATTATTAACAATTTCATTGAGTGTCTTATATTTATTTCCACCACTGTATGCTATCATTGTATTCATTATCAGAACAAAGACCAGACTGGATCGCGAGGACTAGACTTTCATACAACGATGAGAATCTAGTTAATATAATGATCATTAATATTTTCAACGTGATAGATCCAATTGATATACCTTTGTATATGTGACGGCATTTCTGTTTTCATAATGAATTAATGCAAAATAGACCCCATTTTGGGGGATGCTTTTTGATTCTAAATTTCTTTCATAAAATAGAGAAACGTATTATTGAATGATGGTGTTAATGACAATGTAGACCGATTTTTGCATAAAAGAATCAATTGTATTGACTGCATGATTGGTACAGGACAACGTTGATTTTATCGAGCCTTTCTCTCTTATCGTTTGAGTTTTTCCTTTTCTCTTCTAGTAGCTTCGAAACTTTTGATTCCGAGCGTCAGGTGATGGAACACCGTCAGTTGATGTAGTCTCAGGATTCTGTTTCTAATGATTTAGGCTTAAGTCCAGTAGCTTTCATTGTTGTTTTGAGTTGATCCTTGTATTTTCGAAGAGGGCAACCCTTTGATCTTTATCCAGAAGTGAGCTCACTAAATGATGCAGAAATCTTGATTCTTCCATTCTTGCTACATGTCCAAACCATTGAAGACGCTGTTTCATAATCAGGGATTCGATGTTTTGACTGTGGGCCCTTTTATACACTGGGCCATCTGTTCTTGAGGACATGGCTCATAAAAATATTGGTTGAAGTAATCCAGTGACTTGACCCAAATAGTTGTGAGTTCAATACATGCTGAAATAGTCATGGCACATGGAACTAGAACAATCTACCCCGGTGAACGAAATAAAGGGTTCAGTTCGAAATTCAAATTATCTGAAGAAGGTCGGAGTATACAACGGCCGAAACCTCGTGAATATATTAATAAATATGAGGACAACAGTCCAAACAATGTAAATAATGTAAATAAATACAATACCTCATCTCAGAAATATAGACAAAAACAAATTTATTTTACAATCTTACAATAAAAAGGTACAAATAAAGAGCTTGTGCAAAAATTTCCTCTTGTGTGCCCGGATAACACTTTTCTGAGGTTACAAAAGGTGGATTACCATCAGATATAAGGAAAACGTGTTACGATTTTTTGAAAAAAAGCACGGATTCAATGACAAATAATTCAACCCTTTAAAAATGGACAAAAGGGAAAAACTTCGAGGAAGCAAAAAATTGAACAAGGCAGAAAATACAAAACGCATCCATCTCTGTTCTAAACTAAACACTCAATAACATGACGTCTCATCACGAAGGGGTTTTCGTGTTTTCACAAGTTGTTATCGCGAGGGACTTTTGAAGTATTTATCTGGAAAATTAACTTGAAAGTTCTTTCAACTTAACTTCTCGGGAAGGCACAGAAATGAATGTTCTGTCCTGGGTTTGAATCTGCCTGGAATCTGTCGGCTTTTTTCTTTCCCAATGTTGATTTATGACTCCCTCTATCTTGAAGCGTGAGCGTTAATACCTTCTTCCTTTGTAGTTAACGGCTTTCTCATCGCTTCCTTCTTTCCCCACTACTTATCCGCTCATAGCAGTCCTTTTTATTGAAAAAAAAAAGGATCGTCATATAGGCTCACTTCAAGTTTTCACAAGGGCTTCAAGAGATCGTCTCTCATTGGCCAACATATACGAAACCTTTTTCTAAGAAAAACGAATCCAAAACAATTCAGCAAATAATTTTGGCGATCAACCGCTTGAGCAAAAAGGGCCATAAAAAAAAACGCATATTAAAAAAAATAACCCAGACGGCTAAAGATTTACAATTTTAGCAATTTTAAAAATAACAATTTTTATACGATATAATTATATCAACAAAATATTGGTTTAGTCGCATGAAGTTATTCTAGAGGAGAAAACGCGTTACCCAGAATTCTTTTCCACTTCTATCTATCTATCTATCTATCTATCTATCTATCTATCTATCTATCTATCTATCTATCTATCATATGTCAATATCTATGTTAATCTATGCATATCAATCTATCTCGGTCTGTTCATTATCTATCTATCTATCTATCTATCTATCTATCTATCTATCTATCTATCTATCTATCTATTCTCGGTTTCTATCTATTTAAGTCTCTTCATATCTATCTATCTATCTATCTATCTATCTATCTATCTATTCTCGGTTTCTATCTATTTAAGTCTCTTCATATCTATCTATCTATCTATCTATCTATCTATCTATCTATCTATCTATTCTCGGTTTCTATCTATTTAAGTCTCTTCATATCTATCTATCTATCTATCTATCTATCTATCTATCTATCTATTCTCGGTTTCTATCTATTTAAGTCTCTTCATATCTATCTATCTATCTATCTATCTATCTATCTATCTATTCTCGGTTTCTATCTATTTAAGTCTCTTCATATCTATCTATCTATCTATCTATCTATCTATCTATCTATTCTCGGTTTCTATCTATTTAAGTCTCTTCATATCTATCTATCTATCTATCTATCTATCTATTCTCGGTTTCTATCTATTTAAGTCTCTTCATATCTATCTATCTATCTATCTATCTATCTATTCTCGGTTTCTATCTATTTAAGTCTCTTCATATCTATCTATCTATCTATCTATCTATCTATCTATCTATCTATCTATTCTCGGTTTCTATCTATTTAAGTCTCTTCATATCTATCTATCTATCTATCTATCTATCTATCTATCTATCTATCTATCTATTCTCGGTTTCTATCTATTTAAGTCTCTTCATATCTATCTATCTATCTATCTATCTATCTATCTATCTATCTATTCTCGGTTTCTATCTATTTAAGTCTCTTCATATCTATCTATCTATCTATCTATCTATCTATCTATCTATCTATCTATCTATCTATCTATCTATTCTCGGTTTCTATCTATTTAAGTCTCTTCATATCTATCTATCTATCTATCTATCTATCTATCTATCTATTCTCGGTTTCTATCTATTTAAGTCTCTTCATATCTATCTATCTATCTATCTATCTATCTATCTATCTATCTATCTATCTATCTATTCTCGGTTTCTATCTATTTAAGTCTCTTCATATCTATCTATCTATCTATCTATCTATATATCTATCTATCTATCTATCTATCTATTCTCGGTTTCTATCTATTTAAGTCTCTTCATATATATCTATCTATCTATCTATCTATCTATCTATCTATCTATTCTCGGTTTCTATCTATTTAAGTCTCTTCATATCTATCTATCTATCTATCTATCTATCTATCTATCTATCTATCTAAATCCGCAGAATAGAAATAGAGCCAATACAATGCTTGTATTGTATATATTTTAACTATCTACGTTATCGTTCTCCCACAATTACATGTTACTTCCGAGTGTCATCTATTGATGGTATTTTATGATCAACCCCGTCTTTTTTATTCTGAAAGCAACTCAGCGTTTTTCCCTTCACTCATGACGCGGGAAATCAGGCGCAACGTCAAAGAATGAGTGAAATCAATGAAACAGGCGCGAGTGATTGAACAATAGGCAATTGATAAAATTGCCGGGTGCATCAGCGGAAACAGGGGAAGGATACTGAAAAGAAAAAAGGATAAACAAATAGAGGAAAGACAAAAAGGGAGTGTTTGTTAGAAAGAAAGAAATCGTGCAAATATGAATGACAATAATGTAAAATAAAGAAAAAAAGAAGAAGAGGAGAACGAAGGAAAAGAGAAGAGGAGTAAGAGAAAAGGTAGAGACCTTAAAGAAGAGGAAGAAAAATGAAAAGTGAAGAGGGAAGAAATAGAAAAATAGAGACGCAAAAGAAGAGGAGGAAGAAAGAAAAGAGAAGAGAAATAACAGAGCAGATAGAGACGTAAAAGGAGAGGAGGAGGAGGAGGAGGAAGAAGAAGAAGAATGAACATAAAAAGAAACGTAAAAGAAGAGAGGGAAGAAGGCAAAAAAAAACAACAAGAAAATGAGAGAAGAAAACAATTAGAAAAAAAAAAGGAAGAAAAAGAGAAAAATAGTAAAAGAAAAGAGAGAAACATGAAAAGCGGGAAAGGAAAAGAGACGAGAAAGAAAATGAAGGAATAAAAGAGAGACTTCAAAGAAGTGGAGGTGGAAGGAAAAAAGAGGAAATGGAATAGAAAAAAAAGAGAAAGAAATAAAAAGAAACGAGGAAAACGTGAAAGACGATGAAAGGCAAGTATTAGATAGAGAGAACGTGGAAAGACGACCAAGCGAGAGATAGAGAGAGAGAGAGAGAAAGAAAGAAAAGCGTGGGTGGAGACACGAGAGAGAAAGATTGAGAGAGTGAGAAGGGAGAGGGGGGTGAAATTGCAAATAAAGGGCGTGGAGAAAAAGTGTGGGGAAAATGAGAATGACAGAGAGTGGTGAAAGCGAGAGGAAAATCGACCAAGAGTAGAGGGAGAAAAAAAGCTTAAAATAAAAAGAGAAAAGAGACAGAAAAAAAGAAAAAGAAGGAAAAGAAAGAGTGGGCGAAAGAAAAGAGGAAGGTGGACAAAAAAGGGAAGTGAGAAAGAGAGACGAAACGGCAGCAAGTCAAAGAGAGATGGAAAGACAGGGAGAATAATGAGAGTAAGAAAACAGAATGTGAGGCCAAAAGACAGAAATGCAAAAAAAAAAAAGTGATGTGAAAAAACACAAAGAAAAAGAGACGAAAAGAGAGAAAGAGAAAAGGTTGATGAAAAGACAGGAAGGAAAAAGAAGAAAGCATGGACAGAGAAATAGAAACAGAAACAAAACGACAGAAATGAAAAAAAAAGTGACGTGAAAAGACAGAAAGAAAAAGAGAGGCAAAGAAAAAGAGAGGCAAAGAAAAAAAGAAAGAAAAAAGACAAAAAGAGAGAATGGAAAAAGTTTGATGAATAAACAGGAAAGAAAAGAGAGGAAACGACTAAAAGAGAAAAAGAGATAAACGATAGAAAAGAAAAACAAAACAAAACAAAAAACAACAGACAAATGGATAGAAAGAAAAAGAGAGACCAAAAGAAAAAAAAAAAAAAAAAAAAAAAAAAGAGAAAGACTAAGAAAGAAGTATAAAAAAAAGAAAGAGAAAAACTAATTTCTTCCATCGACGTAATCGTCTAACCCTTATGATTTATTTATATCTCTAGAAAAGGACTTTGCCGCTAGGAAACATTTTGACCCCAGATAAATTATCAATGGAGAGGACAAAATAATACTGGACAATTGTCTCTTTGGGGTTGTATAAAGATTCGAGGTGAAAGGCCACATGCTTTATATTTATCGGAATCTTCGGTCATTTCTTAAGTTCCTTTTTATTTGAAATTCATTTCACGGGATTTATAAAGAATCTAAAAGCAGAACACAAATCAAACACACACAAATCAAAGAAATAATTAAAACACTACAAAATACGAATGATAAATAAACAAAAGAGCAAGTCGCCGTGATTACAGTGAGTGTGATCCTCACCGGGTTCCCCATGAGTGTTAGACATAAACTAAGTAAAAATACCAAACAGGTTCGTTCATCGTGGCACTTCAATGTGGTGTAATTGTTAGCATGCTTGTCTCGCTCGTTCAATTACGACTGAATAGTGAGTTCGATCCTTACTGAGTGCCCTACACTTTCGGCCTTACGCACCTCTAAGCTACGCTTAGAAAATTATTTTGGGTACCTCGAACGCTAGAACAATTACGATTCAGTAGTTCGATCCTCACTTGGTACCCCACACTTTCGGCCTTCTGCCACATCTAAGCTACGCTTAGAAAATCACCATGGCTTCGGTGATTAGAATGTCAGTCAAGTAAACTGATGTTTGTGATTCGATAGGTAGATAGTAGAGCTCAACTTGCCCGGCTTGCAGAAGATTATTTCTTTAGCGAGTTCTGCTCTCATCAGTTGCTCAGTTCTTGTAGTACTGTGCCAGACTTACCTCATCCTCAATACCAATAGTTTGCACCTTGCCGCTGAGTAATGCTGAAAGAACTACGTCTGTAGTTACCGTAATTCCCCATGTATAATATGCATTTTTTTTCTAAAAAATAATAAGCAAAGTTATTATTATGCACAGCTACAGAAAACTCTTTAAAATATTGCCGTTTCATAGGTCGATTTCAGTTGCAAATGACTACTCGCCAGAAACATACGACAATTTTTGACTAACATTCGGCGATTGCGACCCCATAAGGATGTCAAATACAATCATATGTACCTAACAATACTTAAAAATGTAAAATAAAATCAGAATTATCATAAAACTAAATTAGAATAATATTATTCTATGTTTAAACATATTATTCTATGTTTAAAACCATTTTTTATTAGAATAGGAAACGCTGGCTGTGATGAAATTGGAGAGGTACAATTTATAGCATTTGATTACCAAACAAGGGGTGCGTATTATGCGTGAGTAGAAGTATTTTCTCACACTTTCGGCACAATTTTAGGGGTGCGTATTATGGATGAAGGCGTATTATAGATGGGGAATTACGGTATATCGATCTTCAGTGGAACTATTTTGGCCTTGTGATAAAAAATATATTTATTACGAGAATCAATTTCATCGGTTTCAAACATTTTTTTAAAATATTTTACCACAAGCAAATGGATAATGGCACTAAGACGGAAAAGTGTTACTGAGAGTGTGGGAGTGAAAGAGAGGGCGAAGACTTTAGTGAGGAGAATTGGGGAGAAAGAACAATAAAAAGGAAGACAGAAGATGACGATTGGCGTTGCATTTAAATTTTTGAATATTCTAGGAGGATTTCTTTGGTAACAAAGAAAAGAGTACTGAGCAGTTACGTTACATCTGTCCTCCTTTACAGCAGTGAATGTTGGACGGAATCCTCAAAGATGAAGAATAGACCTGAGGCAAACGAAGTATGG
Source organism: Acanthosepion lycidas (assembly GCA_963932145.1). Taxonomy (NCBI): domain Eukaryota; kingdom Metazoa; phylum Mollusca; class Cephalopoda; order Sepiida; family Sepiidae; genus Acanthosepion; species Acanthosepion lycidas. The sequence continues at coordinate 11,403,713 of OZ010596.1, forward strand.
TTCTACAGAAGGATGCTAAGGATATCATGGACCAAGCGTGTGGGCAACGATGAGTTTTTGAAGAGGATGCAAACAAGGAGGAGGCTTATACTTAACATCAGGAAGAGGCAGCTGAAGTTTCTGGGACACGTAATGAGAAAGGAAGACCGGGAGAATCTGATACTCACAGGTCGAATAGAGGGAAAGAGAGACAAAGGAAAGCAATACATGATATGCCTTGCGGGCTTAAGCAAGTGGATGACAGAAGGTTTTCTGGGACAGATGGCTGAGGGACGAAACTTATTGAAAGTTACAAGGGATAGGGAGGAAGTGGAGAGCTATGATCGCCTAAGTTCTGAAAGGACACGGTACATAGAAAGAAAGAAAGGTAGTAAGGAAACAATAAATCGGAAATCATAGGCGAGAAGTGCGAAGAAAGAAACTATCAGAATATAATTGACGGTTGCATCTAGCAAGTTCAACTGTAATACGGTTAAACCAAATTGCCAATCTAGTAGCATGCTTAAATTAATGCAGTCATGGCAGCAAAGAAGAAAGCCCAGCAAAACAATTACTGTAAAAATATTTGTAGAAATGACAAAATGAGGCCACGGCACGTCGGTGAGAAAGTGACTGAACTTCACATGCCAGGTCTGGATCGATTGCATTACAGATCCTTCTTTGAATTTTGGTAAGAGACCTTCTTTGGATTTTAGCAAGAACACTTCTTTGGATATTGGCAAGAATCATTTTTTGGGGTTTGGCAATAATCCTTCTTTGGATTTTGGCAATAATCCTTCTTTGGATTTTGGCAAGAGTCCTATGGATTTTGGCAATAACTCTTCTTTGGATTTTGGCAAGAGTCTTTCTTTGCATTTTGGCAATAACCATTCTTGGGATTTTGGCAATAACCTTTCTTTGGATTTTGGCAATAACTCTTCTTTGGATTTTGGCAAGAATCCTTTTTTGGTTTTTGGCAAGAATCTCTAGTAGGAACACCAGATCAGACATGACAACAGTATTCAATGCACGGACGGTTGTTAGATTTATAAATGTGCAAAATGAATTCTGGCATGGAAAAAGATATCTCGCACGACTTAGGGAACCAACTTTTTCAGCAGTAGACCCAACAATTGATCCAGAGAAACTTTCAACAATTTAGCCAAAAAAGGAATTTACTGGAGCAACACTTTTTATCTGTTTTGTGGGACATTTACGATCTTCTAGGACATTCATCTCATACGGTGAATCCATTTTCTTTGTCGATAGACGTTAAGACACAAACATATGCACCCACGAACACGAGCTCTCGCGCCCTGACGATTGCGTCTAGCATGAAATAGACTGTCGCCTCTAACTGTTCACTTCAATGTTCACTTTTATATTTACATACGCTCTATCTCTGATATTGAGTTTGAGTACTTTATACGATAAATATAGCACACTTTAAAATCATATTTTTTCATATATTTATATATATATATATATATATATATATATATATATATATATATATATATATATATATATATGTATGTATGTATGTATACGGTGTGAGGGTTAAAGTATCGTCTAAATTACGCAATAAAGAAAATAACACGGACATATCATCTTAGATATATTCACCAAAATTGCATATTTGAAAACTAAAGCGTAAATTTAATAAAGCGTAAATTTAATAAAGCGTAAATTTAATAAAATCTCCATTGGCTTCAACCACGGCCTCCAAACGATTTTGACATCTCCTGTAACGGTCTCCTTGATTAAGTTGGTGAATGCTACCATACACCTTGCCTTCAGTTCACCTTTGGTGTTACAAGGAGTTTTGTTCGTCTCCCGCTCAACTGCGCCCCACACATAATAATCAAGGGGGTTGAAGTTTGGGGAGGCAGGTGACAAGATGTAAGGGTTGATGTAGTCGCGGAAATTGCCTGGCAGCCAAGATTGGGTTCTCCTGGTTGTGTGGCAAGGTGCAGAGTCCTGTTGGCAGACATAGGGCCTTCCAGCAGCCACCTTCTTGACCTAGTGCAGCACTACCTCGTCAAGGTACTTAATGTTGGTCTCCATGTTGAGTTTGATTCCCTCGTCAACAGATTGGGGAATTCTTTTCTATCAGAGTAAGTTTTCCAAATTGCCGTACCTCCGTAATCCCCATTAGATTCATTCAACTCTTTCCAAATCCTCTGTACTGTCCTGAGATTGACACACCAAAACTCTCAATTTTTTATATATAAGCTTCCGGCGTGAATGTCAAGCAGTACAGCATGCCGTTTCCAAATTTCTAGCTGAGTGAATTGCGTCATGGGGCTATTTTTCTCACAGACTGGATCCAACTGACTTTACTATAATATGAGTCGACAAAATGAAAAAAAAACTAACGATAAACAATACTTAATACTTCTCGAATTCACTCTCGCGTGGTCATGTGTGACGTCATGAGCTGCGGTGCGATTTTCGCTTCCAGCGTCTTATATGCACGTGTTTATCGTTACTTGGAAATCTTCCATGTAAACAATAGCAGACTATCATCACTGTCTTGCCCGTATATTGCTTAATATATTGTACTGTAATTGTCATCTTTGATAATGGCTTATGTAAGCGGAAAGCTTAGATAGGATTAAAAAATATGTATCAATATTGTGATTTTCTTTCTTCCTTTAATGATAATGTTATTAAGCTTATCAGACGTTATGAAAAGAATTTACATAAAATAAATAGACAAAACTCGTCTATATTATTTAATGAAACATGTATGAATGAAAAAATGCTGCCTAAATACACACAGTATGTGTGTGTATATATATATATATATATATATATATATATATATATATATATATATATATATATATATATATAAAGTGGACAATGAGGTCCAAGCATGACTGTCATCGCTGGCTGTTGACCTCAATGTCCACTTATATATATATATATATATGTGTGTGTGTATGTGTGTGTGTGTGTGTGTGTGTGTATGTGTGTGTGTGCCCATAGCATAATCGGTTTGTCATGTCGAGTTCAAATTCCGGCCGTTGTCATTGCATTCATTTTCGCACAAACACTCTAGTGAAAGTTATCAATGGATTTCTTCCTCCAACTATGAGTTAAATAGGAGGGCCGACCGGGATCTCTAAGCGTAGCTAGCAACCAATCTAGGAGAAGGAAAACGCTCAAATACAACCTGGTTTGTATGTGTGTATGGGGGGGGGATACTTCGTAGCAGAAACCTGCTCCATTTCTCTGTTATCAATTTTCCCGAAAAGTATGTCTGGTTCTCCACATACCATCACGACGGCAATCGAATGACACATGTTGGTAGTCTAACATTTCAGTTTTAGAACTGAACTGTCATGTCATCTTACGTCGAAAATCGACAGGAGAATCTATCATGTATACGAACGTAACAACAGACCGGCTATGTTTTAAAGTTTAAATTCGGATGTTTAGCTTGCATTATTATATCCACAGAAAATGTGTGTAGTAGCAGAAAATAATGATCTAAATTATTTTAGACAAAGAAAGAAAATATCTGTTTTGTGTGAGGCCCCAAGATTTGGGACTTATTTACGTTGATCGTCCCAAGAACATAAATATATTCGCAGAGAGAGATATCTCTGAAGATTTCAAGTAAACAAAGGAAATAACACTGTTTTTATTTAAGATGAAGATGTCCACTTTATGCGACAAACCCGCGTTTCAATGACCTGATCGAACACACAGACACACGCACGACAGAAAAATTAAGACAGAGACGACGGACTGGCTATTACTTTATTGGTTGTGACTATAAATCTCCAATTCACCAATTCCTGCAGTACAGTATTGATCTGCAGTACCTAACAAAGACGTTATTATTCAACCAGGTTTTCTTTATATTTAATAAACCTGCTGTTAGAGTTATCAACACTATTTTGCATTTTATTGAAAGAGTTCTTATTCCAGCCTGAATTCCGACGTGCGATCGGGCGACAGTAAAAAATGTTTGCCACGACCACAGGCGGGAATTACGCAATCTTGTATGTGGTACAAAACGTATAAGGGGGTTCACACTAGACACTGCAGTCAATATCAATATCGAGGATTTTGGGAAACACGAATCATTATAATTGCTATTAAAATTGCGTTTCTAACCCTGTTGGAATCAATTTCAAATCACTTTAGCGGTGACGTAATTTATAAAGCCCCCCCGCCCAACAAAGCTCTAAAGATAATGGTTACAAAAACCCAAAACTAACTTATATAAAAAGGAAATTGGAAAGCATAGAAAAAACAGAAGTAGAAAAATAATTTGGCATACCCCGCCCATACAACCAAATGGTAAAGAACAAATTAGGACAATAATTACTCACATTAATAGTCAAGCACTTTCCTAGAGAAAGTAAACTAAATACTATTTTCAATAAAAATACACTAAAATAAAGTTATAGCTATACTGAAAACTTAGAAAAAATTATTAAAAAACATAATGCTACTATCTTCAATAAACACTTAGACCAAAACCAAAGACATTTAGACAATATAAAAATAAAAATAAAAAAAAAAACAAGCAGATGAAGATAAACAAAAATTACGTAACTGTAGAAATCCTCATAACTGTCCTCTACAAAATAAATGTCGCACGGAATCATTAGTATACCAATGCAATATCTCATCTATTGAGAATCCCGAAAACATAAAAATCTATATAGGTTGCACAAGCGATGAGTTCAAAAAGCGGTTCAATCAGCACCAAACTTCATTTTGGATAAATAAATACAGAAATCAGACATCCTTTTCAAAATATTTCTGGCACTTAAAAGAATCCAATAAAACCTCTCTCTCTCTCTCTATATATATATATATATATATATATATATGTGTGTGTGTGTTTATACACACACACACACACACACACACACACACACACACACACACACATATATATATATATATATATATATAGTGTCCACAAAATCATTAGACAAGTAGAAAAATTTATTAAAATTAACAGAAAAACTGGATAGTGTTGAAATGTTTACACAATACAAAGTAAATAGAGAAGTTTATATCCTAATAGTTAATAAATTTCTATATGGATCCCAATTGTTGCACGAAGGGAATCTAAGCGATCTGCAATTTCTATCTATGTCTGGAAACAAAAACAATAAATTTTGGCCTGAAACTTAAAAAAAGAGTAACTTTAATTAAACTGTCTATATGTCTGAGATGAGTTATTGCATTTATTTATATTAATTACATTGTTCGGACTGTCGTCTTCATCTTTTTTTGCCATATTCACGACGTTTCGGCCGTGGTACGCTCCGGCTTTCTTCTATATCAGTTTATATTTTGAAGATGAGGCATTGCAATTATTTACATTATTTACATTGTTCGGACTGTTGTCCTCATCTTTGACTTGACCAAAAGAGTTGTGAGTTCAATACCTGGCTAGGGCAGTGATGAACAAAAAATTGAGTTGAGTTAAAGAGAGATTAACTGAGACATCCGAAAGTGGCATGGCACATGGAACTAGAACAATCTACTAGGCCATAGTGTACAACGGCCGAAACGTCATGAACATCGCAATAATGTTGAATAAAGATTATTCATATAAAAGATTCTTCAAAATAAAATCTCTAAAATACCAACCAAATACCAATACATTCATGCAAGATGTTACTAATGCTACCAGGAGATTAGTTCAAAATTATATTAAATCCAAACCAATCTTACAAATGGGAAGATAAACCATATATGGTGCAACGCAGTACAACTAAAATATAAGAAAAAGCATATTCAAATTTCAGAGTTTAACTAAATTGTAAGGTAAAAGGTAAACTATGTTTACAATTTACTGTTAATTCATTTCTTTGATTTAATAAGGAGTTTTATTGAATCTGATAATATCCAATTTTTCATGTAAGCGCAGAAATTTCATATAAAGATCTACATGTCATAGCCGTTTTAAAAATTTTCCATTTCACCTTAGGAAACTTATTATCATTTAAACTCCCAAAATATTTGGAATGTGGTGTATTATTTCTGTAAGTACTATTGTTGAAGGACAAAGCATGTTGTTACCCCCTAAACTTGAAAGAATTCTTAGTACTACCAATATAGAATTTTTCAACCGTCGGATTCTCTATTGTAGAGATAGTGCAAAGATAAACAAGAAATTTAGTTAATATAATTTGTATTAATCTCCTGGTAGTATTAGTAACCTCTTGTACAGATGTATGAGTATTTGTCTGGTATGTCTGCTGAAATAGCCTATTCCCCATTTGAGTAAAAGGATTTGATTATTAATTATATATATATATATATATATATATATATATATATATATATATATATATATGATATAATTTTGTATAATTTTGTATAATTTTATATATCAACAAACAGAATTTATCAAAATAGTATGACAAAGTGGAAAAATGTTTTTATGACGCGTTTCATCCATATGGATTTCATCGGACTGGCCTTCGCTGATGTTTATACCTTTACGCATACTATTTATATATATGTATGTATGTGAAAATTATTTTCAGCTAAAGTGTATCTGTACAGAAATACACACACAGACTCACACACATTTATATATGGGGGTGTATATGTCGATTGAGATAACTGTATATTTCTCTACGGTTTGTCTATTTGTAGCTCGACCCTGGGAGAAAACAGTACTTCGAATGCCGATTATCAAAACGTGTTCACTCCAATGAGAAAAATGATGCAATACGATCTTTGTTAACCCGCATCATGTTTTCAATGTAAAATTGTAACCACCATTTGTGGAATCTCTCTCCCTCTCAAATACACACGCACACACACACACACATATATATATATATTATAAATTAACTGATTTAAAAATATGGTTTCATCGTTACACAGGAATTACCATGTTTCAAAAACAGAAACCAAAAACTTAAAAACAAAAATTCCAAAATTCACTTGAAGATGAAACAGAACTAATGCGTTTAATTTAATATAATGGAATTTGAAGTTTTGCTTTCTGTTTTTGAAACATGGTAACTCCTGGGTAACGATGAAACCATATATTTTTTAGTTAATTTATCATATTTATGCTCTGTAAATTTACATTGAGCACTGTTTTGCAAAAATAAAAATATCAATAAGAACACTAGATTACATATATTAATGTTCTTTTTTTACTCTCTCTCTCTCTCTTTCTCTCTCTCCCCCCTCTCTCTCTCTCTCTGTATATATATATATATATATATATATATATATATATATGACATATATTTCATGTGTGAATCTATTATTAAATTCACTAACTTCAGAGTGGTAGCTAGAAGCTTAGGAATAGTGCTCTGTACCCTAACGGCAGAAATATCCTATAATTTCATGAAAATGGTGTTTTTGGTAGGCCACGACTGAAAAAAAACGCACAATCCTAAGGCTATATATATATATATATATATATATATATATATATATATATATATATATATATATATATGTGGGGAAGAATGAGAGAGAGGGAGAGAGAGAGAGAGAGATAAACGGAGAAGAATGTCTGAAAATAAATACCAGTGATAACATGATAGAGAAATAAATTATGAAAAAAAAGTTTTTTTGCTCAATAAAAATAGTGCGGCCATTAATCAAGAAAGAAAGGAAGAGAAGAAAGAAAGAAAGTATGAAAGATAGAAAGAAATGAAACAAAAATAGGAAGAAAGGAACATAGAAATAAAAAGAAAGAAAGAGGGGAAAGAGAAGAAGAAAAATAGTGAAGAATAAAATAGAAAGGAAGTTAGAAAGAAAGTGGAGAAAGAAAGAAAGAAAGAAAGGAAGAAAGAAAGAAAGAAAAAAAGAAAGAGCCCAGTAAAGGGAGGAAATAGTGTTACAGTTTCATTACAACAGATAAATAAACGAAAGAAAGAGGAGGAGAAAGAAAGACAGAAAATAACGAAGAATGGAAAATAGAAAGATAAATGTAAAATAAAAAGAAAGAAAGATGGAGAAGAAACAAAGTGAAGAAAGAAAGAGAGAAATAAAAAGAAGAAAATAGAAAGAAAAGAATGAAAAATAGAAAGAATGAAAATAAATAAAGCTAGAGAGAAAGAAAGGTAGGAAGAAAGATAGAAAGAAGAAAGCAAATGAAAATATAAAGAAAGGGAAGAAAGAAAGACAGATAAAAGTAAATGAAAAAAGAATGAAAAAAGAATGAAAAGAAACATAGAAAGCAAGAACGAGAAAAAGAAAGAGAAGAAAGAAAGAAAAAATAAGTGAAGAAGTAAGCAAAGGAAGTTAATAATGTTACAGTTGCATTACTCATTTCTTAGAATTATTTCCTGACCAATCAGCCCATTTCTTGTAAGAAATGTTGACAAATGAGCGTAAAACTTGGCGAATAATAATGATCTCTTTTTTCCGAAAAAATAGTGCGGGTTCAGCAAGCGAAATAATTTTAGCATGGCTGTAATCGTTAGCGGCCATTTTGGGCTCACAGTGTTACATTTTTGTTGACAGTCGATGAAATTGTAGCAATCAAGTTGATGTTTAAATGGTAGCGTTCATTTTACAGCGGATGATAAGAAATAAAAATGGCATAGTGAAAGAGAAAGCAAGGAAAAATGATAAAATGGTTCAATGGATAGGAAAAAAAGTGGCGAAAGATTTTAGAAGGAAAAATAATTGAGAAGAAGAAAATGAAGACACAAGTATGTATTTAAAAAGTTTTAAAGTAAGAAAGATGGCCGAGAAAACTCTCCGATGTTTGGAAGTAAAAGAGAAGATAAGTGAATCGAGAAAATGGCGCATACATACATATGACATACATCTATCTATCTATCTATCTATCTATCTATCTATCTATCTATCTATCTATCTATCTGAGTCTGTTCATATCTATCTGACATATATATATATATATATATATATATATATATAAAGGATATCTGTCTGTTTGTCCGTGTGATACCTTTTTACTCGAGATCCATCCAACCGATTTTGACCAAAATGGGTATATACATTGTACAATGTAAGAGATAGGTTCGTAGCGTAAAAAATCGGTAATTTCTAAAAAATCGATAATCGATAAAGCCGATCAAAAATCGATAAATTCAACTTTTTTTCCTCCAATTTCGTTCAAACTCGGTATGTAGGTTACTTACATCATGACGAGCTCAGCGATACCTCATTTTTATTTCTATTCCACTGCGTAAAACCAAAAATTGATTTCAACACAAATTTTAAACAAGAACTCACTTAATTTTCAAGTAATGTAATTCAAATTTCACTCAATTGTAGCCAACAATAAGTTGATTTTTTAACACCCTTTTAACTTGATAATTGAGTCCACACATAGTGAAAACCCGTGTAAATTTACTGGTTTCTTTCTTATTTTTCGTTGATATTTCAGCCATTTTTCATCAAACTTAATTGCTTTATAAATGTATCCTCTTTTACATCCCTGGTAGCACACTGACAAATTGTATTTCAAAAAGTTAAAAATAATTGTGGCCTGAAGTGGGTCTTTATGTTGCTTGTTTTACTCCTTCATGTCCTCAGCTCACTTCAATTGAATAAATACAGACGACTTCTGTTACATCAGTAACTGCATTAATTCAAAATGTTTTTATGAAAGTACTTTAAAGTAATTGAAGAAGACAGTCTCTATTACATCTAAACATGATGCTGTTTTTGCTTCATTCTAATTGAACACTTTTTCTGATCGACCAGCCGATTATGGCTGCTAGCATATGATAAAAATAAAGTTTTCAGGGAGTGTTATATCTATGAGTGAAAGTGATCGATATCAGGGATAGAACATATGTGAAAGTGATCGATATCATGGATAGAGCGTATGTAAATATAAAAGTAGGCATTGCAGTTAACACCCAGCGGCTACAGTCTGTTTCATACTTAAACGAAATAGTTAGGCCATCTGACGATTGCGTTTAATCATGAAACACACACACACACGCACGCACACGCACACACACAAACACACACATACATATATATATATAGGTGTGTGTGTGTGTGTGTGTGAATAAATAAAAAGAAAGAACAGTAAGATATATCCTTGGAAACGTGAATTATGATTTTTGCCGTGTCTTTAAAACACAGTAATTTTAAAAATTACTCCAAAATTCGCTTGAGGACGAAATGGAACTAATGTCTTTAATTTAATTACAAAATTAAATTCGAAGCTTTCAGCTTCCATTTTTGAAACAGGGTTAGAACTGTGTAGCAAAAAAAATATTTTAAATCAATTAATTTATAATATATATGTATATATATATATATATATATATATATATATATATATACTAGCTTAAAAGCTGTCCTATCGAGCGGCATTTAAGCTAACTTTCGGGGAGGTCACTTGATTGGGCCTTCATCAAAGTCGGTAGGGAGGAGTAGATGCAATAAGCAACAATGAACTACAGAAGAACTCAAATTTGATCACTGCATTTAAGTATTGCATTTATATTTAAGCTTGCCTTTTAAAAGCTCAACGAGGATTCAGTTGCGGCCATTCGATTTAAAGAGGATTTGATGTACGTATGTCCTTACTTTCAGTACAAAGATTAATTTCTCTTTCATGGGTGACTTTCGCTGGATTTCGCAATTAATTTCGATTATTCCCAAATTTATTTCCAAATTATAAAAATTGTTACCGTACAAAAAATTCCTCGTAAAAAATCGCCGAAAACAATCGCAGTAATGAAAACTTGGAAATTAAAAATTTTTGGTTTGCGGGTCCGGATTTAATTTGCCTGATTTCAAAATGGTATGATATGTTGGGCTATGGCCTCTAGGAGTAAAGTTGAAAAGGTGTGACATAGTGACACACTGACGTTCGCATATATATATATATATATATATATATATATATATATATATATATATATATATATATATATGAATTGTGTTCAGATATAGATGAAATATGGATTGTGATCCAACAGAATGATAGAGACAGGCGAACAATTAAAAAAGAAAGAATCGAAGAAAAGAAAAAAAGGCACAAGAAAAAGAAAGAGAGAAAAGGAGACAAAGAAAGAAAAAGGAAAGAACGAAAGACAGAAAAGACCGAGAAAAAGAGAAAATTCAAAGATAAAAAAAAGGAAAGAAATCTAGACAGACGAAGAAAGATGAAACCAAACAAAATACGAAAATTCAAAGAAAATGAAAAGTGATACGGAAAGAATGAAAAAGGAAGAAAGAAAGAATCAAAGAAAAATAAAGAAAGTTATACAGACGAATAAAGAAACAAAGACAGACCGAAAAGAAACAAACAAAAGGGAGAAGACAAAAAAAAAAAAAATAAAAAAAAAAATTAGAGCGAAAAGAAGCAACGATAGAATACAGAAACACCACTCCCAGAAATAAGTAATATTGAAGCTAGTAAGAACGGGTTTCCAATTACTTTTCATGCAGTTGTCTGCTATAATTGCAAAACAACTTACTCGAAAGCCATATTGAAAAATGCATCTCCCGTCCATATAAAAAAAGGCATTCCTTAGGACAATTATTATTGATGTTTATGGAGAGAGGAAAAGACTACCACTACTACTGCATAATTTACGTGCCATGTCCAGGATGTGAAGGGTATATGTATATACATACATACATACATACATACATATATATATATATATATATATATGTATATATTAGGTTGGTGCAAAAATAATGACGTAATAATGTCGTTTTTTGACGTATTTTTTAATATCTAAAAACGACATTATTACGTCATTATTTTTGCACCAACCTAATAGATGTGAAGGATATATATATATATATATATATATATATATATATATATATATATATATATCCACAACCTCCTATGTTGTGTTCCTTTAAGCAAATTTAAAGTCTGTTCCCTTCGGCTTTGTCCTATCTTTGCCACCCATTCACTCAAACACTTGCTAGTTCTATCCCCCTGATTCTCTTGCCTTCGATATACACTGTAAGTCTAACAGTTCCTATTTTACTTACAACTTTCTCATTGTTCATATGCTCTGCCTATGGTATTCCTCGCATTCGTCTCTAGAACCACATCTCTGCAAATGTAACTTTCCTCTTCATCTGTGAAGAAATTGTCCAGCATTTCCCGCTATATAGAAGATTAGATTTTATCTTTGTGTCTAAGTATATTTCCTATCATTTAATAATTTGCTTAGTTTCTGGAAGGCATCTTTCGCTATTCCTATGAGCCTTCAGACGTCAATGTCACATTTTCCGACACCTGCTACGACACTGATAGTTAAATTTCAATTTTGACGTCAAATCTCGGTGGGAGGCTCGGTATGAGAAATCGGAGAGCCGAGTTCGAATTCCCGTCAAATCCATTACATTCACTTACGTGCTAATACTCTTGGGAAAGGTATGAATTCTCTTCTTCACCCCCAACTATGGGTAAATAGCAGGATAGCCCGGGTTCCATAGCCTTGGGTGGCAATCTACTGCGGGGAAAAAAACTGCCTTGCCAGTATCACGAATAGTACATAATTGATCTGGGATTACCAGTTTTGTTGAAAACAATGCATACTGTGTTCTATTAAACTGCTAATTAATTTTTGTACTTGCTTGATTATGACATTCCAAATACGTAGCTCATATGTTGGGTTGCCTCTTTTGCTAACAACATTCTGTTTTTTACTACATTAGCCAGATAGTTACATTTCAGTAGTGATTTGGTTTTGACCTCCCCAATACGCAGTTTATATGTCGGGTTGCCTCTTTTGCTAAAAACATTCTGTTTTTACTTCATTAGCCAGAATATTACATTTCGGTACTATATCGTTGCCAACCAACGCTATAGAATACAGTCTATTCTGCTATTTAATCCATAGCTTGGGAAAGTAATGATGGATTCCTGCCTTTCCTAAAGATATTTGTGTGTAAGTGACTACATTCTGAGCCACAATCCATTTCACCACCCGCACATCCAACAGTGACTTATTGATTGACTTTAAATAGCAAGAGAAATAGACACGGAGAATCAATTTCCTGGAGGATCGACCAATCAATGTGATCACAGGTGTGTTTGACGCACTAAAAATTACACTCATAGAGTTTAATGCGCTCACGGGAGTGTCGATTCACGAAAAAGACTTATAAGAGAACAACACTTTTATTATGAAAGCAGAAACTATATTCAGTTTAGAGCAGGCAAGCATAAAATCGGTTTTCCAAAATAAATACGGCCAATATAAACGGATGTATTTCGGCTTCCTGGTCGTAATTTAAAAAGAAAGTTTTCTGAAAATCACAATAAAACACCCAGTTAATTATATTCTGATTTAAAAAAAAAAAAAATGATTTATCTTCTTTTACGTGCAGTGTCCATTCAGAACGTGGGCATTCACGTCTCTCTAGAACTTCATATCCCTGTGAACTATAAGTATTACTAGCCTTATCCGCCTAGTCCATGTTCTATCCCCTAATACACGAACTCGTTAACCATAACGTTTTCCGCTGACATGAAACGGGAGAATTCCATTGAATCAATTGTTTGGCCTGCTGCTACGAAAGTTGGTTCACTGTCTCGTGCTAGACAATTTTTCAATTTTTAAAATCATTCCCCACCCCAATCACGGCAATAAAGTCACTAAGGCGCAAGGGTATATTAGAGAATATGAGAAAAATCCTATTAAGGAACGATAATATTAAAAGAACAAAAATTAAGAAGACAACGAGTGGCATTATATCTAAATTTTTGAAGATCAAAGTTGACTGGAGGCCGCAAGAGTGTTCCACATGCGAGAAGTGCCGTAGAAGAAACTATTAGCATAAAACTTACGGTTAGCCATTTCAAGTGTAAAAGGATGAAACCTTGTCGCCAATCTAGTACGTGCTTAAATTCATAAAGTCTAGGTACAATAGAGGAAAGTTCATCAGAACAATTACCATGAAAGTATTTATAGAAAAAGCACAGGGAAAGTGACTGAAGCCGAGATAGATTGTCTCCCTTGCTAACGCCCAAATTAAAAAAAAAATACAAAATTGGAATTCTAAGAAATCTGTATTCATTACTTTAATATAGCAGCTTGCGAGCCGCTTAAAAGAACAACGTTTATGACGGTTATGAGTAGGTAATTCATTCCTTCAGTTTTTCCCCTTATTGCGGTTTTGCACCAAAAGAAGCTTAGAAAATATGAGTGCTGGACAACTCGACACCGCCGACTCAACACTGAAACTGAGCGCCGGTCAACTCAGGATTGAGTTGACCAGCACCAGAAAACAACTTTTTTTTTTATAATCGAATAAAAGTAAGTTATTAAGGATTAAACCTTAATTAGTGAATATTTTTCTACAAATAAGGAATTTGAAAAGGTATTATGTAAAATATGAACTAGGTTTTTGTTTCTGATTATTTTTAATAAATTAAATCGTAATGTAATTTATTTTTTAACAAATTAAATTGAAATTCTAAAATATTTAAAAAAAAATAAAATTTAACGTTGCGAATTAATGAAATTACATCGTAATGTGACTTCAATAATTCACAACATTAAATGCTATAATATTTTTTTATAAAATGTTTGTTACTACCGTTGTCACGTGATCGAAGTTTGGGCTCTGATAGCGCCAGTTTTCTTGCTGCTGTTACAGTGTGAACATGACCGTTCCACTAGCAGTGTGCACCAAGGACGAACAAGAAAACTGGCGCGATCATATGCAAACATCGATCACGTGATCACAATATTATCAACTCTAAGCTCGTATGAGCAGAAGAAGGCAATGTCACATTGCCTTCTTTTGCTAACAACATTCTGTTTTTTACTACATTAGCCAGATAATTACATTTCAGTAGTGATTTGGTTTTGACCTCCCCAATACGCAGTTTATATGTCGGGTTGATTCTTTTGCTAAAAACATTCTGTTTTTTACTACATTAGCCAGATTTTTTTTTTTAATTTGCCTAAAGATATTTGAAGGTGCGGATAATTTTTTGACTTACCCTCATATATATTGTACTGTATATTTTTTAAAGGAGTCAGTCTTTACATTTCTTGCCTTGTATCTATCCACCATTTTCGCAACAATGCCAGAATAGTTAGAATTGTTTATGGAAGAATTAAAATCTTTGATAAACATCCCTACAGGATTGTCACAATTGACCACATCTAACATAGGCTAGATGAAAAATGAGCGTTTCATGGCTTTCACAAAATACAATATTACTGGGCCTTGGGTTTAGATAAAAGATGTACAGTTTGGTGGTAAGTATGCCGTATATTCATTACTCTGACAAAGCAGTTCAGTTCGAGGATGGGCTGGACAATTGTCGTGAATCCGAAAAAAATTGCTGTCTTCCGGTAGGACTACAGAGGGCAAACACCTCGGAATTCTTCGATCAAACCAAGCGAAAAAGAAAAAGAGGTTAACGCGCACACACACACACATACATATATATATATACACAAACACACATATATGTATATATATATATACTAATCGTATATATACTAATCATATACATATATATGCTAATTATATATATATATATATATATATATATATATATATATATATATTCATATATGTTTCATTAAATAATATAGACAAGTGTTGTCTATTTATTTTATGTAAATTCTTTTCATAACGTCTGATAAGCTTAATAACATTATCATTAAAAGAAGAAAGAAAATCACAATATTGATACATATTTTTTAATCGAATCTAAGCTTTCGGCTTACATAAGCCATTATCAAAGATGACAGTTACAGTATAATATATTAAGCGATACACGGACAAGAAAGTGATGATAGTCTGTTTCTGTTTACATGGATGATTTCAAAGCATCGATAAACACGTGCATATAAGACGTTAAAAGCGAAAATCGCACCGTAGTTCATGACGTAACACATGACCAGGCGAAAGTGAATTCGAGAAGTATTAAGTATGGGATGCCGTTGGTATAAACCAATGGCTTCTGCTATCAATTATAGACATATATATATATATATATATATATATATATATATATATATATATATATATATATATATATAAGAAATATACGTAATGTCTTACATTGATTGCACAACTCAGAGTTTCATACGTCCTGCATTCGTTTTGTGCAATTTTCTGGATTAACACCATTTCTATAATATTTCTGTTGATCGCGAGATATTTTATTACAGGGATGGATTATTATTGTTGTTTAAATATTTAAATGAATTGTAGTTTAATTTTGGATTTGAATTTAGGCTCAGATTAACATTTAACGTTGAAAATAAGGTTGGAAAGTAAATAAACACGTTTCGATAATTTGACTAAAGGTAGGAGAAAAATACTTCAGCAACCTTCAAAACAAGAACATCGGAAAATGTATGTCTAAATCGTTAGTTTATAAAAGTTGAAATCAAATATAAAAACGAGTCCAAGTTTTATGTTGTCTCCACGGAAATATGATCTCTGATAAAAAAATGAAATGATAACGGCAAAAATTGCAATATGAGCAGTGGTAAAAATGGTTGCTGAAGACATTAAGTTTATAAGTCCCAGAAATTCACAGATGTCCTTAAGGACACATGGCAGAGTTGGTAAAGGCATTGGTTAGATCCAGTGACAGAACCCAAAGAGTTGTGAGTTCAATACCTGGTTAAGGCAGCGAAGAACTTGGAGAGGTGAAATTAACAGATGACTGACAATTCGACATGGCAAGTTGCAGTCTACCCCAACGAGTGAAATAAAGGGTGCAGTTCGACATTCTAACTACCACAACGGCCGAAACGCTGTGATAAATATGGCAACAAAGAAATCACAACGTCAGATACAATAGGTGGATACAGTAAATGACTTTAGGAAATTAAAACACATTCAAGAACAAATACCAAAGGACGTAAGGAGAGAGCTATGGCCAAACTTAAGGAGAAACCTATGGAAGACTTATGAAAGTGTGATGATCAGTCGAGATATTGGGTTGAGGGAAGGAGGAGTCTTGGAGAAGCGGGTGAGAAGGAAAGGGCGAGGTAGGGACCTGCTTAGATATTTTTTTAATTTTTTGAAATATGTAAATGGGTTTCTGTCGTGGGTTGAGTGATCACTTTAGCGAGTAATTACTAGTACAATTAATAATTAGAAATCGCTATAATATTGTCAGTCAGATACAATCGTTTTTGATACAGTAAATAACTTTAGAGAATTAAGAGGTGAATAGACATTCAAACACAAATACCAAACTTGAGTGTACTCCTATAAGTGCTACTATCATTATAACGAACCACCACTTCCTGTGTCATCCTCTCAAAATCCATGCGGTAAGCGTTTTAGGGGATTTTAAGTTTGTCTTTATGTCTTAATGTAGGCATAAAAACAAACTCCAGTTTGAGGATTAACTATTTGCCCATAGTTAGGGCCATAACAGATGCTGCTTGGGAACGAGAGCAATTAAGATGCGATTCCACGCTCTCCAAAACATCACGATCAGAAGACTTACAGCCGGATGTAGTTTATTGTCATACACAAGACGGTTTTATATAATCAAGGTACCGAGTTAACTCTTATAATAGTAAGTACCAAATGGCAGTTAGTCAACGTACCCAGTTAGCTCTCATAGCGAGTACCCAATGTCTGTTAGTCAACGTACCGAGTTAATTATAATAGTAGGTACCAAATGCCAGTTAGTCAACGTACCCAGTTAACTCTCATCATATTGAATACCCAATGCCTGTTTGGTGATAATCGTATGCCTAAGGCCGGGTACAAAAAGATAGAAAGAAAAAAGTATATATTTTATGTATATATGTGTGTATGCATATACCACCCTACGTTATTTTATGGTATATAAATGTTTGAATAGTTTATCGATCCTTCGTCTAATTTTGCATTTCTCTGTTCCCTGAAAAGAATGTATTTCTATCGGCGCAGCTGTTATCACTGACTCAACTTATTCTGACAATCTGGTCGCTTTTGATAACCAAAAAATTCTTGTCGTTTCAAGTTTCTTAAGCAATTAAATATTCTACCTCTCTGGATGAAACGCAGAAAGGTAAAAACGATAGGTACTCATAAATAAGTAAAACTAACTGACCCCCAAGCATGTCACAAATAAAAAAAACTCCGAACATCATTCCTATTCGGAGTTATCCAATTATATAGTCCTGTTGAGTGGTTGAGATAGTTGGCGTTCGTGTCAACTCTTCTAAAAATAATGAACTTTGGAAATAGGCTGTTCTTCCAGTTGATTGCTTGGTTATGTTTAGCGGCATATCAACACTTCTATGGGTTATTTTATCCCGAAATCTGAATATTTTATGTGCAATTTTATTTTATATTTTTGAGATAATAATAATGTTTTAGTAATACAAGTTTTACTAATTAACCCATAGCTGAAGGGAGAAAAGCTGGAATTGGAAATCGGCTCTCCGACAATTCCGAATCAGTATCCACAACACCACCCGCACATCTAACCTTACTGTACCGGGGATTCTTAAGTGATCACCCATCTAGATACTAACCAGGCTTGATGTTGCTTACCTTCGGTGATAGTACAGGAATCGGTGTTTCAACGTGATGTGGCCTTAAACCTGGAACAAGGTTTAGGCGAGATAACAAAAAGACAACATTTATTCAAAGCTACAAAGGATAGGCAATTGTGAAGAGCAATTATCACCAACGTCATGAAAGGACACGATACATTTATATGTTATTCGGCTTTCACAATTGACTACATGGTAGATGAAACACAGATTTTATACATATACATGTCTATGTGGACATGATTAGTGATATGTGTGTTTTATGTTGTAGTTTTCTTCAAGTTATATTTTGGAATACAATTTGATTTCTTAAAGAAATTGCAGAATATTATATGGATTAATATCATGAAAATTATTTCATTTTGGTTACTTGATTGATTTTGGTTAGTGGTATCTCAACCTCTATGAGTCATTTAGTACCAAAATTTAAATAATTTTAACGCAATTGTATGCCTTCAACTACAGATAAAATGTATTGTTGGTCATTTTACTATAAATATGTATTATTGGTCATTTTTTTATATAAAAATGTATTGCTGGTATTTTTATTATAAAAATGTATTTTTTTTACTTTCATAGTGTTTTGTTTGTTTGAGGGGTTCACTATATTCCCATAGCTGGGACCCTAACAGGTGCTACTACCTCGGGTCCGGGTGAACCTGGAAACAAGAGCAATTAAGAGGTGGTTCCACGTTCCTCAAAACATCCAATCTCCTGATCAGAGGCTTTGCTGCTGAATGCAGTTTATCATCAGACCCAGGATTGAGTTAGTTTTTAGCTCTCACCCTCTCTCTCTCTCACTTTCTCTCTCACTCTCTCTCTCTCTGTATATATATATATATATATATATATATATAGATAGATAGATTTATATATATATATATATCTATCTACTATACATAGATATATATCTATGTATATCTATGTATATATATCTACTATATATCATATCTATCTCTCGCTATATAGATATATATCTATACATATCTATCTATCTATCTATCTATCTATCGATCTACATGCTCAGTTTGTCCTATAAGAATTTAGATTTTTTCTACAACTTTCAACAAATCTTTATATAAAGCTAAGTATGGCACAAGATCAAAGAAATGAAGCATTCTTTGAAAATAAGATTAAATACATACGCGATTGCAAGCTTGTGAAAATATTTTTTCAAACATAGTGTGATCATATCTCTCATCATATTTACTTTATCATCTGTAAATCACAGTGACTTGGTTGGAAATTTAACAGAGTCGTTTACTGTTGTGATCTTTAGAGTTTATCCTCTTCTTAAACTTGTAAGTCACAGGAACAAGACATTTTTCAACATATAAGGTGGTTGCTTAAACGCAGTGAGAATTGGATACGTGCCCTTTCTCAAGGGGTTTAGATACTCCAATTAGTTTCTTCGATAAATATTAGGAAACCTCGCATCTCTCGAGTCAGTCACCAAATGGTTGGATCAATAAGTGCGTAGCCTAACGCGTTGTTATCAGCTCAATTTTTATATGTTCATTTGCCGTTGTTTCCGTAGAAAATAGGCGTTACTTTCTGTTGTAACTCAGGGAACGTTACCGAATAGAATAATCACACGAAGATTGGTAATGAACGATAATACTTAAGACACGAGCAACACATATAAGATTCGCCAGCGGCGCGTAGAAGTAGTCAACTGCTAGAAGTGAGTCAAGTGAATTCCACAATGAATCCCCAACTGCAGGATATCTATCAATCGCCCCACGCGGTGATAGGTAGCACAAGGCCGTATTTAATGTGGGGTAGCCGAGCCCGTAGGCTTGGCCCAAAAATTCCACGTCGACCCCGTATAAAACGGGGTCGGGTAGCTGTTTCCCGAGACGCAACAGTCCTTCCACATAGCCACGTCTGGGGATCCTCTCTGTCCGGAGGCAGAGACTTTGATCGGTACAGCTGGAGACGAATCTCCAACTTCAGAAAATCTACCAACCGTCCCACGTGGTCAGTATGCTACAACACTTTCGGAGCATCACTAGCACACGCACGCAAAAAACAAAAAACAAAACAAAACAAAAAAAAAAACAGACACGTAAGTATAAATAATCATACATACGAAAATAGATATGAAAACAAAGTAGCTACACATACATGACATAACTGGACAAGATAAAATACGCATATAGCACAAACATCTCAAATGATAATTTGTAAAAGCAGACACGAAAATAATTTCCTACTAAGCTATCTACAATTTCCTACTAAGCTACCTAATATGATGAAAAAGCTAAATAAAATTTGCCTAAATCTAATGAATACTGAAATTTAGAACTGAAGAGAATATGCAAAACAAATAAATAAATGAAGAATGTATAATAAAAATAAAATAAAATAAAAACTTTAACATAATAAATAAATAAGCAGGCAATCTGAAGGTCATTATTGATTATGACTACACAAAAATCAACAGAAATAAGAAGGAACTGTTTACACTCTTCACACTTCTCTTAATTCCCCAGTGGCATATATATATATATATACATATACATATATATATATATATATATATATATATATATATATATATATATATATATATATATATATATATATATATGTATATATAAATGCGCGCGTGTGTGTGTGTGTGTGTTTATGAATGTGTGTACATCACGTGTAACAGCGAAATTGTCCAAATAATGAAACAGCAAAATTGTTGAATTGTCAGATTAAGATTTGAAACGTTGTATCTTAGAAATTATTAAAAATATCTTACTAGAATTCTCCTATTCGCCTCTACTTTGAGCAATAAGAATTACTCTCCAAGTTTAAGAGATGAAGCGAGATGGAATTGATCATAAAAGAAAATGACATGTTCATCATTAATTAGTCATAGCTAAGGATCGGAAGCTAATAAAGGATTGATAAAATGTTTATATATCATTCCATTATAAATTTCTAACTCAGCTTATTCAAAATGATCTTCGCCCGCTCTAATCTTCTAACGTTATGTCCTGGAATAACAAGGTGCCTCACACGCTTCACTTTTATTTTTAAGTCATTTTTCACTGCTTATTGGACTGCCATTGCTGAAACTCCTCTCGTACGTGCCAAGCATCTTATGGACTGAGGTGGATCTTTTCTAATTGATCTCTTTTGTTCTAAGTTGAAATGGTGATCCCTCTTTCTGTTGTAAACTCCTGATTCAGTTTTCCTCTCTACTGTTCCCTCTTTTTAAAATTTATTCAATGTCCTCTTGATGGTTCCCGAATGGACTTTGAAGATGGAAGGCGGAGTATGAATGTTGGTACCATGGCTTGAATGATATTTTTCCTCTCGCCATTGCTCATTGGGAGAACAGTGGACCTGATACAAAACGATTTTAAACTTCTAGATGAATAACTCAAAGAATTTTTCAGTGATTCTTACGATAAATGGTGTCAGGATGGCTAAGCCTGGAAAAAAAGAAACTAGTTTAGAAATTAGTTTAGTGTTTTTTTTAAGATATTAAACATTTTTTTGTATGAATAATTAAGCTGTAACACAGTTTGAATAATTTTGCTGTTACACTCGGTATATACAGGGTGTTTCAAAAAGAATACGCCAAAATCATCACGTGATGTGTCAAAAACGAAAACAATTACAAACCTTTAGCATGAACACATGTATTGTATATACATTCAAGTTTCATTTTATGTTTTATAAGTGGCCACTACCGGCAGCGCA
Organism: Acanthosepion lycidas; assembly: GCA_963932145.1. Taxonomy (NCBI): domain Eukaryota; kingdom Metazoa; phylum Mollusca; class Cephalopoda; order Sepiida; family Sepiidae; genus Acanthosepion; species Acanthosepion lycidas. Next base: position 11,425,852 of record OZ010596.1, read on the forward strand.
GACAACATCAAGCCGATACGAGAATTCCTCCCAAACACGCCTCGGCATGTCACGGTCCACCGTGTTGATTGCAGCTGTTATTCGATCTTTCAAGTCATCGATACTTGCTGGAAGTGCTGGAACATAAACTTGGTCTTTAACATACCCCCACAAGAAAAAATCACACATAGTGAGGTCCGGGGATCTGGCAGGCCAAGCATAGAGAGCAAGGTCTTTAGCACCTCTCCTCCCAATCCATCGCTGAGGCACGTTTTCATTCAGATAAGCTCTAACCCCGAAATGCCAATGGGGTGGTGCTCCATGTTGCTGAAAAATGAAGTCATTCGAATCTGCCTGCATTGTGACAATGGCATTTGTTTTCACGAACTCAAGCACTGTTTTTGCGTGCTTGAGTTCGCGAAAACAAATGCCATTGTCGCAAAAACAAATGCCATTGTCACAAAAACAAATGCCATCTGCTGAGGAGTTGCGATTTTGATTGCTCTTCCCACAATTCAGCTGAACCAGAAGTTATACTAACGACAGTGGTGAAACTGACACCCAATCAAACTTTGATAACTACTCTATCAAATAACCACTGATTGAGTCCACTACAATGCTATAGACCTGAAAAAATAGCGCAATGATTTTGGCGTATTCTTTTTGAAACACCCTATATATTGCCCACTAAAAGAATAATGAGACATTGTCTGAAAATCACACTGAGTCGTGAAACTGACAGCCATTATGCAGTGCTGATTCATATATTTACACAATCTATCTATCTATCTATCTATCTATCTATCTATCTATCTATCTATCTAACTTTTTCCTGTCTCTCTCTATGATTCTTATTCTGTTTCTATCTATCTATCTATCTATCTAACTTTTTTCTGTCTCTCTCTATGATTCTTATTCTGTTTCTATCTATCTATCTATCTATCTATCTATCTATCTATCTATCTATCTAACTTTTTTTCTGTCTCTCTCTATGATTCTTATTCTGTTTCTATCTATCTATCTATCTATCTATCTATCTATCTATCTAACTTTTTTTCTGTCTCTCTCTATGATTCTTATTCTGTTTCTATCTATCTATCTATCTATCTATCTATCTATCTAACTTTTTTTCTGTCTCTCTCTATGATTCTTATTCTGTTTCTATCTATCTATCTATCTATCTATCTATCTATCTATCTAATTAAATGTTCACATTTTGTCACTACTGAATTTCGCAGAGATTATATACGCTCATCAGGGAACTTTATTTTTAAAACGGAATTCAGTTTTGCAATCAAGTCTACTGGCGAGTGGAAATAATTTCCGCGTAACTCTGAGTAGGTACAAGATAATTGAATATTTAATTTAATTTATTACCGTTAATGCTTAATCTCTCCATATCGAGTACTATAATTGCAAAGCTTTTTTGGCTTAATTACGACATTTTCCAGAAATATTCTGCTTGACCGTTTTGGGCAAAATGCATTCTTTGTAAACGAAATAATGGCCAAATGAAGACATATATAGATATTTACTTTATCATTGAGTATTAAAATTAATTATTTATGTAAAAAAATTAAATAGAGTTTTCTTAAAATTAAAAACGACATGTCTAGAAAAACAGGAAGTCGAAAAGCAACAATTGAAAAAAAAAAATAAGAAAGAAGTACATTATTAGGACTTTTGTACGCTCCGGCCTTCTTCAGGTGGTTGAAATGTGGAACTGAACTCTTTATTACACTCAGTAGGGGTAGACTGCTCTAGTTCCACGTGCAATGTTTAATGAATGCCTGTAATCAGTTATCTTTTGTTAACTCTCCTCTACAAGTTGTCCACTGCCTTAACCGAGTATTGAACTTACACTCTATGGGTCCTGTCACTGGATCTAATCAACGCCTTTATCCACTGTGCTATGTGTTCTTGAGGACATCTCTGTACGAATTTCTGGGTATTATAAACCTAATGTCACAGCAATCATTTTTACCAATGCTCATATTGCAATTTTTTGCTGTTATCATTGCATGCTTTTTGCCAGAGCTCATATTGAAACTTTTGTTGCTATTATTACTGGTTCCCATATTGTATTCATTTCTATGCTTGGTCGGCTCAGGAGATTTTTGTGACCAAGCATATGAGGAAAATAGTCCGAATAATGTAAATAATGTACATAATACCTCATCTAAGAAATATAGACAGATACTGAAAGAGAGAAAAGGTTATAAAAATGTAAATATCAACGAAGTAATGACGTATGCAATCATGGCTCTCCACATATTTCTTCTCTTTATCATCTGTGAACTACCATGACTTCTTTAGAAATATAGTAGAGTGGTTTTAAGTTGCCTTCTCAACAAATTTCATTTCAGAGTTGTCTTTCCCCCTTCAGGGCGTATACAATCATCCACAGATTCGTTTTCGTTATTATATGGTAATTGCTACAGCTTCTTGAGAAAGATGGTAGAATTATTTCACTTTTGCGCTCTTCACCGTTCTGAATTCAATGTAGTCCTTTTACATACTTATGCAAAGATCCCAACCACCTTTTGTGCAAGTTGAAGAGAATATCAAATCGTTTACAAAGATCATATTGAAAATAAAATGAAAACTTTTCTTGAATATTTTAATGTTTGTAACTTAGAGATATATTTTTCAATACTGGACCTAAAATCCAAAATTTCAAAATAAAATATTTATTTTTTCAAATTTTTATTTATCCTATAAAAGTAGGAAAGAACATTCAGGAGAACAAGTAAATTAAGAACTCAATGATATATCTGTATTAATTATTAATATTAGGTTGGTGCAAAAATAATGACGTAATAATGTCGTTTTTTGACGTATTTTTTAACGTCAAAAAACGACATTATTACGTCATTATGTTTGCACCAACCTAATAGAATGTATGAAAGCACCACCATACTAATGCTGTGATAATGTCCTACTGTACTAACGTAGGTTTTATAAAGATTCAAAGTGAAAATATATTTTCCGTAGAAACGAAGTGAAGATCCGATACCAGAGATTGAAAATTAGGTGAGTTAGGTTTGGTTTGGTTAGGTTTGGTTTGGCTGGGTTTGGTTTATTTTACGGCATATCAACCTCAGTGGGTTATTTAATGCCGACAAGATCTCTATGGCTGGTAATATTTTTTTTTAAATGTATTGCTGGTAATAATTTTTTTCTTCAAAAATTTATTGCTGGTAATTTCTTTGAAAAAATGTATTGAGTATCTGTTTATATTTCTGAGACGAGGTATTATGTACACTATTTACATTATTACGATTATTGTCCTAATGTTTATTACAACGTTTCGGCCGTTGTACGCCCCGGCCTTCTTCAATATCTGTCTATATTTCTGAGATGAGGTATTATGTACACTATTTACATTATTCGGACTATTGTCCTCAACTTTGTCGCCATACTTATGACAACGTTTCGGCCGTTGTACGCTCCGGCCTTCTTCAGGTGGTTGGAATGTTGAACTGAACCCTTTATTTCGCTCACTGGGGTAGACTGTTCTAGTTCCACGTGCCATGTCTAATGGATGTCAGTTATCAGTTATCTCCTGTTAATTCCCCTCTCCAAGTTCTCTACTGCCTTAACCGGGTATTGAACTCACACTCTTTAGGTCCTGTCACTGGATCTAATCAACGCCTTTATCCATTGTGCCATGTATCCTTGAGGAAAACGTATTGCTGTATTAAAACCGCGAATATTAGTTCACGAAGAAATTTCGAAAATGTTTTATTGTGTTCCTCTTGAGTTTTGCCAGCTACAACTATGTTATCTATATAAGCGTATGTTCTGTACAAGTTATTCCTCATAATGGAATATGAAAAACTGGTATAATTTGCCATTAGCTTCAAACATCTCGAATGGGTACTTTATGATATGCATTCTTCGAATCCAAATAGAATAAATGTTATATTTAGAAATTTCTGAAGCTAGATCATCCATTTGTGGTGGGGGCTAAGTGTTGAGTCGAATGAATCTATTAATAGTTCTACTATAATCCACAACTAATCTCTTTTTATGTTGTTCATTATCAACAATTAAGATTTGAGCTTGCCAAGGAAATGCACTTTCTTTAATTATTCTATCTCTTTATTAACCTCAGTTTTAATAAAGTGTTTATCAACAGTTCCAAATTGCCTAAACTTCATAGAAATAGATTTGCGGTTAGGATTGAGATTTGAAAATAATGGAGGTATATCTACCCTCACAGATGGTAGGTTACAAACAGTTGAACTCAGAATAGATAAGCTTTTGTTAGAACTCCCAAATGCAAAAGATAAACTAGAATGTTGTTTCGTGAAATCTTGCCTGAAAATTACATCACTACAAAGATTGGAAAGGAGACAAAGTGTAACATTCAAATACCATTCACCTAATAAATTTAAATTGACGGTTTACTGCCCTTTTTACTGAAGTGTTAAGGGACAATGAAGCCAGAGACACATTCCCTACTTCATGTTATATTTTTATCTGGTGTCTTTTCATATAGTCAAGTGAAATAAAGGATCCAGAGCTACCAGTGTCCATTAGAGCAGTAGCCTTATTTTTACCAATCAATATATATATACACCATAAACTGAGTAGCATTGTAGTCACTTATAAAGCGTAGACTGAATAAGTGAGTCAGCCGATGTACCAACCTACCGACATACTTTGAAAAAGTACTCCTTTTTGCATTTGTGACATGTGGCCTCTCTGCTAAGGCACACTTTACGACTGTGACGTGAACCACTACAAAAATAACATATAACACTTGTTAAGGCACATGCATTACTGACAAATGAATCTGTTTTCTAATGCTACAGCTCCCAGTTGGTGAGATCAGATGTGAATATGATTCAGAGTTTTTCTGTGCTAGGTATAGATCTCTTGCTTGATTAACCACCATGTGTAGATCAAGGGTTTTATTTTCTAGAAGACCCTGTCAAATGGAATTAAAGTGAAAGACGGTAATGAAGGCATCTTTAACGCAGTCATCTTGGTTTAAAGCAGCATTAAACACTTTGAAACTGCATTCTTTAGCTAGTAGTTGTAATCCCTGAACATACTCATCAATATCTTTATCTTCTTCTTGTTCATGCATTGCTAGAACATGTCTAAAATTTCGCTTTTGAGTTTCACATATAATTCTTTGTGATGATTTACAGCAGATTTGGAAATAACATACTTGGCAATATGGTTATAGGCGTCCAAGAAAATTTTATTAATTAAGATATCAATTTGTCATGTTCATCATACACAATATAATCTGTAATTTTTCAGGTAAATTAGCAGACGTGAATATGATTCAGAGTTTTTCTTTGCTAGGTATAGATCTCTTGCTTGATTAACCTCTGTGTGTAGATCAAGGGTTTTGTTTTCTAGAAGACCCTGTTGAATGTAATTAAAGCGCACGCCGGTAATGAACGAGTCTCTAACGCAGTCGTCTCGGTTGAGCAGCCTTTATCACTTATTCGTACCATTATGTCGGGGATGTATAAAAATATTAAACCTAAGCTGTCTCATTCGGCAGGAGACTTTATTGCCCGACGCCTCAGGTGTTACAAAATGGGAAGTGCTGAGGGGGCGTGGTCACTTTTTTCCCGATAAACTCACCTTAAACCCCGTCACAATCGTTGGCGACCCGAACGCGCTTAAAAATAGCTCATTCGTACCTATTATTCTCATCTTTCGATCGCTGTACGTTTCAGCCTTCTTCAGCTATCTGTCGTCGTACTTGGTAACCTCGGAATTCTGAATCGAACTCTTCAAAAGGTCCGCATTCCACTTTCCATGCTTAGGGGAGATAACTCGCATCAGTTAATAGTCAGTTAAGTATCCCACGAGATACACGCTTGGGTGATCATGTACCTTACGATACATGACTGACGAGGCAGAAGATTTTTCCGCAGTTGGTTGCCATTTCTTTGTGCGGTAGACTGGTTGCGAACCAAGGATAAAGAAGCCAGTCTGTCCTGCTATTCAACCCATAGCTGGGGGAAGAAGAGATAGATTCATACCTTTCCCAAGGGTATCTGTGCATAAGTGAATTTAACGAAGTCGACTGCAATTCGAACTCGGCTCTCCGAGTTCTCACTCCGAACCGATATACATTAAACCACAAGGCACATCCTAGTGCTAATCTAGTACTGCGTATAAAATCACAAAGTCAAGGTGCCTTAGCAAAGGGCTCATCCAAACAACTACCATAAAAGATTTTATAGAAAAGGAACAGGAAGCAATTTACGGCGACGGGAAAGTGACTGAAGCCGAAACGCCAGAAATCTGTTGTTTTTTTTTATTTTCACGGCAAAGAGCTGAAGACTTACGTACAAATAGCCAAGGGAATTTGTACGTAAGTGAATCTAACGAATTCGGATGGAACTTCAAGCCAATATTCATTACAACCACAACACACTGTTAACATTATCGAGTTTTATTCACCTTTGTGTCGCTAGTCTATTTCTTTGATTGAATCAGAATATGTGACTGTTCAGCGTTATCATACCCAAGGATTGAACTAACAATTTCCAGGAAACCATATATACATTAAAGACTGATTTGTATTTATAGAAATTACAGCATAGTCCTTTTTAGGTTTATCGTATTTACAGTGTAGTTTTAAGTTTGATCGTATTTACAGCGTAGTTTTAGGTTTGATCCTATTTACAGCGTAGTTTTAGGTTTGATCGTATTTACAGCGTAGTTTTAGGTTTGATCCTATTTACAGCGTAGTTTTAGGTTTGATCGTATTTACAGCGTAGTTTTAGGTTTGATCGTATTTACAGTATAGGCTTAACTTTCATCCTATTTACAGCGTAGTTTTAGGTTTGATCCTATTTACAGCGTAGTTTTAGGTTTGATCCTATTTACAGCAAAGTATCTTTTGGATCGATCAGTATTTTTATCTCTATGAATATATACAGGCTTTCCCTCATGTTTATAATTGTTTCAGACTGTAAGCAGGGGAAGACCTGTATATATTGCTCGAGATGGTCGGCTTACACAACTTTCCTGAAGTCAGAGATTCTTACATGTAGATAGATATTTACAGGGGATAATTGCCCAAGAAAAAAGAAAGAGAAACAGCAGATATGTCGAAATGCAGAAAGTTCTTGTAAAAACAAGGGGAAAAAAAGAATCCTTATATCACTGATTGCAATATCACTCGGTTTTTTTTAATTTTTTTTTTTAAGTTTTACGCTGCATTTCTCCTGTTCTCCTCCGCCAGGAAAACCAACTTTTGGATTAAAAGTAATTTGAAGCAGATTCACCTCAACCAAAAAGGATACTGGATGAATTCTCTTTGAAGAGGGTATGCGCCTGGCACAGGATTACATCGACTCAGTTTCCGTTTGAATGCGCAGGAAAAAAAATCGAGAATATTTGCTGACTTAGCTTCTCGGTGCGCTGATATCGACAGATGTATTTAAGTGAAGTTATCTAGAAATCTTCCTATACATTGGCCATCACTGATCCGGCATTCAGTATCTCGGTTCGATCAGTAATCCGACACTACTTTCCACGAAAACCATTTCAGATTTCCCTGGTCGCCACAGAACCGCCATAACTGTTTGTGAAAGGGAAGGCTTTAACATAAATTTATTTTGTTTACTACAAGGAAAGAGGCCTTCTGTCACTTTTCTGCTACATTGTAAATATCTTTTATAGTAACATTTATGATCGTTCGATATCCATCCTGAGTCTGACGCTAAACTACATCCGGTAGCAAGGGCTCAGATCGGGAGGTTTTGAGCGTGGAAACGCCTCTTAATTGCTGTTGTTACCAGGTAATATGAACCAGGGTGGTGGCACCTGTAAGGATCCCGGATATGGGCAAATAGTGAACTCTCAATCTGGGTCAAAACATAAAAAAATATGAAAATAAATTACAAAAAATTACCAGTATTACTTTTTCATAATACCCGTAATAAAATTTTTGAAAAAAGAAAAAAAATACCAAAGCACAAAAAAAAAAATTCATTAAACGACCCTGAGTGTCTTCCACTCAGGCAGTACTTTTCCTTCAACAGGGGTTGGATTTATTGCTTAGGTGTCCCCAAAAAGGGAAATGCCGAAGGGTCATGCACAATTTATTGCCGTTAAACCCACTTTAAACATTGACCTTGTGTCACATTCTATAGAGACGTAGGCGCACTGAAAAATACCTAGTGATCCATAAGGATATGCCGTTAAACACATAAAACCAAACCAAACCAAACTAAACCAAACCAAACCAAACCAAACCATTGTTCGGTGTAAGATTATCATTTCTCTTTTATTATTAGTGTCCGGACTAGAAAATATTTGTTTTGAAAAAGAAATTTTACAGAACAATTTTATTGCTCGAAACTTTTTTCTTTCTTTGTTGGAAATTTACCATTAGAAAATAAAATCTATTTATTTTCTTTTATGCTACTAATTACTATTACTTAGTTACACTACATGACCGGTGTCGCTGAAAATGAACATTAACTTATCAGAATAATGACAACAACAAAAATATTGTAAAATATACATTTCTTCAGTATCTGTCTATATTTCTGAGATGAGGTATTATGTACATTATTTACATTATTCGGTCTATTGTCCTCAACTTTGTCGCCATATTTACAACGTCCCGGCCTTCTTCAACGAAACGTAATAAATATGATGACAAAGATGAGGAGAATAGTCCGAATAATGTAAATAATATATATTTCTTATGCATTTAATTTCTTTTAACTTAGTATTTGAAGTTAAGTGTGAATATTTTTAGGGCTATATTTATCCCACATGCGTCGTAAAATAAAAATAAAAGTATAAGAACTAAATCAGATATTAAAAGAGTTGTCGGAGCACAGATGTTAATGATTCCCGATTTTCTATATTTTTTTATTTGATTCTCTCATCAGATGAATATTTTTGTTCAGATCTGTAGTCATCTTGTGTAGGTACGGTGGAGTAATATTGGGTTGGTGCATAATTATCAAGCGTTTTTTAAACAGTATTTATTATGAAAAAAGAAACAATTCAACAATAACATTATTAAATGATTATTCCGGACGGTAGTCATCATCTACTTCAATAACCGCTTCCCATTTGCTTGGAAGACGGTCGATTCCACGGGCAAAGAAGTCACGGTTCTTGGAGGCAATCCATGCTTTGTCATCAGCCACCAAGTTATCCAAATCAGCATACGCTTTCTTCACCTGCCAATTTTTCATAAATCTGTCATTAGTATTAGGTTGGTGCATAATTATCAGGCGTTTTTAAACAATATTTATTATGAAAAAAAAGTAATATAATAATTCAGCAATAACATTTTTAAATGATTATTCCGGAGCGAATGATTATCGATACACATTTTTATAACCTGAAAATAAAATAATATTTTTATTAAAAAAAAAGAGCAATTTTTATTACGAAATGACTCGCCTACAAAAACGCCTGATAATTATGCACCAACGCAATAGCGACTCAGATTGAGAAATCAGAGAGCTGAATTCGAATTCCACTCGAATTCGGAAAGGTATGAATTCATCTATTCTATTCCCCAACTATGGGTAAATAACATGACAGACTCGTTCCCAAGACTATTTGGCAACCATTCTAAGAGGACAACTCTGAATTCAAAACCTGAGGAGGGTCGTCTGGGTCTGCCCCAGATATGCGAAAGTAGCACGACAGGCTGAATCTTAGTCTAGGAGAAGGAAAACTTTGAATTAAAACCAACCTAAAGAGGGTCAAACTCCGTCAATCTGTATCGCCTAAGACACACCACTACTGATAGGGCTGCGTTAAATATGGTGTTCTTACGACTCAACTGACCTCGTCGTTGTCCTATCGTAAATATTTTTTTCTTTTGATTTCGAATATGTCTTTCATTTTGTTTTTGTTTCTCCTTATTTCCAGGAACGTGACCCCCAGACGCTTTTCATATACAGGGTGTCCATAAAGTTCGTGCGCACTTTAAAAATGCTACCATTACTTCAATATACTCTTCCTTAGACTATTTAATTATCGTTTCTTTTGTTAAATTTTCTTTTATTGAATACTAGCAGTAGAGCCCGGCATTGCCCGGGGATGTAACAGTAAGAGATAGATCAAGTATCGACCATCATAAAGACTGAAAAATAAAATTGACAAAGATTATTGTTTAAGGTTGACGGACACGCATGTCTTAATTATTTTTTATTTTTTGTTTTTTTTTACGAATTGGTCAAACCCAAACTCAAACAAAAACATTGTTTTCAATCATTATAAGTCTACCGATTGAATAGAATTTTATTATAAACAATTGTCTTGTAAATAGAATTTTTAAAGCATCCTGAATGTAAAAATAAAGAAAAAAGTGTGCAAGACAATAAGAAACACTACCTGCCAAAAAAAAGTGAAGTTTTGTTGAAATCGGTTGAAAAATGTATGAAATCCGATCCCATATATAAACGAACACACACACACACACACACACACACACACACACACACACACACACACACACACACAACCTGGGTTTTATAATAAGTATAACTCGATATGAGTTGTCTCCCTTTCATTCTCGCGATGCCCCTTAATCGTGTTTTCAAATTGATTTCATGCAAAAACAATTGTGTTTTTCCAATTTGGGGCGCTGTCAGAACCACCGCAAGGTAATTTTACGTAGTCCTGTGAAGTTTTGTTGAAATCGGTTGAAAAGTGTGGGAAATCCGATCCAATATATAAACGTACAGACACACAAACACACACACACACACACACACACACACACAACCTGGGTTTTATAATAAGTATGATGGAGGGCCTCTGAGGACAGTCTAGTTCTCGTTGAGTAGAGTTCGTTTCTGTTGTAGACTTTTCAATCCTAGTCTGGTTTCTCGACTTATTTATCCGCGTGACGACAGTTTAGATATATTTTTCGTTGTGTCAGCATTATAATAAGTTCGTATTTACCCATACGTGGAGGCTAGTACGTGGATGCCAGAGCATATCCATACCATGCTGGGCTATCACCCTTCAGGGGTGTGTTCAGGCTTCCTCCTGCTATATCCTCTTTTTTTCTATTTCTATTATTAACAGCAACGGTAAAAATTTTGTTTATAAGCGTTTGGATCCCAAGGAGACAAGACGAGCTTGGCGAGAACTACGACATAACTTAAATTTTTAACGGCATTTTCTTTGACTTATTTCTCTGTTTCTCTCTTATGTTCAATAATAGGAAACTATATTAAAATCTTCCTAATCCTGTTATTACACGAATATATTTTACTCATAAATACAATTAATATATTGTTACTAATCAATTATATATAATTTTTATTTTATAAGCCATACAACACTGATAATAAACTTTCCTTTAAATACTAATAGTATCTATACTTTAATTACATTCAACAGGATCTTCTGATTCGGCAGTCGTAATCTTTTAAAAAAATGAAAGAACTCAGCTAGATCACATTTTTAAAAATTGAAGCCAAGAAGACAAACATTCTTCCAACATTCTCTATAAAGCCAAGGACGTTATCCAATAATTTTATTTCGACAAAATTTCAACGGATTACCATTACAGAGCCAAAAATCGTTCTAATGTTGTGATTTAAGTCATATCTAAAAAAGCGACTAAATTAATTTTACACGCGTTTCTGGTATTATCAGTTTCTTAGCTAAAGCTTTTAAAAGTAAATTCCTAAACAACATTCAAACAAAGACACATATTCAGGCGTTATGGCAATAACGAGTGATGTTATTGTTGACTGATCCTATTAATCCCTGTCGTAAAAAGCAGATTTTGAGAGGAAAAGACAGAAACACAAATCATATGAAATTCGATACAACCAATAAATAAGACTGAACCATTTAGTGTGACATACATATAAAAACTATTTATCACAAACAAATAATAAGGAAGACGCGTACACGTGCAGTTGGTAGATAAAAAGTCCGTACCATAAATGTACAATTGTATGAGTCATTTGTTGAAGGCGAAGAAATGTCTTCTGGCTGTGAGAGCTCCAATTTGAGAGACGTTATTACATGTGTCTATCTACAATGAAGAACCGACGAGAATAGAGTCGGTCCTCGTGATCAGTGCCCGGAAGGCGAAAAAAAGAGATAGAAAGGGCACTATTTCTCATTTTGATACGCTCCATCAAGCGATTCTGGTTATCTCCACGTGAACCTATGTAATGTCCTTTTTCTGGACAAGGAAATAAGCGTGAAATTCCGAATACTATAGCTTGCACTTCCATGGTGCCATTTCCTTTGGGAATATAGTTTCCCCAGATATAGAAAGAAACTCTGGCTTTCAGCCCTCAATTTGGGAAAAATCAAGACTCCCCATTTCCCCTTCATGGAATATGTCCATGGCTGGGACATAGTACATGAAGCTGAGCAATTTGAATCTGTTTGAGTCGTAAACATGAATTCTCCAGAAACACAGAAGGACCTCCATATTGTATATGGCCCTTTCTTTTTGTTCCTCCTCCTATTTTGCTTTGATGTGTAGATATATGATATATTGTTCTCTAGAGGGACACGTGTATATATATATACACACACACACACACACACACACACACACACACATACATATATATATATATATATAGTTTTGTGCATGTCTTAGTGGTATAACGGTCTCTTTGAGAACAAAGCATGTTTGTCATTCCTTTTCGTTTCAGCAATCCGTTCCGTTAAACTTAGAGAAAAATAAATGCAAACCCTATCTAAAAGAAAATAGATCACCTAGATATATAAACAGGTTGTCGAGTCATCCTCCTTCTTTAATAAGAAATATACAAAAAAACTCATAAGTATTAAATAGCGAATTCTAAACGAAATTACAATGTATACCAAAACTGGTCACCTGGGTATGACGATAAACTATGTCCAGCAGCAAGGCTTCTGACCAGGAGGTTTTGAGGAGCGTGGAACCACCTCTTAATTGCTGGTGTTCCCAGGATCACCCTGACCTGGGGTGGTAGCATCTGTTAGACCCCGCTCAAAAAAAAAAAAAAAAAACTGGGGTAAAAAAAATATGAAAGTGTAAAAATAGGTTTTAATACCAGCAATAAATGTTCTGAGGAAAAATTGCCAGCAATACATTTTTGAGGAAAAAATATCAGCAATAAAAATCTTGTTGGCATTAAATAACCATTGAGACTGATATTCCGTAAAGCAAACCAAAACACACCGAAAACTGGATAAAATAGAAAATAATATGGTTTAATCCATTATACAATAGAAATGTTGATATAAATATAGGATATATTAAAAAAAAACTTATATAGCATTGAACAAATAATTTAAAACATAACAAGAAATTCTCAATAGCAACAATATGAAATTAAACCAAATGAGAAATTGCAGAGAGAAAAGTATATAAGGCGAAAAAATATATAAGGCGAAAAAATATATAAAGCGAAAAAATATAAGGCGAAAAAATGTATAAGGCGAAAAAATGTATAAGGAGAAAAAATATATAAGGCGAAAAATATATATAAGGCGAAAAAATATAAAGCGAAAAAGATACATAAGGCGAAAAATATATAAGGCAAAAAATATATATAAGTCGAAAAAATATAAAGCGAAAAAGATACATAAGGCGAAAAATATATAAGGCGAAAAAATATATAAGTCGAAAAATATATAAGGCGAAAAAATATATAAGGCTAAAATGACAATGAATGAGCGCTCAGCAGAGGAGAAGATTTACGTCGGAGCAGCTGGGAAAGAATTTAAAAAGATATGTAAATAATTAGCTATCATTCAAATACGAAATATATATGAAAATAACCCCATGCTGTCAAAATATATGCTAGAAATGCTAAATAATAAATCGCTATTACACTTAGTAATATATAATAAAAATGCTAAATACAAACAAAAACAACAGTTGCAATCTCGGCATGCAGAGGAAGCTGCAAATTGTAGAATTTAAAAACGTGAATAATTTAAGAAAGAAAAAGATTATCTCGAATTGTCGGCACACAGACACACCCTGCTTAAAAAAAACAAAAAAACAAAAACCCTGAAAGGCGCAATAGATTTCAGGAGCGCTTAAAATAAACAAACACTCATTTTAAAAAATCGCTAAGCACAAAATAGCAGTGGAATGTTAGTTTTGTGTATTAAAACACTTTAAAAATATTTAAAGTACAGTGCTTGTATATGTAAGAACAAGTATTATACAAATTATATATATATATTTTCGGATACGAAAATAAAGTTACAGATATATGCATTACTTAAATAGATGTGCAATTCTTAAATAGGGTAAATCAACTTTGCTTGACTCTGAAAGTTTACTGTGGCTGGGAGATCTTAACGGTGATTTCCCCCATAAGGGCGACGCAAGCCCTGACCCCATCTTAAAACACTCTGAACGATTATATGAAAGAATACCATGCTTCGTGTCTGTGGTCCTCCTGTCCCATATTCCTGAGTTTGACCAGGATACATACCAGGTTGTGGTCTGAACCGCAATTAACCTCAGTGTAAGCTCTTGCGTTTAAGGGACATCTAACCCAGGGTCTTCTGATCAATATGAATTTGATCTGATCCCTGTATCTGCCACCAGAAGAATGCTTCTTATGTCTCCGTCTCACGGGACGTTGAAAGATGTATTTGTGGCATTGAGTAAACTATGAAGCCCGGGCACATCCCAAATGATGTCTGTCGAGACAACATGAACACCTGACACTGTGCATGGGTGGAGTAATGGCTAGCAGCTCAGATCGAGGAATCGGAGAGCCGAGTTCGAATTCCAATTAGATCCATTAAATTCACTTACGTTTTAATATCCTTGTGGACGTTATGAATCCTCTTCTTCTCTCACCAGCTATGAGTAAATAGCAGGACAGTTTGGGTTCTAAGCCTCGGGTGGCAACCAGTCTAGGAGAAAGTAACTCTGAATTCAAAACTGTATGTAGACTTGGCGTAGCACATACTATAAAGCTAAAAATTCAGAGTTGCAGCCCCTAAGGCAATTCATCGCTGATTTCAACCTCGTTCTGACAGCACATGCAATGGCAATCGTGTCAAACTGTAATGGCCCTGCTGTTCCTTTGGATCCATCAGCGACTTGGAGAGTGGGGATCAACATCTTATCTTCCATATCATCCTGTCTAGGCTTGATTCTACCATGGGTGGGATCAAATCCATGGTCATTGATGACCGGTGGGGTCCTTTCTGATTGCACATCAGCTGGACGGCCGCAAAGCAACCGAGTCGAATAGAGAGGCAGTTGATCGTGACTATATGAAAGCGAAATCTGCTATAATTTTCCCAGAACCTCTGCACCTATATCTTGGAAAGACTCATCGATGACGGGACACCGATGGAAAGACAAAGGAGACGCTGGACTGATGACCTCAGAGATTGGACAGGGAGAATGCTGGCGGAGTGCAAAGTCGAGGCGCGGGACAGTGAAAAACATTGTTGCAATTGTCCATGGTCCCGTTCACTCAGTAGCGAGAATGGAAGAAGCAAGCGAGCAAGTTAGACAATCTTCTGAGAGGTGGCGAGGAAACTGGAAGCAACAGAAATGTGTTTCTACAGAAGGATGCTGAGAATAACATGGCT
Organism: Acanthosepion lycidas; assembly: GCA_963932145.1. Taxonomy (NCBI): domain Eukaryota; kingdom Metazoa; phylum Mollusca; class Cephalopoda; order Sepiida; family Sepiidae; genus Acanthosepion; species Acanthosepion lycidas. Next base: position 11,441,386 of record OZ010596.1, read on the forward strand.
GGAGAGCGTAAGCAAAAAAGAAAAGGAAGTAAAAATGGAAACAAAAAGACGCTTATATTAAAAATCAGAAAGACAGCTGAAATACCCTGGACAGAATGAGAAAGGAGGGCTTGGAGAATTTGATATTCATAGGACATATCGAAGATAAAAGAGACGGGGGTAGGCTGCACGCCACATAGCTTATGAACATGTGCGAGTGTCTAACGTAAGTGGGGAGGAATGCTTAGCAAAGGGACAAACTTTGCGAACAGGATAGGATGTTGTGAAGAGCCTTGATCACCGACTTCCTGAAGGGACACGGCAAATAAAAGGAGGACACTCTAAATTAATTAGACGACATGTCAATATTTCGAGTGAACACGAATTCTCAATTACAGACATTAATTTATAATTTGATTCTTTCAATTCGAAGCCCCATGAAATCGTTTTAGAAAATGGTGGATAGCTGGAAACTATTCCTTGGACACAAAGCAGGAAAGATCAAGGGAATGACAGAAGAAAGGAAATGTGCCTGCAGACAAATTTGCATTTCTGAAATAAACGTTATAGCTATTTTTCTTGGTAAAAATTTTTTCAAAATGCTATAATAATTTTAAAAAATTAGTAGAAATTTTAAAATTGTTAGTCTTTGGGAATTTTACGGCGTATTGTTGCAACAGGAATAGGTGATAATTTAGCTAAGCAGAACTGTCAGATTTAAAAGTAACGATTTAAGAAGTAATCCTGAAATGAACTAATATTTTACCATTGATGTCTATATATTTGTTATAAAGGGATCCGTGAAATCAATAATTATCATTGTAAAATATTTCGGTCGTGTGAAATCGGGGACAATGAGTACTCACATTCAACACACACAGATATATATATATTGTTGTAGCATACCTACGGACGATAAAGGGTATGTCTCCATTCACATAAATACAGTAGTAAATGCTGTATGTTGGTCTATAGTTGGAGATTCGTCTCCAGCTGTGTTGGTCAAACTCTCTGCCTACGGACAGAGAGGATCCCCAGACGAGGCTATGTCGAAGGGCAGAGTCTCGTCTCGGGAAACAGCTACCCGACCCCGTTTTTACGGGGAATTTTTGGCCAAGCCTACGGGCTCGGATACCCCACATTAAATTCGGCATCGTGCCACATCTGACCGTGTGTGGCGGTTGGTAGATATCCTGCAGTTGGAGATTCATGGTGGAATTCACTTAACTCACTTCTAGCCGTTGACTACTTCTTCTACGTTGGCGAATCTTATATGTGTTGTTCATGTCCTAAGTATTATCGTTCATTACCAACCTTCGTGTGATTATTCTATTCAGTAATCTTACCTAGGTCCCTTGGTTATAACATATATACATACATACATATATGTATATATAAATAAAAAGAACAGTAAGATATTTTAAATCAATTAATTTATATATATATCACACATTATGAGATGGATAAAGTTCTACAATCAAAGTGTAGTATCTGTACTTTGTGAGCTGCCGGGTCGGGTGTCTGTCGAACTCTCTGCTTGCAGAGAGGAACCCGGACGAAGCTCCGCCGAAGGGTAGGGTTTCGTTGGGGGAGGTTGACGGAACTGGCCCGCCTCGGCGGGTTTGGATGGTTATTTATTTTTGGCTGGGCCTACGGGCTCAGAGATACCCACATTAAAAAGGCCTTGTGCCACATTCGATCCCCGTGGGTGGATTGATAAATACCATCTATAAAAAGAATGTTAAACATAAAAATGTCTTTATATATATATATATTAATTAATTGTAAATCTGATCGATTCGATAAGGTCAAATTGGCAGCAGATCTGAAAAGTCACCTAAAATTTGTTGCTAACTGGGGCAAGGAATGGGTTGTTAATTTTAACGGCTCCAAAACGAAACTAATCTCTGTTAATCACCTCAGAGAGATTACTTTCTGATTTCTATCAGCATGTCTAATGCTAGCCTCCAGGAGATTGACTCATTGCGCCTTTTCGAGCAAACGTTAATTGCTGACATTCACTAGTAAGATTATATTGAATCAACTGCTAAGTCTGCTGTCAGGAAAATTGGTTCACTGTGTTGTGCTCGACAATTTTTCTCTCTAGAATCTGTCTGACGCATTTATAAGTTTATCATTCGTCCATGCTTGGAATATTGTTTCCCATCTGGTCTGGTGCTTCTGCTATATATTTAGTGATTCTTGATGAAATCCAAAGAAGAATCTGCAATTTTATTGGTTGTGATAACGATAATCTGAACTCTCACACGAAAATGCAAACAAGCGATACTTGAAAATCATGAAATTGACATAGCACAAAAAAAAAAAAAAATCTCTTGAGAAAGCCGAAAATATTTAGAACATTGGACAATTTATATTTAAATATGTACCGGAAAGCAAAAAGATGGCCCAAAATATAGAAAATAAAGAAATAATTTTATAATTGCCGAATAAAGGATATTTATCTTACATTGGCCCCCAAAAATGGCAAGATGTGGCACAATGCCGTTTTTAATGCTGGGTCAAAGCCGAGACCGTAGGCTCGGATATATATATATATATATATATATATATATATATATATATATATATATATATATATATATATATATATATATGAATTACACATCATGTGGCATTTCTGTAAAAACTACTACTACAAAAAAAAAAAAAAAAAAAAATCCAGTTTTCCTATATCTGCGCAAGACAATGTATGTCAGACCATATTCTGGAGAACTAAAAGTTTTATAACTGTCCCGTGTTACGATTCTGTCTTATCTAGCAAACTGGATATCTCTTTGATTGTAAAAGTTTCAGATTAACTACGTATATATATTTTATAACTTATGCTGTCTAAAGCTATGTAACATTCTGTTGCCTTTTGGGATTAAATACAAATGCTAGTTATCTGCATCCATAACCTAAGGGAAATGGAGGTTGGTAGGTTAAGTTCAAGACGTGGAAACGCCTGTTTGCCTTGAAAATCAGTATGTAAGGTTTTGGCTTTTACTTGGTTTCGAACGTTGATGTTGATACGCAGGTATTGGTTAATTTGCAGTACAAGAGCCAAAAGTCCCCGCTAATGAGAATGTGCCAATTTGGTGTGAAATTACCTGGTTATATAAAAAAATGACATTAAAACATTGCGATCGATTACCGTTTTCGATTTATCGACAATGTAAGTTCGATTTCTTTCGTGTTGTCCGGCCGCCATTATTCGCCGAGGGTTCTTGAATAGAAGATGGAAGCAAAGAGTATGAATGCTGATACCAGTACTGAAGGCCTGAATGATTTTTTTCCTCTCAGCATTGCTCAGTTGAAAAGACATAGTGGGGCTGACACAAAATAATTTTAATCTATTCTCTTTCTAGCTGAATAACTTAAAGGATTTTTCACTGATTCTTACAACCAATGGCTTGAAGATGGCTGAACATCTTATCTGAAAGCCTAGAAAAAAGACACTCATTTATTTTAGTTTTTTTTTTGTTTTTTTTAGATATTAAACATTAACGTTTTTTTTTAGATATTAAACATTTTGTGGGATGGACAATTATCTCATGCTCTTAAACGATTTGGACAATTTTGCTATTACACCCGGTATATACATGCTCTATCCCTGATATTAAGCACTTTTAGCCTTAAATATAACATACATTACATATTTTTAACCACACACACACACACGCACACATACTCACACACACACACACACATATATATATATATATATATATATATATATATATATATATGAAAAAATATAGTTTTAAGATGGGCTATATTTATGGGATTAAGTGCTCAGAGATAGAGCGTATATAAATATAAAAGTGAACATTAAAGTCAACACTCAGAGGCGACAGGCTGTTTCATGTTAGACGCAATCGTCAGGCCGCTTGCGGCTAGCCTGTAACAGCCTGTCGCCTCTGAGTGTTGACTTCTATGTTCACACACACACACACACATATATATATTAATATTTTTATGAAGTGCTTAACAATCAACAATAAATACGTTAAAAGTTAATCGCATTTCGGCCCATTTCTACTCAATAGTCTTTAAGAAAATTTAAAATATAATCGCGCCCAGATATCAAATAACCATTAGGACAACACAATAAACTGGAAATGTTTTACATTGTTGCCGATAGTGCTCTATTGACCAGCATACATAAACAGTCGCGCAACACACATGGCCCGAAGTTTGCGTTTAAATATGGAACAGATTGTCACTATTTGGTATTGACCTCACTCTCAGCTTTTATATATGTAGCCAAGTGAGTGAAATTGGCTTGAGTTAATCCTTTGGAACTCAGTGGTTGTGCTAGCACGAAGTCACAAGTCATCGTGGCTGAGGGCTTGGGCATACTGTCCTTTTTTTTAAAAAAAATTGATCACTTTAGTTTATGTGTTCTCTTCCAGAAACTGTAACTAAGACTAACCCAGAGTAGCTGCAGTATAAACCACTGGTGGACTCTGTTGGTTGAGCGGGCGTTTGTAATAGGGTATGGCTATCCAATCTGGCAGACGGGTGTGTTCGGAAAGCGAACCATTCTCCACTATACAACCATTTTCTTACCGACTCAACGTTGCAGGCCTGTCGTTACTCTATCACTACTCCCAAGATCAAGGAGACAAGTAGATAGGTTCGCTTATCGTCCGGTTCCCACTCCTCCCCGGTCTTTTGAGCAGTAGAGGTTTTTCCTTTGTTTCCTGTATTGGATTGGGTTTCCGGTTTCTTCTAAACCTTCTGGTTACTTTCATGTTATACATTTCCTACTGAATTCTGAAATTGAAATGTTATTCACTAATGAAATCGTCATCGCTTCAAGTCCTGAGTTATCTAGTATCATTCCTGAATAGCGCACTTTTTGCCCTTCCTTATGCTTATACAACATCACACAATAACCATCTACCTTGAATGGCTATTGGGCCTTGTACTGGATGAACATTAATTACTTAGTGCTAAAAAGAATAAGAAGTTGTGAAAAGCCATGATCGCCTCTGTCTTGAAGGGACACATTGCATAAAGGAATAATACTTCTGATAATATTTTAGAAGCAAAAACACGACTGCGCACCGAAAGTGTAAAAGCTTTCACGTTACGTTATCACATCTAAGCGAAGCTGTTACTTGTTGTAATTAAAATACACTTGTGGATTGGCCGTAAAAAAAAAAAAGATTAATTATTTCGCTTTTGAGGCGCTGAAATTTTAATTAGGGGACAATGCGTCACTGTAGCCGGCATTTTAACTGCCGGTCTTTTAAATATTTTCTGTCAACTTAGAATTATAATCCTCAAATAGGATTTTAAGAAAAGATTTAGCAGTGAACTAACGATACAAGTCATTTGCTAGAATTTTATTTTCATTATCTAACGAATGATCCGTACTAGTGTCCGTAACATTATTCAGTATTTTTGACCGGATACGTCATAATTCTGAGGATGGCATTTTCCCCTGATTGAAACGTCGTGAGCAAAATACGAAGGGGGTTTTGAAGAGGTTTTTTGGAAGAATTTATTTATCAGGGCTTCTCGAACACCTCCCCTCGTATTTTTCTAAGCTTGTGCGTATTTCTAGCTTTTGACTTTATTTTACAATTAAACCATAAATATGCGATGTTCTTAACGAGGCTTGTCTGATCTAGACATTCATATGAATGTCACATATGGCATACAACTCGTTTAGAAAATATCAAAGGGCGAGTTAATCTTCAACAGCCACTTAGTACAATGGAGTAGACTGGTCTCTATAGTTATATATGTACCCAGGGCAGTGATGATACGGCATCAATAGGCGGAGCGCTTCATAAACGGAAATCAATGGCCACGTGTTCGTGACCAAGGTGAGCCTTCAAGTTATGGGACATCGCTTTTGGCTTCTCCTGGAGAAGAATGGGCTCCACCAGCTCTCCTTGTCCAAGACACGCTGCGTATAAATGAATATATCTCCGGCTTTCAATCCAGATATGTGGAGGGAACTGGGTCAGATGATCCGCTTCGCAGCGACGCTATGGCTATACCTGGTTCCTGGATCTGATGATGAAGGTTCACTCGTCTTTTGATAGGTCTTGTTTTTCATTCTACTCGATGTCTAGCCACCGTATTCACCAGAAAAGCCTGGTGTCGCAATCGGTTTGGTTGCTGATAACATTACCATTCAGCCGGCTTATTTGGTAGCAGTAGAACTCATAGAATACCCAGACCTAATTGAACAGCTGAATTCCGTATATACTCGTGTATAAGTCGACTTCACATATAGTGCGACTCCTGAATCTTTTGTGAAATACCTGATTTATTTTTCATATAACTCGTGTATAATGCGTCCCCAGCTTCTGAGCAATAATAGCGAGCCTACTGTAGTCTGGTATTGCAATATTGGGCATCATCTTGGACATATTATATAGTAAATAAATGGTCTTCATGCTTTCTTACGCAAAGCGACCCCAAAATAGTAAGAAAACCCAATTACTGCAAAATATCGGATAGGAATATTTAGATAGCATATTTTTGTTTTCGTTTTAGTTCATGCATATTTTATATTCATTCTTTTTTGGCTACTCCAAAATCGTTATCATTTATTTTTAGACATAAATGTGTATGACGATAAACTACATCCGGCAGCAAAACCTCTGATCGGGAGATTGGAGGTTTTGAGCAGAATGGAACCACATCTTAATTGCTGTTGTTCCCAGATCCACCCTGACTCAGGGTAGTAGCACCTGTTAGGGTCAAAGCTATCAAAATAGTCAACGTTAAACAAAAATAAAACACTATGAATGTATAAACATACATATTTACAGTAAAAATATCAGCAATATATTTTTATAGTAAAAATTACCAACAATACATTTTTATATAAAAAAATTTCAACAATATAGCAAAATTACCTACAATACATTTTAAGATAAAATGAACAGCAATACATTTTATGTGCAGTTGAAGGCATACAATAGCATTCATAATATATTTAGGTGAATCCATAAAATTATGTTCAAAATATTTTGATTTTGGCATTAACCCATAGAGGTGTTGATATGCCGCTAAAGAAAATCAACCAACCAAAATCGTGAGAAAAACCTCTTATCATAAAATATCTGATACGAAGATTTAGATACCGTACATTTGTTCTTGTTCATACCTGATTTCTAACCTCTTCAAAAATATTACCTGTGTATAGTTCGACCTCATCCCCTATTTTTTTTGGGGTGGGGGGTAAAAAATTGATTACAAAAAATCGCACTATATGGTAAACATTTTTAAAGACAATTATCTCCGTTTGTATATAGTGATTTAATAAGCGTAGCTTAGTTGGCACACAAGGTCAAATGTATGGGGCACCCAGTGAGGATCGAAATCACTACTCAGTCGTAAGTGATTTAGCGATACAAGCTTACTAACCATTAAACCACATTGAAATGCCCATCTCGGTTTGCATATATTTTACTGAAACAATTTCTCTCTCTGAAAATATACACTAATACTTCCTTTTTACCGTACAAAGTGTAGGAAAGGGAATTAACTTTTATGTTCGCATTAAATTAAGTTTTGAACACGTGTTTTCATCTGATAAAAGTCCATGAGAACACTTGAAGAACACTTACAGAACACATGTAGAACACTTACAGAACATTTGAAGAACACTTACAGAACACTTGTAGAACATATAGAGAACACTTGAAGAACATTTACAGAATATTTTGGCTGTTAAAATGCACATTTCGGTAATATATATATAATAAATGCGAATGTCAGTGTGTCACACTTTTTCAACTTTACTCCTAGAGGCCGTAACCCAACACATCATACCATTTTAGAATCAGGCCGGATCCGGTCCCGAAATCCTGAAAGTTTGGATTCCAAAGTTTTCATTACTGCGATTGTTTTTAGCGATTTTTAACGTGATTTTTGAGACGAAGTTTTTTTGTACGATATCAATTTTTATAATTTGGAAACAAATTTGGGAATAATCGAAATTAATTGCGAAATCCAGCGAAAGTCACCCATGAAATAATTGTTTGTACGGAAAGTAAGGACATCAAATTGTCTTTGAATTAAGTAGCGACAGAAGAATTATCGTTGAACTTTTAAAAGGTAAGCGTAAATATCAATGCAATACTTAAATGCAGTGATCAGTTTTGAGTTCTGTAGTTTATTGTTGCCAATCGCATCTACTCTTCCCTACCTATTGTGATGAAAGCTCGATCAAGAGCCCTCTTTAGGAGCTAGCTTAAATGCCGTCCGAGAGACATCTTTTGTAATTTCTGTTTGAACGAATGCCATAATCTTTATTGTTAATATTCACCAAATTTCGCCCGTTGTACCCTATGGTCTTCTTCAGACCTCTGAACTTTCTGGAAAAATTGAACTGAGCCCTTTATTCAATTTACAGTCTAGAGTGTTCCCTTACCGAGTTCATACCTAGGGATATCTCGTCTTGGTTAATTATAAACAATGTAATGTTAAGAAAACTGCGCAATCTCTAAGATCTTTGGGATTACTGAAGAAACACTGGACTTTGTTCCATTCAATGCCGATTTCAATGCCGATTTCAATGCAGGTAATATTAGGTTGGTGCAAAAATAATGCCGTAATAATGTCGTTTTTTGACGTTAAAAATACGTCAAAAAACGACATTATTACGTCATTATTTTTGCACCAACCTAATAATTCGAACCCAAGACAGCAACATTAATTACTAACTTCATACTTTGACGTTTGTACTTTTGTAATGGTATTTGCAACAACAACAACAAAAAAGAAATCCCCTTTAACTTAAAAGAAAATGAGGTGAAAGGTGGACATTTTTTATGATGGTGCAGTATTTTTGCTTGGTCTTTTTTCAGCATCCATATGTCTAAGATGCTCTGGCATCCACCATAAAGCTTTAACGAAAATGCAGTAACTTGTATTCTGATCATAAAATGTACTAAGAAAATCATACTGCTAACCATTCTCGATTTTGGTTTAAAATTAACGAAATTAATTTATCAAAGGTCGTCCAATAGCTTTTCATGCAAGTGTATTCAAATTTGATCAAATCTTAAATAGCATCACTTCCGATGTCAGTGAGGCATAAACTCTTTGAGCCCTGCGTTCCAGAACAATTTTAACACTTCCACCTGAGATCCTGAATCAAAATTCGCAAATAGTTGGTATGTAATATTTCACGGTAGATATAAAAATAGTTACAAGTGTTTACACACCGTCCAACCGGTGACTGGGCATTAAGTCATTTTACTCTACCACCGGTAAAAGCGGTGGTCAGGGCTCAAAGGGTTAAGCAACTCCATACACCCCCCCAAAAAAAAACAAAACAAATAAAAAATAAAATAGATAAAAAATAAAAATAAGAAAAGTAAAAAAATTGTAATCAAAATAGATTCTGAATATATTATTTTATACTGTATTCAAGAAATGAGTGACTTCGATCAATGACTTTTCAGTAGTTCTTCCTTTGTTTATAAAGAAATTAAGCTAGGCATGATTGTTTCGCTAGATTAATTATGACTGCTTAATTAGTTCGATCCTCATTGGCTGCTCCTTACTTTCAGCCCTGTGCCATATCTAAGCTATGTTTAGTAAATCGCTATTTAGATATGTAATAACAAAAGAGAAGGCTTAAGGAAGAATCTGCTTAGAATAATTGATACAAGCGTAGTGACCATTTATAGTCCTCTACAGACGAAAGCGTTCTTTAAAGGGAGGTAATCGTAAAACAAGAGAGATTACTCCCGATTACTTTATTATATGATATACAATTTTTTCATATGCAACTCATAAGCAAATGTATTCAAATTTGACCAAATATTTAACCAACTACGCTATTGACGTAAGTGTGGCTTAAGCAACTCAAAATAAAAGTAAAATTCAACAAAACAAATTCTGAATACGTTATTTTATATTTTATTCAAGAAAGGTGGCACTTCTACTAGTTTACTTGTATTGAAATTTATACTCTTGTATTTATTAGATACAAGCATGAAAAGCAATCATGTAATCAACTTGAGTACTGATTCTTACGCAAATTTAAGCAACTCGAGGACTGGTCAAAATTCTAAGGTGCTTATAGAAATTAATTAGTCTTGTAGTCCATTTCAAGTATAGTAAGTTCGATCCTAAGCGGGTACCTTGCTATTAAGTATACTTAGGAGATATATCTATTAGGTTGGTGCAAAAATAATGTCGGTTTTTGAAGTTAAAGAATACGTCAAAAGCCGACACTATTTTTGCACCAACCTAATATATTAGTTTACCTTTGTGAAGCAGTTGCTCGTAAGCTATTGACGATCATGAGTCCCGTAACATTGACGGTCGTAGGGGCATCACATAAATTTACACGTTTTCCTTCATCAAGACTGGTTGCCAACCAAAATTATAGAATCTAGTCTGTTCTGTAATTTACCCATAGCTGGGGGAAGAAGAGATAATTCATACCCTTTTCAAGTGTATTGAAAATCAAAAACAAAAAAAAAAAAGGGGAAAAAAGGGACAATTGTGTTATTTTTATATCATTGGAGTTTTAGTAGGATCCCTCAGAATATATGGTATATGTTAGTGTGAAATAGAGATGGATGGATGAGTAAATTGTAAGAATGAATGGGTCGTGATATTAGGTTGGTGCAAAAATAATGACGTAATAATGTCGTTTTTTGACGTATTTTTTAACGTCAAAAAACGACATTATTACGTCATTATTTTTGCACCAACCTAATACATTCGAGGACATCCGCCTACTAGGGCGGCTAGCCAATCCCTACTGCAGATGCTTGCTCAGGCGCATTTGTGTTTATTGAACACCCGGAAAGCCCACCTGTGGTTTATACTGCAACTATGCTGAGCAGACCGTAGTTACAGTTTCTGAGAAAGAGTGTGTTATCTAGCCAGCACGCTCAAACCCTCGGCCACGATGACTTGTGACTTCATGCTAGCACAGCTATCAGTAGCCACCAAGGGTTCCGTCTACCCATTTTCACTCACAGGGTTTGGGTCAACCCGTGGTATGGTTTTCAGGAACTTTCCAATGGTGCAGCCCGCTGGGATCGACCCCTCCAGTCCGATAACATCAGGAAGTCTCCTTCCTGACAAATCGTCCACGGTGAGATTCGGACTCTGGTCTCATAGTCAGAATGCAAACGTTCTAACCACTCGGCCACGTGCTAATACAAATTGATGTAACGATCAATTAAATAAACACCTCTTTTTCAAGCGTATCTACGTGTAAGTGAATGTAACTCGACTGGAAATCGAATCCAGTTCTCCGATTTTTCATCCTGAGTGCTCATCCACTGAGCATCCGCTGTAATTTTCTACGCAGATCAGATCTAATGAAGGGGTTTTGATCCTCGCTTGGCGATCTCATAATTGTGGCCTTGAGTCAGCTTAAGCTGATCTCAAATAAATATCTACATTAAAAGATAGATTTCTGTAGGTGGCTGTAACCGCTTTTTGAGCTCGTATCCAGGTGTGTGAATAATTAACCGAATGTGAATATCAATGCATATCTGCATTTCTGTTATTCTAATTTTAAAAGAGCTAGCAAAATCGATTGACACCCAAGGTAATTTTGTGTTTGTTAGCGAAGGAAAATGCCACCTGTTACGTTCCACGCGTTGGCAGATCTCTTGAGTTGCAAACACGAGTCTCTGCCGTTGTCAAAAAAATATAGACGACTGCTGATTTTTTAGTGGCAGAAGAGTTTGTTAAAGAAAGAAAAGACAGTCGAATTTAAAAGAAAAAAAATGGAGACAAAAAAAAAGATGATGGTACCAAATACTGACACATGACTAAGCTTTCCTACTTCAAAAACATCTATCAAGGAACTTACCGTAAATTTAAGGTAACGTTTTTATTCATATTTAATTATTTGATGTTTTGGAGTCTATTGTAAATGATATTTTTGTTTTTTGCTTTTATGGCCCAATGCCAAACTGTTCCGTCGTATCTATCTTCCTATATGATAGTGAATGCTGGACAATCTCCTAAAAGCTGAAGAAGAGACTTGAAGCGACAGAAATCTGGTTCTATAAAACGATGCTGAGAATACCAGAGACCCAACATGGGAGAAACGACGACATTTTAGAGAAAATACTTTGTTTGTTTCTTTGTTTTGTTTTGCGGCATATCAACCTCAATTGGTCATTTAGAGCCGACAACTTTGTTTTTTCCTGGTAATATTTTTGTTTTGTCAAAAATCCATTTCTGTTAATATTTTTTCTCAAAAATGTATAGCTGGTAATATTATTTTTTTCAAAAACGTATAGCTGGTAATATTTTTTTTTCAAAAACGTACGGCTGGCAATATTATTTTTCAAAAACGTATTATCAGAGACCTTGCTGTTGGACGTAGTTTATCGTCATACCCAGGACGCGGATTTAGTTTATCGTCATACCCAGGACGCTAATGTAATCTGAGTGTTAACTATTTGCCCATAGCTGGAACCCTAACAGGTGCTACCGCCCCAGGTCAGGGTGGGCCTGGGAATTAAAAGGTGGTTCCACACTCCTCAAAACCTCCTGATCAGAGGCCTTCATGTTGGATCTAGTTTATCGTCTTACCCAGGACGCGGATGAAGTTTATCGGCATATCCAGGACGGAGAAAAATAGTAACAAAAAGAAACTTATACTTAACATCAGGAAGAGACAGCTGAAATTTCTATGGCGCATAACGAGGAAAGAGGGCTTGGAAAATTTAATACTCACAGGACAGATTGAATGGGGATAGATGAAAACAACGCATGTTACTTAGTGAGATTGAGTAAATGGATGGCCGAATAGGTTTTATGAGAAATAACAGACAAAATTTATTAAGTGCTACAAAGGACAGGAAATCATGAAGAGCCATGATCATCTACGGCCTGAAAGAACACGGCACATAAAGAATATTTAATTGCTTTATAGTTGTTATTTAATTAATTGTAAGAAACATGAACTGATATTTAAATATATAAGTGTTAGTCTTACCTTTTTATCCGTTAATGACTTCTCTTGTTGAAATAGGCAAACGTATTTGTCGGTCCTTCTCATGAATTAATATAGTTCCAATTCTTTGTGGGTAGAGTTGTCAAAAATTTCTGGACTCATCGATCCTTCCTTATTTAACATTACTCGAATAGTCCACGTATTCGATGATTAAAAATAAAACCCACCGATATAGGCTAGAAAAGCAAAACGTCGACTTTATTTTTATATGGATGACTTTAACGGCAAAATATATCTTCGTTCATACAGGTTAAAATATGGAAATAAAAGAGAAATTAAGAAATAAAAGTAAAAGAAACGTTCACATTTTTAATATGTTGTGTACCTTCAGAACATAGGCGATCACAGATCTCTACAGTTTCATGTCCTTTGTAACCTGGAAGAAACGTTTGTCCCTTATTATCTCTGTCAGTCTCCGTTTTGCTATACATTTACACAAGTTCGTTAGCTTGAAATTTCCACCAGTCTTCTTGTTTTCAGTATATCCTGTGAGTGTAAAGTTTTCTGAGCCCAATTTTCACATATGTCCTAGATATTTCAGCTGCCTCTTTCTGGTTCATATTTAAAGTTTCCTGTTTTCTTCTCATTATCCTTATAACTCTCTCGTTGCTCAGATAATTCACTACCTTATAGGACTTATTACATAGCAGTTACGCAACCTTTTCTGTTTCGAACAAAATTTTCCTGTTTATTAATATTTTGTTCAGCTTTTGAAAGGCATCTTTTTCTACACTGGATACGCATAGGAATAATAATAGTAAAAAGGCATAATACCAAAATTTTGAATAAAATTTACACTGTGATAATTTTCATATCATGTATACGGTAGAGTGCACATTTTGCAGTCTATTCAGAAGATTCGCTTTTCTCAGAGATTGGTTTCGAAATGCGGACCCCCAAGGTGCAAAAATTATTTTTGTTCGCGAATTATAAAGAAAGAAGCGTATTTTAATATTTGCATATTGGTGCTACTTAAGTATGCAATCTACCTTTCGGGTCTGAGCTACTAGAACGGCGCATCACTTAAGTACGTGATATTTGAGTTGAGAAAATTCTCTACATTAAAATATGTATTAAAAATAGATATATACGGAATAAGACGGGAAAAGTAAGCACCGTAATTCCCCATGTATAATACACCTTCATCCATAATACGCACCCCTAAAATTGGGTTGGAATTGTGGGAAAATGCTTCTACTCCTGCATAATACGCACCCCTTGCTTGGTAATCAAACCCTATAAATTGTACCTCTCCAATTTCATTACGACCAGCGTTCTTATTTAAAAAATGGTTTTAAACATAAAATAATATTATTCTAATTTAGTTTTATGATAATTCTTATTTTATTTTATATTTGTAAGTATTGTTATGTACATATGATTGTATTTGACATCCTTATGGGGGGCACAATCACCGAATGTTAGTCTCAAATTGTCGTATATTTGTGGTGAGTAGTCATTTCGCAACTGAAATCGACCAATGAAACGGCAATATTTTAAATAGTTCTTTGTAGCTGTGCATAATACGCACCCCTAATTTTGCTTATTATTTTTTTTTTATAAAAAATGCATATTATACATGGGGAATTACAGTAGTCATTATTTAATGTACGTTAATAATATACTAAACAAATAATAACATATGATAAAAAACTAAAGAAAATTATTATTTTATCTATCAGTTATCAGTGTCTATGAACATATACAGAAATGCAATAAATAATTTTGGGACATAAGTCTGGTTTATTCTCCCGGAAGTGTTCATTCACTACTTAGGTACTATTTAAGTGAAGTTACTCATGTAGATAATTTTCTTTAAGGTAGATAACATATTTTACAAGAATCATGCACGTAGATCACATGCTTAATTAGCACACATTCAAGAAAGCCAAATTTACCATGGCGGAATTAGTTGTCAAAGAAAAGAGAAAATAAAAATAAACCGAACGCAAGAAAGATTGAAGAGAGAAGAAAGGAACGGCACCAAATATTAGTACACAGCTAATTTATCTTCCTTCTAAAAAGATCAAGAAAAGTCTTGATCGTTGTATAGAATCTAAATTTAAGGCAACTTTTGTTTTTATTGACTTATCTATAGTTAGTCATTTTAACCAACTGTAAGAGACATGAATTGACCTATAAATACATACATACATACATACATATATATATATATATATATATATATATATATATATATATATATATATATATATATATAAATATATTTTTAAGGTGTGCTATATTTATGGGATAAAGTGCACAATATCAGAGATAGAGCGTATGTAAATATAAATATATAAGTGAACATTGAAGTCAACACTCAGAGGCGACAGGCTGTTTCATATATATATAAAAGTGAACATTGGCTGTTTCATGCTTGACGCAATCGTCAGGCAGTCTGAAGATTGCGTTCAGCATGAAACAGCTTGCCGACTCCGACTGTGACTTCAATGTTCACTTTTATATATATATATTTACATACGCTCTATCTCTGATATTGTGCACTTTATCCCATAAATATAGCACACCTTAAAAAATATATTTCCTTATACACACACACACACATATATATATATATATGTATGTATGTATGTATGTATGTATGTATTTAAAGGTCAATTCATGTCTTTTACATTGGGTTAAAATGACTAACTATATATATATATATATATATATATATATATATATATATATATATATATCAAATGAATAAATATAAATAAATGTACGTGTAAATGTTCACATATAAATACATGCATATATCTTTTGGTGTAAGAAAAACAATGCTCAATGTCATCAGTACGACTCAGATTTTCATGCCAATGCAATCATCAGATACTATAGTACTTGAGGATTGAATTGAGATGAAACTGACAGTGTAGGGTACTATATATATATATATATATATATATATATATTTGGTGGACTCTGTCGTCGTATTCGATGTATGAAGGTCAAGCAGCTCAATTACTAGGAACCGACAGCCAGACAGCAGAACATATGATTTGTTTATAGTAGTGAAAGCTTTGAGCAGAACCAACCACACTTTTTGTGGGGCCTAATACAGAGATCTGGTGCTCTATGGGCCACAAGGTCTCCAAACGACCTTCCACAGGTTTTGAACTCAGAGTTGTCCTTCTCCTTGACCAGTTGCCATTCAAGACTATAAAACCCAGTCTGTCCTGCTATTTACCCATAGCTAGAGGAAGAAGAAGAGGATTCATACCTTTCCCAAGGGTATTAGCACGTAAGTGAATGCAATATATATATATATATATATATATATATATATATATATATATATATATATATATATATATTGGTGCATGCTTCATTAAATAATATAGACAAGTGTTGTCTCTTTATTTTATGTAAATTCTTTTCATATCGTCTGATAAGCTTAATAACATTATCATTAAAGGAAGAAAGAAAATCACAATATTGATACATATTTTTTAATCCTATTTAAACTTTCGGCTTACATAAGCCATTATCAAAGATGACAATTACAGTACAATATATTAAGCAATACACGGACAAGACAGTGATGATAGTCTGTTTCTGTCTACATGGAAGATTTCCAAGCAACGACAAACTCGTGCATATAAGACTCTGTAAGCTAAAAACGCTGCGTTGCGTTTTTCGCTTCCATTGTCTTATATGAAAAAATGACGCCTAAATACACACACACACACACACACACATATATATATATATGTATGTATGTATGTATTTATGTCCAGATTCTTACGAAATTTCACTATTCGTAGCAGATCTTCTGTTATCACAATGTGATGGAAAGAAAAAGAATGAGAACCTAAATGAAATTGGCTAGACTTCCTAAAAGACATGAAAAAATATAAAATTCCCAGCGTCACTCGTTTGTGCGCATGTGTAGTCGCATCAGCGTAAACGAACCTAGTCCCATGAAGTCCTATTATCCTCGTTTTTATCAGTACGTTTCGACTGAGGTACCGTTTGTTCTTCTTCAGTTTTATATCGATCTGGGGTAACCAACAGGGAATTTCGAACTGAACCCAGTGGTCGTCTGTTCTCGTTCCACTGCCTCATGTCTAGGGATATCTTGTCTAGTTTTTAATTTTATTTAGCACTATTCTGTTATTGCACGCTCGTTTCCACTGAGTGCAAATATACACTGCCCGACCCAGGGATTGAACTCGCAACCACTATATCACCAAATTCATTGACAGTGTGTAAAAGCGTTGATTTATGAATTTGGTGACATAGTGGTTCAATCCCTGGGTCCGGGAGTGTGTACTCTCACTCAGTGGAAACTGGTGAGCAATCAGTGAACAGTGTTAAATAAAGCCATAAAAGACGAGGACATTTTGTTAAATGTGAACATGCAACAGGCCCTTTCCCAGCTTACGGAGCACACACTGCCGTGATCAAGAATCAAAATGTAACACTGGATAGTCATTGGCTGGAAAGCTTGGGTGAGGATCCCATTGAATGGCTACAACAATATTTTTATTTTACAGAGTATTCAATAAAATCATGTCGGCATTAAATGAACCATTTAGGTGTTGATATGCCGTAAAACAAAATAAACCAAACCAAACTAGATTAGCAGCTTGAACTCTCTAATTTCACTGTTTACATTGCTTGTTGTTAGCCCAATCGAAACGATCCTCTTGTCGTCAATTTATCATATGAATGTCCATTTTCGTTTCCTCGTTGTTCACATATATCGTCCATTCTCAGTATCCTTCTGTAGAACTAAATCTCAGTTGCTGCTTTATTCGTAAACAAATTGTCCCCATTCATCGCTACATGTTAATATTGTTTTTACATATCAGTTCAGTACATTAATAAAATTTTCCTGTTTCTTAATACATTGTTTAGTCTTTTGAAAGCATCTTAGCTATTCGCATGCGTCTTCGGATTTCTGTGCCACACATTCAGTTCTTTGTTAAAAAATTGATAATTGAGATTACATAAATCGACAAATCCTGAGATCTAGTAAATTAGTTACATAAAAATTTTAATTTGACTATTAAGTAAAAATACTTTTCATATAATATTAACTTTATTTCACTCCAAGAAAGGCGATAAAGCCACTAAGACGCAGTGGGTTATTAAGTCTGAAAAAAATCTGAGAGAGTACAATAAAAATAGGAATTAAGAAGACAGAAGCTGCATTTACATTTTTAAAGATCATATTTGACAGGAAAGCAAGAAGACGGGGTGATTTCAACAGGTGAGAAGTACGCGAGGAGACACTATTAGAATCGAAACTGCAGTTATAACTAGCAATTACAGCAATAAAATTAGGACACCTAACTTCCAATCTAGTACTGCGCTTAAATTCGTAAAGTCGAAGCACGGGTGCGAAAAGATCATCAGAATAATTAGTATGGAAAATATTTATAGAAAAGGCACAGCGAAGCTCCGTTACGGCGGTGGGAAAGTAGCTGAAACCGAGATGCCAGGTCAGGACCGATAGCATTGCAGATTCTTCTTTAGATTTCATGAAGAATACCTAAAACAGCAAAATGTAAATGTAGCTTCTGTCTTCTTAATTCCTATCTTTTATTGTGCTCTCTTAGATTTTTTCAGCCTTAGTAACCCCCTGCGTCTTAATGGCTTTATCGCCTTTCTTGGAGTGAAATAAAGTTAATAAATCCCTTACGTGCTAGTAGCTGTACTTCCTTGCTTTAAGTGATACTGACTAAAAAAATCAAGCAGTTAACTTCCCACATGACTTTGGAAGCAAACTCTCATCAGTACTAGAAAAAGTGAAAATATGTTCAGTAATGATAACATTAACAGAACGTCAATGAATGTCGAATGTTTACTGTAGGAAAACGGCTCTCTCTCCCCATTACCATTTTGTTAGAAATGTGGATGCTGGAAACATTTCCACACACCTAACAGGTTACGATTTTTTCTTGTAAAATGACAACATATATAACATATAAATAAACAATTTTAATAAAGTTTATTTGAAACGTTAATATGAATGACGGGCCCTTTTCGAGATTACCCTTAGAAACATTGACCTGGTGTTGGATTTTATAGGCTGCTTCTTTATCAAATTTGAAATCTGTTTCAGGTATCGAACGTTCTGTTTAATCTCTGACAAGATCTGACACCTGGAGAACTAGTTACGGTCAATTTTATCTGTTATAATCGATCTGTACGTGTAAAAATGGGCAGGTTCGTCTTAAAAAATCAATCAACATGAACCTGGAGATCCCCGACAACGCCCATGTTTCTCTGAACGTTTGGGGATTGGATGATTGAAAGTTCTTTACATTTTGTATGAGCTTCTGATGGTTGAGAAAAATTTAGAACTAATGTGTTAGCTGACATTACGCGCGAATCACTAGACGTCGTACGGAATTGTGTTTTTTTGTTTCTTTTTCTTTCTTTCTTTCTTTCTTTCTTTCTTTCTTTCTTTCTTTCTTT
The DNA here is from genome assembly GCA_963932145.1 of Acanthosepion lycidas. NCBI lineage: Eukaryota > Metazoa > Mollusca > Cephalopoda > Sepiida > Sepiidae > Acanthosepion > Acanthosepion lycidas. The sequence continues at coordinate 11,460,779 of OZ010596.1, forward strand.
CTTTCTTTCTCATCTTTTGTTTGTTTGTTTCTTTTGTGTTTTCTTTCTTTATTCCGTTATACCTTTCTTTCTTTCTTCCTTTATACCTTTCTTTCTTTCTTTTTTTTCTTCTTTCTTTCTTTCTTTCTTTCTCATCTTTTGTTTGCTCCTTTCTTTTGTTTGTTCCTTTCTTTTGTTGTTTTCTTCTTTCTTTCTTTCTTTCTTTCTTCATCGTCTTTTGTTTGTTTCTTTTGTTTTTTGTTTGTTTCTTTCTCATCTTTTGTTTGTTTCTATCTTTTGTTGTTTACTTTCTTTCTTTCTTTCTTTCTTTCTTTCTTTCTTTCTCATCTTTTGCTTGTTTGTCTCTTTCTTTCTCATTTTCTTTCTTTCTATCTTTCTTTCTTTTGTTTGTTTCTTTCTCATCTTTTGTTTGTTTCTTTCTTTCTTTTGTTGTTTGCTTTCTGTCTTTCTCATCTTTTGTCACTGGTTTCTTTCTTTCTCATCTTTTGTTTGTAACTTGCTTTTCTTGTTTTCTTTCTTTCTCTCTCTCTTTTTCTTTCTTTCTTTCTTTCTCATCTTTTGTTTGTTTGTTTCTTTCTTTTGTTGTTTCCTTTTTGTCATTCCCATCTTTTGTTTGTTTATTTGTTTCTTTCTCATCTTTTGTTTTTCTATTTCTTTTCTCGTTTTCTTTCTTTCTTTCTTTCTTTCGTTTGTTTGTTTCATTTTCTGTTGTTTTTTCTTCCTTCCTTTGTCATTTTTTGTCTTTCTTTCTATTTCTCTTCTCCACACAAAACTCATCTCCATTTCCTACCTTTCTATTCTTTCCTCTTTGTCACCAATCAGTTCCCCTTCCTTTATTTTTAAGCAATACACACATTAACTACCTGTTTAGTAATATTCATTTTTTATCCAATCCTCAACGGCAAACACTTACATAACGATTTTCTACCTTTAGTCGCCAAAGCTTTAAACGTGTTCATTTGTTTAAAGATTCTAAACTAATATAAAAAAACAAACTATATTTAAACAGAAAGACACAGCTGTTTCCATGCCAAAAGGTCGAATCAAGGCCAAATAGACTGATTTAAACACACGTCTGCATTTTTCCTGATTTTTTGCTTGTCCAGATTGAAATTACCATATATAAGGCCTTTTGTTTCGTTTAACTAAACTTTAAGATCATAATTAGGGAGTCGATGGTAATATTCATATTAGAAAAGAAAGTTTGAATTTTATACGCAGGTCAAAGCGGAAGTATAGTGCCAGAATCTTTTCAAATATTAATCCTTTGTGGTAATAAAATATCTTTTTAATTATCTCCCCTTATGTAACTCTTTCATCAACCTGTTGAACTCCATGGATCACGCAACGTATAATTTTAAATTTAGCGGACCACTAATATGAATTTAGAAAAAATGGTAAATACATTTATATAATAATAATCGGAAATTTTTTATTTTATTAATATGCTATCTTTAATGGGTGCATTTCATATAAATAAAATAAAAGGTTTTCGATTATTATAGTGTAATTATTTAAATGAAACAAATAGAAAATTTGAAGTTTATTCAAATCCACTAAAAATTTGTTTTTTTTAAAAAATATTTTGCAAAAAATAGTTTTCGGTAAGAATGCTTATGAATTTGTATCTGAGGCGTTAGCCGATTCTTGAAGATCCCGTTTTTACTCCGTTGCTATGCCATGTTTGTAGAAAATTATACTAGTAAACCATCCAATGACTAGTTATCACCAGTCATGGTAAGAAACTATTCAGTAACAAGTATTGAACATGACTTTGCAAGTTATGTTGGTTGGATAATGTCAAATTTGTGAACTTGTGTACTAGTGTTTATTTCGAGATTACGTAACGTCTTGAATATATATACCATCCATAATACGTTTTGTTAATCGTCATTTTTTAATCTGAAGCTTCATAAAAATTGAAATCCTGTTACAATTTTCCTGCAGACCATCAAAAATTTTACACGGACTACCAGCCGTCAGTGGACCACCGGTTGGCGACCACTGGACGAGAGTACACGTTTGTCCTTGTGTTGTGTTAAATTTGTTGCCGTAGGTTCAACCATGTCACGTCGTGGTCACCAAATGTTTCAGGCAGTACTTTTAGTTAGACTAAAAAAAAGTGGCAACAGTATTTTGCACAAGGACGAGTGTTAAGAAATATAATCAGTTTTAATAAGGCGAGGGTTCAGTCTTCTCGGCTATTCTGGGACACGGATTTAACCCTCAAGGTTTACTATAATTGGGAGCGGAGGTCTGAAATAAGAGTTTTCTTTCTCTTAGATGGACTGCTCTCTCAGGCTAACGTGCTCCGTCTCTCCTATTAAGCATACGGCATCTGTTATCCCGAAGCCGTCTCCCATCTAAATACTGACCACATTCACCACAAGGAATCATGGATCACCTCTCAATCCTGCACATCTCTTAATACCGCATACTGATAGGGGACCTACAAAATACCCCATAGCATAAAAATTCAGAGTTCATAAAGTATAAAAATATATAAAAATCTCATGATAAAAAAAGCAATGTGGCGTAACCCACAAATTAAACTTCAATATTTATATAGGGTATTTGTGCGTAAGTGAGTATAACGAACTCGACTGGAATTCGAACTCAGCTCTTCGATTTCTCAGTCCAAGCCGATATCCGTTACACCATAACGACAACGAGCAAACAAATAACTGCTATCTCTATAATATATAGATTAAATAGAAAAAATAATGGATCCTCGCAAGAGATAAGGAAGGAATGCTTGGAAAATTTGACCCTCATAAGAAATATCGAAAGCAAAACAGCAGAGATACGGTTCTACAGAAGGATGCTGAGGATACTATGCTCGTAAGCAACGAGGAAGTCTTAAGAAAAATAAAAACAAAAAAGCTACTTATATACCGAAAAAGAAAGAGACAGCTAAAATGAGGAAGGAGTGCTTAGAAAATTTAAAATTTAACCCTCACAAGAGATATCGAAGGCAAAAGGGACCGAGAAAAGGTAATGGGCACCCCCCACCCCAGCTTGTGTGAATGGATAGCGGAACGGAGAAGTGGGAAGCTTGGCAAAGAAACAAATGTTCCTAACGGCTACAAAGGGTAGGAGGTTGTGGAGAACCATGATCGGCCACATCCTGAATTGATTGATTTTTTTTTTTTTTTTTTTACTGTTTATCAACCCTTAGTGGGTTATTTAAAGCCGAAACACATTTTGGGGATTGTAAGAATAATATTTTGCATTAACAATTTTTTGGAGATATCAATGATTATTTTCCAGATACGAGTTCTACTATTTAACCCATAGCTAAGAAGAGAAGAGATAAATTCATACCTTTTCCAAAGGTATTTATACGTAAGTCAATGTAACAAACTCGACTGGAATTTGAACTCAGCTTTAACGATTTCTCATTCCGATATATATTACACCACAACGCAGAATCAATAGCGTGTGTTGTTTAAAACATCATATTGCCTGGTAGATTTGAGTTCATGCTTTGGGTTTGGTAGTGCTAAAAGAGTCAGATGTTTTGTTTCATATGAAAAGCGGACAAGTAATTTTTCTTCTTCTGTGTACCGTATCCCTTCATAGCGTTGCTGATCACAGTTCTCCACAATTTCCTGTCTTTTGTAGCTCAATAATGTTTGTCATTTTTTCATCTCTCCTAAACCTTGTTCCAGGCTTACGGTTACATAAAGTTGAAACTTCTATTCAGTACGACCACCGAAGTTAAGCAATGTCGATAAGTGTCCATTTGGGAATACCATATGCTGTAAGCTTGGATCAGCGGGTGGTGTAATGGATAATGGTTCAGAATTGTTAATCGGAGCGTCAAGTTCAAATTACCTTTAGATCTGTTGTATTCATTTACACGCAAATACCCTTGTGAAAGGTCTGAATCCACGTATTTCTCTCTCGTTGTTTTATCGCTATTTCCATGGCATGTGTTGTGATGAGTTACATTACTTAGTCCCACCAGCTCTGACCTTTATAACTGGAACCCATCATACCACATATACAAGTTTGAATCATATATATTTCCATCGAATTCAAATAGTAAGAAATTCCATTCAGACAGCTTCTTCCCAAGAACGGCTGCTTTGTGGAACAGACTCCTTGCAGGATGTTTGCAAAACGACTTGTCTTGGCCGATTCAAGTCTACGGCTAACCGTTATCTTTCCTACATAGTCCCTGAACTTCACTTCGACGTTTCTTACGAACTTACAAACTTTGTCCTGAGTATGACGATAAACTACACCCGGCAGTAAACCCACTGATGGGGAGGTTTTGAGGGGAGTGGAACCACCTTTTAATTGTTGTTGTTCCCAAGTCAATCGTGACCCAGGGTGGTAGCACCTGTTAGGGTCTCAGATATGGGCTAATAGTGAACGCCCAAACTGGGGTCAAAACACCATGAAAGTATAAATATACATTTTTATAGTAAAAATTCCAGTAGTAGATTTTAATCGTAAAAAAATTAAAAGCTCCCCCAAAAATTAAGTTCCGGCATTAAATGACCAATAAGAAGTTGATATGCTGTTAAAGAAACCAAACGAAACGATCATACAACACTACACAGTAACCCTCTACCTTGAGTGTCTCTTGGGCCTTGAATTAGATGAAAATTTGTATAAAAAACAACCTTGAGTATTTATTCTTGCGCAAAGATTAAGAAATACGAATATTAGGTAAAGTCCTAAGCGGTTCAGTAAGAAATAATCTCGTATTTTAAAATATCTTCTAAATAAAAAAATTAATTTTTTTTTTTTTCTAAAGTAAGATTTCTTCCAACTTATTTTTGCTTTTGATCACAACAATTTGAATTAATACATTTTTCGACTGCTAAAGTAAACACCGCCATATAAAGAAATAAAGATGTGATGGAACTTCACGTTCCGTAAGAAAAAAAGAATAAAAATTATCATCAACAGATTTTCCGACAAACATCGGTACAGCTAAAACAGTGCCAGATTATTGTTGTCGGACCAACGGAGGTTCGATATTATTTCAATAATTGACCTCTGACCCACTAATCATACGCATTTCATATCAGAGAAAAACCATTAGCATTGTTAAAAACTTAAAATTCACAATTTTTTTCAAAGTAGTATCCTTGTCTTGGGTAAGACGTTAAACTACATCCGCGTCCTTGGTAAGACGATAAACTACATCCAGCAGCAAGGCCTCTGATCAGGAGGTTTTGAGGAGCGTGGAACCACCTCTTAATTGCTGGTGTTCCCAGGTCAACCCTGACCCGGGGTGGTAGCACCTGCTAGGGTTCCAACTATGGGCAAATAATTAACTATTACCAGTAATACTTTTTTTGAAAAAAATTATTACCAGCAATACAATTTTGAAGAAAAAATATTACCAGAAACAGATTTTTGACGAAACAAAATATTACCAGCAATAAAAAATGTTTTCGGCATTAAATAACCCATTAAGGTTGATATGCCGTAAAACAAAATAAACCAAACCAATCCAATCAAAGTAATATCCCAACAGGTTTGCCAGAATTGATGAAATTTAAAATGTGTTTCCAGCCCAGATATGGCAACAGTATTCCATTTTCGGTGTTACCTGTCTCTTCTTTGTGATGTCAACGAACACTCGTTCCCACTTTTGTAATGTCAACGAATACACGTTGTCACTTTCGTAATGCTCGTTGTAGTAGAGACTTTATGATCGCAGATACCACTATAGTACGACGTTGAACAACTCTGGTGTCAGACGCCTTCGAATCGCGAACCGCATAGTAATAGAGGATAGACTAGAAATGACGATCAAAAATAGTAATAGACGATAGACTAGAAATAACGATCCGAATAGTAATAGAGGATAGACTAGAAATAACGATCCGAATAGTAATAGAGGATAGACTAGAAATGACGATCTAAATAGTAATAGAGGATAGACTAGAAATAACGACCCAAATAGAAGCAGAAGATAGATTAGAAATAGAGATCCGAATAGTAATGCAGGATAGACTAGAAATAACGATCCGAATAGTAATAGAGGATAGACTAGAAATAACGATCTGAATAGTAATAGAGGATAGACTAGAAATGACAATCCAAATAGTAATAGAGGATAGACTAGAAATAACGACCCAAATAGAAGCAGAAGATAGACTAGAAATAGAGATCCGAATAGTACTGCAGGATAGACTAGAAATAAAGATCTGAATAGTAATAAAGGATAGACTAGAAATAACGATTTGAATAGTAATAGAAGATAGACTAGAAATGTCGATCCTAATAATAATAGGGGATATACTAGAAATGACAACCGTATAGTAATAGAGGATAGACTAGAAATGATGATACGAATAGTAATGCAGGATAGACTAGAATGGAGATCCGAAAAGTATAGAGGACAGACTAGAATATAGCAATCCGTATAGTAATAGAGGGTAGACCAGAATGGGGATAATTTAGACGTCACGCGGCTTCCAGTATATGTGTTTCTCCCATGGTCACGTGATCCAGTTAATTCAATAATGGGATCGCCTGTGTTTACTCACTGGCGATCTATGTTCAAAGTTAAGTGTCGGTAGCGACACTTTATTCCGATATAACACTCTTATAAAGGTGAAGCATAGCAGGAGGAATCAGTACCTACTGGGTAGGTACATGAAAACGACCATTTTTCAAGCATCTTTAGCGATGGAACGTATATACGAGTCCTGTGGTGAGCTTGGCCGTTCTAGGCAAAGTGGCCTTCTTGAGAGAACACCCGTTTATTGCGATAGAAGAAATGTCAGACTCTGTTTGATGATAATGGAACGTTATTTGTTTGGTTTTGGAGTTATTGAATGTGACCAGCCGTCCCCCACTTTCCTCGTTGAGATGTCAGAGGTGATATCAGCTGCAAGGCCGTGGTAATCTAGAATTTTGTTCTGCTCACTGGTAACGCTTGCAGTATGTTCGTGCAGCGTTGAACTTTTCGTACGCTTCCTTGGAGTAACGTCCATCGCAGACAACAGCTGTAGGAAAACTAATCGACAGTTGAGACAATAGTACATGGGCGTGATAATAATCTAATTCAATCACGGATGACACAATATTTTTAAGACCAAATTAATTTGATCATACATGCCGAAAATCGATTTATATTACTGCACACCACTGCAAATGACCTAATCGGAGGAAAAAATAGAAATCGATTACACTCTGTCACTCCAGTGGGTCTAAAACTGACTATATGGTGAAAGAAAGAAAACTAAAGCGGTTGTTTCAATTAATTTGAACAAGGGTGTATATAATGCTTTTGTAAATACATTAGGAGTACATCACAGAAACTATACACTAAAATCGATTCATATTACTGCACACCGCTGCAAATGACCTAATTTGAGGGAAAATAGCATTCGATTGCATCCTGTCACACCTGTGGGCCTAAATCTGACCGTATGGTGAAAGAAAGGAAACTAAAGCTATTGTTTCAATTAATTTATACAATGGTGTATTGAAGGCAAGAGAAATAGGGGGTAACTTAATGATTTTGTGCGAACGGATTGCAAAGATGAAGGGTAAAACTTTACTTCACTATAACCTACCAAACTCTTAGAGATTCGGCTCTGTTGGCCACGACGCTTTTGCCGTTTTAGCCATTAATGTCGCAGGCTGGCCAGCGTGTCGGTTTCAGCCGTCGTAGTCTTTTAATTTAGCGTTACTCTTCTAGACTGGTTGCCAACCAAGGCTAGAGGGTTCAGTCTTCTCAGCTATTCTGGAGCACGGATTTAACCCTCAGGGTTTACTATAATTGGGAGCGGGGGTCTGAAATGAGAGTTTCCTTTCTCTTAGATGAATTGCTCTCCCAGGCTAACGTGCTCCGTCTCTCCTATTAAGCTTACGGCATCTGGTATCCCGAAGCTGTCTCCCATCTAAATACTGACCAGGCTCGACGTTGCTTAATTTCGTTGATCGGGGTGGGGGCGGGGGCGGTGTATTCAACATGATACGACCGTAAGCCTCAAATGTTACTTATAGTAAGAAAAGGAAAAACGCTGTGGAGATCCATGATCATCCACGTTCTCAAAGGACACGGCGCGTAAAAGTCAGTGATTGTCTTTAAATTATTGGAAACCAATCAACTTTTTCTGCCCTCAGCGTAACTCCCAAACTTTGTTACGATTAAACCGCAGTTCTTTAAAAACAATAAAAAAACAACAAAATAATACTTAATTATTGATTATTTTTATTTTCTTTATTTCCCAGAAAACTTCGGTGTTTGTCCTTTTCATATATTTTTTGTATGGTTGAATATCCCAGTTTATTAAACACTTCGAGTCCTTTTATATTATTCATCTCCTAATCATTTTATTTTAAAATTAGTTTAATTAGAAAGCGGTCATATCTTTAGGATACGAGCCATTGTTTCGGACGCGGCAGAACACCATTCTTTAAATTATTTCCAATGTTCTATTGCCTTCTTGCTAAGAACGATTTCAACAAACCAAACATTAGCCTGTTTTCGGCAAGTCGCCATCTTTCTTTCCGCCTCTTTTCTTTTATTAAGCTTTCTCTTACTCTCATTTTTTCTTCACTTAATCGCTCTTTTTTTTTACGTTTTTTTCTCTCTCTCTTTATTTTCATCCTTTGTTTGCTCAGTTGTCCTTTACCTTCTACTCACAGTCTTCTCATTGTTAGTCTGTTAATATACTACAATCTTTATATCTTACACTTCTTCCTCCTCAAATGTTGTCATCTCTCTGTCTCTATTTTCCTTTTAATTTCTTCTAGCTTACTCATTGTCGCATACTCTTTGTTTTAAAGAAATTTCCTCTTAGTTTTCTTTGCATTTTTCCTTTTCTACACCCTCACCACTTTCTTGCTATCTCCCCTATAAATCCACCTACTTTTTTTTTTTTTTCAATTTTTCATTCTCTCTTTATCTAATCTTTTCCTCTTTCGAGTTTCCACTATAATTCGCTTTTCCACTTGAATTACGCTACTTTTCCCGACATGTTTTAATTTCCTAGTTTTTGGAGCTTCTTTCAGCGTTTTACATTTTCATTCTCCATTTTTCGGTCAGCTTATTTCAAGTCTTTTATGATCACATCTTTTCTTTTCTCGTCCTCCTCTTTCATGTCTCCCTATTTCAAGGATCTTTGTCTTGCAATTCTTTCTTTTTCTATAGGAATCCTTTCTTTATTGACACTCTTTCTCATCTTCATTTCTGCTATGATTCGTCCTTCATGTATTAGGTTGGTGCAAAAATAATGTCGTTTTCTCACATAGTAACATATGTGAGAAAACGACATTATTTTTGCACCAACCTAATATTTCACAATTCCTTAACGTCCACCATTTCTCTCTCTCTCTCTCTCTCTCTTCCTCCCCGCCATTACTGTCTTCAAAACAAATAAAAATACAATTGGAAACAAAACCAGTAACACGGGTTTAATTAAAAAGAATTGAAAAACCACCACAGGATATCTTTATGAAGCCGATACAGTTTTGTAAATAGAGCCTAATAGCTGCTTAGGGTGAATTTCAAATGATGTCCACGTGAAGCCGGGTAGTTAGCGATCATTAACACGTAATAAACCATTCAAAATTCAGAAGAAATGTTGCACTTAAATAAGTTTTGATCAGAGCAATAGGAGAACTCAGAATCTCCCCTAAAATTACGATACCGGACGAGATGAGAAAATTTAATTCCAGGAAGGACTAATTGAAAGTAAAGATCCGTTACCTGGTTTCTCTTCGCTGTTGTCACCTTTTAGAATATTCCCTTCTTGAATCTGTGTTCTTCTTGTTGGAAACATTCTTTGGACTCATATTTGAACTAGTTAGAAACATGCTTCGAACTCATATTCCGGGATAAGTTTCTCTAACGTAGTCACGATTTGGTGGATGCCAGGGATTTGTTCTTTAAGGGTTTTTTTCCTGTTTTGCAAATAGCCCAAAATTTTAGTGAATTATATATATCCAGTCCAGAACAAAATGAAATTTTCTCTAGACATGAATAGTAGAACAAAAACAATCTACCTCCATGGGTTTAGTTCTAAATTACCTGAAGCTTACTCGGATAATTAGGCCGGAGAGCACAACAACCGAAACATTGTGATAACAAAAACAAAGATGAGGGAATTAATCCGAATGTAAACATATATGTATATAAGTTCTCGTCTTAAAAATTTCGACAGAAACATACCGTATTTGCCGACATCAAGGGCACAGTTTGTTTCCTGAAATAAATTTCGGATAATATATAGAAATTCAGTTTACTGCCTGGCATCGATAACCTACCTCTGGGGTTAGGCCTACGAAAAAGCTAAACTTCGTCCTCAAGAACGTACAGCAAATTTTCGGTAAGCTTTATCGAAAGCGAGATGGGGAAAAAAAAGAAAAGAGAGAAAGAGAGAGAGAGAGAGAGAGAGAGAGAGAGAGTAGCAAAAGAAAAGAAGAAAGAAAGAAAATTGAAGGAAAACGGGGCATTGACTCAAAGATATTTTGGAGCAGACAAATTTACTCATCATTCAGTTGTCAAACATTTCTTCCTCTTGACACTTGCCTTCTGATGTGTCACGGGGATTGGACATTAGACCTGAACCTATCCATTTTAGTTCAATGTAGAGGTACTGACTCTTGAACCAGCTGGTTCCTTTAAAGCTGAACTTTATATTTTTTATGACAAGAGGAGGTATTACAATACGTAGGAAGGAAGGGGGCAAGCAACAAAATAAAACTAGGAAACGAGAAAGAAAGAGAGAGAAAGAGAGAGAGAGAGAGAGAATTAGACACAAAATCGTTTGCTTCTATCGAAATACAACATAAAACAGCGTAAAGAAAGTACAAGTGGAAATAAAGAAAGAGAGAATGTTAAAAGCAGTAACAAAAGATACGAAATTATATTTCAAGAGAAAAAGATATTAGGTTGGTGCAAAAATAATGACGTAATAATGTCGTTTTTTGACGTTAAAAAAAAATAGAGTTGAAAAGAAAGAAGAAAAGAAAGAAACAAAGAAGTAAAGAAAATATCATCTGCTTCCTCCCAAATGCGACACCGGGTAACGTAATTAGACAATTCTGGCAAATTACAGGAAAAAAAGAAGAAAGAAGAAAGAAAAGAAATCACATTAAAAGGAAAAAGATAGAAGAAATATAAAAACGGAAAGAGTTGTGTGTAAATACGTGTGTGAATGAGAATGTAAGAGAGAGAAAGAGAATTAAAGCAAACACGAAAGAAACCGGAAAAAGATGGAAGGAAAACGGGACAAACATATAGAAAAAAAAGATAGAAAAGAAAAAAAAAAAAACACAGGAAAGAACGAAATAAATAAATAAATAAATAAAAGAAATATAGAAGGAAAAGAAATATCGGCTGCTTCCTGCAAACTACAACTGCAGACAACGTAATTATGTAAACCAATGCAGACAAATTACGGTAAAAATGAAAGTAGGAGGGAAAGAAAGAAAGAAAGAATGAAAGAAAGAGTGAAAGAAAGAAAGAAAGAAAGAAAAAAGAATGAAAGAAAGAAAGAAAGAAAAGAACAATATTAAAATTAAGAAATTATATTAAAATAAAAAGATAGAAAAATAAAAAGAAGAAAAGAGACCGTGAAATAGAGGAATAAAATAAAATAAAAAAAACAAAACAAAGAAAACGAAGTAAACCTAAGGAAAATAGACAAAATGAAAGATTAAAAAAAACAGGAAGTGCGTGAGTAAGAAAGAAAGAAAAAGAAAATAAAAGTCGACTGCTTAATCTAAAACACAATCGCAGGCAACATAATTAAATAAAACAATGTAGATACAGAAAGGAAAAAGCAGGGATTCTTTCAGAAGCTTGTAAAGGAAAATGAGAAGAAAGGACTAACTATTAAAAAAGACACAATGTCCAGTTGTCAGGAAGGGGAACGTTACAAGATAGAAACTACAGATGAAGCAAGTACGAAAATGTAAATATCTGGGAAGTGTTTTAATAGAGGATGGAAAATATAACACCGAAATCCAAAAATGCACTGGAATTGTGAAATATGCATTACAGAAGCTAAACAAAGTATTAAGAATCGGGAAAATTTCGTTAGAAACAAAGCAAAGTGTGCTAAACTGTTATGTAATATCGGACCTCCTATATGTCAGTGAATGATAGTCTCCTCACAAATGAAGAAGAGGCTGGAGGCAATTGAAATGTGCTTCTACAGAAGTATGGACTGAACATTTGAGTAACGACAAAGTTTTAAGGAAAATAGAAACTAAAAGGACACTTATTTACATTATTTACATACGAACTATTGCCTCATCTTTGTTGCTGCTATGGCAACGTTTCGACATCCGTGCCGTGCCGTACAGCCTTCATCAGGTGTATATCGATCCCAGTAAACACAAGGAATTCTTTTAACTTAACCCTTTATTTAATATACAGGGGTAAATTGTCCATGTTTAGGGATATCTCTCATAGTTCCTATTTTTAGTACTGATATTGCTTGCACCGATTCCACTCAATCAAAGTATACACTGCCCAGGACTATTCAGTGCGGAATTCTTAAAGCTTTAAACTTAACCTGCCTATGGATTAGTGCTTCTGTTTCTTGTCAGACTTAACTGATGTCATTTGTTTTTCTTATTTTATTAGCGGCTCCCATAATGTATTTATTTCTATACTAGGCCTAGTAAGGAGGCACATGGAATATGCGCTGATTCTTTCAGACATCTAATTCTCCTGTGTTCTTCCTTGTCCAGTATTTTCACTTCATTCCAAGGGAGTTGATGGGTACCGTTTTCCTTCCATATATGATCAGCCATGCCTGATTTCATTGTCCCTCCACTTACCACGGATTTTCGATATCCATCCAGCGTTACCTTTACGGGCATGCTTGTTTCACCTTGTATATTTTTGGCCACAACTTCAAAGAATGTAGTACATACAGTTCTTGGCCATGTTCCCTCGCGTGTTATTCTTGATTATGGTTTCTCCGCATAGTGGAGCTGTTTCTGAATATTGTCCTCATGCTGTATGAAATGCAGATATTCTGCATCTTTTCTGATAAGCCGTTCATAGAAGGTACACCCTTGTGAAAATTAATTGAAACAACCGCTTTGTTTCTTTCTTTCATCATACGATCAGTTTTAGATTCACTGGAGTAACAGGATGTAATCTATTTCTGTTTTTTCTCCCACAGATTAGGTCATTTGCAGTCACTTTCCTACCGCTGTAATCTTGCCTCCCTGTGCCTTTTCTATAAATACTATTCATGGTAATTGTTCTGATGAGCTTTCCTCTTTGGTACAGTTTTGACCTGGCATCTCGGCTTCAGTCTCTTTCCCACTGCCATAACATCGCCTCCCTGAACTTTTTTTTTTTTTTATAAATACTTCCATGGCAAATGTTCAGGTGAGCTTTTCGCCAGGGTACCTAGACTTTAGGAGTTTAAGCGCAATATTAGACTGGGGATGAGATCTCACCAATATGCAGTTGAGTTGGGTAGATGTAAGTTTTATGCTAATAACTTCTTTTCTCACAATTACCGCTTGTGGAACTGTCTTCTGACTCCATGTTTTCGAACCAAGTTTAATCTTCAAAAATTTAAATGCAATGTTAACGGAATTCTACTGTCCTCTTGATTACGCTTCTTTTGTTCTTACTCCTTAGTAAAGTTTCTGATTTCTAATACTTAATCTTAAGGTGAGGGAACAAGAGATTTGTTTTCATAGACAAAAGATAACAATTGCCATTGCTTGGAGGGAAATCGATTAAAAATCTTAAAGTTAGGGAACAAGAAAAGAAGAGAGATTTATCATTTTAGATAACGATTGTCATTGTATTTTCATTTTTTACTATCTTGACTGGAAAACAAGAGGCCGGAAACGAGTCCCACAAGTGTGAGAGAAGAAACTGTTAGCATAGAACTTAAGGTTGCATCTTGCTATTGCAACCGTAAAGTGATGAAACATAGCTGCCAATCAAGCAATTCGTAAAGTCAAGGTACCATAGAGAAAATCTAGTCAGAACAATTACCATGAACGTATTTATAAAAACGGTACAATATATTACGGCGATGGGACAGTGACTGAAACCGAGATGTCAGGTCAAGACCGATGAAATTTCAGATTCTTTGGATTTTATATCTCTAAATATATAGCAGGAGCACCAGACAAGATGTGACAACAATATTCAATGTATGGATGAATAGTAGACTTATAAATATGTATGGCGAGAAATTGTCTCACATGACATAGCGAACCAATTTCCTAGTAGCAGCCCTAACAATTGATTCGCTATAATCTTTCCAGTTCATGTCAGCGGGAAACGTTATCCTGAGAAGGCGCAATGAGTCTTTTACCATCATGAACTGGATTGAAGGTCTTATTGATTTCACATGGTCAACCAGTATTTGTACAACTTCGGGATGAGGTCAGAGTATGAAGGTGTCGCCAAGGTGTAAAGAAAGAAAGACAAATGACAGCAGGTTTTTAACAGCATCAACAGGACACTTATACTTAGAATCAGAAAGAGATGGTTGGAGTTCCGGGGAAACATAACATGGAAAAAGGTCTCGGAAAATTTGACACTCACAGGATATATTGAATGCGCGTTGGAAAGAACTAAGCAACAAGACCCTGCTTGTGTAAATGGATGACAGAACAGGGACTGGGAGGATATGGGGAAATGACAAAACTTACTAATAGCTAGGAAGGATAAGAAGTTGTGGAGAGCCACGATCTGTCACAACTTGAAATACTATGATTATCATAGATTTCACTTGGGTTTTTTCAAGGATGTGTGGGTATTGTAAGATTGGCGTGGAAAAATGGATTCGGTAAGCCGAGGTAAATTTTCAGTCTGTTTTCGCACTAATGAAGAAAAATTAGAGGAAGAAGTAGAGGAAAAGAAAGAAAGAAAAATCAAAGAAAATATTTCAAACAAGGGGGAAAAAGAAAAAAAAACGGAAGAGAGGAAGCGAGAACGAGCGAGTGAGCGAGAGAGAGAGAGAGAGAGAGAGAGGATGTGAGGGAAAGGGAGAGAGAAGAATAAACCAAACAAAGAAGAAAGAAATAGTAAAAAAAAAAAATAGAAGGAAAAGGGGACAAAAATGAATTAAAAGAAAGAAAAACAAGGAAAAAGAATGAAAAAAGAAAGAAAAAAGAAAGAAAAAGAAAAAAAGAATGAAACAAAAGAAAGAAAAAATAAACAAACAAAACAGGAAAAACGAGTGAGTGTGGGCAAAAATGTCGGCTGCTCCCTCGAAAAATGCAACAGCAGGTAACTTAATTAGATACAACAATGTAACAAAATACAATATTCGTTTATTGATTCCTATCTTAAACAATGCCTCTTGCCTAGATATTTATTATACAAAAATGAGGAACCAATATGTTATTTCTGGTATTCAACCATATTTCTGCATCTTTTCACCTCATTATTCACTGCAAAGTAAATAACAGATCACAAAAGGGTAAAAAAAAAAGAAGAAAAGACGCATAAACAAAGCCTTTGTTTTGGGAAAGGTCGTGTAAAGTATAACAACATCTGACAAATATGGCTTCCAGGTTGACAGGAAACAAGGTAATAACCTATATATGAAAAACAAACTTTTTGGTAACATCGGTCTAGTTTTAGGAACCGATTTTGTTTATCAAATGCTAACTTTGGGTAGGCGTTTTTGAGAGGTGATTCGAGACAGATGAACAAAAACTTATGGCAGTTGCGTTTTATCTACTCATCAGCGATGGGTGTTCAACCCTTGATAAAAATAATAACAGAATTTTGAATACTGATTTTCATAGCAAGCAAGCATGATCGCCCACTTCAAAGAGGGACGTTACTCTGGCCTACATTTAAGTCTGATTCTCGCAATCTATATTATAAAAGAAGGGCTTATTTACATGCGGACTATTGTCCTCATCTTTGTTGTCGTTATCATAACATTTCGGCCGTTGTTTCCTCCGGCCTTCATCAGGTGTATATCGATCTGGGTAACCTACAGGAAATGGAGAGTTAGACGTCTAAAACAATCGGCGAATATGTTAGGCTGTGAAGACCGCCTTAGTAGACCTGGTATAGAAATAAATACGACTTGGGAGCCACTATTAAAGAGAGAAATAGAAATGACAGCAAATCTGAAACGGTAGCAGGAGCTGTAACAAAAAGGAAAAGTTTCAGTGATTGTAATCAAGCATCGCGAAACAGAAGTATTCATCAGCAGGAAGGTTAGGTTTAAGGCTCCAAGTTCTACCTGAAAATAGCATAGTGGATTAAAGCATTGGTTCGTGACGCAGTAATTGTGAGTTCAATCTCTAGACCGGGCGGGGTGTATTTGTACACAGTGGAAACAGGGCAAGTAATAACTGGGCAGTATTAAAAACAAGTAGTAGACGACATATCCCGAGACATGTGCAGAGATGGGCATGAGATGGAAGGGAGTACTTTAGCCCCGTAGGTCAAATGAAGGGTTAAGATCGAAATTCCCTTTAGGTTACCCGGATCAATATACACCTAATGAACTGTGGAAGGGCTGTTATAACAACAACAAAGATGAAGATAAACAGTCCACATGTAAAAAATATAAATATTGATAGCTCCTCATCCCAGAAATTCAGAGAAAATTCATCTTCGTTCTATGAAATTTAATCATCTTTTCTGTTGTCATCAAGACGTTTCGGTTGCGTTTTCGTCAGGTGTATGACTGCGTGTGCCTTTCCATGCGCGTATGTAATGTATATCTGTATACCTGTATTGTGCGTGGGTGACTTCTATGTGTTTGAGCCATTTAATCTATACACAAGCACATAAACACACACGTATACGCATATTTTGATTGAGTTTTAAATAAGACATTGAAAAATACATTCTCCGCTAACTCAGTCTGGACAATCTTTGCTGAGCAACAAAATTATAACATCACAGCCAAGGAAAAAGATATAATTAATTTTTTAAAATCTAAAAGATCAGACAATTATAAGAATTTATATAACTTTTTGGAAATTGTTCGATAAAAAATAGAATAATTTTTAAAAACATTTAAAAAAATATTGTAGAAACATTTTAAAGTCTGCCATTGAATTAAAATATGCATGGACACCCATACCAACTTATAAAGACACATGATTTGGACGAAATTGAAATAGACTTCTGTGTCATGTCATGAGGTCTAATCTTCTTTTCTATCTGACAACAAACCCTGGATAACAGGATAAGAAATATGCGTCCCTTTAAACTTATAGTTCTCAGCGTCCCGTTTCTTTTGTGCGTATATGTAGCTACATCAAAGTAAACATCACTTTCGTCTGATGAAGACCTAAAAAACGAAATACGTCACACGAAACGTTTTCCACTTTGTCATAGTTTGCTTTTTACCCTAAAATTGTTATATATATATATATATATATATATATATATATATATATATATATATATATATATATATATATACAAAAAGTGATTTGTACCCGCAGAAATAAAACATAGATTTAAACAAAACGGACATCATGTTATACCTAGGTACTTTTCGACCAACATTTTTTCAAAGGTATACGTTGGCAAATTGGAAAACAATCAAAGACTCAATCAATATAACGAATGAGGAGGGAAAGTTGGAGCGCGATTAAAAAAAAATGGAGATAAATTTTAATTACGAATAATTAAAATTCAAAAGTGGGTGAAAATAGCAAGTTCCACAAGAGTATAAAAAGTAAAAAAGACCCTCACAGTCCCTCCAACAAGCGTAAGGAACGTACAAAATGCTCCTTCTGTCTGTTTGATTGGTTTTCCAATTTGCCTAAGGTATATATATATATATATATATATATATATATATATATATATATATATATATATATATATATATATATATATATATTCTGTGAATTTAACTATATCTATCTATCTATCTATCTATCTATCTATCTATCTATCTATCTATCTATCTATCTATCTATATAGTTAAATTTCCCAGATTAATTCTGTAGATATGACAAATTGGTATAAAAATGGCAATTGAAAAAAAAAATCTTATTTCTAGCCGACGCGTTTCCTCTTCCGATTTTATCAAGGCAAACAATAAAAGCGAAATATTTTGCTTTTCTAGATTTATTTGATATAAAATACATTTGCGACACAAGGCTGAAAATTAGGCGAAATATTTCCTCGATAATGTAAAAAGGAAGTTACCATTATCCAGAAAGAGGCTTACGCAGGAGCGTCTTTCTTTTTTAAATTTTAGATTTAATGTAACTATGACAACAAAAACAGTTCGCTTTCATTGTTTGCCTTGATAAAATCGGAAGACGAAACGCCTCGCAATAACTAAGATTTTTCCAATTGTCATTTTTATACTCTCTCTCTCACACACATATATATATATATATATATATATAGTGATTTCCAAGCGTAGCTCAGATGTGGCACAAGGCCGAAAGTATGGGAAACCTAGTGAGGATCGAACTCACTACTCAGTCGTAATTGTTCTAGCGAGACAAGCTTGCTAACAATTACACCACCTGGAGGTGCCCTAATTATTTTCCAAGCGTAGCTTGTATGTGGCACAAGGCCGAAAGTAAGGGGTACCAAGTAAGGATTAAACTCACTACTCAATCGTAATTGTTCTAGCGTGATAAGCTTGCTAACCATTACACCACCTCGAGGTGCATATATATATATATATATATATATATATATATATATATATATATATATATATATATATATATATATATATATATATATATATATATATATATATATATATATATATATATATATATATATATATATATATATATATATATACACACACACACAGACAGAGGGGGATGTTTTGAGTTTTAAAACTTCAGTGTCTCACCAACTCCAGAATGCTTCCTTTAGTCATTTTCTATTTCTATTATAAAAGAAGAGCTGCTTGTCTGCCACACACTGCCAAGTTTTTTTTAAATTTATAGAATATTTTTAAGTCTGCCATTGAAACATAATTTATATGCACGCCCACACTATGTTAGTACTTCGTATGTCCTTTCCACGATGTCGTTCTTTGCAGATTGATCACAGATTTTCGATTAAATTTAAATCAGGAGAGTTTCCGGGCCAGTCTATAGTTCTTTGATTTGATCACTGGTAAGGCTTACCAGTGCGTTCGTACAGCGTTACAGTTTTCGTATGCTTCCTTGGAATCACATCCATCGCGTTCAATGACCGTAGGATAACTCATCGACAGTCGAGACAATAGTGTTTGGGTGTGATGAAAATCTGATACAATCACTGATGACGCAATACTTTTCAAAGCCAAACAATTTCATCATACACCCCGAAAAGAGATTCATATTTCTGCATACCACTGCAAATGACCTAATTTGAATGAAATTGAAATATACTTCTGTTTCAGAAGGGATAATTTTGTATCTGACAACAAACCCTGGATAAGGGGAAAAATTATAAGCCGAAAATGTGAGTCTCTTTAAATTTATATTTATCAGCGTTCCTTCTCGTTTGTGCGCATGTGTAATCGCATAAACGTAAGCATCAGTTTCATCCGATGAAGACCTAAACGTTTTCCACTTTGTCATAGTTTGCTGTTTTCCCCCTATATATATATATATATATATATATATATATATATATGAGAAATATACATGTAATCATACATGCTAACTTATGTAAGGATACAGTTTGAATAAAATTGAAGGAAACTTCTTTGTTATGAGGGGTAATCTTTTCTATCTGACAACAAACTCTGGGTAAAAGAAATAAGCTCTTTAAAGTCACTTTTTGGATCCTATTCCAAGCAGATTTTAATCGAAAATGATCTCGAAGTGGGATGCGAAACCGCTTCATGACTTGTTATACGCCTTTGTTCTTTGCTGTTAACAAATTCAATTGAGAATGAAAGTTGCAACGTTCCTCTGACTATTCAGTGCATCACGGTGTTATGCAAATAAATTCAAAAATTTGTTTGACAAAGCTGAAGGCAATCATCTCAAATTTGTTCTTAAATAAAGAAGGACATTTAGTCAAGAAAAAAGAAACCTTCTGCGTCATGCGTTGAATCCCGACTGACTCACAATTAAGCGTCCAGTTTATTAAACAACCTTTAATTTAAAAAAAAAAAATCTATTCGGTTTGCTAACATTATTCTCTTGAATATTTAATAAAAATTCTAAAAGTTTGTTCAAACAATCCCGAGTGACCGAACCGGTTCATTCTTTCTTTGCGTGTAACGCATGCGCAAAGAAAATGTTAACTTTTGTTGCCCAATTTAATTTTTATGACTGCTTCCCAAGTATGGCTTTGTACCATACATGATCTACTATGTCTAATTTCAGTTTACCCCGGGACTACAGGCGTTAGATGTTTCTCCGCATTTGTATTTGGGAGGAAGCTAGTTTCCCGCCTTCTATTTCTTGTATATGGAATGGAATATACCCAATTCTTGGCCATATTTTCTTCCGAGGTGGGCTTGGTTGTTGAGAAATATCTCCGAAGTGCTGAACTTCATTTACATATTATTTTGATGCTGTATGGATCGCAAATACCCTGAAACTTTTTTTCTATTAATAATAGAAAAAAAGCAAAAATAATGACGTAATAATGTCGTTTTTTGACGTATTTTTTAATCTTAATGCTTGATTGACAAAACCTGACAGGTATTCTGTTTTTTGGAGTCTGGTGTTATGCTTGCAGAGAATATCGTGAAAGATATTTCTAAGGCTTATCACCTCATGTTATAGTGTATAAGTCACTACTTCGGAGTTGGGTCCGATGTTGTAGGTAGCGGACGAACTCTTAGTTGATACTGTATTGATTGTTGGAATTGTTTGTTTGTTTAACGGCATATCAACACCTTTATGGGTCATTTAATGCCGAAATTTAATTTTCTTAGGAGCATTAGTAATTTCTTTTACAAAAAAGTTACTGGTAATTTTTTTCAAATTGCTGCTATTTTTTTTTAACTATGAAAATGTATTGCTGGTATTTTTACTATAAAAAAGTAATTTTATGCTTTCATAGTGTTATTGTTATTATTATCTTTATTATTAGAGATTCTAACAAAAACATGTTGGAATCGCTACACAATAGCTTTCGTTTTCCGGCAACGTTTTGTCTTTTCAGGCGATAGCTACCCCGTGAAAATATAAAACGACAACAGTGGTTGGTTGGTATAATGTTTCGGGCGTAATTTTGCAAGCAGTAAAATTAAGTCTCTAGACTGGTTTTGAATTTGAAGTTTTTCCATCTCCTAGACCCGTTTTCACTCAAGACTACAGGACCTAGTCTGTCTTTCTATTTTACCCATACCTAGGGGGAAAGAAGAGTTGGATTCATAACTTTCCCAAGAAAAATGAATGTAATTTAATGTCGCAGCTAAGAAGCGTTAATCTAAAGATAGTATTCTCTCACGATAATGCTTTTTCACATTCTGATGTCTTTTCAAGATAATTTCCCATTCTTACATCTTTTCAAGATAATGCTTTTTCACATTCTGAAAAGTTGACTATTTCCCACCTTGCTAAAAAGATTCCAAAGACACCAATTTAATGGAGTGTTTTCCAACTTCTCCAAATATTAATCCTATAGAGAATTTGTGGTCTGTCATTGGGGCAGATGGATATGAGAACTGAAAACAATATTCTCTTGAATATTTAATAAAAATTCTAAAAGTTTGTTCAAACAATCCCGAGTGACCGAACCGGTTCATTCTTTCTTTGCGTGTAACGCATGCGCAAAGAAAATGTTAGCTTTTGTTGCCCAACCAGTGAATTTAATTTTTATGACTGCTTCCCAAGTGTGGCTTTGTACCATACATGATCAACTATGTCTAATTTCAGTCTAGCCCGGGACTACAGACGTTAGATGTTTCTGTTTATTTGAGATCAAAGCGAGGCTTCAGTCCTCGCTTTGATCTCGGACACGTGACTTGATTATGTGTCAATGAAATACCTGGTCGTTGACTTTAGTCTAAGAATTCTTACGTCAAGCGATGCCGTGTCATCACTGCCGAGAACATACTGCCAGTAGTTCAGTCCTATTTGCAGATTTAGCCTGCAGGTAATCAAAAAAGCACATGTCTTACTATCTCTCTGCTGAACTTACCACTGGTGAAAACTTCGGAACCACTACACATTACATTGACTGCATAGTTTGGTGCTAGAGGTGATGACCGCAGGAGTTTCTTTTTAGTTGCTAGACATTGAAGTATACGGAAATTATTTATTTATTTTTAAAACCTTTTTTGAGGATTCCTATGTATTTTCGTAATTGTAGAAAATGTTTTTTTCTAAAAACAAGTTAAAACATAGAAAGTCAACAAGCCCATATTATTAGGTTGGTGCAAAAATAATGTCGTTTTCTCACATGTGAGAAAACGACATTATTTTTGCACCAACCTAATAAATACACATAAAATAGTAAAATTTTGCCTCCGCCCGTAACGAGTGTAAGCGTGTCCTCAACGATGCTAAGAGACTATTTGCGGCTCGGATGAAGGAACGTATTGCATCTCGCAAAGAACGCCAAGCAGGGCCAATTACATTGCATATCCGCCTCTGGAGCCTATCAAGAACCCCGAGGCAAACAAGGGGCACCAGATCATATATGGCAGTAATACTCTATGCAAGGGCGAATTGTTGTTTTGTAGATCTGGAGGATCGACTCCGGGGCGAAAAAAATCCTGGCGCGACTCAGGGAGCCAACTTTCCTTGCAGTGGACGAGGCAATTGACTAGGGATATGGATTATTGCGTTAATCAAATAGATGTTACCGTGGAAGATATCGTTTGGATTTACTTATAAAAAAATCTATGTTGTCCTTTGTATAATGAAATCTAACATCACCACTACAAGTTATTATCAATATTTTGCAACATTTGCATATATTTCTGAGATGAAATATTGTAATTATCTACATTATTTATATTGTTTGGACTGTTGTCCTCATCTTTATTGCCATATTCACAATCTATATTTCTGAGATGACGTATTGTAACTATTTACCCTATTTACAATGTTTGGACTGTTGTCCTCATCTTTATTGCCATATTCACAGTCTATATTTCTGAGATGAGGTATTGTAACAATTTACACTATTTACATTGTTCAGACTGTTGTCCTCATCTTTATTGTTATTTTGACAGTCTATATTTCTGAGATAAGGTATTGTAACTATTTACACTATTTACATTGTTCGGACTGTTGTACTCATCTTTATTGCCATATTCACAGTCTATATTTCTGAGATGAGGTATTGTAACTATTTACACTATTTACATTGTTCGGACTGTTGTACTCATCTTTATTGCCATATTCACAGTCTATATTTCTGAGATGAGGTATTGTAACTATTTACACTATTTACATTGTTCAGACTATTGTCCACATCTTTATTGCCATATTCACAGTCTATATTTCTGAGATGAGGTATTGTAACTATTTACACTATTTACATTGTTCGGACTGTTGTCCTCATCTTTATTGCCATATTCACAGTCTATATTTTTGAGATGAGGTATTGTAACTATTTACACTATTTACATTGTTCGGACTGTTGTCCTCATCTTTATTGCCATATTCACAGTCTATATTTCTGAGATGAGGTATTGTAACTATTTACACTATTTACATTGTTCGGACTGTTGTACTCATCTTTATTGCCATATTCACAGTCTATATTTCTGAGATGAGGTATTGTAACTATTTACACTATTTACATTGTTCGGACTGTTGTACTCATCTTTATTGCCATATTCACAGTCTATATTTCTGAGATGAGGTATTGTAACTATTTACACTATTTACATTGTTCGGACTGTTGTCCTCATCTTTATTACCATATTCACAGTCTATATTTCTGAGATGAGGTATTGTAACTATTTACACTATTTACATTGTTCGGACTGTTGTCCTCATCTTTATTGCCATATTCACAGTCTATATTTCTGAGATGAGGTATTGTAACTATTTACACTATTTACATTGTTCGGACTGTTGTACTCATCTTTATTGACATATTCACAGTCTATATTTCTGAGATGAGGTATTGTAACTATTTACACTATTTACATTGTTCGGACTGTTGTACTCATCTTTATTGCCATATTCACAGTCTATATTTCTGAGATGAGGTATTGTAACTATTTACACTATTTACATTGTTCGGACTGTTGTACTCATCTTTATTGCCATATTCACAGTCTATATTTCTGAGATGAGGTATTGTAACTATTTACACTATTTACATTGTTCGGACTGTTGTCCACATCTTTATTGCCATATTCACAGTCTATATTTCTGAGATGAGGTATTGTAACTATTTACACTATTTACATTGTTCGGACTGTTGTACTCATCTTTATTGACATATTCACAGTCTATATTTCTGAGATGAGGTATTGTAACTATTTACACTATTTACATTGTTCGGACTGTTGTCCTCATCTTTATTGCCATATTCACAGTCTATATTTCTGAGATGAGGTATTGTAACTATTTACACTATTTACATTGTTCGGACTGTTGTACTCATCTTTATTGCCATATTCACAGTCTATATTTCTGAGATGAGGTATTGTAACTATTTACACTATTTACATTGTTCGGACTGTTGTCCTCATCTTTATTGCCATATTCACAGGCTATATTTCTGAGATGAGGTATTGTAACTATTTACACTATTTACATTGTTCGGACTGTTGTACTCATCTTTATTGCCATATTCACAGTCTATATTTCTGAGATGAGGTATTGTAACTATTTACACTATTTACATTGTTCGGACTGTTGTCCTCATCTTTATTGCCATATTCACAGGCTATATTTCTGAGATGAGGTATTGTAACTATTTACACTATTTACATTGTTCGGACTGTTGTCCTCATCTTTATTGCCATATTCACAGTCTATATTTCTGAGATGAGGTATTGTAACTATTTACACTATTTACATTGTTCGGACTGTTGTCCTCATCTTTATTGCCATATTCACAGTCTATATTTCTGAGATGAGGTATTGTAACTATTTACACTATTTACATTGTTCGGACTGTTGTCCTCATCTTTATTGCCATATTCACAGTCTATATTTCTGAGATGAGGTATTGTAACTATTTACACTATTTACATTGTTCGGACTGTTGTACTCATCTTTATTGCCATATTCACAGTCTATATTTCTGAGATGAGGTATTGTAACTATTTACACTATTTACATTGTTCGGACTGTTGTCCTCATCTTTATTGCCATATTCACAGTCTATATTTCTGAGATGAGGTATTGTAACTATTTACACTATTTACATTGTTCGGACTGTTGTCCTCATCTTTATTGTTATTTTGACAGTCTATATTTCTGAGATAAGGTATTGTAACTATTTACACTATTTACATTGTTCGGACTGTTGTCCTCATCTTTATTGTCATATTCAAAGTCTATATTTCTGAGATGAGGTATTGTAACTATTTACACTATTTACATTGTTCGGACTGTTGTACTCATCTTTATTGACATATTCACAGTCTATATTTCTGAGATGAGGTATTGTAACTATTTACACTATTTACATTGTTCGGACTGTTGTACTCATCTTTATTGCCATATTCACAGTCTATATTTCTGAGATGAGGTATTGTAACTATTTACACTATTTACATTGTTCGGACTGTTGTCCTCATCTTTATTGCCATATTCACAGTCTATATTTCTGAGATGAGGTATTGTAACTATTTACACTATTTACATTGTTCGGACTGTTGTCCTCATCTTTATTGCCATAATCACAGTCTATATTTCTGAGATGAGGTATTGTAACTATTTACACTATTTACATTGTTCGGACTGTTGTACTCATCTTTATTGCCATATTCACAGTCTATATTTCTGAGATAAGGTATTGTAACTATTTACACTATTTACACTATTTACATTGTTCGGACTGTTGTACTCATCTTTATTGCCATATTCACAGTCTATATTTCTGAGATGAGATATTGTAACTATTTACACTATTTACATTGTTCGGACTGTTGTCCTCATCTTTATTGTCATATCCCCGACGTACCCACGTCTCAGTGGATAAAAGCGTTGGTTGAATAAATCCAATGACTTGACCCTCAGAGTTCTGAATTCAATAGCTGGCCACAGCAGAGATGAACATAAACTTGAAGAACTGAGATTCTAAAGGGAAATGACTCAAACTGAGATATCCAGAAAAGGCATGGCACGCGGAACGAGAACAATCTAACCCTAAATGAAAGGTCAATCACTTATGTTCCATGCATGATACTCGTTTAGGCGATCATGTATCTTTCGTGACATGACTGACGAGGTAGATTTTTCCCGCTGTAGGTTGCCATTACTTTCTGCGATAGACCAGTTGCCATCCAAGTCTATAGAACCCGGTCAGTCCTGCTATTTATCCATAGTTTGTCGGGGAGAAGAAGAGGATTCATACTTTTCCCAAAGGTATTAGAACGTAAGTGAATGTAATGGATTCGACTGGAAATCGAACTCGGCTATCCATTACTACATCTTGTTTCCTGACGGTTCGTAATTCTAATGAATATCACCTGAAGAATGTCGCTCCGTACAACGACCGAAACGTTGTGAATAGAAAAATAAAGATGTGGATATCAATATTTTTATTTTTCCAACAACGATTGGCTTCTAGAAAAAAGACTGTGTTGCGTCAGAAAATCTAAATAAAAAAGATATAAACGTGTTGTAGGCCAGAATCTCCCATTATTTTATTTTCGGTTTTTCCTTCATATCTTTATTTTTCTTTCAGATGTTGAGTTTAGGTCTTCATTCATATTTTATCCAATGTTCTTTCATTTTTAAAAAATATGATGCTTTTTTTATATTTTCTATATTTTTTCATTTTTATTTTCGTTTTTCTTTCACATTTTTTATTTTACTTTTTTTTATTTACACAGCAGATATTCTTGTTTTCTCCTTCATCATTTGGTATTTTTCATTATTTCTATTTTTTATTATTTTTCATTTATTTTTCCTTCACATTTTTCTCATTTTCCTTCATATTTTTTCTCATTTTCTTTCATATTTTTCTCATTTTCCTTCACATTTTTCTCATTTTCCTTCACATTTTTCTCATTTTCCTTCACATTTTTCTCATTTTCCTTCATATTTTTCTCATTTTCCTTCATATTTTTATTCTGATTTCATTGAATGTTTCATATTTTCTTCTAATTTTTTCTTCCTATTTTTCTACACTTTTTCACTAATTTCCTATTTCATTATTTCTTTTCATAATTTTCTTCATATAAAACCTTAGATTTCCAGTTTTTTAATTTTCACCCCAAGCAAGGAGATAAAGCCACCTAGACGCACGGGGTTAATGAGAATGAAAGAAACTAAGAAAACGTTTTTTGAGAGTTGAGGACAATAAAAGAACTGGATCAAAAGGGACATATGAGATGATTATTGTCGCTGTATTTGAATTTTTAAAGATAGTTGATAGGAATGCAAGAAGAGAGACAGGCGAGAAGTGCGAGAGAAGAAACTCTATCAGTAGCACTTAGGGATACACTTAGCAATTTAAAAAAGTAAAATGATGAGACCTAGCTACCAATCTAGTACTGCGCTTAAATTCGTGAAGTCGAGGTGCCAAATGGGAAAGGTTATCAGAAGAATTGCCGTGAAAATATTGATAGAAAAGGCACATGGGAAGCTATGTTACGGCGGTGGAAAAGTGATTGAAGCCGAGATGCCAGGTCAGAACCTATAATATTGCAGATTCTT
Organism: Acanthosepion lycidas; assembly: GCA_963932145.1. NCBI lineage: Eukaryota > Metazoa > Mollusca > Cephalopoda > Sepiida > Sepiidae > Acanthosepion > Acanthosepion lycidas. Next base: position 11,488,463 of record OZ010596.1, read on the forward strand.
TGGATTTTCTCAAGAATCTTTAGATATATAGCAAAAGATTAGATGTGGCAGTAATATTCAATGCAAGGACGAATGGTAGACTTAAATATGAAGGACAAATCTGGTTGCGAAAGAGTTCGAGAGAGTGAGCCACCTTTCGTAGAGTAGTAATTGACTTGCTTTAGTAATTACAATTAATACAAGTGGAAAATGTTAGGCCGATAAAGCGCCATGAGTGAGAGTCTTGGAGGGTAGCATCAGCATGGCTAAAAAATGTTCGATTTTAGACGATTTTATTAATTAAATTTTCTTTTAATCATTTCATCCCAAGCAAGGCGATAATGTCGCTAAGACGCAAAAGTCTGCTGGGAGTGAAATAAAATATGAAGACTTCAGAAGGAACCGGAAACCTAATCCTAAACAGGAGAACTCTACTTCCGTTCAAAAAATCTGTGAGGTGTGTGAACAGGAGAATAGGCGAACTTATCTACTTCTATTAAGGAAATAAATATAGTAAATAACATTTCAGAGTTTAGGCGCAGACATTGGACGTATAGCGTTAAAATAGACTTTAGAAGGAACCGGAAACCCAATCCTAAACAGGAAACAATGAATAAACCATTACTCCTGTTCAAAAGAACAGGAAGGAGCGTGAACCAGATGATAAGCGAACCTATATACTTCTAGAGAAGAAAAATTATTTAAAAAAAATAGTAAATAAAATTTCAGAGTTTAAACGTAGACATAAAAGCATATCGTTGAAGGAAAATTTAGAATGAACCGGAAACCCAAACCTAAACAAGAAACAATGGACTGTTCAAAAAAATTGTGTGCCAGGCGATAGGCAAACCTATCTAGTCCTATTGAAGAAAAAATAAATCATGACGTTTAGGGGGAAACGTTAGAAGTATAGACGTGTAGCAGACTTTAGAATGAACCCGGAACAACAATCTTAAACAGGAATTTTTTTTCTTTTCCCTTCATATCTTACGCTTCTCTGTGACTAGGGACCATTTGGGAATTTCATATTCAATAACTCGATTGTATTTATTACTGTTTTGTTACCAAATGATTTTGTTTTATTTAAATGAAAAGCGAAATTTTCTAATTTACGATTTTATTTATTACAGACGTGTCCTAAACAAATACAATGTTGTACTTAAACTGACGAATGCCACAGGTAAAATCTTGTTTCTTTTTAAACCTTTAAACAAACAATGATCTATTTTTTTATTTTTGACTTTTTTTAGTTCTAGAAATAACAGTACTAAAGTTCAGGGGTCAGTTTCTGTTTTTTTTTTATTTTTTTTTTTTTTTATTAGGTTGGTGCAAAAATAATGTCGTTTTTTTTTTTGCACCAACCTAATAATTAAACAATAGAATAAATATACTATAAAGTATTATTAACCCATTCAGCCCCAAAAGTTGTTAATTACATTAAAAAGACTTTGTAACGTAAACGGAACGACTGGGTGTTCTGTTAACTATCTTATCCCTAGAACACTAACCCTCAATTAAAGTTACACCACTACTAACCATGGGTATATCATACCCGATTTTGAAAATATTCAAAAAATATTAAATATAAATCTTTATTTGAAATATTTTACATGCAGGCACTTCAAACTTTTTACTTTGAGTTAACATTAATAGGAACTGAAAAACATTATTTAGGTAAGAATATCAGTTACTGAAAATTGTAATTAAAAATAGGAAAATTTGCACTGGGTACTATGGGTACCCATGGTTAGTATTCTAGGGTTAATTACGGAACGTCCTCTTTTTGAAATATGCGTCTTATCTTAATTTTGTCTTTTGCCCACTACCTTGAATAATGCCCGCTTTCTATCCATGATGTCTAGTCTTTGAGAATCTTTCATTGTTCTATTACTGTCCAAAACACGCACTGAAGTCATTAAATAGCTCTAAGCCCTTTCTCTTTTCATATTCTTATCTATAACAAAAACAGCGATCAGTATATAGCATTTTATCTAAAATAAAGCAAAAAAGAAATGATTTCCGTATATACTCTCTTTAGGAAGATATAGATAGGTTTTTAATACTAAAATTCACCCCATACACGAGAGTCACTCAAGATAGTTATGTTTTTACGGCTTATTAACCCACTGAGTGTTATTTAAAGCCGAAAACCCTGTCACTTGCCAACATGTGCCTCCAAAATTGACTTTTCTATCTGTGACACAACGTATATATGCCAACAATCGGAACTTCCCAACTTCCGACCAAATGGCACATGACCCCGAAAGCTTTCATGCATTTATTTAGTTGCCTAACTTCTCTTCAGCCAGCGTGTGACCAGTTTGAGGATTTTACTTTTACACTTTAATGTTGGTCATAAAACGTCAGCCACTTTAGGCCCAGAGAAAATAGTCCCCTGTTCAGTTTACTTCGTGGATGTTCTATTGTGTTACAAAAGAACTTTGAAGAAGAGATTTGATTTTAGTGTTCCGGAAACTCTCCGTAGCTGACAGCACCCATTCTTGATATGCATTCATGTTGTTAATTATTTTTTTATTCCTTTTATGTTCATTTTTCTAATTTCAACACTACGTTTGTGATCAATTCATTTTCCTCAGACGGGTATTACTGACAACAGAACATAGTTCTAAAAGAGTTTTTATAGCAAACTTCAGCAAGTAAGTGGCTCGAGAGTCCCCGTAGTTAGAGTTTAAAATGGTTGTTGATTGGTCCGTTTACTGGCGGCATGTGCCTGGTTTATATATATATATATAAATGTATATATATATTAAGGCATTTTTATGTTTATACATTCTTTTTATAGATGCAAATATTTAAGTAAATGCTCTGTTTATAATAAACAATATTCATAACATTTACCGACCTGAATGTCCGAGAAATTTTCATCGAAAATATTCGTCCTTCGACAGGAATCGAAACTGTCTCCTATACGGAACCGTCATATAGCCTAACGTGCCTTAACCGATCGAGCCACAGAGGATCGTTCGGTTAGCAATGTCGATTTTACTGCTTTTAAACTACAATCTTCCATCTTAAAATAATTGTCGGACTTTGTCTATTTCATAATGTGCGACGTCATTTGTTTACATTTGGATGCGATTTGAGCAGATATGAATGTACGTGAGAGATTCATGGAAGATTGTAGTTTAAAAGCAGTAAATATATATATTTCAAATGAAAACCTCAAAGATTTCCAACATATATCAGTGAAAATTTTCAATTTTTATAATTATATTACTTCCGTTCAGTGTAGTGTCTATTGTTGCTGCCCTTTTCAAGTGATATGATTTCTGTTATTTGGTACAGTTCTTTGTAAAAGTGTAGCGTCAGTTCACAAAATTTGAAGAAGGATGGTCCGACAGATTTCATTTACTGAAGAGGGTTACTCTGTGGACTTATGTTAGTATAGGAAAGAAAACCGTTGTAAGTACAGAGATGAAGCAAATTTTAGAAGGAACAGGGAACCCAATCCTAAACAGGAGACGAGGGATGAACTGCTAATCATGTTCCAGAGAACGGGGAGGAGTGTGAACCGGACGATTTCAAGTGAAATTTATAAAATATTTCTATAAAACAATTTTTCATAAGTTTCTCAAGTCGATTGTGATTGCTCTTGCCAGTATTGACGGGGTTTTCTCCATAACTTTTTATTTGAAGTAGTGTGGATATGGGCCTATCACTGATATTGAACACTTTCCAATAAGTGACGAACATATATAATGTATGTAGAAATTATATATATATATATATATATATATATATGTATAATTTATTGTGTGTAACAATTGAGGGGTGTGCAAAATTTTGACATGGGACGCCCAGAAGTCATGACCTCATTCAGGTCCACACTCAAAAAGCTACTGCGCTGAAAAACTGCAAAGTACGATCAAAGTGATGGAAAATGGCCACGAAAAGAAACAGATATACAAATGCAGAGAGAGAGAGAGAGAGAGAGAGAGAGAGAGAGAGAGAGTGAGTGAGTGAGAGAACTTAGAGAGAGAGAGAGAGAGAGAGAGAGAGAGAATATAATTTGAAGGAAAGTCCTTCGGTGGATTTTAGGCTAGTAAAAAATAATAATGCTGTAAATAATTGATGAATAATAATACTTTGCTTGTTCTCGGGATTAGCGTTTTAATGAATGCGAACGGGTCAGTGAGCGGGCGGGAGTGCCCATCCGCCGCTGTGTTTATTCGACGCGCATGCGTACATCTCAAAACTGAAACTGGACGGACTGACGGACACATGTACACTGCGCTTTATTTATATAGAGGATTAGATTTTAATAATATAAATAGTCACAAATCAATTTCAAAGAGTCCGTGACACTCTCAGTAAACAGTGGATATATTTCATTCCTCAGGGGCGTTATATAAATATATATACGTTTACTTATATGTTGTTGAGGGGACAAAATATAACTTAGAGTGATGTGAATGATTGCAGACAGCTGAAGCAATAAAGGGAAACAACTCGATATATAGGACTTCCTTACAAGATCAATATGAACAAATAATGTATTCCCACGGATAATGTATCACTATGATTGCTTTGTGGATCACGTGATAAACAGAGTGTATTTATGTTTAATAAGAATCACATGTAAAAATGATTTGGTAATGGGATCACTTAATAGGCCTTTTGACAATGCATACACACACAAACACATATATTATGAAATGGACAAAGTCCGACAATTATTTAAAGACATTTTTATGTTTATACATTCTTTTTTATAGATACAAATATTTAAGTAAATGCTCTGTTTATAATAAACAGTATTAACAACATTTACCGGCCAGAATTTCCGAGAAATTGTCATAGAAAATATGCGTCCTCCGATAGGAATCGAACCTGTATCCTATACGGAACTGTCATATAGCCTGACGTGCTTTTATTGTCGAACTTTGCCTATTATTACCCATAGCTCTCTGAGAAGAAGAGGATTCGTACCTTTCCCAAGGGTATTAACAAGTAAGTGAATATCGGTTCAGTTACATACCTTGCGTGATACACGCTTAGGCGGTCATATATATTTTGATACGTGACTATAGAATCCGGTCTGTTTTGCTGTTTACCCATAGCTGGGTGAAGAAGGGTATTAAGGGTATTAGCACGTAAAGTGAAAGTAATTGAATTCGACTGGAATTCGAACTCGGCTCTCCGATTCCTCAATCCAAGTTTCCTTAAAACTTCTTTGTTGCTCACAGGTTCTGTTCATGTTATTCGCCGTATCCTTCTGTTGAACCTTAAATCTGTATAACCTTAAATCTCCCCTATATCGGTGAGGAAACCACTTAACATTAACTGCCATATATAAAGATTTATATCACATATCATTTCAGCACTCTTTTCTTTTTAATTCGTTTAGCTTTTGTAAGGCAACTTTCGCTATTTCCATCGCGTCTTTTGTTGTCTGTGTTACAAACAGTCAGCCATTACCCTACCTCCTTATATCATGCCCTAGCCGTCTGATTAGCTTAGTTTATTCCGGTATGAGAATGTCTGGCCTTTTGCATTTACTTTCACACAAATGCCCTTAAGAGGGCATAATATATCCATCCCATCCAAAATCTGGCCGTCGGCAATTCTTTCATTTTCATTTTTGTGTTTCATTGTGCTTTCTTCTTTGTAAATGATACCTTCAAAATTTTAAACTTTAAAATTTAAAGTCATTTTTACATTTTTAATTCCTATTTCACTAAATATTCTTATTTTACGAATTTATTTTAGTGTGGTTCCTACTTCAATTAAGCAACTTGGAGACGAAACCAAATATAATTCTACTAAAAAAATATTTACTTCAACTTCATTTAAATTTTTCTTATCCAATTTTTATTTGAAGCTCTTATTTTTTTAATTTGCGTGTCATTTTGAAATTTCCTTTCAAATTATTTTCACTTAATTCCTATTTCATAAAAATGAGTTTTGTTAGTAGTTTTTTACTTTCCCATTTTTTTGAATCATAAAATAAAAAAAATGAATCATTACGGTAACAGTTTTTTTACGGGGTCCTATTTGAACCCCACCCCCCCCAAAAAAAAACCAAAAAAAAAAAAAACCCAAAACAAAACAAAAAAACCCAAAACAAAACAAAAAAAACAAACAAACAGATGATTTAACTTCCCCAAAGAGTCTTGCTTTTAACTAATAAAACAAATTTTGAGATTGCAATTTAATTTCTCGGAATTTCATGAAATTAAGTAAGTGGGTGGTAGCATATGTAAAAAAAAAAAAAAAATTCTAAAAGAAAATTTCAAAAATAATTTCATTTATTTGTGGATAAGTCCTGAAGGTTTCATTAAAATCCGACTATTATTTGATTTTTGCAAGAATTTCCAAATCAATGTGTTTTTCACCTGAAAAAGGCTCTAAAAACTAATGGTAAATATTACGTAGACCGCTGACGTAACCCTACCAAAAAAACAAAACAAAAAACAAAACAAAACAAAAAAAACAAGATTTTTAACCAAAATTTTGGACGTGTTAGAAAGGATTAAACAATTTAATAAAATAATCAAAGTGTATTTTGGTCTTTCCTCTTAATAATAACAAACATTTTGACAATAAAACTATTTTTTAATTAATTTTGGGGGCTTTTTTCATCATGTTACACTTGTTTTCAGCGAGCAAATGGCGGAACCTAGACTAGAGTGTTAACCGTTACACTACGATGAGACACATTATTTATTTTGATGTCACCACACAGCAATGGAAAAAAGATTAGCTCTCTTTATAAATGGCACACGCACGCCATCTTGACGCACCGAGTGAATCTGTCGGTGTTTGAAAGATAATCTATGTACGTCCTTTGTGTTGTTGACACTTCTATCGTTTTAAAAAAAAGCGTTCAGATCATCGAATGAAGTTAGTAAAAGGGGACTTCTAAATCGATATTACTTCATTTTGTTCTTTTATAGTTTTTTTTCTTTTTTCATCTATTTTACTGTTTAATTTTCCTTCTATACTTTCTCTGTCTTTTCCCTCTATTCTTCCTTTTTTTTTTCTTTCATCTCCCCTTCTTTTTCTTCTGTTTTCTATTTTAAATTTAAGCCTCTCTTTTTTTCGTTTTCGTGTTCTTATATTTTCTTCCTCTTCTTTTTTTATCCTTTCTTCTTCGTTTCTTCTTTTTCTTTCGTTTTGTATTTTTAAGTTTGCTCATATTCTTTCTTTCTTTCTTTCTTTCTATATTTCTTTCTTTTTTCTTTCTTTCTACCTTTTTTGTTTTTTCCTGTTTTCGCTTTTATACTCGCTTCCTTTTGTGTTTTCTCCTTCTTTCACTTTTATCTTCTTCTTCTTCTTCTTCTTTTTCTTCTTTTTCCTCCTCTTCTTCTTTTTTGTTTTCTCCTCCTTTCGCTTTTATCTTCTTCTTTCGTTTCACCTTTTTTGTTTTTTCCTCCTTTCGCTTTTATCTTCTTCTTCTTCTTTTTTGTCCCCCCCCCCGTCGCTTTTATCTTCTTCTTCTTTCGTTTCGTCTTTTTTTTGCTTTCTTCTCCTTTCGCATTTATCTTCATCTTCTTCTTCTTCTTCTTCTTCTTCTTCTTCTTCTTCTTCTTCTTCTTCTTCTTCTTCTTCTTCTTCTTCTTCTTTCGTTTCGTCTTTTTTGTTTTCATCTCCTTTCACTTCTTCTTCTTCTTCTTTTTTTGTTTTCTCCTTCTTTCGTTTTTGTCTTCACTTCTTCTTCTTGCGTTTTCTCCTTTCGCTTTTATTGTAATCGTGCAATACCCTAGCCAGTCGTCCAAGACTTCCAAAACCGCGGCTGATCGATGATGATCGCTTCGACCTCAGGCCTGCCCTATCCCACGTTGTGATTTAAGTTTGATCATAAGGAGATCAAAACCGGATTGTCGCAGGTATCTTGGTGTTGGGCTGGTCCAATCAGGGCGAAGACATATAGAAAAAAAGAATAACACTCGAATAAATTGAACAAAAGTAAATACTGTTTTTATATCAATCATCCGTACAATAATTGGGTTATATCAATGTTCGCATGCAATTAATTATCATCCCAGCCCACATCTAAAGCGGAATTGATACTATCGTCGATCTGGTTTGTTGTTGATGTTAAAATTTGGCACAAGGCTGAAGTAGGAGGCTTCTCTTCAGCAGATAATCACGTGGGCCTCTCTTTTCTTTTCTACCTTTGTCTCTGACTCTTCTAGCCGACTCGTCTCTGACTCTTCTGGCCGACTCGTCTCTGACTCTTCTGGCCGACTCGTCTCTTAAGATGAATTCAATTCGCGCATTCGTATTTATGGACATAATTTTGGGAAATTCCCTTCTCCAAATCACTCATATCGTGATCGCTCACTAAACCTCCACACTAAGCGTGGATGGCTTATCCATCCCACCGCCCACCCTGTAGGCCACCGTGTTGAGTCTGGGGCTCACACTAACAAATTCGGAAATTCTTTTTTTATTAGAACGATCAGAGTGTTTTCCCAAACTGCTGTATCTTCGTAATCACCATTAAACTCATCCAACTCTTTCAGAATCCTTTGCATTGTCCTCAGATTGAGACCCAGACATTCTGAAATGTTCATATTGGAGCTTCCGGCGCGAATGTCAAGCAGTGCAGCATGCTGTTTCCAAATTTCTGGTGGAGGAAATTGCGTTATGGTGCTCTTGTGCACAAAGACGGTGCCCAAGTGAACTTATTATACTGTGCACTTGACAAAATCAAAAACAAACAACGCGCATGCGCGAAATTAAAAATATAAAATGGCGACAATTTACTCAAAGAACCCTGTACTTGTGATTTTTTTAGTAAATAAATACGGCACTCCGACGTTAAGTAATCGATAGTTAGCTAGTGTCGTAAGATATTATTAGGTTGGTGCAAAAATAATGACGTAATAATGTCGTTTTTTGACGTATTTTTAACGTCAAAAAAACGACATTATTACGTCATTATTTTCGCACCAACCTAATAGTATAATGTCATAACTTCGATCGTCACTGGGTGCATTTTTTCTTGTTTTATGCCAAGGTTTAAGGTTCAGCCTTATTTCATACTAAGTTTTAGTTTTTTTTACTAAGTTTCAGCCTTGAGATGTATACCACTAAACCTAACAAGAACGATTATTATTTTTTTATTTCTTTTTATAGGTCATATTCTTGACAGAATTTCATTTTCGGTTTCGTTTATCGAAATTCTCTTTTGGGTCACAGAAAACATATGTTACTATTGTGTTTTGCATGACGTCAACAAAGTCACACCTGTCACACGAATGCACGAAAATAATTTTTAACCCTTTGATTGCCCCGAAATAATTTTTAATACTTTGATCGTATCCAGACATTAGTGTGCAGTTCAGTTGACTCCAGACAATGTTTTAACCTTTCGATTGCCTCTAGACAAATTTCTAACTCCTCGATTGCCTCCAGCCATTTTTTAACCCTTCGATTGTCTCGAGACAAGGTTTTAACCTTTCGATTGCCTCTAGATAATTTTTAAACTCTTCGATTGCCACCTGACATTTTTTAACCGTTCGATTGCCTCCAGACAATTTTTAAAACACGTTTGTATTGCTTTTAAATATTTTTTAAAACCATTTTGACTAAGTTAATTAAAAAAACAACTTTTGATTACTTGCAGACAATTTTAAAACTACTTTGATTGCCTCCGGACAATTCTTTAATTCCGTCATACCCTGTATCTCTGAACAAAACTTTTATATCACAGAATTTATATATTGCTTTAAAAATAATGGAGCGCATTTTTTAGAAGGAACCTTTTTTTCACCTGAAATAGGCTCTAAAAACTAATGGTAAATATTACGTAGACCGCTGACGTAACAAAATTTCTTCAGAAAGATTCGTTTGAAAAAGAATTGCCCAAACATACAAAAAATAATCATATATGGTGAGACTGAAAAGTACATTGGGTTGTGGTTAGGGTTAGGGAGCCCCCCCCCCACTAAAATTAATTTATTACTAAAACAATAAATCGTGGTAAATAAGCCCCTAGTGAGTATCAAACAGAAAAAAAAAACATTTTTTACTAATGGCCCACCCATGAGGGTTCTCTGTATTTCCTTGGTGACCTGGGAGTACAAAATACTCATTTCCAACGCTGTTTCACGCTTAGTTATTTTCCAGGAATATATTGTTCTTTCCACGTGTTATTTACACTATTTACATTGTCCGACTGTTTTTCTCATCTTTATTGCCATACAACGAAGCGTACAACGGTTGAAACGTCGTCACGACGTTTCAACCGTTGTACGCTTCGGCCTTCATCAGGTCATTTTTGTTGGAATTTAAAACAAAACGTTTTATTTAGTCCACGGGAGGTAGATTAATCTAATTCCAGATGCCATACTATTTTTTTTTATATCTAAGTTTCAGTTAATCCACCTTGTTAAGTCAACTCTCCAAGTTTTGTTCCTAGTGAGGTGGCAGGATATTGGATTGGCAACTTCGTGTATTTTAAAGGAAATGCGCCATCTGTGAGGAAATTGTCCAACATTCAGTGTTGTCGTTTTAAAATCCTAAGAGAAACATAATATTCAAAGATATATGATCCTCAAGACAAAATTAATGCTGAATTCATTCCCTGTATTTACTTATTTTCAGACGAAGGTAGTTTATAAATGAATTGTAATTTTTTGCCAGTAACCACATATGGATCAGTTTCTGATTATCATCTATTTATAAGCGCGTGAATGACTGTCACCTCAAAAGACCAAGATTGATGTATTAGGTTGGACAGAAAGTCTTGACTCACTTGGCAAGCACAAAGAAAGCAACAAAGTTTTATGGAGCAACACCAACATTTACTCTTCAAGATAGAGTCCATTATTCCCGACGATATTTTGACAGCCATCAGCTAGCATCCGAATCTCTCCTAGATACTGCTCTGCTGGCTTTAGAAAAAAAAAAACTGTACACAAGCTTCCTTCATTATTTACATTATTCGGACTATTGTCCTCATCTTTGTCGCCATATTTATTACAACGTTTCGGCCCTTTAGTATCTGTCTATATTTCTGAGATGAGTTATTATCTACACTATTTACATTATTCGGACTATTGTCCTCATCGTTGTCGCCATATTTATTACAATGTTTCGGCCTTTCAGTTTCTGTCTATATTTCTGAGATGAGGTATTATGTACACTATTTACATTATTCGGACTATTGTCCTCATCTTTGTTGCCATATTTATCACAACGTTTCGGCCGTTGTATGCTCCGGCCTTCTTCAGGTGGTTGGAATGTCGAACTGAACCCTTTATTTCGCTCACTGTGGTAGACTGTTCTAATTCCACATGCCATGTTTGATGGATGTCAGTTATCAGTTATCTCCTAATTTCCCTCTGAATATTCTCCACTGCCTTAACTTGGTATTGAACTCACACTCTTTGGGTCCTTCACTGGATCTAACGCCTTTATCCACTTTGTTTCATAGAAGAAATCATTTTGACTGTTACTACGAATTAATGAATTCAATACTTATGGAATGTCTCAAACAAAATTCGATACTAGGTAATCAAACAAGGTTTGACATGTCATAATATTAACAAGATTTAACATTACTACGAATCCTCACTAGGTGCCTTATACAAAATTCGGCATTAAATTACTCTATAAGGGTTGACATGTCGTAAAATCAACCAAACTAACCTGAATGACCATGCACTTAATCATTCGGGTAAACAATTAATATCAGGAGTTACATGAACAGCTAATATATATATATATATATATATATATATATATATATATATATATAGAGAGAGAGAGAGAGAGAGAGAGAGAGAGAGAGAGAGATGGGCGTTTTTAATCTAGCATTTTATTATTTCCGATTTCTGAGCTGATATTTATTACACCACAAGGCAACACACAGACACATATATGAAAAAAATCCAAAATGTCGGTATGACCAGCCAAATTCTAAAAAATGCACACACACACGTACACACACATGCACACACACACACACACACACACACACACACACACACACACACACACACACACACTCAGGCAAGAAATAAATTGTACTAAGAAAGAAAGAAATACCAAAAGGTAGACACCGACTTAAGCAGTAACAGTGCTCAATGGATTGGCTATCCAAGCAGAACAATATATATATATATATATATATATATATATATATATATATATATGTGTGTGTGTGTGTGTGTGTGTACACAGGCACTCACACAGACACACACACTCAGACACACATACATATATATACATAGTTGTGGACACTGAATATTTGTATATTTTTCTAAAGAAATGCAAATATTGGCAAGTATTTACTAAATTTACCATAATTAGTAGATTCCGTATCTAGTCTTGAATAATTCATCAACGTTTTAGAAGTTTCGATTCATTTTATTCATCGATATTTCTAAAAATTGATGCAGTCCAAAATGATTCGCCCACACACTTATGGAAATCATGAAATAATATTCCTCTATAACAATTGTAATGTTTTTTTTTATTAATATAATATTTAATACAAACACCCTTTGAAAATGAAATAGTATTGACCTGATTCTCTAACATTCTAAAAGGCGATGTGAGTGTCACGTACCGCGATAACTCGAGACTGTTAAACTTGACGAGAAGCTCCAAATGAAAATCCTTGATGGGTACAAACAAGGCGATGGATATACAACATTTTCCAAGTGTTTAAATCTTCCTAGATCGACAATTCGTAGTATTATCAAGAAGCACCACGGGGCGCATTGTGTTAAGAATAAATTAAGAACCAGCAGAAAACGGTTAATTTCTGAAAGAATGAAAAGGAAAATATTTAGAGATATCTCGAAGAATGCTCACTTAACGACAAAAGATACGAAGAATCCTCACTTAACGCCAAAGGACATTGTCAACGATGTCAATGAAGACAGTCACTAGAAACTTTCATCGAGCGGGACTTCAAACTTGTCGTCCAAGGAAAATTCCCTTGTTTAATGTTAAACACCTAAAATGCAGATTAGCTAGTAGCCATCTAGAACATAGGAGTAAATGTTGGAACTCTGATTTATGGTCAGATGAAATAAAACTAGAATTATTTAGTTACATGAACTCCTGTTAATTATGGAAATAAGTGAATGAAGCACACAAACCCCCCAAAATAGCCGTCCTACAAATAAGCACGGTGATGGAAGCATTCTGCTCTGGGAATGTTTTGCTGCTTCTCGACCAGGAAAACTAGCGAGAGTACAGGGTATCATGGATAAAGACTAGTATTTGTCTGTTTTTAAAATAATATCAAACAAAGTGCACAAATGCTCTCTTTGGGGCTTCACTGGACGTTCCAACATGACAATGACTCGAAACACACGGCATGAATTTTTACAAAATACTTAGATAAGAACAAAATTAAGCTATTACCCTGCACAAAGATACCTTTGAGAGTTTTTAATTTATGTTTATTATTTTCATGAAAAAGTATAGAAGTATTTTCAACTAGAATTTTTCTGAATTGCAAATGTGGACATGTATGCTGTAAATGTTGAACATATCATTCAAATGAAAACTCAGCTGCAGAAACAATGTTGTTGTGGTGTGTTCAACATAAATATTACTTTTACCAGAGGATATTTAAATTTATACACAATGTTGGTTTTCTGCAACACGTCAATAGGTGGAGAAGAGTCATTACAAATGATTGAATTAGATATACTAGATTTAGTCTAGTATATGATTGATGTTATTTTTTTACTAGGATCTGTGGTGGATATATTAGTATTTATTAATTTTTATGATATTTTCATCTTGTTATAATTAGAATGTATTTGGTGGTGATATAAAAGATTTAGTTGGAGAAGTATTATATTTGCTTTGTATTAAAATTTATAATAGAACATCTTATTTGTTTATCAACAATATAATTAGAGAAGTTATTATTAATAAAAGTTTGTTTTATATTTTTTAGTTCACTGTAGAAAATCTGTTTCGTGGATGAATTAATTTTTGCATAGTTTATTAGGTTTTTTTATAATTACTATTTTGTAATAATTTGGATATTCACTTTTATAGTTATGGGTGTACGAATTTATGTTGGTAGTTTTTCTTATATGGGGAGATAGTGAATTTATTGTTATTAGTTATATGGTCAAATGAAACCAAACTAAAATCATTTAGTCACATGACCTCCCGTTATGTATGGCGGAAAGTGAATGAAGCTCACAAATCAAAAAATACCCTCCCAAAAATTAAGCACGATAGTTGGAGAATTCTTCTCTGCTTCTGGACCAAGGGAACTAGTGAGAGTACAGGTTATCATGGAAAAAGAAAAGTATTTGACTATTCTTAAAAATAATATAAAATAAAGTGCATGAAAGCTGTCTTTGGGGTGTCACTGGATGTTCCAACATGACTGACCCGGAGCACATGGCATGACAACAAAATTAAGGTATTGGCATATCCCACCCATATCCTGACCTAAACCGCATTGAAAATTTATGGGCATATTTGAAGACAAAGTAAAAGAAATAATTTCTTTGAATTTAGAGGAACTAGAAACTATTGCCAAGGAAGAATGGAGCAAAATACCAATCAGTGCGTGTAGTGATCTTGTAAGGAACTATCAAAAATGATTAAAAACAATAATCAAGAATAAAGATTACACAATGGATTATTGAGGCAAAAGAGCCAATAATTTTGTTCTATATTAAGTGTTTTTTGCTATTATTGTTTGACATTAAAATAAAAATGTTGTGGACATCACTGCACATTCTTTCAACTCCATTATTTTGTCATTTGTGAAAAAATGTACATAAAGTTCCCATGAAAATTTGAGGTATTACAGCTTTATTTGTAAATATGGAACAGGGGTGAATATTTCTGTCCGCAACTGGATATATATATAAAGAGAGAGTAAAAGAGAGAAGATAGACATGTGTGCGTACGTCCACACATACATAACTAATTCTTCTAATGAATACAACAGATACACAAATACACACGGATATATATATATATATATATATATATATATATATATATATATATATATATAGATAGATAGATAATATTAGTGGTAAATATACATATATATGCAAAATCCAGAGGTGCATATACACACATGTATATTTTTTGAATAAAAAATTCCAAGAGGATAGAATCCAGGTAGAACTCAATGTCCAGGACAGAGTAAGGATATAATAAAAAGGCTTAAACACTAATATTCCATGGTCATAATTTATTCCATTGGAATCGTAAATACGATCCAATTCATCAGACCTACAAATTCAAAAAGAAAACGGAAAAGAACAATCCCGGAAATAAAAATAGAATTTAGAGAGAGTGAATATGAGAGTGTGGAACGAATGTTAGTTCTAAAGAGAGGGGTAACATTTGGGAGATTAAAACTTAACAGAGAGGGTTTTTTTTACAACTAGGTGTGAGTGGAAGGGGGAAAATGAATGTTGTCGGATGTCAAATACATTAAAGATACATTTCGTGGTGACCTACACATACCATGAACGATCTGATGCTAAAGATCAGAATAAGAAGGAGGGAGAGGTAAGGAAAGAAGTGGTGGGGGAGTAAGATGGGGCGGGTGAAATTTAAATTGAAAGGGACGCTGTGTGATTGAGAAAATTTGACAAAAATAATATCGACTACTGGTTACAAATCAAATATAAACATATAAAGAATAAATATGACGATTATCTAATCTAGCAAGGACCTATATTTTTATGTTCAAAACACATGCAAATACACACATACACAATAACTTATAGACGTATATACATACACATAGGCGTGTACCTACATACACACGTACCTATACCCAAGTACACATATACACATATATCCACATATCCACACAAATACACGGCTGTATATACGTAGACACACACATATACATATATCTATCTCTATCTCTGATACTAAGCGCTTTCTAATAATATACAAATAATTACAACTACATACATATACACATATACTCACATACATACACACACATATATATATACATATATACGCATATACATACACACACATACATACATGTACATACCCATATATATATATATATATATATATATATATATATATACAAAAATGCACACACACATACCTACATATATACACATACATCCATACGCATCCAGTCCTTTACACATTTTTACCCACATATATACATACGAACATACGCATACGTGCACATAAACATATATACCTGAAACTCTATATTTCTATACAATTACTTACACCCATTTAAACAAATAAACAATGTATCCCTGTATCTATCTGTCTAGCTATACATACATACATATATACGCACACATACACCCATATACATATATATATATGGGTACATACGTACCAAAACATACACGCATATATATATATATATATATATACGCACACACACACACATCCCTACATATACATCCATCTACATATACCTACATCCATATACGTATACACGATTATACATATACACACATACGCATGCATATACATATACATCCATACATATACATACATATACCTATACACGCACACCTAAATATATACCCACATACACACGCAGCTAAGTACATACATACATATATACATACACATATACATGCATACACACACATATATACACATATACCTACATACATACATATACATACATATAAATTAGAATTTAAAATCTAAATAAGTAAAATTTCAACAATTTGGGGGTAAAAAAAATACACATAGCGCATCCCATAAACATATACAATGATCTATATATAGATAAACAAAATAAACATAATAGTCATTCCGTTAAAGTATCATGCCCGATGTTTTGAACCAAGATGGAACTGACATAAGTGACAAAATGTTACAAAACGGTGTTTATGTTTTGAATCGTTTCTTATGTCTACATTTAGAAAATATCTCATTACGAAGATTCAGCAGTTCATCTTGATTCTTATCTTTGATAATAAAAAATTTTTCCGACATGCACAGATCACACCAAGTCGGAATTTATAGAGATGACGGCCTTATCATTGTCCCAAATACAATGGTCCCTTGACTTCCAGTTTACATAAGAAGATAATTAGGGCCTTCAAATACTTAGGCCTTAAAATTGAAATATCTTCCAACCTGAAAATAGTCAACTTTTTGGATATTACACTCAATCTATCGAATGATACCTTTAAACCCTTCCATAAAGTTGATCAAACACCCCTATACATCAACGTCCACTCTAACCACCCTAAACATGTGATAGACCACATCCCCAAAACTGTGAATACGAGAATAAATAATCTTCTAGCCAAAAAATCTTTAATGATAATACATTTATATACAATCAGGCCCTCAAAAATAGTGGTTTTAGATAAGAATTAAACTTTAACGGAGAACTTGTAAATCAGAATAATAACAGAACTAAAAATAGAAAGAGGGAGGTAATATGGTTCAACCCACCATATTGCAAGCTCTCTAACATTGATATAGGAAGGTTTTTTCTGAAATTAATTGATAAAAATTTTCACAGTAAACATCCATTACGTAAAATTTTCAATAGGAAGACTCTGAAAATTAGTTACTCATGCGTTAGAAATATGGAGAAAATCATATCTTCCCATAATTGCAGAATACTTAGAAACTACCATAGTAATGTAACTCAATCGAGTATCCCTACCTGCAAGATCATTGTCCAATCGGGGATAAATGTAACTATGACGAGGCAACAATCTTTCCCGAGGAAAATATAAACGAGAAAAAAAGATATATAGGTATATCCGCCGGTGTCTGGAAGCAGCGTCTATACAACCATAGATGCTCTTTTAGATATAGATGCCTCAGAAGTCAAACTTCCTTATCCAAACACTACTGGGATCTGGTGGATAAGGGATTAACCCCACTTTTGAAATGGAGATACCTATCAAGAGCCAGAACACCTAATAACTTCCGCGATCGGTGTGATCTGTGCATGTCGGAAAAAATTTTTATTATCAAAGATAAGAATCACGATGAACTGCTGAATCTTCGTAATGAGATATTTTCTAAATGTAGACATAAGAAACGATTCAAAACATAAACACCGTTTTGTAACATTTTGTCACTTATGTCAGTTCCATCTTGGTTCAAAACATCGGGCATAATACTTTAACGGAATGACTATTATGTTTATTTTGTTTATCTCTATATAGATCATTGTGTATGTTTATGGGATGCGCTATGTGTATCTTTTTTTACCCCCAAATTGTTGAAATTTTACTTATTTAGATTTTAAATTCTAATTTATATGTATGTATATGTATGTATGTAGGTATATGTGTATATATGTGTGTGTATGCATGTATATGTGTATGTGTATGTATATATGTATGTATGTACTTAGCTGCGTGTGTATGTGGGTATATATTTAGGTGTGTATTCAACACCATCACTACACATGATAAGGTACCAGAAGTGTTGAAACAAAATGGCTATTTTTGTTGTGATTTTATAACATCTTTATGTTATAATTTTCGAATAAATAATTATATTTGCTCTGTATTGAGCACTCTTCTAAGAATAGTATTTGTTGGTTATTGGAATTTATTCCGTATACAACAATCCTATACTTGTGTATAAATATATATATACATATATATATGTGTGTGTGTGTCTGTGTGTGTGTGTGAGAGAGAGAGAGAGAGAGAGAGAGATCAAACTAATGTGGTTCATCAATTTTGTACCAAGAAGAGAAACATGTCATTCGGACTCAAGTCTAACGCTGTAACTAGTAGGCCATGACTTCCAGAGATATAATAAAAACGGAGAGAGAAATAATGAAGATCAAGGATCACAGAACGGCAGGAAGTCGTTGGAGCATGCGCACTCGAAAAATGATTGACTGCATCCGGTGGTTTATGTTAATTAGCAGTGTTGCATTTCCAACGATAGTTTTTCTCTGGTTTTTCAAGAGAAACGGGTACATTGTAGATTAATGACGGGAAGCAAGTGATTGAGTGTGGCATGTTGATAAGAGATACTTTGAAAAGAAAAATTACAAATAAAAAATAAAGGAAATTTACTCAGGGATAAATAAACAAAATATAAATTGATGAAAAAATAATGAAATAAGTAGTGAACAATCAATTCCTTTTCAATTGATACAAATCGATCTATCTATCTATCTATCTATCTATGTCCATATCATTCTCATTCTGTTCATATCTATCTATCTATCTATCTATCTATCTTTCTCATTCATTCTTTCTTTTAGTCTCATTCGGTTTCTATCTATCTATCTATCTATCTATCTATATATCTATCTTTCTCATTCATTCTTTCTTTTAGTCTCATTCGGTTTCTATCTATCTATCTATCTATCTATCTATCAATCTATGTCCATATCTTTCTCATTCTGTTCATATCTATCTATCTATCTATCTATCTATCTATCTATCTATCTCATTCATTCTTTCTTTTAGTCTCATTCGGTTTCTATCTATCTATCTATCTATCTATCTATCTATCTATCTCATTCATTCTTTCTTTTAGTCTCATTCGGTTTCTATCTATCTATCTATCTATCTATCTATCTATATATCTATCTTTCTCATTCATTCTTCCTTTTAGTCTCATTCGGTTTCTATCTATCTATCTATCTATCTATCTATCAATCTATGTCCATATCTTTCTCATTCTGTTCATATCTATCTATCTATCTATCTATCTATCTATCTATCTTTCTCATTCATTCTTTCTTTTAGTCTCATTCGGTTTCTATCTATCTATCTATCTATCTATCTATCTATCTATCTATCTATCTCATTCATTCTTTCTTTTAGTCTCATTCGGTTTCTATCTATCTATCTATCTATCTATCTATATATCTATCTTTCTCATTCATTCTTTCTTTTAGTCTCATTCGGTTTCTATCTATCTATCTATCTTTCTTATTCATTCTTCCTTTTAGTCTCATTCGGTTTCTATCTATGTATCTATCTATGTATCTATCTATCTATCTATCTATCTATCTATCTATCTATCTTTCTCATTCATTCTTTCTTTTAGTCTCATTCGGTTTCTATCTATCTATCTATCTATCTATCTATCTATCTTTCTCATTCATTCTTTCTTTTAGTCTCATTCGGTTTCTATCTATCTATCTATCTATCTATCTATCTATCTTATTCATTCTTCCTTTTAGTCTCATTCGGTTTCTATCTATCTATCTATCTATCTATCTATCTATCTATCTATCTTTCTTATTCATTCTTCCTTTTAGTCTCATTCGGTTTCTATCTATGTATCTATCTATCTATCTATTTATCTATCTATCTATCTATCTATCTATCTATCTCATTCATTCTTTCTTTTAGTCTCATTCGGTTTCTATCTATCTATCTATCTATCTATCTATCTTTCTCATTCATTCTTTCTTTTAGTCTCATTCGGTTTCTATCTATCTATCTATCTATCTATCTATCTATCTTTCTCATTCATTCTTTCTTTTAGTCTCATTCGGTTTCTATCTATCTATCTATCTATCTATCTATTTATTTATCTATCTATCTATCTATCTATCTATCTATCTATCTATCTTTCTCATTCATTCTTTCTTTTAGTCTCATTCGGTTTCTATCTATCTATCTATCTATCTATCTATCTATTTATTTATCTATCTATCTATCTATCTATCTATCTATCTATCTTTCTCATTCATTCTTTCTTTTAGTCTCATTCGGTTTCTATCTATCTATCTATCTATCTATCTATCTATCTATCTATCTATCTATCTATCTATCTATCTCATTCATTCTTTCTTTTAGTCTCATTCGGTTTCTATCTATCTATCTATCTATCTATCTATCTTTCTCATTCATTCTTTCTTTTAGTCTCATTCGGTTTCTATCTATCTATCTATCTCATTCATTCTTTCTTTTAGTCTCATTCGGTTTCTATCTATCTATCTATCTATCTATCTATCTATCTATCTATCTATCTATCTTTCTCATTCATTCTTTCTTTTAGTCTCATTCGGTTTCTATCTATCTATCTATCTATCTATCTATCTATCTATATATCTATCTTTCTCATTCATTCTTTCTTTTAGTCTCATTCGGTTTCTATCTATCTATCTATCTATCTATCTATCAATCTATGTCCATATCTTTCTCATTCTGTTCATATCTATCTATCTATCTATCTATCTATCTATCTATCTATCTATCTATCTCATTCATTCTTTCTTTTAGTCTCATTCGGTTTCTATCTATCTATCTATCTATCTATCTATCTATCTATCTCATTCATTCTTTCTTTTAGTCTCATTCGGTTTCTATCTATCTATCTATCTATCTATCTATCTATATATCTATCTTTCTCATTCATTCTTCCTTTTAGTCTCATTCGGTTTCTATCTATCTATCTATCTATCTATCTATCTATCAATCTATGTCCATATCTTTCTCATTCTGTTCATATCTATCTATCTATCTATCTATCTATCTATCTATCTATCTATCTTTCTCATTCATTCTTTCTTTTAGTCTCATTCGGTTTCTATCTATC
>OZ010596.1:11512403-11539903 GCA_963932145.1 Acanthosepion lycidas
GCAATTACATTTCAATATATTAAACAATACACAGAGAAAACAATAATGATAGTCTGCTTTTGTTGCATGAAAGATTTCAAAGCAACGACAAACTCGTGTATACGAGACGTGCAAGCGAAAATCGCACCGCAGCTCGTGACGTCTCACATGACCACCCGAAAAACGAAAACGAGAAGTATTAAGTATGGGAATCCGTTGGTATAAACCAGTGTCTTCTGCTATCAATTATAGGCATTAAGTATATTTGTGGAGATAGTTTATTTTGTTCAGGTTAGGTTTTAACTGTTTTATGTATATAGCTTCAAGAATTTTTAGTTTTTGATTATTTTTTTCATGTTTAAGTATAGTTGTGTTTTCAACTAGGATTTTCCGCAAATGTGTATGCAGCCAGGCATGTTGTTTATATATATATATATATATGTATATATATATATATATATATATATATATATATATATATATATATATATATATATATGTCGAAAGAGAGAAAGAGAAAGAGAGGGAGACAGAGGGTAAGTGAGATGGACAGAGCATAAAGACATTAATTTATTTTAAACACATAACAATTTTAGAAAGATAATCGATTAATTAATATATGTAATGCTCCATTATTCGTGTTTCTATCTTTCATAGGCTTTAAGATATGACTGGTTTGGTTCTTTTGAATTTTCTTGTTCAGTAGCAATACTCACAAAACAACATTAAATAATTGCATTCGTCACATAAGCATCACAATCTCTCGTAGGTTAACTTGTTACTTATCGAAACTTAGTGAAGTTTGTGTACATATCGCTCATCACATTACAAACAATCAAAATGCAACAAATAACATTCTTAGATAATGCTAAATTAACAGAAAGCGCACGCTGCAAGGAAAAATCGTGGATATAACTTGATCCCATTTCTCTTGAAGCCACCATAGCAAGATCTCGAATCATATTGAGATGTACTAAATTTTGGTCACAATTTGTTCTCTAATTTTCAAGACATTTGCATCCAGCAAAGTAGTAAGTGGATGTAGTCAATAAACGTCTTACATATTCTCTCATGTGAACACCGTTGTATTAAAAAAAACCCAACAAAAAACAAAAAAAAAACCTTTTTATATTTAATCCCTAATCGACGGGTATCATCAACTTTTCCCCAGCGAAACGAGCATCATTCATTCATAATTTGAGTCTAAAAGACAAATAGGAAACTGTAGGATTCATGAGGTTACTATACTTTTAATCAATTTCACCCCAAGCAAGGCAGTAAAGCCACTAAGACACAAGATGTTACTGAGTTCTGTAAGAATTAGAAACAGTAATATTACTAATGATCGGGAACAAAAAGAGTAACCAGGAGGACAGTAGATAGCGATTGACATTGCATTTACATTTTTGCAGATTAAAGTTGTCTGGAAAGCATGGAGCCGGAAGGGAGTTCCACAAGCCAGAGGTACAAGAAAAGAAACTGTTTCAGTATTTGTCTATATTTCTGAGATGAGGTATTATGTACACTATTTACATTATTCGGACTATTGTCCTCATCTTTGTCGCCATATTTAGGACACATGGCACAGTGGATAAAGGCGTTGGTTAGATCCAGTGACAAAACCCGAAGACTGTGAGTTCAATACCTGGTTAAGGCAGTGGAGAACTTGGAGAGGGGAATTAACAGGAGATAACTGACATCCATTAAAACGTCGAACTAGAACAGTCTACCCCAGTGAGCGAAATAAAGGGTTCAGTTCGACATTCCAACCACCTGAAGAAAACCGGAGCGTACAACGGCCGAAACGTTATAATAAAGATGAGGACAATAGTCCGAATAATGTAAAAAGAAACTGTTTACGTAGAACATACGGTTATATCTAGCCATCTCAACTGTAAATTGATAAGATCTCGACGCAATATTCGTAACACCAAAACAACGGATTCTTACTTACCATTCTTACAACGTCCACCATAATACCCCAATGTCTCTTTAAAGGTCCTAACTCGTAACCCCATATGTACAATTCATTGTCTGGGGTGGGGGAGCGGAATAAAAAAACAATTAAAACAAATCTAAACCCCAATAGCAAAGAGCTCATTCGAACAATTACTGTGAAAGTATTTATAGAAAAGACATAGAAAGACCAACTTGAAAAGTGAGAAAGCGACTGAAACCGAGACGCCATGTCTGAACCTATAATATTGCTGATTTTTCTTTAGATTTTATCAAGGAGCTCCAGGTAAATAGCAGGGGCATGTGTCCATACGTAGAACAGTATTCTAACATTGCAGACTTATGAATATGTAAGATAGATTCTTGAGAATAAAATTGTCTTGCATGACACAGTTATTTGCTAAGATTCATACGATAGCATCGTTTCTTGGAGTATTTAAAATGGCGAAAGAAAGGGCGAGAGGGAGAGCAAAAGAGAGAAATAAGACGAGAGAGAGTGAGTGAAAGAGAAAGAAAATGAAAGGGCGAAAAAGCGAAAGAGAGAGAGAGAGAAATACTGCGTGGGAAAGAGCGAAATAGATAGAGAGAAAGAAAGTGGTCGAAAGAAAGAGGGAAAGAGAGCGAAAGAAGGAGAGAGAACGAGGGAGAGGGAGAAAGAAAGAGAGAAAGAGAGAGCCAAAGAGAAGGAGAGAGAGCAAGAGAAAGGGCGAGAGAGAAAGAGAAAGAGAAAAAGTGAGAGAAAGCGCGAAAAGCGAAAGAAAAAGAGAAATAGAACATGGGAAAGAGTGAAAGAGAGTGAAAGAGAGAGAGAGAGTGACAGTAAGAAAGTGATCGAGAGAAAGAGCGAAAGAGGGAAAGAGAGTGAAAGAAGGAGAGAAAACGAGAAAGACAAAGGACGTGAGAAAGAGCGAAAGACAGAGAGAGAGAGAGAGAGAGAGAGAGATCGAAAGAAAAAGAGAGAAAGCGGACGAGAGAAAGAGTGCAAGAAAGAGGGAGTGAAAGAGAGAGAGAAAGAGGGCGAGAGAAAGAGCGCAAGAGTGAAAGAGAGATCGAATGAGAAAGAGAGACAAAAGAAAAAAGAGAGATTCGAATTTGAGGTAAGGAGCGCCGGGTAGAGAGAGAGAGAGAGAGAGAGAGAGGGGGGAAGACAGAGAGAAAGAGTGAGAGAGAGGAAGACAGAGAGAGAGGAAGCGGGAGAGAGAACGAAATAGTTATGTTTGTAAAAGACAGAGAACGAGAGCCAATTGAAATAGATGACGAGATATATTATGTACTTTTATTGTTTCAAAAACCGTTAATCACAGTTACTATCATTCTTTTTGTTTTGAAATTATCAAATGAACTGAGGTTTCAAAAGCGCTGATTGTATAAGATAATGGTTAAGTATTTGATCTGAAACCAAGACGCCTTGTCAAAGGTCTAATATCATTATCAGGAAAAACTCAACTTACAACCGTGGCTGGGCTAAGCAAACGAACTTGAAATGAAGCGACACTTGTGGAGATGTCTACTTTCACTTTCTATTTCGCAAACTCGCCAACACCAACAATGGTCAGATCTTCTCAAAATCCAACTCAAGGCGGTGACAAAAGGGAGAAGGAAAAAAACAAAACAAAACAAAACAAAAACGCTCTTATATCAACCCCCATCTCCTCCATCCCCTAAAGCTATTTCAATCCACCAGATCGAACCAGATTGATTCACACAGGAAATTGAGACGCGCTGAAAAGCGAGTCTCACCCAACTGTTGCAGCAAACAACGATGTGGAATTGGCGTCAGCAGCTGAGGAAGAAGCGAACTTTTTTTTTACTCTCGATAGAAAATTAGATTGGTGGAAGTGAGGATGGTTTTGTTGTCATTCGTGGGCTGTGATGGTCACGAATCACTTCGCTTGTTCCTTGTTTGTAAACTTTTATAAAATTCTTGCGTGTTGTGTTGCGTACACACAGCTTTGTAGCCTCGTTCGTTTGTTATTTTTCGTGTAGATGCACTTTTGGTTTTGCCCATACACGATCACATGTCTTCATAAGTATTTGTTTTAATCGAGTCCACCCCATGCTAAACAGTAAATCCACAAAAACACGCGGAGTTACAGGGCGTGGAAGAATTAGGAACAGAAACATTAATAATGAGCGGGGACGAAAAGACAGATTGACATTTCATTTAAAGTTTTGCAGATAAAAGTTGGCTGGAAAGAAAGCATGGAGCCAGAAGGGATTTCCAAAAGTGAAAAGTGCAAGAAAAGAAACTGTTAACATAGAACTTACTGCTACATCTTGTCAGCTCAACTATAAATTGATGAGATTTTGATGCTATAAGGTATCATAACTGATGTGATAGGGTGACTATCTAAATTTTATTTCTAAAGAAAGAAAAAATATTTTTCATGTTAAAACAATGCAGATACGTGTCACTTATAGAGTATAGTGTGAGAGGTGAAATTGTAAGCTTGTCTGGGATTGGTCATTAGGTACAGTTTTAGGTCTGTTTAACTTAAGTGTTGTTTTCATTTGATAACAGAATTGTTCATGAAATGAGTGACACAAAGCAAATCTTTACAGGTCAGATTTGTTTTGATCAGGGATATGACACACTTTTAGATAGAGGTGACAATGACACCCGAGATAATCAAATGAGGGTGAAATTCAGGAACATCGAAAATGTTCAACTGATGGTGGACATGAGCGATCCAAGGCCAGAATTTTGATTGGCCTGCCAGTGAGAGAAGGGCTGAGATCGAGTGGCTCACTTATGACACAAGGCCATTATTTTGATTGGATCACCAATCATATTGGGTTCTTGGGGGCTTTACTTCTTCTCATTCAAGGCATATGACATTATTGATCAAGTATTATTATTGGCTAGCCAATCAGAGAAGTGCAATTGGTGTTTTCATACTAATAAAAGCTGTTACCGAGAATGAGCAGAAGTTGCAATCAGGCCAACAATCTCCCTGCTTGATGACAATGGTGCCTCAATCAGCTCATGTCCTGTTCTCTGCACTGCTTTTTGAATTCCTTCAATCAACTTCCTTCATTTAAATAGTTGAATGACTCTGGGTCTGTCTAGCCATAACTGCAACCGCCATTTAATCTCTTCCTCCCAGTTTAAGAATTTTTTATATGAGGTGGAAGGGATAACTTTTTCAAATCCCTTTTGTTTATGTATTCATGATATTAATCATAGTACCATAAGTAAGGCCTAGAAAAATTTTAATATAAAATTAATGAGGTGATATTAGAATAGTCTTGATCTTTGCGAACTAGACACAAATCATAAAACTAGTGACATACTGGGCAAAAAATCTAATAGATTTATACAATGTTTTCTTCCTCTAAGACATGGATCCTGTTGGAGAATCCCAAATTTACACATACAGATTCCATAGCCAATCAATGAATCTGAGCTTTAACTTTAAATTCAACAGAGATATTTAAGAAATTATGACCTTTCGCAGAAGACTTAAGCTTATCATACTTAGCAATTTTTTTTAATGCAAGGCAGTAAAAGCCACTAAGACACAAGGAGTTACGGGGTGTGGAAGAATTAGGAACAGAAATATTAATAATGAGCAGGAAGAGAAAAGAGTAAATCAAGAGGACAGTAGACAGCAACTGACATTGCATTTAAATTTTTGCAGATTAAAGTTGGCTGGAAAGCATGGAGCCAGAAGGGATTTCCAAAAGTGAAAAGTGCAAGAAAAGAAACTGTTAACATAGAACTTACAGCTACATCTTGTCAGCTCAACTATAAATTGATGAGATTTTGATGCTATAAGGCATCATGATTGATGTGATAGAGTGACTGGCTATGTAAATTTTATTTCTAAAGAAAGAAAAAATATTTTTCATGTTAAAACAATGCAGATACGTGTCACTTATAGAGTATAGTGTGAGAGGTGAAATCTATCCGAGTTTTCTTTTTAGATCTATCTATCTATCTATCTATCTATCTATCTATCTATCTATCTATCTATCTATCTATCTATCTATCTATCTGTTGTGGTAGGATCCACTTAATTTGCATAGTGGAGTACCGACCATATAAATATGGTTGGTACCGGGAAGAGAGGGAGGAATCGAGAGATCCAACCAGAGACTCTGCCCGACTGCGACCCAGTCAACACACATTCCAGGAACGGTCTTCCCAGGAATATACAAAAAACTATATGTAAATATTGTGTACACTTTCTTGTTTCAATACATTTTGTTCTAAGTACATTTTGTGTTGCATTATTATTCCATACATTAGTCAAGTTTCAACACTATCTATCTATCTATCTATCTATCTATCTATCTATCTATCTATCTATCTATCTATCTATCTATCTATCTATCTATCTATTTTTTTAATCAGAATCACCCCAAGCATGGCAGTAAAGCCATAAAGCGTTACAAGATGTGGAAGAATTAGGAACGTAAACATTAATAATGAGCGGGAACAAAAAGAGTAATCAGAAAGACAGTAGATAGCGATTGACATTACATTTAAATTTTTTTAGATTAAAGTTGGCTGGGTAGCATGGAGCCAGAATGGATTTCCCACAAGTGAGAAGTGCAAGAAAAGAAACTGTGTAGAAATCACGGTTGCATCTAGGCAGTTCATTTGTGAACTGATGAGATCTCGACGCCAGTCTAGTGCTGCGCTTAAATTAAAAAACAAACAAATCAGATCTAGTTACCATAGCGAAGAGCTCATCGCAACCAACGCCGTAAACGTATTTATAGAAAAGACACAGAGACACAACCTTACGGCGGTGGGAACGTGACTGAAGCCTAGCAGCCAGATCAGGATGGATAATATTGCTGATTCTCCTTATCAAGGAGCTCAAGGTAAATATCAGGGGCACCGGACCATATGTAGCAACAAAATTCTAAGCGTGGACGAATGGTAGACTTATGAATATGTAAGATGGATTCTAGAGAGAAAAATTGTTTCGCACGACATAGTGAACCGACTTTCTTTGCAGGTGACCTAGCAATGGATTAAATATCGTCTTTCCACATCATGAAGGCCGGGAACGTTAGCCCGAGAAGGCGCAATGAGTAATTTTTCCTGGAGGTTAGCTTCAGCCATGCTGATGGAAGGTAGCGCGGAGTCTGTCAGATAATTAATTAAGAGAATTGAAGTTTCAGAAACGTTAAAATTAACAAGCCATTTTTTGCTCCAGTTAACGACGTACTTGAGGTCGTTTTGGACATTGGTTGCCATTTTGACCTTTGACGGACTCATCAACCTTTCTGTAAAGACCGGAGTAAATGCATTTGACATAGCGAAGATACCAAGTTTAGAGCTGATGTTATCGGGAAAGTCATTAATGAAAATTAAAAATAAAATGAAATTTCTGTTAAATATTTACGCGTTTAGAGGCCCAATATGGAAAATGTCTTTCAAATTAATTTAATCTTTATAACATTGTAGAAATTGCAATGAAACTGTTTTCTATATATCCTTAAAATTATTTGTGTCCTGTAAATATAATTTTTGATATCTGTTTGAATTTCTAGGATGACGAGCAGACATTATTTTCATTCGGATGAATGTCTTCATCTTTGTTATTATCAAATCGTTCCTGCCAATCTGAGTAGCACTAAAACGAACAGGACGAGATAGAAAGCGGCATAGTAATTGTGAGTTCAATCCCTGGGCCGGGTTGTATAGACTCAGACTGAGCGGAAAAAGTGAGCAATAACTGAACAGTACTAAAGAAGAATAAGACGAGAGTTCCGTAGACAGACAGTGGAACGGGAACAATCTAATCCTGTATATTAAATAAAGAGTTTAGTTAAAAATTCATTTTGAGGAAGGCCGGGGGTGGGCACAACTGCTGAAACGTTCTCATCATAACAATAAAGATGATAATATAAATCCTTAAATATAATACGCGCTATATATATATATATATATATATATATATATATATTAAGCGTTTCACCCCAAGCAAGGCGGGAAGCCACTAGGACGCAAGTAGACGTATTGGGATGGCCAAGGACACATTCCAAAAGCCGGGCAGAGTATTGCGAGACAGGAGGATTTCTTTGGTAACAAAGAAAAGAATACTGAACTGTTACGTGACATCTGTCCTTCTTTACGGCAGCGAATGTTGGAAGATTTCCTCAAAGATAAGGAGGGAATCGAGGCGACAGAGATGTGGTTCTACAGAAGGATGGTAAGGATATCATGGACTAAGCGAGAATGAGGTTTTGCAGATGTTGCAAACAAGGAGGAGGCTTATACTTAACATAAGAAAGAGGCAGCTGAAGTTTCTGGGACACGTAATGAGAAAGGTGGCTTGTAGAATCTGATACTCATGGGTCGAATAGAGGGAAAGAAAGACAAGGGAAAACAGCGCGTTAAGAAAGAGGATGATGAAACGTGGTCTGGGGGAGGAAAGGAACTTGTAAGGAGCTGCAAGGGATAGAAGGCGGTGGAGATCCATGATCGCCTACGTCCTGAAAGGACATGGCACATAAAAAGAAAAGAAATGGAACCTAAACATGGAAAATAGAACAAGAAGAGACCAACAAATATGTCCGCTCTGAATATTTTTGTATAACTGCATATCAACCACTATGGCGTATCCAAAACCTAAATATTTTGTACGTAATTTTATTCCTTTCGTTTTGGATATAATAATAATTTTAGTGATACAAGTTTTACTAATTAACCCATAGCTAGGGGATAGGTCAATTTCTTTTAGGTTATCTAAAGACAAAAATATTTTTAGAAAATAATGATTTACTGATACAAATCTTAACCCATAGCTTGAGGGGTAGAAGAGTTGGATTCCTATCTTCATCCCAAGGGTATTTGCGCGTAAGGGAATATAACAAGTGTAACTTGAATTTGAACTAGGCTCTCCGATTAACAATTCCGATCCACACTTACAGCACCTGGTATTCCCAAGCCGTCGCCCATCTGCGTACTGACCATGCTCGACGTTGCTTAATTTCGACGATTGTACGGGAACCGGTGTTTCAATGTGATGTGGTCACAGGCAACAAATATGTGTATCCACAAAGAAATGAGAACATTTTTTCAGAATTAAAACTCGTTTCAAGACATTTGTATTTGTAAAGTTTCTAAATACCCTAATTATAATTTTTTAATTACAAAACATTTTCTCGTCGAGTTTCAGTAAATTGTCTAATAATATGAAACTTGGAAAACCCGGTAAAATTCATAAAACGTCATATCATAAGAATGATACTATAAGAGCCTGCTATAATTTATAGATATTATTTGAAGTATCCTTCAAATTAATAGTAAAAATATATTATTATAATAACCTTAACTTACTACGGTAAAGACACACAAAATGGGACACATTGAGGTTCTAACACACTACTGTATTATCAGTATGCAATATTACCTATATATATATATATAGTTTTGTTGAAATCGGTTGAAAAACGTAGTAAATCCGACCCCATATATAAACGAACACACACACACAACCTGTTTTTATAATAAGTATAACTCGACATGAGTTGTCCCCCTTTCATTCTGGCGACAGAATCGTGTTTTCAAATTGATTTCATGCAAAAACAATTGTGTTTTTCCAATTTTTGGCGCTGTCAGAACCACCGCAAGGTAATTTTTAAGTTTTGCTGAAATCGGTTGAAAAATGTAGGAAATCCGATCCAATATATAAACGTACACATACACACAGACACACACACAATATGCGTTTTATAATAAGTAATATATATATATATATATATATATATATATATATATATATATATATATGCAGAAGGGTGTGTGCCTGTGTTTTATAGATTATCTGAAAGCGTTAAAGTTCGTCCTGAAGAACTCTTGGAATTCCTAGGTAACATTGACATATTTGGGAAAGACATTAGAATAATCAATAACCTACACCCTTGTGCAAATCAATTATACAGGAAGATATGGAGGGCCATGATCATTTACACCCTTGCGCAAATTAATTGAAACAACACGAATAATTCCGTTATTATTTACTTTTTTTCGTTTTTTTCTTCCAATGATACATAACCCAGTGCACATATTAGTACTTCGTATGTCCATTCGACAAAGTCTTTCCTTGCAGATTAACCACATATTTGGGATCTGATTTAAATTAGGAGATTTCCCGGCCAGTCTATATTATTTTAATGTGATCATTGCTAAGGCTTGACAGCGTGTTCGTGCAGCGTTACAATTTTCGTACGCTTCCTTGGAGTAACGTCCATCGCAGACAATGGCCGTGGAACAACTAATCGACAGTCGAGACAATAGTATCTGAGCATGATAAAAATTTTATGCAATCACCGATGACGCCGCAATATTTTTAAAGGCCAAACAAATTTCATCATATCACCCGAAAATAGATTCATATTACTGCACACCACTGTAAAAGAACTAAACTGAGGAAAAATTAGAAATCGATTACACCCTGTCAATCCAGTGTCTGACCGCATGGTGAAAGAAAGGAAACTAAAGCGTTTAATTTGCACAAGGGTGTATATTGGTAGCAAACCGCCTGTATATGTATAGAAAATGAATTCAACAAATATACAAAAATAGAAAGGGGTTTAAGACAAGGATGTGACTTCTCACCGGACTTATTCAGCCTTTACAGCGTGGCGATTCTGAGAGAATTACAAGTCCTACAAGGATTTATTTTTGCTGGCCACAATCTTAACAACATTAGATATGCAGATGACAGTATTGATAGCAGATACAGAAAGGAATTTTCAACAACTGCTACAAAAAATAGTGAAGGGAAGCGAGAAGAAAGGACTAAGCAATAATTATAATTAAACAGATTACATGGTCATTGGCGAAAAGAAGAGCCCAACATTCAAATTACAAATTGGTGATACCCAAATAAAACAATTACAATTTAAATATCAGCTAAGTGTTTTAACAGAGGACAGAAAGTGCAATACTGAATTCCGAAGGCGCATTGGGATAGCGAAAGATGCCTTTCAAAAGCTAAGCAAAATATTAAGAAACAGAAAAAAATTCGTTAGAAATAAAAAAAAAAGTATACTGAACAGTTCTATAAGTTCAGACCTCTACGGCTGTGGATGCTGGACAACCCCCTCAGAGGTGAAGAAGAGAACTGAAGCAAGGGAAATATAGTTCTACAAAAGGATTCTCAGAATAACATGGACTGAGTATGTGAGTTTTAGAGGAACTGGAAGCAACTAGCATGCAAGGTGTTACAGAGGATTTGGAGCGAGGACAGATAGGAGTGATAGAGGAAAGGATGAGGAGAAGGATCAAGGCAACTGGAGATGTCGATTGACATTACATTTGAATAGTTGGAGATTATAGCTATCAGGGAAACAGGAAAAGGGGAGGGAGTTCCACAGGCGAGAGGTGCGAGACATGAAGCTATTGGAATAGAAGAGACGGCTACATTTAAGTTTCGACAGCAAAAGTGTGAGAGCGAGATGCCAGCCTAGTAGAACGCTTAAATTATTGAAGTCTGGGAACCAGCGAAAGCAGCTCCCCAGAGCAATTACCATGAAAGTATTTGTAAAAAAGACAGAGAGAGGCGACGGCACCTCTGTGAGAGAGCGACTGTAGACGAGATGCCAGATCAGAGTCAATTACATTGTTTATCCGTCTGTGGAACTTATCAAGAACCCCAAGACAAACAGAAGGGGCTCCAAACCATATATGGCAGCAATACTCCATGCATGAGTGAATGGTTGATTTGTAGATTTGGAGGATCGATTCCGGGGAGAAAAATTTCCTGGCGCGGCACCGGGAGCCAACTTTTCTTGCGGTGGACGCAGCAATTAACTCAATGTATTTGTTCTATCTCAGGTCAGCAGTCAATGTGAGACCGAGAAGCCGCAAAGAGATGCGCAGTTGAGCGTCAGACATTGTAATGGTGGGCAGGGAAGGATCTCTGTGGTGATTAACAGGAAGAGACAGTTGATATATTTAGGCCACATAATGAAGAAAGAGGGCTTGGAAATTCTGATACTCGCAGGGCCGTTTGAAGGTAGGGGAGACGGAGGAAAACTGAGCATAATTTACATATGGAGCTTGAGTAAATGAATAGCGGTACAAAGTCTAGGAAAAATAATAGAAAAACAAATTTTTTAAGAGCCTCACAGAATGGAAATTATAGAGATCCCTAATGACCAACGTCCGGAATGGACATGGTACATAGAAGAAGAAGAAGAAGAAGAAGAAGAAGAAGAAGAAGAAGAAGAAGAAGCAATGATCTATGGCTAGATGTATGCCTACGAGTTTGGGTATTTTTCTGTGTGGTTTGTTTGCTTGAGCCAGAGGTTTTCTCCTCGCGTAATAGCGTGGGTGTATTTGTGAGCGCGCATGTATAAGGAAATAGCCCTGGGTTACGCTTGTTGAAGCTGGAGCGGATTTTTTCAAATAACTTTTATGTCACAACATCATTAGAAAGTGAGCTGGAATCAGGAAGAATACAAAATGGTTCGTGAGATTGTGTGATCAGATCCGTCCGTTAGTGTTGGCATCAAGGGGATAAAACGTGAACAACCATTGATCGATTATTTGGAAAGATGTTAATGGCGGGAATTTGAAGACTGCCAAAAAGAAGAAGGAAAAATAAAACAAACACTGTGAAATATTAAAGTGTTAGAGAAATCGTAGCAGTGTCACTGATATATAGCCATTTCTTTATTGCTTGTGTATAAATATATGCATATATATCCCCTCTCTGCGCTTTTTCTATAAATACTTTCATGGTAATTGTTCGCATGAGCTCTTCACTATATATTGTAAATACACATTGGAGCTAGATTTTAAATTGTTATTTTATCCCCCACCCCACGCCACAGACAATGAATTTTAAATATGAGAACTAGTTAGGATTTTCATAGAGACAATGAGGTATTAGGTTGGATGCAGTAAGAAAGGCAAGTAAGAAAGCGTTGTTTTGGCGTTAGGAATATTGTGGTATGTTTGGGTCAGTGATTGTGGCTAGCTAAGTTTAACGTTAAGACAGAAGAAGACCGTTCTTTTCCCCATTCCCTATTCCCCATTTTGGCCTTGTGTCACATTTTCTGTAAATAAACAGGAATAAATACTGCTTTTCACTACGGTACCTAGACTTTTTGAATTTAAGCGTAGTACTAGACTGGCGTCTAGATCTCATCAATTTACAGTTGGGCTGGCTTGATGTAACCGTAAGTTCTATGCTAACAGTTTCTTCTCTCGCACTTCTCGCTTGTGGAACTCCCTTCTGGTTCTATGCTTTCCAGCCAGCTTTAACCTCTAAAAATTTAAATGCAATGTCAATCGCTATCTACTGTCCTCCTGATTACTCTTTCCTCTTCCAGCTCATCATTACTGTTTCTGTTCCTAATTCTTTTACACCCTGTAACCCCTTGTGACTTAGTGGCTTTACTGCCTTTCATGGGGTGAAAAAGGTAAAAAATGAATTATAAGAAAACATTCAGTATTCATTGACCGAGCAGCCGGTGCCACATTCGGTTGAAATTCATAAACTCTTTCGATTAAGCAATTTTTCAGTAAAATAAATTTCTCAAGCACAGTAAATAATAGAACTTTTCCAGTATTACTAGGGACTTTCTTCTTATCTTTTTTCTTTTTGAAAAGGAATATCCTTAGCACGCCCTATTTTGTGTTTCATTTACTATCTTTTTTCTTTTTGAAATATTTTATAAAGTCATCATCTCGATTATGTCATTATTTTATCTTCGAGTTACATCGGCAATTCATTTTAGTTGTTGCTGTTATCGAAACTCCTCAACAGATGTAGTTTCTGTTAATTGTTACTGTTCTTTGTGATTCTATAGCGCCAATTCACAAGGTTTAAAGATGGAAGGCTCGCGCTCAGACCTATAGGCTTCATTACGTCGTAGCCATTGATCTGAGCAAAAGGTTGTATACAGTTGACAGTTTAGATATTTCTGAACAAGTTTGGTGTCATGCATGTCAACCAGATGAATGTCTCGATTTGATTAAGTTATTTAAGAACATAACTCGAGATTTTATGTTAATGTTTTGGTTTCGTAGCAATCTGCAGTGATGGGTCAAACTATCCTTAGTACGCCCTATTTTGTGTTTCATTTATTCTTAGACTAAATTTTTATAATTGATCCATACACCGAGGTATTTGAAGTTTTTAATATTTACTAATTTCACAACTGAATCTAGATTCCATGTAGCTCCCCTCCTTCTAAATGCAAATTTTTTTTTTGTTTAAGATAATCCTGATTCTAACCATGGATATCAATGTCATCAGCATTCCCTGTCATCAATAATAATTTTGTTCTTGGAGGGAAAGCAGGCACGCTATTCTCTGCTAGTAGATTAGCTTGGGATTTGGTATGCAATGATTAAATGATCAGTGTCCATCTCTTCACACCTGTTCACACCTGTACTTGTATATTTCATTTCCGTGGCCATCTTCAGTTTACTGTGGTCAGGGTTGAAATGTGACTCAATTTTTTTTTTTTTGAGATCAGGACAATTCTTCTGTTTTGGTTTCAGTCGTATTATGCTATTGTGAATTTTCGAATTTTTCCACATTTGCAGTATATATATATATATATATATATATATATATATATATATATATATATATATATATATATGTGTGTGTGTGTGTGTGTGTGTGTGTGTGTGTGTGTGTGTGTTTTATGGTAAGTCAGTAAACTACTTTTTTGAAGTATAGCGTCACAATTTCACCTTCGCTATGTGTTGTGTTGTGGTATAATAGATATCGGCGCAGAATGCGAACTCGGAGATCCGAGTTCGAATTCCAGTCGAGTTCGTTATATTCATCTACGCACAAATGGGAAAGGTATAAATCTATCTCTTTCCACCCCTAGCTATCGGTTGAATGGGAAAAATCTTCTACCTCGTCAGTCCATGCCTAAGCGTGTACTACAATGTGGCACTTGACTAACTAGGTATTGCTGGTGTGGTTTCCGTAGCAATTAGGTCTTGGTAGCCTTAGCGGTTTTGAAATCAGAGTTGCTCTTCTCCTAGACTGGTTGCAAATGAAAGCTAGAGAGACGAATCTTCCATGCTAGATGCGGAGAGAAGTTATGGATTCATAGATTTCCAAGTTTATTTGTGTAAAAGTGAATCTAACGCTATTGGTTGGAAATTCCACCATACATGCCGAATTTGCTTCCATACGTAAAAAAAAGGAAATTGAAATTGAAACAAATCGCCTGCATACGGATAGAAATAGGCAATTTAGAGGGAGTTGGGAATCCTACTGGCATTTGGCAATGGCGGCCACAATCTTAACAATATAAGATACGCAGATGACCCAATACTGAGAGCAGACACGGAAAAGAAATTACAAAATCTCCAGAAGAAGATATCGAATGAGAGCAAAAAGAAGGGACTAAGGATAAACTACAAGAAGACAGAATGGATGGTCCTCAGTAAAAGGATGAGCTCAAAATGTGATTTGCAGGTTGGGGAGACTGAAATCAATCAGGTGCGGAAGTTTAAATATCTGGGAAGTGTTTTGATAGAGGATGATGAGGTGCAAAACTAAGATCTGTAGATGTATTGGGATGGCCAAGGATTGATTCCAAAAGCTAGGCAGAGTATTGCAAGACAGAAGGGTTTCTTTGGTAACATGAACTGTTATGTGACATCTGTCCTCCTTTACGGCAGTGAATGTTGGACTGTCTCCTCAAAGATGAATAAGAGACTTAAGGTGACAGAGATGTGGTTGTACAGAAGGATGCTGAGGATATCATGGACCGAGCGTGTGAGCAACGATGAGGTTTTGGAGACGATGCAAACAAGGAGGGGGCTTATAGTTAACATCAGGAAGTAGCAGCTGAGTTTTCTGGGATATGTAATGAGAAAGGAGTGTCTGGAGAATGTGATGCTCACAGGTCGAATAGAGGGAAAAAGAGACAAGTGAAAGTTGCGCGTGACATACTTGGCGTGATTGATCAGGTGGATGACAGAGCGTGGTCTGGGGGAGGTGGCAGAGGGGCGAAACTTATTGAGAGTTACAAGGGATAGGGAGAAGTGGAGAGCCAATATCGGCTACGTCATAAGAGACACGGCACATAGAAAGAAAAGGACTTATACAGAGGTAATTTTATGGGGATTTGAAGTTTTACCAGGATTCATTATTACTAGTAACAATGCTAACGACAAAAGACATGCAGATGATGCAGATATAGCAGATAGCAGATATAGAAAGGAAATTACAATAACTCCTGCAGAAGTTTGTAAAGGAAAGCAAGAAGAAAGGACTAAACACCAATTTGCAAGAAGATACAATGAATAGTTATTAGCAAAAGGGGCAGCCCAACGTAAGAATTACAAATTGTACAAAATTTACTAAGAACTACAAAAGACAGGAAATTGTGGAGAGCCATGATCGCTAACATTCTGAAGAGACACGGCACATAGAGGAACCAATGGTTCTATTCGTACGCAGGCGGTTTGGTTCAAGATGTTAACATTCTATAGACAGCGATACGGTAATTTGTAAATATTCATATGGAATCGTTCTTTTATGTTATTGTACTCAATTTAACTTAAAGTTAGTGTAAGACAATAGAAAATGTTAGGAAATAATTTGATGACTGAATAATTAAGCTATGAATTTAAATGAAAAAGTTTGTCAAAAATGATGGAAACTTTTGCATCAACGTGAAACCTAAGATTAGTAATTCATTACAAAAAATATATATATTCTTGTAATTTCTATCAATTCTTTTGCCATTCTTATCTCTTGAGAGATTGTATACCCCATGTTGTGTTCACATCTAATATGTATATCAGTCATACAATCACCACCTTTTCCCTTCGACTAACTTGATCAACATGAGATTCAACATGAGATTCGTTTGTATATTTATGATTATAGATAAATTAACTACTGGTGCTTCTTACACAATTATTTGTTGTTTATATGTACATACTGTATAGTATAAACTAGTATAAACAAATATTAACTGTAAATAATAGTTAGATCCTGAAAGAATCAAGAGCAGAATAAGATATTATTTTTTATAAAATTTTTCACTCAATACAAGGCCAAAGAACCACTCGTTTGTGCCAGTAAGATGAGGAGGTAAGAAGTACAGTTTATAAGTGTATGTAGGACAAATAATGGTTAACTCTGGATTGAAGTGGTTAAGATTATAGTGATCGAAGAAGCATCCTCTCAGTAGTCTGTCCCATAGTGTTTTTTGGGAAGAAGCTGTTCGAGTGGAAATTCCTTCTTATAAACGAAATAGATACTAGATGGGGATGCTCCGTTTCAGAATATGTGACATAGCGGGTGTTAACTGTGAAGGTCTGAACTGGTGGGAATAATGAATGTAACTTCTCAGAACATTTGCCATGGAAATAGCGATAGCGAGGAGCTTACGACGTATTGTCTGCGGAAAAGGTTTTTAAGTTGAATAATAATTCATCCCCCAATGCGTTTAAACTCAGTTACAGCCTTGATATGGCAGAAATACTCTGATCTTTAATCTGATCTGCCTCTAGTTAAGATCAGATTAAAGATCAAACACTATCTTAGTTCAATCAGTAGAAACTGGAATAGTTAAGTAAAAATAAATTGATGTCTCTTAATCTAAGATATCTCTCTGTCTCTCTGTCTCTGTCTCTCTCTCTCTCTCTCTCTCTCTCTCTCTCTATATATATATATATATATATATATATATATATATATATATATATATATATATATATATATATATATATATATATATATATATATATATATATATATATATGCACAGTCCTATGGTTAGAGAGAATCTCAGTTGAGTTCAACCAGGGAATATGTGAGCGAGCGGCGCTATATTGAGTCTGATTTGCAATCTCTTCGTCACCGAGGCCTGGTGGAAGAGTTGGTATGATGTTTTCTTGACAACCTAACTGTCAGGGTTTCAATTCTCGGTAGTGGATGCGCACTGCTGATGAGTCCCAAATATAGGACGAAACGGCCGTCCAGTGCTTTCTGCATTCTGTTGAGTTTTCTATCAGACTCGATGAATTACTTAATTATATATATATATATATATATATAAAATGTCGGCGGAAGTCATGGATAATATACTATGACCCATTAAAAGTTATTTGAAGGGGCTTTGCATGAAAATCGTTGTGCAGAGCCCTGGCAAAAAATAGGCATGGTGGGGGCAGTGAGGCCTAGAAGGACATTACCAATAAAGTTTTAACTGCTTCCAAGTGGATTTGGCTTAAAAAATCAGAGCCATGGAAGAAGAATTGAGGACGATAAGAGGAAGTGAAGAAGGGGTGGGGAAGAACTCAAAAACATATTTAGGGTCCGGAGGGGAGGTGTTACAAGGTACAATGAAATAATAAGTTAATGTAGCAAGTCAGGACAGTTGAATGGTTACGGATAATGGGTTTTAAGGTTTTGATTGTGTGGGTTGGGTAGAAAGTTCATTGGTTTAAGAACAAGGAACGGTTGGATGGGTTGAGAATTGTTAAGGGATGTAGGGGGTGTTTGTCTGTGGATGTGATATTTTTTTTGCTTTTTGTCTATTTATTTCCATTTGTTTCTGCTTATTTGCGGTTTTTATTTTTAC
This sequence comes from Acanthosepion lycidas, assembly GCA_963932145.1. NCBI lineage: Eukaryota > Metazoa > Mollusca > Cephalopoda > Sepiida > Sepiidae > Acanthosepion > Acanthosepion lycidas. The sequence continues at coordinate 11,530,884 of OZ010596.1, forward strand.
ATCCATGCCTAACTACTTACTTCTTTTGAATGCAATTCCACACATATATTTTCATATTAAGTAGAAGCGAGGAATCATAGTTTTGAAAATGTCGTTTGCCTATACTAATGTTGTGAATTATCAAGAGTGGTCTCCCTTTGTTTTATTACTCTCCTCTATAGCTATTTCCTCTATAGCTATTTCTGTTGAAAAAAAATAAAGCCCACACCTGCGAAGGAGGGGCTCCAACGTTAAAGCTTAAAGTAAGGTCGACAGCGGACAACCCTGTCAAACCGACCATGACAGCACAAAAGCGCCCGACTGATTTCCGGGGGAGCAATACAGGAGGCTGATACACTTACAGAAGTCGGGTTTGAATCCGGCAGCCTGCAGGATAGCAGGCTGGTACTGATGGTCGACTCTATCGAATGCCTTGAACTGATCTAAAATGATCAGTGCGGCTTGTTCGTCGTCTCCTACGCCGTCGATGATCGTGCGGATCAGATGCAGGTTGCTTTGAATTGTCCATCTCTTCACAGCATATGTCTGTTCAGGTCTCAAACATCTCATGACAACTGACAAACGCTGCATCAGGATCTTGGCCCAAATCTTTAACTTTGTGTTTAGCAGAGTTATGGGCCTATAATCGTCTAAATCCCGCCCTTTTTCCCTTTTTCAACAGTGTGATCATGACCCTGGAAATCCGATCAAGATGGACCCCTGCCGGAACCAGTTGTTAAACACGACGGTCAAAATTAGAACAAAGATGGCGGTAGCTTCAAGTACAATTTGTAGGCAGACCATCAAGTCCCGGAGGCATCCTACTGTCAATCCTCTTCAATGCCAAGTGAACTTTGCCCTCTGTGATCTCACTCTCGCAGCTAGCCGCTTCAGTCGGCGAAAGCCGGGGTAAGTCAGCCAAATAGCTACGAAACATAACGCCACTGAGACCAGGCTCCTTGGTAAAACGGCTTTCAAAATACCGCCAAAACGCCTCACGCATGCTCTTCGTCGACCTCATAGTACGCCCTTCCAGGGCATTGACTTCGTGAATCGATCTCTTCCTTGAGCAATTCTGGGCCCATGTTCACAGCTTCGTTAGACATCTTGTTTAACCTATGTCTAGCTACCTGACCCTGTTAGAGATTGCTAGCCTCACGCTCCAGAGCCTGCCGAGCTAATGCTATTTCTGAACTTCCAGTGTCCAGTCATTCTAGGCCTAATCCCTAACACCATCCGGGCATAGACGAGTATGTTCCGAATAGTTTAAACGGTGAAACGTAGGACCCATAACTAACCACTCTTCAGGGCAATATCGGCAGCGATCAACTGCAACCCCCCGTGTCGATATGAACAAGGTCCACCCTTGCACCCAGAGACCGTTCAACTAACAAGGAAACCCCTCTGGCCAGCTTGTCTCCGTATGCTGAATAAGCAACAAAGTCACGAGACAGCACACGAACATCAACGTCGCAAACAAAGTGTCTCCTGGATCGCAGCTATATCTACACCGAAGAATAAGAGATCCCGAAGCAAGCGGGCAGCCTTACCCCGATCTCTCAGGCCCCTCGCATTCAAGATGGCTAGTTTAATACATATGATTTAAGTCCCTTAAATGCAAACTGGACGGAAATCTATGGGGGTCAATACTCCGATGGATTGTCGAAGGCTTCTAGTTCCGATATCGGTCGTAATTCGACCGTCCCTGACAAAGTCTCCAGCGTCCGTCGGGAAGGTTAACTTAAGCGCCATATATAGAGAGGGCTGGAGCCGAACAGGGACCCTCCTAGCACACAATTGCGATAATTTTTTTTTAGTCAGGTGACCCTATTTGGGCCATCCTAATGTTCGGGAAGGCGCCATTGGCACCTGCCAAGTGGGCCCAGATTTCTAAATTACCTCCCTTGTTACGGATTTGTGTAAGGCAAAGAAGGCTCTCACATGGTCTTCGTTAATATCCATAAGTACTCTGTGTTTGGTAATTCTTGTCCGACGTGTACCCATGTATTCGGTTTGCAACTGTAGCGCCTTTGTCATCAGAATGCTGCCTGCTAGCTGTTTTGCTTCCTCCTCCGATGCCAACAGTATGTCCCACGTCGCATTTGAGCGTTTTGCTAAAATCTTCGGTACTATCTTAAGACATTTCACTGCCTTTCAAAGGCCTCCCTGCAGACGCCGACCAAATTCCGGTTTTTGACATGCGACGTTAGAAGGGAGATGGTCCTTGTTGTTACAGCAGATATAAACTCTTTTCCTTTGATAAACTCGCGATGCTCTTTCTTCATTCGGTCATAATAAAACTCATCCTTTTTTGGCTTATTTGAATTCCAAACATATGGATTTGGAGGATTAAAACTAAAATAGACATAAAACGTTTAAATTATTTAACCAAATATTCTTGAATATATATATATATATATATATCTTGGTCTAGCAGATTACCACCCCATATATCCTCACTATATTGCTAACCCAAGACATAAATCTGAAAATAAATATGCGTCTTCCGACAGGAATCGAATCTGTATCCAAAACGGAACCGTCATATAGCCTGACGTGCTTTTATCGATTTCGCTACAGAGGATTGTTCGGTCAGCAATGTCGATTTTACTGTTTTTAAACTACAATTTCCCCATAATTTTCTCACGTACATTCATATCTGCTCCATGCGTATCCAAATGTAAAAAAATGACGTCACACATTATGAAATGGAAAAATGGCCGACAATTATTTTAAAACAGTTATACATTCTTTTTTTTATAGTTAAACAGAAAATCTTTACATATAAACATAAAAATTTTTTTAAATAATTGTCGAACTTTGTCTATTTCATTATATATATATATATATATATATATATATATATATATATATATATGAATTATAAAAAAAATTGTGAAAACAATTATATGAAAAATTAGAAAGGCTCCTAAATAACAACACCGACACAAACAACTGACTTTATCATAAACACTGAAACACATAAGTTCAACAAAACTATCAAGAAACTATTAAAAAATGAAAACAAATCTTGGTCTAGATAAATAGATTACCACCCCATATATCCTCACTATATTGCTAACCTAAGACACATAAATCTGACATTCACACTAAGCCCATTGTGTCAGGAATTAACAGTGCACCCCACAATTTAGCTGGAGCCATCACTAAAATCCTAAGTCCGTTCCTAGCCACCATCAGTATAACACATCAAACATTCGGGTGACTTACTTCAAAGAATACAATACATAAATATGTCTAACAGGTCTATGGGTTTAGACATCAAATCAGTAGACACCAATATACGTATCAGGAAATAATTTAATATACTAAGAAACCCCCTCAATAAATCCAACGATAAGCTTCCTTTACTCATCAACCAAATCATAAAGATATTAATCACTAACAACTGTTTCTTTTCTGAACATGTTTAGGATGTCGTTCTTATTTCTTCTGTTGATAAGTTTCTTGTCTACTTATATTCTCTTATTATTCCAATTCCTTCGTTTTTTATACTTTGGTTCTTTGTGTCGAAAGTTAATGTAACAATATTATTTCCGGTTTCAGAGACAGGACTTGCCGCGTGTAACAGTAAAATTGTCCATTTGTTAGATTAAGCTTTGAACTGTTTTGTCTTAGAACTGATTAAAGATATCTTACTGGAATTCTCCGAGGTTTTTAGAATATTATTAGGCTCTACTTTGAGAAATAAGAATGTCTAATGACTCTCCAAGCTTAACAGAAGAATTGTGATGAAATCGATCATAAATGAAAATGACATGTTCATCATTAATTAATCAGAGCTAAGAATCGGAAGCTTATGAATGATTGAAATTATGTTCAAATATATATATATATATATATATATATATATATATATATATATATATATATATATATATATATTATTCTAGGGTAATTTTCTAACTTATTCATGATTAATTAATTTTTTGGGGGCATATATATATATATATATATATATATATATATATATATATATATATATATATATATATATGTGAGTGTGTGTGTGTGTTTGTGTGTGTGTTTGCGTGGACTTGGAGATGGCGTCTTCGCCTGGGTAACAATTGGCTGAGGAGACTCGGTCATTTTGGTCGTCGTCTCATTATAGCACGAAAAAATGTTACAATTGTTACTACAAGATATTACAATTCAGAACAAAAACAAGATCACAAATGTAAACAAAGTTTGAACTTACGGTGACACAGTTTCACTGAAAAACAGGATTCCAAGAAAGAAAAACTACTTCGTCTGGAATGAGGAATCCAGGGGAAGTAACTCGAATTGAACCAGGAAGATTTAAAAAGACACCAGTATATAGGAGGGGGAGCGTGAAAAGCCTTTTTGTTTAGCTGACGTTGACGGACGAATCTGTCTATATTTCTGAGATGAGGTATTATGTACACTATTTACATTATTCGGACTATCGTCCTCATCTTTGTCGCCATATTTATCACAACGTTTCGGCTGTTGTACGCTCCGGCCTTCTTCAAGTGCTTGGAATATCCAACTGAAGCCTTTATGAATAAAAGAAATATGTACCAACATGACATTTTCTCTCGTCCTTCAATATCGACAAAAAGCTTATCTGCGAATATGAAAGGATCCAATTGAAAATAAATAAACAGAACATGTCTAAATAATACAACGAAACACACATTATATATATATATATATATATATATATATATAAATTGTGTATATTTAGGCAGGAATTTTTCGTTGATGCATGTTTCATTAAATAATATAGACAAGTTTTGTCTATTTTCATTAAGTTCCTTTCATATCGCCTGATAATCTTAATAACATTATCATTGAAAGACGAAAGGAAATCACCATATTGATACATGTTTAAATCCAATCTAAGCCATTGGTTTATATCAACGGTTTTCCATACTTAATACTTCTGGTTTTCACTCTCGAGTGGTCATGTGTAATGTCACGACCTCCGACACGATTTTCGCTTCCACGTCTCATGTACACGAGTTTGTCGTTGCTTTGAAATTTTTCATGCAACAAAAAACAGACTATCATTATTGTTTTGTCCGTGTATTGTTTGATATATTGAAAAGTAATTGTCATCTTTGATAATGGCTTATGTAAGCCGAAAGCTTAGATTGGATTTAAACATGTATCAATATGGTGACTTCCTTTCATCATTCAATGATAATGTTATTAAGCTTATCAGATAATATGAAAGGAACTTACTTAAAATAAATAGACAAAACTTGTCTATATTATTTAATGAAACATGCATTAACATATATATATATATATATATATATATATATATATATATATGTATGTATGTATGTATTTGCTTGTGTGCAGCATAATATATATAAACGTATTGGTATGCTTAATTTTTAACTGTTCTATTCTTTCGAATGCGTAAACGAAACACATTTCTCAGACGCGAATTATAAATCATCTTTTCAAAAGGAAAAGCGTCATTGTTTTGGGGACAATTTCAAACTTCAAATGTTATAGATTTTGCAAATGTTTTTTCTCAAGAAGAAATATGATAAAACAAATAAAATTAGAATACTATAAGAGGAATAAAATAAGCTGAAAATGAAATTAAAAAAGTAACATAAAATAGAATAAAATAAACTAAACAAATAAATAATTAAAATAAAATAAATGAATTCACTAAACACGAAATAATATAAAGTATAATAAAAAAAGAGAACATAAAAATAAATAAATCCTTTCTAATTTCTTGCAAAGGTTTTCATATTTTTTTCGAAACAAAATTTATGTCTGTGAGTTAAAAGCATTAGATTGAAGCATATTTAATAGACTCATGTCCAAATGAGATAGTCGGAAATCCTGTAAAAGTACAGGAAACGAGATACTAACATAGATAACAATAAGACCAGTTAGTATTAATATAAACAAAGGATTTATTATAAATGCAGATAATAATATATTTCAGTGTATAATAATATATTTCAGTGTATAATAATATATTTCAGTGTATAGTTATACATTTCAGTGCATAGTTATACATTTCAATGTATAATAATACGTTTCAGTGTATAATACATTTTAGTGTATTATTATACACTGAAACGTATTATTATACGTTTCAGTGTATAATAATATATTTTAGTGTATAATAATACCTTTCAGTGTATAATAGATTTCAGTGTATAATGATACATTTCAGTGTATAATAATTCGTTTCAGTGTATAGTTATACATTTCAGTGTATAATAGATTTCAGTGTATAATAATACATTTCACCATGAAGCAAAGTTTAGCTTCTTTAGTAGACAAATACGACTCGTTATCATTGGGTGACCCACATTTGTAACCATGTACCAAACTAGAAGCGTTTGGTAAATATCAATATTTTTTTAATCATTTCATTCCAAGAAAGGCAATAAAAAAAACGAGAAAAACATTTGCAAAATCTATAACATTTGAAGTTTGAAATTGTCCCCAAAACAATGACGCTTTTCCTTTTGAAAAGATGATTTATAACTCGCGTCTGAGAAATGTATTTCAATATGGTGATTTCCTTTAGTCTTTCAATGTTAATGTTAAGATTATCAGACGATAAATGGAACTTAGTTAAAATAGACAAAACTTGTCTATATTATTTAATGAAACATGCATCAATGAAAAATGCTGCCTAAATACACAAAATTTATATATATATATATATATATATATATATATATATATGTTTCGTTGTATTATTTAGACATGTTCTGTTTATTTATTTTCAATTGGATCCTTTCATATTCGCAGATAAGTTTTTTTCGTCGTTATTGAAGGACGAGAGAAAATCGTCATGTTGGTACATATTTCTTTTATTCATAAAGGCTTCAGCTGGATATTCCAAGCACTTGAAGAAGGCCGGAGCGTACAACAGCCGAAACGTTGTGATTAATATGGCGACAAAGATGAGGAAGATAGTCCGAATAATGTAAATAGTGTACATAATACCTCATCTCAGAAATATAGACAGATTCGTCCGTCAACGTCAGCTAAACAAAAAGGCTTTTCACGCTCCCCCTCCGATATACTGGTGTCTTTTTAATTCTTCCTGGTTCAATTCGAGTTACTTCCCCTGGATTCCTCATTCCCAACGAAGTAGTTTTTCTTTCTTCGAATCCTGTTTTTCAGTGAAACTGTGTCACCGTAAGTTCAATCTTTGTTTACATTTGTGATCTTGTTTTTGTTCTGAATTGTAATATCTTGTAGTAACAATTGTAACATTTTTTCGTGCTATAATGAGACGACGACCAAAATGACCGAGTCTCCTCAGCCAATTGTTACCCAGGCGAAGACGCCATCTACAAGTCCACGCAAACACACACGCAAACACACACACACACACACATACACACACACACATATATAAATATATATATATATATATGCTCCCGAAAAATTAATTAATCATGAATAAGTTAGAAAATTACCCTAGAATAATATATATATATATATATATATATGAACTTTATATCAATCCTTCATGAATTTCCGATCTTTAGTTATGATTAATTAATGATGAACATGTCATTTTTATTTATGATCGATTTCATCACAATTCTTCTGTTAAGCTTGGAGAGTCATTAGACATTCTTATTTCTCAAAGTAGAGCCTAATAATATTCTAAAAACCTCGGAGAATTCCAGTAAGATATCTTTAATCAGTTCTAAGATAAAACAGTTCAATGCTTAATCTAGCAAATGGACAATTTTACTGTTACACGTGGCAAGTCCTGTCTCTGAAACCGGAAATAATATTGTTACATTAACTTTCGACACAAAGAACCAAAGTATAAAAAACGAAGGAATTGGAATAATAAGAGAATATAAGTAGACAAGAAACTTATCAACAGAAGAAATAAGAACGACATCCTAAACATGTTCAGAAAAGAAACAGTTGTTAGTGATTAATATCTTTATGATTTGGTTGATGAGTAAAGGAAGCTTATCGTTGGATTTATTGAGGGGGTTTCTTAGTATATTAAATTATTTCCTGATACGTATATTGGTGTCTACTGATTTGATGTCTAAACCCATAGACCTGTTAGACATATTTATGTATTCTATTCTTTGAAGTAAGTCACCCGAATGTTTGATGTGTTATACTGATGGTGGCTAGGAACGGACTTAGGATTTTAGTGATGGCTCCAGCTAAATTGTGGGGTGCACTGTTAATTCCTGACACAATGGGCTTAGTGTGAATGTCAGATTTATGTGTCTTGGGTTAGCAATATAGTGAGGATATATGGGGTGGTAATCTATTTATCTAGACCAAGATTTTTTTTCATTTTTTAATAGTTTCTTGATAGTTTTGTTGAACTTATGTGTTTCAGTGTTTATGATAAAGTCAGTCGTTTGTGTCGGTGTTGTTATTTAGGAGCCTTTCTAATTTTTCATATAATTGTTTTCACAATTTTTTTTATAATTCATATATATATATATATATATATATATATATATATATAATGAAATAGACAAAGTTCGACAATTATTTTAAAAGATTTTTATGTTTATATGTAAAGATTTTCTGTTTAACTATAAAAAAAGAATGTATAACTGTTTTAAAATAATTGTCGGACTTATTCCATTTCATAATGTGTGACGTCATTTGTTTACATTTGTTACGCCATGAGCAGATATGAATGTACGTGAGAAAATTATGGGGAAATTGTAGTTTAAAAACAATAAAATCGACCTTGCTAACCCAACGATCCTCTGTGGCTCGATCGGTTAAGGCACGTCAGGCTATATGACGGTTCCGTTTTGGATACAGATTCGATTCCTGTCGGAGGACGCATATTTTCTGTGACAATATCTCGGACATTCAGGCCGCTAAATGTTGTTAATACTGTTTATTATAAACAGAGCATTTATTTAAATATTTGTATTCATAATAAAGAATGTATGAACATAAAATGTCTTAAAATAATTGTCGGACTTTGTCCATTTCATAATACACACAGACACACAGAAACACACACCACACACGCACACCCCCCCCCCACACACACATAT
>OZ010596.1:11542403-11702403 GCA_963932145.1 Acanthosepion lycidas
CATATAGCCGTCGGCTTTGCTAAGGGATCGATTCGAACGGACTCGATTGATGTAACTCGTATAGCGGTCGGCCTGTGGAGGGGAACGATTCCAACGGGTTGTTACTGATGTGACCCGTATAGCCGTGGACCAGTGCAAAGGCTCGTTTCCTAAAGACTTGATTGACGTAACTTGTATAATGGTCGGTTTGTGTAGGGGATCGATTCCAACGGGATCGATTATTAAAAGAGAGAGTTTAGAGAGCTATTTCCCGATCAGAGGGAGGGAGAGAGAAAGAAGAGAGATTCAATACACAAGAATACAGATGGGTTGGAAATTAAATGCAGGGTATCCATAAAGTTCGTCGGCGCTTTAAAGTTATAAATTATTTAAAGTGCACACGAACTTTATGGACACCCTGTATATATTCAGTAAAATCGGTACTGTATAAGATGAGCATAAACAAAGCAGATGGAATTGTAAGAGAAATACTCATTGACAAAAATAAAGCAGGTTTAAATAAATGCGAGGTCCATCGGACAATCAGCTTAACGAAGCTAATAATCCGAATTCTGCGGTAAAGAGAAGGAAACAAAACTAAGCCAGATCTCTATCAATAAAAGGCAGGATGTGTGTGTGTGTGTGTGTAACGAATGCTCGGCCGCAATTTTCGACGGATTTGCACCAAAATTTACATGCACATGCTCCAAGTTAGCGGAATGGCCAAGCCCGACTTTGCATTTCCCAACTCCCATCGATAGTGGAAATAATCGATTGTTTCATGCTTCTACGGCAGTTTTCATGTAGTTTGTGGCCATTTTCTTCTGGCCATAGTGAGAGCCTATAGCTGGCTGCCACGAATAGGCAGGAAGATTCTATTGGCCAGCGTGAGAGCCAACAGCTGACTGACACAAATGTTAACTAGCATGCTAGCATGCAAAAAAATATCGATAGCTGCATTCTGCACAAGTGGAAAAAATTTAAATCTGCATGGAACTTTACTCCAATTGGCTCATTCGCTTGCTTAAACTCAATGTTGATTCTGATTTCGCAGAACTGGGTTGGGTGTGAAAAGTATATTTTGTTAACATTCTTTTTTAATTCGGTTTTTCCAGTTACGAGTCCTTTTTTAAAGCTGATCGTTTTGTGTTCATTTTGTTTAGTTCTTTTTTCGTAACAGATTTAATGTTTAATATAGAGCTTAGAAAAAATTCGCAGTGTGAAATTGGCAAGAAGTAAGGCATTAGCAACATCAGCATGGCAAAGGGTACTCCTTTAAAGGCAAGGAAGGGCAAAAATATTTTAAGTCAAATGATAGCGATTGCTGTATGAATCGTACGATTTTTGAATCAAGCACGGGCAACGCCGGGTCATGCTGCTAGTATAGAATAAGAACAGAAAGGCTTTGTTAAATGCTAAATTGATGAGTAGAATAATTCATTTCTGTGGCTCAAATTTTCTCTACAGTGGGGAAGTTCTCCAGCGTGCGCCGCCATATTGGACTACTGAGATTACATAACAGTTCAGCATTCTGTTTATGAAATGTTCCTACGTCATAATTTTGGGGATATCTGCTTATATCTATTTATATCACAAGGGCCGATTTCCTGTTGTATGCTTACCTTTTAGAAAGCATCTTTCGCTGATCCAAATGCACATTCGGATTTCGAGTTTCGCATTTTCCATCTTCTTTTAAAAGACTTCCCATATATTTAAACTTCTGTACTTGTTTGATGGTCACCTCTGCAATTCGTTGCTCGAAATTTGGGGCGTTTTCTCTTGCTGAAAACCACGATTTTTGACTTTAGACTTTTAAATTTACGTCCACCGTAATAATTCCTAATAGGGCCTCCAGCACCCTTGCTGTAGAGGATGAATAAATCTGGAGAGAAGACACCCTGGTCTCCCGATTCTTTCTATTTTCCTATAACTGCTCCAATCATTTTTTTAACCGTCTGCAGGCGGTTTGCTCCCAGTATAATTTCTAGAGTATTCCACTATCCTTCTCAAATAGATACATTGAATCAATAGCTTCGTCCACCGCTAGGAAAGTTGGCTCCCTGTGCCACGCCAGGAAATTTTTCTCGCCGGAGTCGATCCTTCAAATCTACAAATCAACCATTCGCTCTTGCATGGAGTATTGCTGCCATATATGGTCTGGAGCCCCTTGTGTTTGTCTCAAGGTCCTTGATAAAATCCAAAGATGGATATGCAATGTAATTGGCCCTGATCTGGCATCTCTTCTGCAGCCGCACTCTCACAGACGTGCCGTTGCCTCTCTCTGTCTTTTTTTTTTTACAAATAATTTCACCGTAACTGCTCCGATCTGCTTTCGCTGGTTCCCAGACTTCATGAATTTAAGTTCTCATCTTTCCACTGCCAAAACTCTTAAATGTAGCCGTCTCTACTACTCCAATAGCTTCATGTCTCGCACTTCCCGCTTGTGGAACTCCCTCTCATTTTCCTGTTTCCCTGATAGCTATAATCTCCAACTATTCAAATGTAATGTCAATCGACGTCTCCAGATGCACTGATCTATCTCCTAATCATCTCTTCATCATTTCCTCTATCACTCCTCATTGTTCTCGCTCTAAATTTCTGTAACTCCTTGCGTGCTAGTGGCTTCCCGCCTTGCTTGAGGTTGAATGCTTAAAAAAAAATCTAGTTCTCATAGCAGTTCAAACAGATTAATGATTCCCAACATGGGGTGCATGCCCCTTCGTTCGGGCGTTTGGTGGGATATGCATAGGATGTGTACCCTTCGGTTTTCTATACCAACAGAATAAGAGGGTAATTCGAGAATGGGTTATTAACAGTGAATTGTTTTCTAGTAAGCTCAAATTTCATGTTACATTATTACTTCATGATTAAAATAATCGAAGTATATAACAGAATAAACTTTCATTCAAATATTTTATATATCTGCCCTTCAGTTCTTTATATGTTTCGAAAATATATATATTTAACTGTTTTTGTTTTTTTTAAATTTTTTTTCTTTCATGGACGCCATGGTCTTTAGAGGCTTGTTTAGAGACCAAGTTAATGGCCTTTTAAGCTTCCTTCACGTTTATTGTAGTAAAATTTTGAATATGTGAAAATTAAATATTACACGGGGCAGCAGAATTTTAGAAATACCAAAGTGGGGCATAGCCCCAAATCGGTTGGGAACCACTGAAATAGATCTTTAAGCTGTGTCTTTCTCAATGCATAATCAATAAAATATAGAGCATCTTCCACATTTGCATTGCCCTCTTCGCAAGATAATAACAACAAAGATGATTTGGTTTGGTTTGTTTTGTTTTACGGCATACCACCCTCAATAGGTTACTTAATGCCAACAATATTTTCACTGCTGGTAATATTTTTCCAAAAATACATTTAAAAAAAAAAAAATGTATCGTTTTTCTTCAAAAATTCATTGCTGGTAATATTTTTACAAAAATATATTGCTGATATTAAAACCTATCTTTACACTTTCATAGTGTTTTGACCCCAGTTTCAGGTGGGGTTAATTATTTGCCCAAAGCTGGGGCCCTAACAATTGCTACCACCCCGGGTCAGGGTAGACCTGGGAACAGCAGCAATTAAAAAGTGGTTCTAAGCTCCTCAAAACCTCTTTATCAGAGGCCTTGCTCTCGGATGTAGTTTACCGTCTTACCCAGGACGCTTTTTCCTTTGGGTGTACTTTGCCACGACTCCCGTCAACACTCAGCTCATTACAATGCTTTAATCGGGAATTGTTTCGGTGTCCGTGCCCAAGCCATCATACTCTAACTATTTTTACACGTTTTGACCCCAGTTTGCGGGTGAACTATTTGCCCATAGCTGGGATCCAAACAAGTGCTACCACCCTGGGTCATGGTGGACCTGGGAACACCAGTAATTAAGAGGTGGTTCCACGCTCCTCAAATCAGAGGCCTTGAGTCGGATGTATTTAGTTTATCGTCTTACCCAGGCCGAGCAACAAAGAAGAGGAAAATTGTCCGAATGTAATTAATGTAAAATGACTTAGCAATTATTTTACTCTTTCTTTTTAACTTATTTAAATTCGAAATAACGTCCTTATCTTTGTTGTTATTTTCTTACCATTTCTTTCTAATCCACGATGCTAACCTAAAGGTATCAGAATATAAAAAAACCCAAAACAAAATGACTTAACCGTTGCGATAAAAGAGTAACTAATTTATTAACCTGAAGTCTTCATTTTCCCGCAGACAGTAATCACATAAAATGGTTATTCGTTGACATAACTGATTGATTTTTATTTATAAGTCATGTTGATGTGTGGCCGGACGCCAAATTGGTTGGCAATTCATTGGAGACTAACTACTGATCATTGTTTAGATTATGATGGACGTAACTCTGGGCTTCTAAACCACAATGTGTAAGGTCATCATTCATTAGGGTTTATACCCCAAAGGAGGCCTATTGAGAGATTTTATCACTGTCAGCAAATATGAAACACCCTCTTTTGTCACCGACAGTCATTCTATATTTACTTTGGAATGGTTTAATCTCGCAGACTTCCACCCGTCCCTACACCAATTTATTTGTGTGTATGGTCATATCACGCTGAAACGCGGGTCTTGTACGATCAATGAAGTTAAGCAACGCTGAGCTAGATCAATAGTCAGATGGTACTGGTGGCCGCTGAGGAATATCAGATGGCGTTAAGCTACACGACAGTCCTAGCAAGCCGGCAATGGATACAATCACGATTACACGTACGAATCCAAAGCATCGATATGTGAAGAGGAGACGGGGAGAGATAGAGAGGGGGAGAGATGAGAGGAGAGGGGTGAGAGAGAGGGGTGAGAGAGAGAGAGAGGAGAGAGGGGGAGAGATATATAAAGAGAGAGAAGGACAGAGAGAGGGTGAAGAGGGGGAGAGAGAGAAAGAGAGAAAGAGAGAGAGAGAGAGAGAGAGAGGGAGAGGGAGAGAGGGACGAAAATATAAGTCTATACCGGGATTGATAAGACTGACGAATTATATTTTTGTCTGTCGAAATAAGCTTATTCCCCATATAAGGTGATTTTGGATTTTATTGTGTATTAAATTATAATAAATACATTGATCTCTTTTTGTGGATCAGTTTTAATATTTTATATTACTAGGATCCACTTGGATTATATACTAATAGATTTATTACCTTTACTATATATATATATATATATATATATATATATATATATATATATATATATATATATGTGTGTGTGTGTGTGTGTGTAAAATTTCAGATAGAATATATCTGTAAATGGACAATATGAATAAAGACTAAAGGAAAAATTATCTTAGCCAACTCGTTTCGTCCTCTGAGGGACTTTATTAAGTCTAATGCAAGGATTTTATTTTTTAACAAATATAGACAAGAATATAAATGTTGATAAATCTTGATAGTATTTCCAAACCTTAAATAAAGAAACTCTCATGATTATTAATCAGTTTAAGTGAAAAGTCTGTAAGTTACGGAGGAGGCTAAGTTACATAATTTAATGTCTATTAAACCAAAGTCAGTAAAAGATGTTCATGAAATTTTTATGCAGATTAGTATTTAAATTATTTTCGTTTGGGATTAATTTATGTGTTATATATTTTATATAACACACGTTTATGAATTTAATGGTTTTCTTTAAATTTTTTAACAATATTTTTATATATAGTTGTGTATGTTAACTGGGGAAAGTAATAATCCTTTCGAATAGAGATATTTGAGAAAATCCGTGGCGCAGATTTATTTTTTAGTCAGATTCGATAGGGGCACTCTCGAGAATTTTCCTTCTAAGTAAGTTGGTTTTTCTTTTAATATCTTTTAACTAATGTACCTGATAAACTGTTGTGTATAAGATCCCTTTTGTGTTCATAGATACTTTTTAAATGTATTTCGAACAGAAGTAATGGTTTTTTATTTTTTATATACCTGCTTCACAATTATTATTGTTATGGATATTTTTGCTTCTGATCATATCCATAAAACTCTTTTGGATGTGGTTATTATTGCTTTGATGTTAAGATTGGATAAATTATTTTGGGTAGTGGATGTTAGTGAGTTAGTAGATAGTATTGTGTGTCTGTTTTTATCTAGTTTATTGTCATTGTGATTGTTGTTAATAATGTTATTTTCTCTGGTTGTATATTATGTATGCCTTTATTTTAGCATTGTGGAGGAAATAATAAGGATATTAGTAGTTTTGAAAGTGTTTTCTATGTATATTTCTTTTTCAGGTAAGTATTGGGGGCTGCAGATTCTTAGTGCTCTTAAATAGAATCCTATAATTATTGTGGATTTAATCTTATAGTCATGTATGTTGGCTTGGGAAAGGAGTAATTCTTTCATGAATGGAGATATTTGAAAAAATCCAGGGCGCAAATTTATATTTTGATAAGAACCGATAGCGGCACTCTCGATAATTTTCTGTCTAAATTAATTACATTCTCTTTTAATAAGTGTGGCATTCTTCAGATCAAAGTAGTGGTTGAATTTATTTCTATATATTCAGAATTATTATTGTTATGGGTATTTTTTGTTTCTGATCATATCCATAAAACTCTTTTACATTGATGCAGATTCTTCAGTCAGTTATGTACCATGCGTGATATACGCTTAGGCGATCATGTATCTTTCGATACATGACAACGAGGCAGATATTTTCCCGTAGTAGGTTGCCATTTCTTTCTAAGATATTCCAAGGCTACGTAAATCAACGTAAGTGAATATAATGGATTCGACTGGAATTCGAACTCGGTCCTCCGATTCCCCAATCCGTGCCACTATCCATTATTCCACCGTGTCTGCAGATTCTTAGTGCTCTTAAATAGAATCCTATAAGTATTCCAGATATTTTGTTGTTATAGATAATTACAATTGACATAAACATTTCAGCTTAAAGTTAAACACATTCTTAAAAGAAGAAAGAAAATTAACATTTTGAAGCATATTCATTTTATTCCGAGTAATAATGATGCTAAGAAATTTGTCCGTACTTACGAGAGGATCCTATTAAAAATAAGTAGACAAAACTTGCCTAAAATGTTTAATGAGATATGGCTTAATATATATATATATATATATATATATATATATATATATATATATATATATATATTAGGTTGGTGCAAAAATAACGTCGTTTTCTCAACGTTTTCCAAAAAACGACATTATTTTTGCACCAACCTTATATATATATATATATATATATATATATTGTAATTATTTAAAAAAATTTAAATTCCATCGTGACACAGAAATTACTATGTTTCGAAACTGGCCAGCAGTGTTTAAGTTTAATTCCAATATTAATCCTTAACTACAGGGTGTCAGTTTCATCATCAAGCGTTGTTTTGGAATAACTATGGTACGGAATGTTTTACTCATTTATAGTTTTGGAATGGAGATATGGTCTCTCTCTCTCTCTCTCTATATATATATATATATATATATATATATATATATAGGCATTAAAATTAACAAATTGCCCCAGTTAACAACACACTGTAGGTCATTTTTTTTAGATCATCATCTAATTTAACCTTATCGACTTATTATGGAGACAGGAGTAAATGTCCGTGTCATCAGCATTGATATCAAGTTTGTAACTGATGTAATCAGGAAAGTCGTTGATCAAAATTGAGATCAAAGTAGGTCCAAGCAGAGAGCCCTAGAGGACACCTGTATTAGCACAAAAAAGATCTAGGCGACTAGGACGACTTTTATTTCGTGATAAGTATGTCAAACTCTGTCGTACGCTTTCGAGATATCCGAAGCAACAGCCCGAGTTTCACCAGATTTTTTCTTAAGCTCTTTCGGCAATAATCGCTGGCACATCAACAGTTGACCTAGCGAAGCGAAAGCCATATTGCTTGTCTGAAAGAAGGCCCTGCATTGTGAGATGCTTAACCAATTCGGAGTTGATTTGGGTCTCGACTAGTTTACCAAAAATTGGTAGAAGGCCAATAGTTCGAGGGACCAGACGGTTCATCTGAGTTCACTTGGAACAGCAGGGGAGGATTTCCAAACAGCAGGAAATTATTTAAAAATTTTTGTTATAGTTATAAATAGTGTTCATTATCGTAGATAGAGCATTTGTAACTATAAACAGTGTGGATATAGAAAGCAACACAGCATGGCGACTGTCTTAACAATTGGTCTAACGATCGGCTAAGGCATGAAGCTACCAATCACCACGCACTGTTGATTTCTATTTTCACACTTTTTATCTATCTGTGTATGTGTGTCCATTAATATGAATGTTAATTTTTACTTGTTTGTCTGTACATGCTTGTATTGATATCAGGAAGAAAATATGGATAATGTTGATCCAGAAAAATTCTTGGAAATGCCAATAAATGAGGTAAGTATAATGTAGATGTAGACTATTAATTGGACGCTGTTCAAAAGATAATGCTTTTTTCTTGTTCTTTTGGTTCCATCCAAAGTTTACAATCGGGAATCTTGCTTATGCTGACAAATAGCTGGTCAGAGCATCAGATAAATATCCGCCATTTTTTTTCTTGTTGATTGCTTGAATCGCTTTCAGGTTTCATGAGTCTACATTTATCAATGTTGTTTTGTGTCCTTTCAAAAGAGTACAGGCTTTTGTACCCGTGGGTCGTTTTAGTTGAGTCTGCTTTGGGCTTTGCTTTCTTAGTCATGGTTCAAATTTAAATATATTTGCGTAGCCATTACCGCCATACACGCTATTTTCAAAATATACTCTTTCTTTCTTTCTTTCTTTCTTTCTATTTGATCAGCTTTCTGTCTTTCTAACTTTAATTTTTTCTTTCTATTTAGATTTGACAAACTTTCCTTCTTTTTTTCTTTCTTTATATAGATGAGTTCTATTTTTTTCCTTTTTCTTTCTATTTAGGCAAACCAACCTTCGTCTTTTTTCCTTTCTACATCTTTAAATTTAATCGACTTTCTTTCTTTCTTTCTTTCTTTCTTTCTTTCTTTCTTTCTTTCTTTCTTTCTCTCTTTTTTCTTGCTCTCTATTTTTCGTTCTTTTTCTTTGTTTCTTTAATTTCATCAGCTTTCCGTCTTTCTACCTATCCACTCTTTTGTTTTATTTAGATTTGACTTTCATTCATTCGTTCATTCATTCCTTTTTTCTTTCTTTAAAGATATTTTCGACTTTTTTCCTTCTTTTTTCTATTTAGGCTGAACATCTTTTCTTTCTATTTCTTCTAACCAACTTTCCATCTTTTTTTCTTTCTAGATCTTATTTAAATTTAAACAGCTTCCTTCCTTCCTTCCTTCTTTCCTTCCTTCCAAATTCATTCATTCCTTCTTTTTAAATTGTTTCTTTCATGTCATTAAATTATCTTTTTCATTCCTTCTTTTACGTTTTCTTTTCTTTCTTTTTCAATGTCATCAACATTCACTTTTCATTCAGTTTACTCGTTTTCTTTCTATTATCATCAAATTTCTTTCATTAGTTCATTTTATTTTTCTTTCTTTTTTCTTTCTTTTCATTTCTTTATATTGTTATCAATTTTAATCAGTCATTCATTCTTTTTTGAACTCTATTTTTTCCAATGTCTTAAGCTTTATTTACCCTTTCTTTCACCCATCTCTTTCTTTCTTTCTTTCTTTCTTTCTTTCTTTCTTTCTTTCATCTCTTTTTTCACCCATTTCTTTCTTTCATCTATTTCTTCCCTTCTTTCTTTCTTACGCTCTTTTTTCTTATTCTTTCTCTTTCTTTATGTTTTCTTTCTTTCTTTCTTTCTTTCTTTCTTTCTTTCTTTATCTCCCTTTTTTATTTCTTTCTTTCTTATTCCTTCGTTCTTTCTTTCTTCCTCATTCATTCATTCTTTCTTTCTTTTTTGTTTGTTTGTTTATTTGTTTGTTTATTTGTTTATTTGTTTGTTTGTTTCTTTCTTTAAATTTCATCAGCTTTCCGTCTTTTTACCTATCCTGCTTTTTTGTGTGTAGATTTGTTTAACATTCATTCATTCATTCCTTTTTCTTTCTTTCTTTTTTTCTTTCTTTCTTTCTTTATATAAATTGGATCAGCTTTTCTTCTTTTCTTCATATCTAATAAGCTTTCTTTCCATCTTTCTTTCTTTTTAATTCGGGATTTAGTTTTATATAGATTTGATCAGCTTTCCTTTCTTTTTTTCTATCCTTTTACTTAGATTTTCTCAGCTTTGTTTCTTCCTTCTTATTTTTACTTTGATCAAATTTCTGTCTTTCTGATTTTCTTTTTATTTCGATTTGACAAACTTTCATTCTTTCTTGCCTTGTATCTTTCTTTTTATTTAGATGGCCTTATCTTTCTCTCATAGTTTCTTTGTTTTTTTTCTTTTTTTTAAAATTTAATTCGTTTTTCCTCCAACCTTTCCATCTATTTGTCCTTTTTTATTTCTTTGTATTAATTGTCCATTTTTTCATAGATTTACCATTTACTATTCCTACACATTTGATGTTCCTGATATGCTTCTTTCTTTTCAAAGCCCTTTAGAAATTCCCTCCACCAAGCTCTTCATTTTTCGCTCGCATTCGACTTTCGATTTTTCGTTCTCATTTGTTCTGTTCATTTCTTTGTTTGCTTTCTTTCATTTCCAAAACTGGCCTCCCATCGAATTCATCTTTTCAGAATGTTTCATTTCTTTCACATTTTCCCATTATTCACTATTTTTATTTCTTTTCATCAATCCATTAAAAATATTCCTTTGCCAGGAACAAAGGGAGATAACTTTAGCATTAGCTGTCAGACTAACTCTTTCTGGCTACGTATACAGATCAAATCTAAGTCTCCTATTATATATATATATATATATATATATATATATATATATATATATATATATATATATATATATATTTGTGTGTGTGTGTGGAAATGAGGTAAATAAAGGGATATTAGCAAATATATATGCGTGCGATTACCCACACATACAGGTGAGATAATAACTATTTAATCAATGGTGTAGACAAAACAGTACTCAATGTATTTAAACGAAGCTATCAAGTATATATTAATAATTACACGCATACTTACGTTTGCAGTACGATTCAGAGTTTTCTCATTTATATATATATATATATATATATATTATATATATATATATATATATATATATATATATATAAGCAAAAATATAGTTTTAAGGTGTGCTATATTTATGGGATAAAGTGATCAATATCAAAGATAGAGCGTATGTAAATATAAATATAAAAGTGAACATTGAAATCAACACTCAGAGGCGATACACTGTTTTGCTAGAGGCTATCAGCAGGCTGTTGGATTTTTCTCGACTATTTATATATAAATTATAATTAAATGGTCGAGAAAAATCCAACACTCGTTGCCTGATGATAACGTCTACCATGAAACAGCCTATTCCCTCTGAGTGTTCACTTCTTCAATGTTCACTTTTATATATATATATATATATATATATATATATATATATATATATATATATATATATATAACTTTAACAATTCATGTCGGTTATAATTTCTTTCGTGAATATCTCTATGTATGTGTCTCTTCAAACCGATATCTTTTACTAAAAGTGATGAATATATAGATATTCATTAAACAAAATTATAAATTATAACCGAAATGGATTTTTAAGGTTTTCTTCTTAATTGTTATTATTATTATTATTATTATTATTATTATTATTATTATTATTATTATTATTAATTTTATTATAATGTTCTGTAGTTTACATTGTGCTCTCTTTGGATTAATATCCCCCTTGTAATTGTCCCTACCAGTCACAAATTGGTAATATATATATATATATATATATATATATATATATATATATATATATATATATATATATATATATATGTGTGTGTGTGTATGTGTGTGTGTGTGTTAGTTAGGTTAATAGGAAAATAATATCCAATGCTAGAATTAACTTTTTAGTGTTATAGTATTATAATAATTGCACGAAAATATATATTATTATTATTAATAATAATATATATTAATATTAATAATAAATATATTACTCATTCCCAATGATTTGTTCATTTTATATTACTTTCTTTCATCTTGAACATGAACTTTTGCATCTGTTCAAGCTCGGTCATAATAGTCCGGAAATTGATGCCAACATTAGTAGACCATTTTGGTGAAGGATTTACTTGTGACTGGCCAAGTTTCGTAGTGCCCTTATTAAATGAATATAGAAAATTACCATGTTGATGTTTATTCATTTTATTCCGGGTACATCCTATATTAGCACAATGTCACCGTCAGGGTGTTGTTTTTGATTAAGACAAAAAAAATTTTTTACGTGTGAAGGGAAAAACGCTAAGGTTATGTACTGTACAATTTTAAAATGTCGACAAACGTCAAGGGAGGTAACTAAGTTATTGAAATGTTTAAATCTGTTTTTAAAGAAAATCTATTTAAAAGTATTAGTTAAAACCTAGATATTTTAAACTATCTACAGTGTGTGTACATGATAAAATTGCACATGTGCTCTACATGATAAAATTTAAAAATTGTAAGAAGCCTGTTATGAAAGGATCCTATTAAAGATAAGTAGAAAAAACTTGTCTAAATTATTTAAAGAGACATGTCTTAATGAAAATATGCTACCAAAAATATACGCAATACATTTTAAAGGATCCTTTTCAACGGACAATTCGTCAGAAGTATAGGTTGGTAAATATTAAATTGACAGAAAAATTCACACGTCGATTAAAAATTAAAAAATATATAAGGAGGAGGACGAGAAAAAAGGCGACTCGAAACCCGGACCGGACAACATGTTCCTGTCAATAGAAAACAGGGTATTTTTAATTGTAGTACTCATTGTACCCGGTAATGTTCATGACTCAGTCATTGTTCACCATTTGCTAGATTATCTGAAGTGTGCGTCAAGACAACTGATTCGTTTACTGTCCTGTGCAGACCTCAGTCCGCTCGGCATTGGCTCTTTTGTCAGTGTGTATATATATATATATATATATATATATATATATATATATATATATATATATATATATATATATATATATATATATATATATAATAGTAAATTTATAATCTAATCGTGAGCCGATTTTCTCATTATATTTACTTTTTTTTAGGGCGAATTATTATTTGGTAATTTAATATTTACCAATATATTTCCCTAACGAAATGTTGGGTGAAGAGAATCCTTAAAGAAGAATGCTTTCCTGGGTTTTCAAATCTCTCCCTCTCTCTCACTCTCTCTCGCTATATATATATATATATATATATATATATATATATATATATATATATATATATGGTATAAATAAAATGACAATTGGAAAAAAGATCTATTGGGTGAAGAGAATCCTTAAGAAGAATGCTTTCCTGGGTTTTCAAATCTCTCCCTCTCTCTCACTCTCTCTCGCTATATATATATATATATATATATATATATATATATATATATATATATATATATATATGGTATAAATAAAATGACAATTGGAAAAAAGATCTATTGGGTGAAGAGAATCCTTAAGAAGAATGCTTTCCTGGGTTTTCAAATCTCTCTCTCTCTCTCCCTCTCTCTCGCTATATATATATATATATATATATATATATATATATATATATATATATATATATGGTATAAATAAAATGACAATTGGAAAAAAGATCTATTGGGTGAAGAGAATCCTTAAGAAGAATACTTTCCTGGGTTTTCAAATCTCTCCCTCTCTCTCACTCTCTCTCGCTATATATATATATATATATATATATATATATATATATATATATATATATATATATATATATATATATATGGTATAAATAAAATGACAATTGGAAAAAAGATCTATTGGCTGAAGAGAATCCTTAAGAAGAATGCTTTCCTGGGTTTTCAAATCTCTCCCTCTCTCTCCCTCTCTCTCGCTATATATATATATATATATATATATATATATATATATATATATATATATATATGGTATAAATAAAATGACAATTGGAAAAAAGATCTATTGGGTGAAGAGAATCCTTAAGAAGAATGCTTTCCTGGGTTTTCAAATCTCTCCCTCTCTCTCACTCTCTCTCGCTATATATATATATATATATATATATATATATATATATATATATATATATGGTATAAATAAAATGATAATTGGAAAAAAGATCTATTGGGTGAAGAGAATCCTTAAGAAGAATGCTTTCCTGGGTTTTCAAATCTCTCCCTCTCTCACTCTCTCTCGCTATATATATATATATATATATATATATATATATATATATATATATATATGGTATAAATAAAATGACAATTGGAAAAAAGATCTATTGGGTGAAGAGAATCCTTAAGAAGAATGCTTTCCAGGGTTTTCAAATCTCTCCCTCTCTCTCACTCTCTCTCGCTATATATATATATATATATATATATATATATATATATATATGGTATAAATAAAATGACAATTGGAAAAAAGATCTATTGGGTGAAGAGAATCCTTAAGAAGAATGCTTTCCTGGGTTTTCAAATCTCTCCCTCTCTCTCACTCTCTCTCGCTATATATATATATATATATATATATATATATATATATATATGGTATAAATAAAATGACAATTGGAAAAAAGATCTATTGGGTGAAGAGAATCCTTAAGAAGAATGCTTTCCTGGGTTTTCAAATCTCTCCCTCTCTCTCACTCTCTCTCGCTATATATATATATATATATATATATATATATATGGTATAAATAAAATGACAATTGGAAAAAAGATCTATTGGGTGAAGAGAATCCTTAAGAAGAATGCTTTCCTGGGTTTTCAAATCTCTCCCTCTCTCTCACTCTCTCTCGCTATATATATATATATATATATATATATATATATATATATATATATATATATATATATAGTTAAATTCCCAGATCAATTCTGTGGACAAGACAGATTGGTATAAATAAAATGACAATTGGAAAAAAGATCTTAGATTTTGCCGACGGGTTTCGTCTTCTGACTTTTTCAAGGCAAAAATGAAATCGAAATGTTCTTTTATCTTTTTAAATTTGGATTTTTTAATGTAACTATAACAACAAGAACATTTTGATTTCATTTTTGCCTTGAAAAAGTCGGAAGACGAAACGCGTCGGCAAAATCTAAGATCTTTTTTCCAATTGTCATTTTATTTATACCAATCTGTCTTGTCCACAGAATTGATCTGGGAATTTAACTATATATATATATATATATATATATATATATATATATATATCGAGAGAGAGTGAGAGAGAGGGAGAGATTTGAAAACCCAGGAAAGCATTCTTCTTAAGGATTCTCTTCACCCAATAGATCTTTTTTCCAATTGTCATTTTATTTATACCATATATATATATATATATATATATATATATATATATATATATATATGTGTGTGTGTGTGTGTGTGTGTGTGTGTGTGTGTGTGTGTATATGTATATGTATAAATACGTGTGTGCAAAGACCATCATATTTTGTTAATAGTCGATTACACGTTTTCTTGTTTACTGATGTTATCTGCGTCCTGGGTAAGACGATAAACTACATCCAACAGCAAGGCCTCTGATCAGGAGGTTTTGAGGAGCGTGGAACCAACTCTTAATTGCTGGTGTTTCCAGGTCCACCCTGACTCGGAGTGGTAGCACCTGTTAGGGTCCCAACTATGGGCAAATAGTTAACCCCCAAACTGGGCTCAAAACACTATGAAAGTGTTAAAATAGGTTTTAATACCAGCAATATATTTTTGTAAAACTATTACTAGCAATTAATTTTTAAAGAAAAAATAATTACCAGCGATACTTTTTTGAAAAAAAGAAATATTAGCAGCCATACATTATTGTCAGCAATACATTTTTGAAAAAAAATATTGGCAGCAATAAAAATCTTCTCGGCATTAAATAACCCATTGAGGTGTTGATATGCCATAAAACAAACCATACAAAACAAATTACGAATACACTTATAAGCAAAAGTAAATGTAATAATAATTAACAACAAAGTCTTTGATTGTCTTTTAATAATTCCGCCTCACCTGCTATCCTCTTCTATCGCACCTGTGAGGCTTGCCACACTCTTTGGCAACCACTGTCTTAGAGGAAGTGACCACATTCATTACGAATGTCTCTCTGGAAGCTTTCATGCTCATCACGATTCTTTTCAAAGTTTTTCTTACCATTTTGCCTTGAATTCCTCTGTGTTGAACGACCTAGGGCGAGGTTTACCCAGTCATTTTGCATTTGTTCGGCCTTCTTCAGTGTAATGCTAATGCAAATCTTATAACTTAATTACGATTTGCACGCTGCTCTCCTTCACTCTGGCAATTCATCGTAGAAATACTGCTTGGGGGATCCTATCGTCATTCATCTTGACGATTCTATCGTAAACTGTGCTGAAGTATTGATTTTCTAAGAGAGGCTTAGATGTGGCACATGTCCGAAAGTATGGGGAACCCAGTGAGGATCGAACTCACTATTCAGTTGTAACAGTTTTGCTAACCATTACACCACGCCGAGGTGCCCAAC
Organism: Acanthosepion lycidas; assembly: GCA_963932145.1. NCBI lineage: Eukaryota > Metazoa > Mollusca > Cephalopoda > Sepiida > Sepiidae > Acanthosepion > Acanthosepion lycidas. Next base: position 11,558,870 of record OZ010596.1, read on the forward strand.
TGTGCTGAAGTAATAGAGACTCTGTTCTGGTACACTGCGTTCAAAGCTATCAACGTCACGAGAGTTTTAAGAAATTATCTTCTAATAATTCTACAAACTGAGCTGAACAAAATTTAAATAAATAAATAAATAAAATAAAAAACGTACATTTGCAAGGGAGAGTTTTTAAATAGGTTTCAATATTTTTTTTGAGGAAGATTATTACCAGCAATATATTTTTAAACAAAAATATTACCAGCAATAAAAATCTTGTTGGTATTAAATAACCCATTGAACTTGATATGCCGTAAAAAGACTAACCAAACCGAACCAAACCAAATATATCTTTTGTTCTCATAATTCTTTTTGGTTTAGGTTAAATTGTTACTTTTGAAATAGGATGTTCTGTATTAAAAAACAATCGTGAACCACAATTCTCAAATGGGTACAAAAGCTTAATTAATGTTCTTTCTATTTTTTCTCTTATAGGATAACCCAACAATGTCTTACATGGATTTGGTGTTCCCGATCATTTCAGCTTGCATTCTGCTGATATTTATTTTCCTTGTCTACGAGATCTGTACCTGCCTGATTTGTAAAAAAGAAGACGAGGACGAGGCAGTAGAGGCCACAATTTTAACCGACCGACCCCCCGAATCTTCATCATCGTCATGGAGATCCCTACGACGGTCAAGATCGAGGAGTGGGCAAGACACGTGCGTCGGGTCCCAGACTGGCCCTACACCTGAAAGAACCCGGATAGTTATGCCTATGCTCGCTCGGAACTCCATGGGACAAATTGTGCTGCTTCATCAGGTCGACGGCGCTGAGAATTATCGGATTTTGGATGAATACTATGCGGCCAATGGGAATGCTATCTACCGGACTGTACCCTATCAAAACCAACACCAACTGCTAGCCACCCACCAGCCGTTATATACTTGGGACAGTCAAGCGGGGCTGGCATCATCTAATCACAGGACACATCCACAAACGCCATCAGCACCTCCCCCACCGTATGCTGAGTAAAAGGGGGAAAGATTTTTCTTTTTTACTTTAATACTTTGTAGAAAATAGAAAAAGTAGATATGCTTATTTCATAAATTTATGGTACAGCAAAAACTTTATTATTATCATGATCAAATTAACACACACGCGCGTACACACACACACTATGTATGTATATATATATATATATATATATATATATATATATATATATATATATATATATACATACATATATATATATATATATTTAAAAACATTATTATAATAATCACACTGTATCTATCTATCTATCTATCTATATATATATATATATATATATATATGTATATATATATATATATATATATATATATATATATATATATATATATATATAGATAATATTAGTGGTAAATATACATATATGAAATCATATATCTAAAATATATAAATATATATATATATATATATATATATATATATATATGCATACATACATACACATACATATATATTTGTATAAAAAATAAATCCAAGAGGATAGAATCCAGGTAGAACTCAATGTCCGGGACTGAGTAAGGATATAATAAAAAGATGAACGGGGGGATTAAAATTTAACAAAGAGAAGTTTTAAAGAGGAGAGTCAAAGACTGCTTAAGTGAGAGAAATATGAATATTCTCGGATGTCTAAAATACATTAAAGATACATACGGAAAAGATACATTTTGTGGTGACATACACCCACAATAGACGATTTAATCCTAAAGATCAGAATAAGAGGGAGGATGAGGAAAAGAAAAGAAAGGGGGTGGGGGAGAGATGGGGGTGGGGGGAACTAAAACCGAAGAGCATTTATTGAAAGGGCCGCTGTGTAATCAAGAAAATTTAACATATCGACTACAGGTTACAAATCAAATATAAACATATAAAAAAACAAATATAACGATTATCTAATCTAGCAAGGATATATATACATACATACATACCTATATATATATATATATATATATATATATATATATATATATATATATATATCATGGCATGTCAGTTGCGTTAAGCGTCAAACAGACTGTCTTCTGCGTTTTGAGTACAATGTCCGCTTCTATACGCTCTACACCTGATATTGAGCACTTTAACACATAAATATACTATAACCGTTAAAACTATATATATATATATATATATATATATATATATATATAGTAATATATACGTATATATATATATATATATATATATATATATATATATATAGTAATATATACGTATATATATATAGTAATTATACGTATAATATATATATATATATATATATATATATATATATATATATATATATATATATATATATATATAGCAAATTTAGACATACACAATAAATTACTTCAATGAAATTAGTTAAAATTAAAAAAAAAATGACACAATTTTATGTTTATTAGTTAATTATAATACAAAACAAACAGATTTATTAAATCTGAAAATGTAAACTGAATACGATCTTTAAGCTCAGCTAAACTCTTGGTTTTTTGGCGATAAACCCTTTTAAGGAATAAAAATAAAATTAGACAATAATATTTGCAAAAATTATAAAGATATAAACAAAATTTGAAGTTTATATAATTCCAACACATGTTTAAACATGATGAACAGAAATAAAGGTGAGTCTGAAAAAAAAAAATTCTGATTTCACTGAAATAGTTATTTCTGACACACACACACACACACACATATATTACATGTGTATTTAGGCAGCAATTTTTCATTGATGTATGTTTCATTAAATAATATAGACAAGCTTTGTCGATTTATTTTATGTAAATTCCTTTCATATTGTCTGATAAGCTTAATAACATTATCATTAAACGAAGAAAGAAAATCACAATATTGATACATATTTTTTAATCCTATCTAAGCTTTCGGCTTACATAAGCCATTATCAAAGATGGCAATTACATTATAATATATTAAACAATACACGGACAAAACAATGAGGATAGCCTGTTTTTGTTAGTATAGAAGATTCGCAAGCAACGAAAAACTCGTGCAAACGAGACGCTGGAAGCGAAAATCGCACCGCAGCTCATGACGTTACACATGACCACGCGCGAATGAAAACGAGAAGTTTTCAATGATAATGTTATTAAGCTTATCAGACGATATGAAAAGAATTTACATAAAATAAATACACAAAACTTATATTATTTAATGAAACATGCATCAATATATATATATATATATATATATATATATATATATATATATATATATATATGTATATATATATATATATATATATATATATATATATATATATATATATATATATATATATATATATATATGTACACGCACACACACACTTAGCTAATTGATGTTATTTTCAGCATCTCGACTTCGTAGACAGACGCTCCAATATTCGCCCCGTCCACTTGTCAGGATATATATATATATATATATATATATATATATATGTATGATATTTTTTTAAATTTTGAATCCAATATTATTTTTATTACTATAAGCGTTATTTGTTTCCGGTACACTTGTTTGAGTTGATATCCCGTTTGAATTTTGAAGAACCGGCCCATAATAAAAGAACGCAGGGAAACACGTGCAGCCCCCCCCCAAATATCACTTATAATAATAATAATAATGATAATAATATATATATATATATATATATATATATATATATATATATATATATATATATATATAAACGTGAACATAGGAGTCAACACTTAGAGGCGACAGTCTGTTTCGTGCTAGATGCAATCGTCAGGCCTGATTGCATCTAGCATGAAACAGACTGTCGCCTCTAAGTGTTGACTTCTATGTTCAATTTTATTTTTACACACGCTATATCTCTGATATTGAGCACTTTATCCCATAAATATAGCATGCCTTAAAACTATATTTCTTCATATATCTATATATATGTAGAGAGAGAGAGAGAGAGAGAGAGAGAGAGAGAGAGAGAGAGAGAGAGAGAGAGATAGTTTGATATATATATATATATATATATATATTTAATTAATAATGAAACAAATTCTTTTACCCCATATAGTTTATTCCCCATATGAGGTAAAAGGATTTGTTTCATTATTAATTATATTCCTTTGTTTAAATTAAATAAAATACATCGAGCTCCTTTTTGGGGATCAGTTCTAATATTTTAATATTACGAGTATCCACTTGGATTATATACCAACGGATTTTTACCTTACTTTATATATATATATATATATATATATATATATATATATATATATATATATATAATTATTTATTCGAAAATTATAACATAAATATATTTTAAAATCACTACAAAAATAGCCATTTTGCTTCAATACTTCTGGTCTCTTCTTAAGTGATGGTTTTGAAAGTTTTGAATTCCCATATACTTGTATTTTGATTGGTCATTTTAGCTTATGTAACAGCGTTTTCCCTGGCGAGGGGTGCTTGATTGATTTGAATCCTTTATTCTACATTCATCATCATCACTTGATAAGACGCCAGAAGAATTGAAACAAAATGGCTATTTTTGTAGTGATTTTATAACATATTTATGTTGTAATTTTCGAATTAATAATTATATTTGCTCTACTCTGAATTGGGCACTCTTTTAAGAATAGTATTTGTTGGTTATTGGAATTTATTCCGTATACACCAATTCTTGGTATATATATATATATATATATATATACATGCATACATACATACATACATATATATATATATATATATTTTATCATAATACTAAAAAAGTGTGGAAATTATATTTGTAAAGAATGAATTTTATTTATTTTTGTCTTTACAAATTGAATTGATTCACCAAAGTTGATTGTTACGATTTTATATTTCAATCGTGTGCCAGTTTTTTTCTCCCATTTAGTCCTAAAGAGAACGAATTGTTCTTAATTTTTCCCGTCATAATAAATAATTATTAATTTCCCAACAATTTAAGGGTTAACCGAAAGGTTCCTCAGATATACCTACTTTTTTTTAGTATTAAGATGTTGACATCTATTCAATTTAAGGCAATAATAAAACTTTACTGTATCAAGACCTTCTGGTAACATACTTGTTGACAACACAAATATAATAGTATCATCTACATGCAAAAAAAACAAAACAAAAAAATGCTAAAAATAACGAAAGCCTTATTAATAAAAACGAAAAAAAATATCAACTCTCAATAATATCAACTATGAACATGGACACAATATATTGACCGTGTTTTGAAAATGAAAACATTATATAAATACATACATACAACAAACTATTTCTTGTTAGCAGTTAATATATTCCAACCATAAAAATGGCTAAATGTATAGCCGAAAGCGCTCGGAAAAAAAGAACATTCGGACAGTTTTTATATAATTTATCATCTGGAAAGAAAAATTTATTAGATCACATAAAAAATTGTAAAAAAAAAAACTAAATAAAAGCACCATGTCTTTCGTATTCAATGAAATGTGAGTGAAAGAAGGATTGCTGCCTAAATACACAAATGAAAATAGATGAGTATGAAGTATTATTATGTTGTGTTGATGGGGACCATATTTTGATTAGAAGGGGTCTCATATTGAAAGGCCCGAAAACCCTTATATATATATATATATATATATATATATATAGAGAGAGAGAGAGAGAGAGATCAAACTTTGAACCGCTGTATCTTAGAAATGATTAAAGATATCTTACTGAAATTCTCCGAAAATTGGAATCTACATTGAGCATTAAGAATGTATTTAGATCTAAGCTGAAATAATGATCCATTTTTTCTCTCCACTGTTCCCTCGTTTTTAAACTTATTCACCGTTCTCATAATGGTTCTTGAAAGAACTTTAAAGATGGAAGCGAGAGTATGAATGTTGGTAACATTACGGAAGGCCGGAATGATCTTTATCATCTCACCATTGCTCAGTGGGGCTGATATAAAATGATTTTAACATGTTCTCTTTCTAGCTGAATAACAAATGGTATCAAGATGGCTAAACGTCTTATCTGAAAATTTGGAAAAAATAATCATTTAATTTAGTGTTTTTTTTTTTTTTTTTTTTTTTAGATATTAAACACATTGTGGGATGGACAATTATGCCGTTACACCATTTGGAGACTTTTGCTGTTACACCCACTATATATATATATATATATATATATATATATATATATATATATATATATATATATGTTGTCATCCAGAGACAGACTGTTTCGCAGCTCAACAGTGTGGGTAGACATCCGATTGCCTCAAGCTGAGATCGAAAGCCAACTGATTTGGTAGTAGTCGCAGACTCTACCCCATATCCATTGGCGCACGGCAGGGATGACGGTGGATTTAGGGGTATTTATTTTTATTTTTAGACAAACACGCCAGTGACTGGAGAACTCGGTTTGTCTTATCGAAGAGTCTTGCATCAACAGCAGTAATAGCCACTGTTTACAAATTCACTTTTCTCCCCGAGAGTTCAACCGAAATAATTTTTTCAGGAGCATATATATATATATATATATATATATATATATATATATATATATATATATATATATATATATATGTTGTGTGTGTGTGTATGTTTATATAAGATATGAGTAACATAACAGGAGTATACAGATTAGTATTACAATCAGAATAAACCAACTAACAGATAAAGTGAAAGCAAAAACGCAAGACGTAAAGAAGCCTAAATTCTAAAACAGAATCATACTAGATCACTAAAACAGACCGACAGAATAAAGGAGAATAAAGAAACCCAAATGGGAAGCTAAACCAAACCAGATCTCTAATAATGACAACAACCAGATGTATATCTTCGGACGTTAACCTGTGACCGCAACTCTGAGTTTCCCGCCAAAACCACGATCACGTGTTGATTACGATGCTTATAATTACAAATGTTTGCGCACCAAAAGTTTGGGCGTGAAACTCGGAATTACGATCATATTTGAACGGATAATTATTAATATTGTTTGTTCTGTTAGGTGACGTTATAAGTGTTCCTAGATATACAGAACACTCGTTATTATGTAATATATAATATCGTTATTATGTAATATATAATTATATATTATATATATATATTATTATGTATTATTATATTATTATATATTATTCTGTAATATATAATATCGTTATTATGTAATAGCGTGCCTCTGTCGAATACTATAGCTGCCTCGTTTGGAGCTCCATGAATATGGGCTTGAGTTGAGAAGATTTTGAATAAGAAACTTAAAGAAAATTTTAAAAAATCGAACCTAGTCAATATCTGTAGAAATCAGAGCATATATTTAAAATGCCTAACTTTTTAGGTGGTAAACGATGATGTCTCTACACTGCTTCATTTTTCTTAATTCTGTTTTCTAGTTACACGTGCTATCCGTTTTAGGTGTTGCTACTGTTGGATGTCTTCAAACGATGTGTTTTTTTTCCAGTTGCTAAAGTTCTTTGTGATTCTGTAGCGCCAGTCTATGAGATCTGATGAAGGATAGTCCTCTCAGCAACCTACAGGGTACATTCGTTGGAATTTGTTTTTAATCATTGATATGATGAAGCGGTTGATTTTGTATAGCTGATAGTTTATACATTTCTGAACAACGAGTTGAATGCCATAAATGACAGCCATATAAGAGCCTCGATTTGATAAAGGCTCTTTTAAGAACAGTTCATGGTTTTGTATTTTGACTTTCTACCGTCTTACTATATCAGACAAAATTCTACTACAAGCAGTGGAGCGTATTCAATGTTCAATTTTCTTATCTCCTATACTAAATGTCTTATAATTAATTACAAGGTCTTTGAGGTTCTTACTATTTACTAATTCCACATTTTGAATTTTTTTATGACAAATCCATTATATGTGCTAGAACACCTTTTAGTTCAATAATAATAATGAATTAAATCAGAATACTGTTGGGAATGCGAGACTATTGAATAGATTTGCTGTAGTTTGACCTCACATGATATGCAACAGATCTCACTAAGTTGAAAAGCTCATTATCAGAAATAATAATAATGATAAAAGTAAGAATGATAATAATAATAATGATAATAATAAAAATGATAATAATAAAACTACTACTACTAATAATAATAATGATAACAACAACAACACTACCCAGACCCGATTACAGAGATAGGACTAGTATCAATTTTATGGGACTGCACAACTGCACAATCTAACCACCCAGACAGTGTTATTAGAGACCGTAAGCAAAAATATTGCCTCCTTATTGATATGGCAGTCCCTGCAGACTGAAATGTATCTTTGGAGATTTTCAGAAAGTTATAAAAATACAAGGAACTTGAAATCGAAATATGAAAAAATGTGGCACATGGGAACATAAACAATTCCTGTTATAGTTGGATCCCTCGGATTGATTGGAAAAGATTCCAGTAGATTCATTGGAGGGATTTCTGGAAGCCCATACCTTAAAGAAATACAAAAAATTGTTCTCACGAATACTGCCCACACCTTACGAAGAGCTTTATTAAAATATGCGTGTTATTTTTTTATTTTTTTTTTTTTAATTGGTCAGTGGAAAATGTCATGAGGGCATTTCTGACTTTAGGTCTCCGGGCGGGACCTGGAAAGAAATGCGTACACTAGAAATCAAAGGAAATAATAATAATAATAATAATAATAATAATAATAATAATAATAGTTGTACTTACAAGAACAGCTCACAAATTACGAAGAGTTTTATCTATGATCTTTTAAAAAAAGATCAGTTGAAAATGTCATGAAGCCATTTCTGACCTTAGGTCTCTAGTTGGTACCCGGAAGGAAATGATTGTACAACAGAAATCAAAGAACTTAATAATAATAATAATAATAATAATAATAATCACCGAAGTTGTAAGAAATGGTAAATGTAGCATCTTTGAATGATACTTTTCCTATAGTTTGATATGATTCTAAATCCTATTGACTCAAGTTAATTCCTTTCTTTTCAGTTCCCTTTTCTCTCCTCTTTTTTTTGTTGTTTTAACTTGTATTTCAATTATTAAGCCCCACCCCCGACCTTAAGCGGACATCCGTGTCCATTATTCTCGTTTTTTTTAAATTTTTTCTCTTACCCTAGGCATCCCATATCTCTGTCGATGCGTGTATATGTACATGTTTGCCAATCTCTCTCTCTCTCTCTCTCTCTATATATATATATATATATATATATATATATATATATATATATATATATATATATATATATATATATATAGAATGTACATGTGTATGTATTCGCATTGACAGGGATCATATTGTATTATATTTGTTTTTTTTTCATGGCTACAGGTGTAATTTTCCTACAATGCTCTGCTCTTTGACTATCATCTCTTTGAGTGAAAATTTTAAAATATATCTTTTAGCGGCTAGTAGGTTGAGAGATGACCGGAAAAGTATAACTTTTATTCCCTTGCTCCTACCCCTTTGTTGAATGAATTCTTCGATATCCCCCCTACCAATCTATAAGTCCAGCCTACCCCATAAAATTTGATAAGTATCTGTCGTTGGCGACGGAAAATTGAACATTTGTGGAAAGTCACTTGTGCCATGCAATTCACCTTCTTTCTTTCTTTTTTTTTATGTCTATATACTAAAATCTAATTATACCCCTTGGAGTGGTCACTCGGACTTATACTAAGTTAAAACTTAGTATTGTCTACCCCACTGAATACCATACACTCTTATGAACTATTTTAACTTCGATATATTAATAAACCCACAATCTCATTGTCTGGGCGTGCTCTTGGACCTACTTCGAGACTCGTCCTAAAGCTGGTAACCTGAACATAATTACCCCTTGGCGGTCAAGGTTAAAACGCATCTCTACCAATTTCAATGAATACGAATAATATTTCATACCGAATCGGCCGTCAACCGGGACAACAAGGGCCGCGTCCCTCAGAGAGGAACCAGTCTGAGGACGAAAAGTCTGTCACTGGAACAAACTCTTCCACACACGAAGAGACACTAGGTCACCAAACCCAGATTATCGCCAACCTTGGACCAAGTGACTCAATACCAAATCGACTAGTAAAAAGTAAACGAACGGAATGGAGCTGAAAAGAGTATCGAGAAGTCATGACATCCTTCTTCACTGCACTCGAAAACCCAGCAAAGAACACCACCAATCAAAAATACCAAATATGGAGAAGTATGGTGGGAAATGATATAAGACTTAACCTCAATCCAAACATGCTTGCCAATGTCCGTAGGGATATCATGCGAAACAACAGACTCTTAAAGGCAGAAATAGATAAGATAAAATTAGATATAAGACAAAATACTATGACCTATCACTCAAACTCTATTGAGACGAATGTAGAAATAAGGAATGCGACAGAGGATGAGGTGGATGCTAAAGCGAATGAAATACGAAATAATCTCCCAGGAAATGAAACCCAAGACTCTACCTTAGACACAACCTGCAGTTCTCCAGAAATTGTCACTGAAGATGACTCCAGGTACATTAAGTTAGAATTCCTTGAAAACCACGAAGCTGAAATCACCGAAGCGAAAAATGACGTCATCCAAGTACTCAGCAGAGTAACTTTCATACAATTGTCAGACAGAGACCAGCTCCCGAAAATCCATATGACGAATTCCAACAAGCACATCGTGAAAATATACAATGCTGCCCTGGAAACACTGTTAACAGATAAACCACCGGGAAACATCACAGAAGTTAACAACGTCATATACGCAACAGCTCTAGCAGCGACTCGGAAGCTTGGGGTCAAGACAATAAATAAAATTAACAGACACAGAGAACCAGCTTGGAAAACCGAACTGATACGAGAAATAAAACAAATCAGATGTGAGTTTTTTATATTAGATGAGCTCACCGGAAACCCTAATATTTCCACACGTAAATCCAAAAAGATCAAGCGGAAATATAGCATTAAATCCCGAATTGATATTCCATTAATCAAGGAAATGCTGAAACAGAAACTTCAGCTAAAGGCACAGAGAACAAGACGATACGAAAAACGTTGTAGGTTCTATCGCCAAAATAAAATATTCCGAACAGATCTTAAGAAATTTTACAGGGAAATTGGAAAAACACCTATACATGTCGAAACGCCACCATCGATTGATAATGTACAGACATTTTGCGAAAATATTTGGAGCAGCCCAAAGGAATATAACCCAAATGCAGAATGGATACGGCGTGATGAAGAACGACTTCTGGATACACCTCTTCAAGAATGGGAAAATATATCCACAGATGATGTTAGGCAAGCTCTAACGAAATCCCAAAAATTGAAATACCGAGGAAATGACAAGTTGCCCAATTTCCGGCTGTATCCTCTCTCATCTACCCATGAAATTCTTGCAAAAACATTATCAACGCTTGTAAATAATCCCAATAAAATCCCGGAATGGGTTACTGAAGGTATTACATACCTCATACCAAAAACAACTGAAACAGACGACCCGAAAAATTATAGACCGATAACGTGTCTCTCCACAACGTATAAGTTGATCACGTCTGTACTGACGAACCGTACTTATTCCTTTTTCGAAACAAACAGCATTCTCCCGCTGGAACAGAAGGGATGCAGAAGAGGTTCATATGGCTGCAAAGATCAACTTCTGATAAATAAAATGATCCTGGAAAATTGCAGGAGACGACGCAGAAATCTCAGCGCAGCGTGGATTGATTATCGTAAAGCCTTTGATAGTGTTCCACATTCTTGGATCCTTAAGACTTTGGAAATGTACAAAGTCTCCCCTGTGGTATTAAACTTTCTTAAGCACAGCATGGGAATGTGGAACACCAAACTATACCTTAGTCACACCGGGGGCACTGCCATATTCAACCGTCTGAATATCCGACATGGAATCTTTCAAGGAGACTCTCTGTCACTCCTGTTTTGTTTATCCTTAATCCCTCTTACACATGAACTGAAAAACAGTAGCTATGGTTACAAAATAAATAAGAAAATATTCAATCACCTACTCTACATGGATGATCTCAAACTCTTTGCCAAAGACGACAATGAGTTGAAAGGCCTCCTCAATAATGTAAAATACTTCAGTGACGACATAGGTATGGACTTCGGATTAGACAAAAGTGCAAAAGTAACATTCAAGAAAGGTAGAATTACAGAAACACCCTTAATAGATTTAGATTTTGTCACAAAGATTAGGGAATTGGAGCATGAGGAAGCTTATAAGTACCTAGGAATTAGCGAAGGAGATGGCATACAACACCCCCAAATGAAGGAATAAATAAGAAAAGAGTACTACAGGCGTGTACGTCTGGTACTAAATACTGAACTAAACTCAAAAAATAGAATATCAGCTATAAACACATTGGCTGTCCCAGTGTTGCAATACAGCTTTAATGTCCTTAACTGGACCATAGCTGAAATTAAGCGAATGGACGCCAAAATGAGAAAGCTTCTCACTTGCTATCGCATGCATCATCCCAAAGCTGATGTTGATCGTCTGTATGTGCCCAGATCCGAAGGAGGCAGAGGATTAGTTCAACTAGAACTGTCCTACAAAACTATAACAATTGGCCTTCAAAGATACTTAGAAACTACAGAAGACTGGATGATGGTATGCGTCAAGGAACATGAAAGTAGTAAGCGTCTTTACTCCGTAATGAAAGAAGCCAACAAATTCAAAATGGAGTTTCAAATGGGCGTAGAGATGCAACTACAGCACAATACACCGGCTGAAACTGCAAAATACTTAAAAAAGACATCAAAGACGAATGCAACCAACCGGATACAGAAGTGATGGCAAGATAAACCACTTCATGGCCAATACTCTGTCCGTACCAAACAAGCTGATGTAGACAAAACCCGTACCCATCAGTGCCTACGCAGTGCAGGGTTGAAAGCGGAAACTGAAGGTTTTATCCTTGCTGCGCAGGACCAATGTTTGCTAACTAGGAATTATCAAGCACATATACTAAAATATTGTGTCAGCCCAAAATGCAGATTCTGTGATAAATATCCAGAAACGATTGATCATCTTGTATCAGGTTGCACGATGTTGGCACCCACTGAATATAAACCCCGACATGACAGAGTGGGCCAATATCTGCACTGGAAATTCTGCAACTTCTACGGGAAGGAAATTGAAAGAAACTGGTATGAACACCACCCAGACCCGGTTACGGAGATAGGACCTGTTACAATTCTATGGGACTACACAATACACACTGACAGAACAATCAAAGCCAAGCGCCCACATATTGTTATTAAAGACCACAAACAAAAACGGTGCCTCCTTATTGATATGGCAGTCCCTGCTGACTGCAATGTATCTTTGAAGATATTCTAAAATCTGTCAAAATACAAGGACCTTGAAATAGAAATCTCGAAAATGTGGCATATGGGAACATCGACAGTCCCTGTTGTAGTTGGAGCCCTAGGACTAGTTGAAAAAGATTGCAGTAGACTAATTGAAATGATTCCTGGAAGTCCATACCTCAAGGAGATACAAAAAATTGTTCTGACAAGTACAGTCCACACTTTACGATGGGCTTTATCTATGTAATTTTTTTTTTTTTTTTTTGTCAGTGGAAAGTGTCATGATGCCATTTCTAACCTCAGGTCCCTGGGCGGGACCCGGAAAGAAATGTGTAAACGCCAGAAATCAAAGAAAAAAAAATAATAATACAAAATGTTGTTTCTGAGACAATTATCAGGAAACTATAGACCATCTAATCTCAGGATGTTCTGTACTTGCACAAAATGAATATAAAAATCGTCACGAAATCGAAACAGAAAAAAATGTGGAAATTGAAAATAAGAATAGTACCAGTCATAGTAGGTGCGCTTGGAATGATAAAAAAGGAACAAAACAACACATTGAAAGAAAAACCCTGCTTGAGAGAAATACATAATAATAATAATAATAATAATAATAATAATAATAATGTCATGAAGCCATTTCTAACCTTAGGTCTCTGGTTGGTACCCGGAAGGAAATGTGTATACAACAGAAATCAAAGGACATAATAATAATAATAATAATAATAATAATAATAATAATAATAATAATAATACAAAAAACAGGTTCTGAGACAAATAACAAGAAACCATAGACCATCTAATTTCGGGATGTTCTGTACTTGCACGAAACGAATATAAGAATCGTCACAATAGAGTGAGGCAGTATTTACAATGTATATTGAGCACTTTGGAAAAGATCTTAATAAACACTGGTATGAACATACATTAAGAAAGTCGTAATAAATGGAAGCATCCCTTCGCTTCAGAAGTCTTACCTATTTTCGTCTACCAGACTGAACATTCGAGAAATCTTACGCGCTTTGGCAGGATTCGAACCCGTGTTTCCTTAGGGGGAAAACTCTCATTAGACAGCGCATATTTTTCTCTCATAAAATTTCTTGAACATTCAGGCTGGTAGTCAAAAATAAATAAATACATTTTTTAATAATTAAACGGAACGTCTACACAAATACGAGTTTCCACTAAAAAATAACGTATAACGTTCATTAAAAAAATTGTAGGATTAATAAATTATATATATATATATATATATATATATATATATATAATTCTAAAGAAAGGAAAGGATTTATCATGCATATTTGTGTGTGTGTGTGTGTGTGTATATATCCCAATGAATATCTATAATTATATATACATATATATATATAATCATTAATTCAAAAATTATAACACAAAAAATGTTATAAAATTAATACAAAAATAGCCATTTTTTTCAACATTTCTGGTGTCTTATCAAGTGATGGTGTTATTCAACACCATCACTTGATAAGACACCAGAAATGTTGAAAAAAATGGCTATTTTTGTATTAATTTTATAACATTTTTTGTGTTATAATTTTTGAATTAATGATTATATTTGCTCTACTCTGTATTGAGCACTATTTTAAGAATAGTATTTGTTCGTTATTGGAATTTATTCCGTATACACCAAAGCTATACTTGTGTGTGTGTGTGTATATATATATATATATATATATATATATATATATATATATATATATATATATATTTAAATTTAATTAAAATCAGAAAACAGACAACCTTAAGCGTCCATTTATATTTTATTTCCTCAAGAAGGTGTTTTTACCTGGTTCTTCAGATCACATTTGCAACCATAAAAAATGGTTTTAAATTTACGTATTATTTTTATATACTTTTGAGGGGTAGTTTTAAGTTGATGTAAGGTGATATCGAGAGGTATATATATATATAGGGAGACGGAGAGATAGAGAGAAGGGGAGAGAGAGGGGGAGAGAGAGGACGAAAAATGTATACACATTTCTGGAGAGGAAAAAATCTTGTCTGCCGTTGTTTGATCACTGTTTACTTTAGATGGAATTATCCTCATGGCTGTACCATCATCAAAGGTAACTTATATTAACCTTGTGATGTCTGAATAAATTTATTATTATTATTATCATCTATACAAAACTTTATGTATACATAAATTAGTAAATGTTCAAGCGACTTATCACGGTCAGCCCAGAGACCTCCGCTAAATCTATTAATTTTTACCTATATTGATAGTACATATATATATATATATATATATATATATATATATATATATATATATATATATATATATATATATATATATATATATATATATATATATATATTATGTCATTCGCAGACAGTACAGCTCCTCAGTGCGAATAGATATCCGAATGTCTCAAGCCAGGATTGAAACCCAACCGATTTGGTGTTAGTCAGAGTTTTTACCACGGACCTATCTTCATTCGACAGAGAGAAACAGCTAAATCGAGCGTATTGTTTTTACGAATGTAAATAAACACCTATCAGCCCGGAGTGCTCCAATTCATTTTTCTGAAGAGCTTTGCATTAACGCAGGTGGCTGTTGTTTATAGAATCAGCTTATCACTCAACAGTGCTCAATTGAAATATATTTTCAAGTGCTAAATTACACACACACACACACACACACACACACACACACACATATATATATATATATATATATATATATATATATATATATATATGTATAATGATGTAAAACACTTTTCACGGTGACAGTACTGGAAATACTGCATTCAAATCCTTGGCTAAAGACAGAGACAGTAGAAAGAATGCAGAACATAACGAAAATAATCCTTTATATATATATATATATATATATATATATGTGTGTGTGTGTGTGTGTGTGTGTGTGTTTGTTTGTTTGTGTGTGTGTATGTATGTGTATGTGTGTGTGAGTGTATATGTGTGTGAATGTGTGTAAATTATTTTCAGATAGAGTAAAGGAACAAATTGAATAAAAAGACAAGCGTAAAAAAATCATTATTAATCGACGTGTTTCGCCCTCTGAGGGACTTTATGAAGGCGAATGTAATGGTTAATTTTCTTGCACGTGTGTATATACAAGAGCAAGGATGTCCTTTGTTTTTCAAGGCTTTTTAACTTGAGAACGTTTCTGGATATTCATAAGGGGGTTGAAAGGTCTTTCAACATATGTGGAGGACACAAAGTGGTGTAATTCACTCTGGTAAGACAAAAGTAAGCGAGTAATATTCAAGAAACATTAAAGAAGCATATATATATATATATATTCTTGAATGTTACTCGCTTATCAGACTTTGAATTAGGGGTCTCTTTAAAATCCTTGGTAAAGCAATGGCATCCATACTTTTGCATATAAACTCGTACAACAAAATAAACCCTTACATTTGCCTTGATATAGTTTTTGCTTGCTTTTTATTGTTATATATATATATATATATATATATATATATATATATATATATATATATATATATATATATATATATTGCTCTAGTCTTTACCATATTAATTTTGATTTTAATAATGAATATGCTTATAAAACGCGTAAATTTCAGGAATTAGTTATTCCAAAAAATATTTCGCTTGAAGATGGAACAGAGCTTGGTACTTTAATTCAATTTAATTCAAATAATTATATTGAAGTTTTCGGCTCCTGTTTTGAAAAATGAGAACTCTTATGTAGCGTTGGAATCATATTTTTAAATAAATAGTTATATATATATTTCTTGAATAATAAAAATATTAAAACATTTTAATTTTCAGACACACTGCGTTGTATATTAATATTTTTTATTTTAATATTTCAATTAGATTCCTCGACTAGTTTTGGCCGGCATAGCCACCATCAGGAGAAAAAACTTTCACTGAAGAAAGTGAACTTTATCGCAATTCTTCGTTTGTTTTTTATTATCGTTAATTTTGGCCAGTCCTTGTGTTGGTCAAACGGCCTCTTTTAGGTTGTTTTTACAAAAATTTCTGACTTTCAAAATGCCCTCCTTGGTCATTTTGACAGTTTTATTGGTTGCTAGGAATGGGAAGTGTGTGTTAAGTGTATGTTATATATATATATATATATATATATATATATATATATATATATATATATATATATATATATATATATATATATATATATATATATGCACAGATATATACATATATATATATATATATATATATATATATATATATATATATATACACACAAACACACACGCACACACACACACACACACATATATATATATATATATGTGTGTGTATGTAATAGCTTAGATCTATGTTTTACACTCTGTTTCATAGCCAATTATCCTGACAAAATGAAAGAGTTGGTGAGTTTTCTCTGGAGTAAATTACTTCTATATCTATCACGCATGCGCAGTTAATATCAGTAAAATCTACAACTCCCATTGTGAGTATTGACAGAAACTATACCCTAAAAGACAGTCATGTTTATTCGTAAGATAGAATTTTAAGTACTTTATGTCTATTAAAAAAATAAGTCAACATATATTAATAATATTGCTCTAAAATGCACAATTTACCAAACCTTTACCTCATAAATACAGACGGTTTTCTCTTATTGTTACTGCTTGTGATAAACACATTGTTTTTGCTGAAATATTAATTCTATTTTTAATATAAACTGATTATATTGATGTTGCTTGTTGTTTTCAAATGTTTCTCTTGGTTTCTTTTGCTTTTCTTATTCTTTTCATCCGATCGTCAACATGGAATAAAAATGACTCGATATGTGGTCGGCTGCGGTTGCAAAACGCAAAAGAACTGACCAACCAATGTTGTTGTGAATTAAAAAAATAATTCTACCTCCAGTATTTATCAGAAATGTAAAAAATAAAAGGGAAATACGAATTAAATAAATGTTAATAATTTCTGGACAACTGTCGTCTGTTATTCATTATGTGCCGTCTCTTCTCAGCGTATGGGCGATCATGGCTCTCCACAGCTGTCATTTGTAGCTCAAAGCAACATTTGACCCCTTAATATTTCTTGCTTTGCCACCCATTTATATATCCTCATTTGATAGATTATTCGCTTGTTTCCTCCGCCACTCTTGCCTTCAATATATCTTGGGAGTGTTAAATTCACCAAGCCCTCTATCCTCATTATGGATTTCAGAAATTGCAACTCTTTCTGATAGTAAGTATAAGTGTCATTTTCGTTAATCTTTCTCGTTGCTCACGTGATCTCTCCATAACAGTCTTATCATTCATCCGGAGGAACCACATCTCTGTCTTTTCATATACCTCTTCTTCATCCGTAAGGAAATTGTCCAGTACTCACGGCAACATAGAAGATTAGATATGCCTCGTGTTTCTCAGAAAACCTTGATGCTTCAAACCTGAAATGAAACTGATCTAGTTGTTAGAAAGGTCTGCCTACATGGGTAAAGAAAAAAAGAGGGAGGTCTTTATTCCCAGGATTTCTACAATTGTAACAAACTTGTTTTATGAATTCTAAGGTCTTAATTTCCTCGTGATGCTCATCTTTGTCATTTTAGAGTAATTGGCCCTGCTTTAATGGAATTGGCAGAAATGACCAACAAACAGAATTGATAAAGTGTGCAGTAAACACTAACAAAGAAAAGAACAGGGCAAAATAATATTAAGCAAACACTATATGCAAGGCAAAGAAACAATAAGGCAAAACAACAGTAATAAGGCAAAATAGTTCACAAAGTAAAAATGGTGTTAACACAGAAAAGGGGATGCAGACAAGTGATCACAGCATTCTGGCTTCAAGAAAAGAAAGAACAGAACAAAATCAGATGAGACTGAAAAGTGGTCTATCTTATTGGGTAGGAAAAAATCCCAGCATGCATCTGTATGTTTTGTCTATACATTTGGGGACTGGCCTGAAAGATAAAAGATAAAAGGGAATTCTGTAGAGAACTGGCCCTGGTTAAATGGAATTGGTAGAAACGCCCAACAAACAGAATTGACAAAGTTTGCGATGAACAATAACAAGAGAAAGAACGGGGCATAAAATAATATTAAGCAAGCAAAAAATATATGCAAGGCAAAGCAAAAGTAATAAGGCAAAGTAACTGTAATAAGGCAAAGTAACATTAATAAGGCAAAATGTTCAAAAAGTAAGAATGTTGTTAACACAGAAAAGGAGATGCAGACAAACAATCACAGAAGTAAGTTGGGTGAGACCAAGAAGTGACCTATCTTATTGGCTAGGAAGAAATCCCAGCATGCATCTGTGTGTTTTGTCTACAAATTTGTAGTCATTTCTTCAAGGTTGGAACCAACAGTCATTGATCATAAAACAAGGTACAAGTTCGCTAACCTCAATTGGACTTTGCCATGCTTTTCTCCAAGTACAGCTATAATACCTGTTCTTGAGTATGACCACTAGACAAAATTTTCAGGCTGGCCTCTAATCGAGAGACACACGAATGTTGCGTAATCAGAAAGCTTGCCCCCCGCCCAAAAAAAAAACAATAAACGGCGTAATTTCTTTTGTTTTATGTTTCCGAATCTTTCCTTTTTCAATAACAACTTTTTTTATTAGATGATAGTAAAACATGTTTAATCATTTCAAAGGACCACAGTGGTCTGTTTTTGAAGCCGTTTCTATGCAATATCAGATGGTTTCGACGTTTTAAAACGCTTTTTATAATTTATCTGTCTATATTTCTGAGAGGAGGTATTATGTACACTATTTACATTATTCGGACTATTGTCCTCATCTTTCTCGCCATATTTATCACAACGTTTCAGCCCTTCAGTATCTGTCTATATTTCTGAGATGAGGTATTATGTATACTATTTACATTATTCGGACTATTGTCCTCATCTTTGTCGCCATATTTATTACAACGTTTCGGCCCTGCAGTATCTGTCTATATTTCTGAGAGGAGGTATTATGTACACTATTTACATTATTCGGACTATTGTCCTCATCTTTGTCGCCATATTTATTACAACGTTTCGGCCCTGCAGTATCTGTCTATATTTCTGAGAGGAGGTATTATGTACACTATTTACATTATTCGGACTATTGTCCTCATCTTTGTCGCCATATTTATTACAACGTTTCGGCCTTTCAGTATCTGTCTATATTTCTGAGAGGAGGTATTATGTACACTATTTACATTATTCGGACTATTGTCCTCATCTTTGTCGCCATATTTATCACAATGTTTCGGCCTTTCAGTATCTGTCTATATTTCTGAGATGAGGTATTATGTACACTATTTACATTATTCGGACTATTGTCCTCATCATTGTCGCCATATTTATTACGACGTTTCGGCCGTTGTACACTCCAGCCTTCTTCTTTGGTAAAAAAATGGTTGATGAAGACATTACGTTTATAATACCCAGAAATTCATACACAGATGTCCTCAAGGACACATGGCAAAGTGGATAAAGGCGTTGGTTAGATCCAGTGACAGGACCCAAAAAGTGTGTGTGTTCAATACCCGGTTAAGGCGGTGGAGAACTTGGAGAGGGGAATTAACTGGAGATAACTGATAACTGACATCCATTAGACATGGCACGTGGAACTAGAACAGTCCACCCCAGTGAAATAAAGGGTTAAGTTCGACATTCCAACCTCCTGAAGAAGGCCGGAGTGTACAACGGTCGAAACGTTGTAATAAACATGGCGACATATGAGGACAATAGTTCGAATAATGTAAATGTTTTATAATTTGGTATTTCATTCTTGAAATGTATAATTTTCAGTACACTTTCATTATTTCTAACTATTTTTCTCATCTTGGTTAATATAGATGTTATTATAGAAACAATAATCAACAGCTGTCTCGCATCAGCCAATCAATGAACACCTGATGATGGCCAGAGGGTAATTGATCGAAACGTGATGTCTATAATAACTGCTATATCAACCAAGATGAGAACAATAGCTGAAAATAATAAAAGTAGATTGCCAATTAGTCAATTGAAATGAAACACGAGAAGCAGTTTTGAGCTGAATTTCACCTGCTGCCTTTTTCAAATAATTATGTTCTGAAAGTTTAACTGATACCGGTGGGTTACTATCAATTTTATTATATATATATATATATATATATATATATATATATACTAAAGACAATTTTATGTTTAACATTCTTTTTATAGATACAAGTATTTAAGTAAATGCTCTATTTATAATAAACAGTATTAAATAACATTTACCGGCCTGAATGTCCGATAAATTTTTCATAGAAAATATTCGTCCTTTGACAGGATTCGAACCTGAATCCTATTCGGAACCGTCATTTAGCTTGACGTGCTCAACCTCTCGGCCAAAAAGGATCGTTCGGTTGGCAAGGTCGAATTTACTGCTTATAAACTTCAATCTTCCATGAATCTCGTACATTCATAACTGCTCATGACGTATAAAATGTAAGCAAATGACGTCATACATTAAGAAATGGACAAAGTCCGACAATTTATTAAAGACATTTTTATGTTTAACATTCTTTTTATAGATACAAGTATTTAAGTAAATGCTCTGTTTATAATAAACAGTATTAAATAACATTTACGGGCCTGAATGTCCGAGAAATTTTTCATAGAAAATATTCGTCCTTTGACAGGATTCGAACCTGCATCCTATACATTTTTACATTTTACATTTGTCGGACTTTGTCCATTTCTTAATGTATATATATATATGTGTGTGTGTGTGTGTGTGTGTGTGTGAGTGAGAGAGAGAGAGAGAGAAAAAAAAAAGAAATAATCCATTATAACTTTTTTTTAAGCCAATTGACCCCAATTAAGGCAGGAGTGCCACTAGCACGCAAGGGGTTACAGAGAATTGAGAACAAAAGTAAAGAGGCGTGTTTGAGGAAAGGATACAGAGAAAGACGGGGCACAAGTGGTAAGAGAAAGTGGATTATTGTTGTTAAAGAACATTTACCGGCCTGAATATCCGAGAAATTTTCATAGAGAATATTCGTCCTTCGACAGGAATCGAACCGGTATTCTATACGGAACCATCATATAGCTTGAAGTGTCTTAACCGATTGGGCCACAGAGGATCGTTGGGTTAGTAAGGTCGATTTAATGCTTTTAAACTACAATCTTTCATGATTCTCTCACGTACATTCGTATCTGCTCAATGCGTATCCAAATGTAAACAAATGACGTCACGCATTATGAAATGGACAATCGGTTAAGTCACGTCAGTCTATATGACGGTTCCGTATAGGATACAGGTTCGATTCCTCTCGGAGGACGAATATTTTCTATGACGATTTCTCGGACATTCAGGCTGGTAAATGTTGTTTAATACTGTTTATTATGAAACAGAGCATTTACTTAAAAATTTGTATCTATAAAAAGAATGTATAAACATAAAAATGTCTTAAAATTATTGTCGGATTTTGTCCATTTCATAATGTGTGATATAACTATATAGTTATCTATCATTTGAATAATGAAGGATTTGAGCATGCGCGCTTGCTCGGATCGTAGAGACGTGTACAAAATCTGATTTTAAACCTCAAAAGTACAATAGAAATGGTTAGTGAAAAGAAAACGTGCCAGATAAGGAACGATATTTATTCTTCGCAATAATATCGGAGTTGCGTGCACTTTATTTGAGGTATGACGTGCATATAATGGAAATAAAATATAACAATCAAACTTTTAACAAATTCTTTACTAAAAACCCCTAAGAAAGTTGTTATCCCACACGATTTTGTTTGTATTTTAAGGTCATTTCGTATTATATGGTCTTTCACTTTGTATTTTAAGGTCTTCCATTTTCCCTCAATCGTTTTGCCGTGACAGAATTCACATTATCGTCTGCTAATTGAAATGCGAGATCACATGTTTGTGGAAAGAAATTAGAAATTACTGAAAGGTAATATACGATTGCTCGGGTGCACAAATTCAATGAAGTGAAGTATTTCAAAGTAGCTGACATGAATAATCTCTCTCTTTTTCTCTCTCTCTCTATCTATCTCTCTTTCTATCTAAACATTCAGTGTTATACCAATTCGTTTCAGAAGTAGATCGTTGATTATATTTAAAAAGAAACATTGTTCTCGTGCACATAATATATACATATAAATATTCATGGATACCTACCGGACCCTATTCGTAACAGACTTGTTAACAACACTAATATAATAGCATCATCTACATGCAAAAAAAGGCTAAAAATAATGGAAGCCTTATTAATACAAAAAAAAAAAAACAACACTTAATAATATCAACTATGAACTTGGACACAATATATTGACTGTGTTTTGAAAATGAAAACATTATATAAATACATAGATTCAACAAACTATTTCTTGTTAGCAGTTAATATATTTCAACCATATTCGAAAGCGCTCGAATAAAAAGAACATTCGGACAGTTTTTATATAATTTATCACCTGAAAAGAAAAAAAAATTAGATCACATGAGAAATTGTATAAAAGAAATTAAATAAAAGCACCTTGTCTGTCGTATTCAATGAAATGTGCATAAAAGAAGGATTGCTGCCTAAATACACACACACACACACACACACACACACACACACACACATATATATATATATATATATATATATAAATATTAAAGTGAACATAGAAGTCAACACTTAGAGGCGACAGGCTGTTTCTTGCGAGTGGCCTGACGATTGCGTCTACCATAAAGCACCCTGTCACCTCTAAGTGTTGACTTCTATGTTCACTTTTATATTTACACACGCTCTATCTCTGATATTGAGCACTTTATCCCATAAATATAGCACACCTTAAGACTATATTTCTTCATATATATATATATATATATATATATATATATATATATATGTGTAAAATATTTGTAATCCGTATGGATATAGATCCAGTGAGAGCTCTATGTGAGCAATAATTATTATTTAATGAAAAACAAACACTTGATGTTTATTTAGTGATATTTATTTCGTTGAGGTCGGTAAAAATGGCCTAAATTCTCCAGACCTGTAAACGAAATGTAAATGGAAAAAAGTTCCTCCAGGTTTAAAGCTTAAGAATAGATTTACTTTAAATATATACTGATCTCATATTGAGAGAGTAGGGGAAAGAAAGATGTAAATTTATGATCGTATAAGAGGAGGGGTGAAAGCAAATGTTGTGTATATAGAGAGAGGAATGAAAGAGAGAATAATTAAATTGACTGTGAGACCAAAAGAGTTCGCCTGAGTTGTATTAACCGACATTAGAACCCGTTGTGATCTAATTTAACATACGGATTGTAGACATAAATTGTTACATAAAATGGCAGTTGAGAATAAGATTAAGGAAAGGAAAGGGTAAATCAAACGACTGGGGAGTCAATTAGAGTTGAAAAAAGATTTTTAGTGTAAAATCCAAAATTCTGCCTAGGTTCTTCTTCGGTTAATATTCCAACACATATGTAATCAATTTAAAAAAAAATTATAATTTATATTAAAAATAGTGGTTGGTTAAGAACATTCTAAAAAATATTCAGAGCTTAGTAAAAGATTTCAAATTTAACGTAAAAAGATCTATTCTAAAATAAATTTTTATATATATATATGAAAATTGTGTGTATATATATATATATATATATATATATATATATATATATATATATATATATACATATATGTGTGTGTGTTATTATTAGGTTGGTGCAAAAATAATGGCGTTTTTGACGTTAAAAAATACATCAAAAAATGCCATTTTTTTTTTGCACCGACCTAATATTTATATATTATATGCGCGATACTTATTAGAAAGCGCTCAATATCAGAGTTAACATATTTGGTTGGATTGGTGTGAGTTTGTGACCCTGGGTTTCACGCTTTTGCGATCGTCAGACAAACTTTTGTCCTTCGATCGCAAAAGCGTGAAAGCCAGGGACACAAACTCGCACCAATCCAACCATATATATATATATATATATATATATATATATATATATATATATATATGTGTGTGTGTGTGTGTGTGTGTGTGTGTGTGTGTGTGTTTTAATATGTAATTATCCATGAGATTCTCCATAAATAATTTATAAAATTTTAGAAAAGAAAAAAATATATAAGATAAAATTAAACATATTATATTATAGAGTCTATAAAATACGCAATAGTCACAAAACTTCTATAACCTAAAGAAATTTATTAAAGTTTAACGGGATACACGCGTAGGCGATCATCTATCTTTCGATACATGACTGACGAGGCAGATTTTTTTTCCGCAGTAGGTTGCCATTTCTTTTCGCGGCGGACCAACTGCCACCCAAAGCTATAGAATCCAGTCTGTCTTGCTATTTACTCATAGCTGGGGTGAAAAGATTAGGATTCATACCTTTCCCAAGGTTATTAGAACGTAAGTGAATGTAATGGATTCGACTGGAATTCGAACTCGCTTCTCCGATTCCTCAATCCGAGCCGCCATCCATTACTCCAATCGTGCCTCGAAGGGATACGGACTTTATGAATTAAGTAAAGTTAACGGGATCTTAGTACGTAAGTGAATGTAATGGATTCGACTGGATTTGGAGCCGAATTCGAATTCCATTTGAATCCATTGCATTCACTCTACATGCTAATACCCTTGGGAAAAGTACGAATCCTCTTCTTCTTCCCCAAGCTATGAATAAATAGCAGGACAGACCGGGTTCTTTAACCTTGGATAGCAGCTAGTCTTCCGCAGAAAGAAATGACAACCTATTGCGGGGAAAAAAAACTGCGAAAACTTCTCGTGAATGTATACATGTCAGCAATCAGAGCATTTTTCCATTTTTTCACTGAATAATATTTCCTTGAATGCACGTATATACGTGTGGTGAGGTCTGTGTAAAATTATGATAGGTAAAAATTGCTATTATTTTTAATTTTTTAAAAGTTTATTTGTTATTGTTTTAAAGCTGGTTATTTGCTTGGTTAAAGCGAAAATTAAAAAAAAAAAATAATCAGTTTGACGATAGCGAAAGTGTGAAACCCACGGTCACAAACTCACATCAATCCAACCAAATATGTTAGCTCTATCTACGATATTGAGCGCTTTCTAATAAGTACCGCGCATATAATATATAAATAATATATATATATATATATATATATATATATATATATATATATATATATATATATATATATATATATATATATATATATATATATATATGTTCATACACGTTTCGTTAAATAATATAGAAAAGTGTTGTCTATTTATTTTATGTAAATTTTTTTCGGAACTTCTGATAAGTTTAATAACATTATCGTTGAAAGAAGAAAGAAATTCACAATAGTGATCCATATTTTCGGCTTACTTAAACCATTAATTGACATCTTTGATAATGGCTTTAATGTTATTAAACTTATCAGAAGTTACGAAAAACATTTACATAAAATAAATAGACAACAATTGTCTATATTATTTAATGAAACGTGTATGAATGAAAAGATGCTGCCTAAATACACAATATATATATATATATATATATATATATATATATATATATATATATATATACACACTTTTCACACAAACACATATATACATATATACACACACACATAGATAGATAGATAGATAGACAGACAGATAGGCGTAGAAACAATGAACTGAAAGAAACTATTTCGAATGATTCTGATCACGTTATTTCAGCACTGATTCCATGTATCTTCAGCTTTCGTAACGATTTCCATAGTTCTTTCTAATCCTATTTTTAATTTCACTACATCGGCCGAGACTGGAAAAAAGAACCTCGCGTGAAACAGAATTATTCGTAAAGGAAATAAAACACCCAGCGCTGAGAAAACTATTATAACTGAATAGTTTTTGTTTTTTTTATTTACTCAAGACGGACTATTAAGCCGGCGCCTGTTATAGCATTTTGCTCGGCACGTTGGTCTTGTGAGCCACTTCGCTAATGAAGCGAGTTCAAAAACCAGTACATCGTCCATTATTACTGGTCTTGTGTCAGATTAAGCGAAGATATTACAAATAATATTTTTCGTGAGGTGATCATTAATAGGTGCGGTTTGACGATCATTACTCTTAACTTCTGTTCTAGCCGTCAGTCCGGCCTACGCTCACATCACGGTGAAAACTGGTTCGTGTACGGTCACTGAAGTTAAGCAACGTCGAGCCTGGTCAATACCTAATGGGGGACTGCTTGAGAATATACCTCAGGTCCGGCAACCCTCATTACATAAATCACGCAACTTGCTACTTTTCCCTCTCTTCAAAAATTAAATCCCACTTGAAAAGAATAAAATTTGAAGACGTTCATGAAATCTAAATGTGACGAGGCCATTTACTCCAGACGGACTATTAAGCCGGTGCCTCTTATAGCATTTTTGCTCGGCACATTGGTCTTATGGGCCACTGCTCTAATGGAGTGAGTTCAAAAACCAGTACATCATTCATTTTATATAAAAACAGACCACTTTAGGGTTCCATGTAATAAGTTATTTCACCACAACCCCTTTAACAGGGCTATGGATCATCAGACTTTGCTTCCAAAGGTTGAAATATATATATATATATATATATATATATATATATATATATATATATTTCTTTGCTTCCAAAGGTTGAAATATATATATATATATATATATATATATATATATATATATATTTCAACCTTTGGAAGCAAAGTCTGATGATCCATAGCCCTGTTAAAGGGGTTGTGGTGAAATAACTTATTACATGGAACCTTAAAGTGGTCTGTTTTTATTCAAAT
This sequence comes from Acanthosepion lycidas, assembly GCA_963932145.1. Taxonomy (NCBI): domain Eukaryota; kingdom Metazoa; phylum Mollusca; class Cephalopoda; order Sepiida; family Sepiidae; genus Acanthosepion; species Acanthosepion lycidas. The sequence goes on from OZ010596.1 coordinate 11,586,839, forward strand.
ATATATATGAAGAAATATTGTCTCAAGATGTGCTATATTTATGGGATAAAGTGCTCAATATCAGAGAGAGAGCGTGTGTAAATATAAGAGTGAACATTGAAGTCAACACTTAGAGGCGACAGACTGTTTCATGCTAGACGCAATCATCAAGCCACGAGTAACCTGACGATTGCGTCTAGCATGAAACAGCCTGTCGCCTATATATATATATATATATATATATATATATATATATATATATATATATATATATACCAAGTGTAACAGCAAAATTGTCTAAGTAGTGTGAAAGTAAAATTTGTTAGATTAAGCTTTGATCCATTGTATCTTAGAAATGATTAAAAATATCTTACTGGAATTCTCCGAGCCTTTTATAACAGTAATGGCCTCTGTTTTGAGCAATAAGAATGTATAATTTCTCTCCCACCTTAACAAAAGAATCGTGATGAAATCGATCATAAACTAAAATGACATGTTCATTATTAATTAATCATAGCTAAGTATCGGAAGGATTGAAATGAAGTTCATATATATATATATATATATATATATATATATATATATATATATTATTCCAGGGTCATTTTCCAACTTACTCATGATTATCGCCCTTCCTTACCTTCTAACTTTCTGTCCTGGAGTAAAGAAACATGGTAGCATCATAATCTTTACGTACGCTTTCATTTCCGAGTCTTTTTTCACTGCTCTTTAGACATCCATGGATGAAACTCCCCTGCCACGTGACAAACGTCTTATGGATTGAGTTGGATCTTTTCTAATTAATCTCTTTCGCTTTAAGTTGAAATGATGATCACTTTTGATGATGTGACCTCCTGATCCAGTTTTCCTCTCCACTGTTCACACTTTTTAAAACTTATTCACCTTTCTCTTGATGGCTCTTGAATGGACTTTGAAGATGGAAGCCGGAGTATAAATGCTGGTACCATTACTGAAGGCCCAAATGGTTTTTTTCCCTCTCATCATTACTCATTTAGTAAGAGAGTTGGGCTGACACAAAGCAATTTTGACCTGTTCCCTTTCCAGCTGAATAACTGAAAAGATTTTTCAGTGATTATTACGACAAATGGTGTCACGATAGCTAAACGACTTATCTGAAAACATGGAAAAAAAAAACAATTCAAATAGTTTCGTGGTTTTGTGGTATGAACAATTATGTTGTTACACGACTTGGACAATTTTGCTGTTACATCCAATATATATATATATATATATATATATATATATATATATATATATATAGTGTGTGTGTGTGTGTGTGTCTGATTGGAAAGAAGGCCTTTATTTAAAATTATTGATATCTTTATGAATAATTTGGTTGATTTTCATAAAACCTGTTTTATTTTTAACATTAGAATGGTATAAGTACAGTGTTAAAATTCTACATAGGCAGCAGCGTTGTCCAGTAGTGTTTGTAATCATCTGGGTATATCATTGACCAACTTCACTATTCCTTGTATCTTTTGCACATTTTCTTCCAGTCTGGATTTTTAAGGATGACTATTTTTGTGATTATCTATCACAGATTCCATACTCATCAGCTTGGAATGACAACTTCTTCTGGTTTTGGCATCTACTGAAGCACGAGATCCATGATGGTCTATGCCGCCATCTCAGCACTCATACCACTTTGTAACTGGATGCAAGCTAACCCCGTCCATGCAGTATCAAGCGTTGTGCCATTCCTGAAATTAAAACAGAAATTAGGGATCACAATATATTTTGTTTCATGCGCCTGTGGCAATACTAACAAAAGTTATAAGTAATTTTCAGTACGGAGCTTATCCCCCCCCAACCGGTAGATATAACAGGGTGAGGCAGAGAGGACGGACATTTTTGAAAAATTCACAACATCAATTAATTTTAGCATCAAAGTCTAGAAAATAACATCTTTCATCTGGTTTCCGTTTTTGACCAAAAAACAAGAAACCGAAAAAGTGTTCCACATGCAAGAAGTGCGAGAGAAGAAACTGTTAGCATAGAACTTACGGTTACATCTAGCCAGATCAATGATAAAATGACGAGACCTTGCCGCTAATCTAGTACTTCGCTTAAATGCATTTCTGAAGGCGTTCGTGGAAGTTGGCCTCCACTTTTTTCAGTATTGCTCTGTCGATTTGGGCGACTTTCACGCAAATAGCTTCCTTCAGTTCGTCCAACGTACGGGGCTTATGCTCCTACACACGTGCCTTAAGGTTTCCCCACAAGAAATAATCACACATGGAGAAATCAGGGGACCGATGGGGCCAAGGAGTGTCAACAAACCTGGAAATAATGCGGTCACCTAAGAGAGGGCGAAGAACGTCCATTGATGTTTCTGACTGCATGAGATTTCGCCCCATCCTGCTGAAACGGCAAACGTCAGATGCGAATACATTTTCGTCATAAGTCAGGAACTTATTCATCATCTCAAGGTAAAGCTCGGAGTTACAGTAAAAGCATTATCATTATGGTCTTCAAGAAGTAAGGATCAATGGCACCAGCCCTTCAAACACTACACCAAATCATCACTTTTAGGCTGTGCAGTGGTCAAGATTGTATTTATTTATCTACGCTGACACAGCGTTCCTGACTCCACATATAAGAAAGTTAATTTTCAGATGATCACAGCAATTTTGTTTTTTACAACCATGAACACTACAATACTTACCCTGAAATTGACAATAGCCTGATGATGACATTATGCTATGTCGAAAGAACTCGGAGAATAAATACAAAATGAACCAGCATGGCGTTTTCCTCTTGTCTTTCAATAACCACGCAAGAAAAAGCTTTTCCGTGAATATGAAATGCTCTTATCGAGAATAAGTAGACAGAACATGTATAAATTACTTAACGAAACCTGTCAATAAAAATATGCTGCCGAATTATACGCATTTCTTATATATTCCGGAAAATCGTTGTTGAAAACACACTATGTTTAAACATGAAAACAATAAACAAAAACTAAAAATTCTTGAAGCTATATAAATAAAACAGTTGAAACCTAACCTCAACAAAATAAACTACGAAATCTCCACAAATATTGTTAAATGCCTATAATTGATAACAGAAGCCATTGGTTTATACCAATAGCTTCCCATACTTAATACTTCTCGTTTTCACTCTCGCTTGGTCATGTGTGACGTCACGAGTTGCGACGCGATTTTTGCTTCCGCGTCTCGTATACATGAATTTATTGTTGGTTTGAAATGTTTCACGCAACAGACTATCATTATTGTTTCGTCCGTGTATTGTTTGATATATTGAAATGTAATTGTCATCTTTGATTATGGCTTATGTAAGCCGAAAGCTTAGATTGGATTAAAACATGTATCAATATGGTGATTTCCTTTCGTCTTCCAATGATAATGTTATTAAGCTTATCGGATAATATGAAAGGAACTTAATAAATAGATAAAACTTGTCTATATTATTTAATGAAACATGCATCAATGAAAAATTACTGCCTAACTATACACATTTCATATATATATATATATATATATATATATATATATATATATATATATATATATGACAGAGAGAGGAGGAGAGAATGTGAAAGTGAGGAAAACATGGAAATTTGTAAGAAAAGGTAACACCTTTTCCTTCGATGAATCATCATTTTTCTCTTCGTCCGATTAAGGCGTATGATGAGGTGGATGTCTCCATAAAAGAAAAGGTTTCGTTTTTTTTTTTTTTTTCAAAATGGTGACCTAGTTATGTTAACACTTGACACCATTGTTTTCAAAATGTCGGTGACTCACCAAATATCGACTCATACATTCCATTCCAGCTGAAGAAAAGAACCCAGTTTCCGCTCTGTCTGATGAACAATCACCATCTAGTTATTTATTGGTGAGAGTATCGAACTGGATGACGAGAGATTCTTTCTGAGTTTCCGCCATTAAATTTAAGTACAGCTGATGCTGACCGCACCAAAGAATTCAGAAACAGATTTTATAGGCTATGCTGAGATTGGCGCTATATAATCTCATACAATTTTGTCGTACGTATCAGACATTTTCCCACAATAAAGTATTTATTTTATCCACATTCATCCATTCCTTGTTCGAAGTTAAATAAGTAACAGACCCTCCCCAATAAACATGACGTAACATAATCATTATACTATTACTAGCAGGCTTTGCCCGCTCGCTATCGCTTCACGAAGTAAGATATATTCACTATTTTAAATCTTTGAAACAAAAAATCTAAATGAACATTTCATTCAGAAATTTACTTGTTATAATTAAGGAAAGTTGAGCATCTCGAGGTGGTGTAATGGTTAGTAAGCTTGTCTCGCTAGAACAATTACGGCTGAGTAGTGAGTTTAATCCTCACTGGGTGCACCTTACTTTAGGCCTTGTGTCACATCGAATCTACGCTTGGAAAATCACTATAATTAAGGAAAGTTTTACAGAGATGCCAACTTGTTGAAGGCCAAGGAAAATGCAAATTTCAAACACTTTTCTGCACTATAAACAGAACTATTTTCGATATTAAAATAAAAACAATCCTCGAATAAAAGAACAGTAATGAAGGACAGTTAATTAATGAAATAAACTTGTTTAAAATCAATATGCGAATTAGTTGAACCTGAAAAGTGAGTTTTATAGTCTAGAAGTAGATAATATAGATATTGAGTCTCTTGCGTGCAAATTGCTATAAAGTAGAGTTGGTGTTTTTTAATCTCAGAGTTCGCGGGAGAATTCAACTCCAATTTTGCATTTATTCATGTAGAGTCCATAATATAGGTTTTACTTAAGTAGCTATAATATTTCTCTAATTCTTCAAATGTTCAATGTATAACTAATTCTATTTTTCCATCTTTGCACTATATTAATTTTATCTTATAAATTGTCCCCTGTTCTGTCACCCATGAAATAAAAATACTTGTACGGAAAATAAGGATCTACGTACATCAAATCGTCTTTAAATTAAGTGGCAGCAGAAGAATTATCGTTGAACTTTTAAAAGGTAAACTTAAATATTAATGCAATACAGTTTTAATGCAGCGATCAATTTTGAGTTTTTCTGTAGTTTATTGATGCCTATTGCATCTACTCCTACCTACCTATTGTGATGATGACCAAACCAAGAGTCCTCCACAGGAGCTAGCTTAAATGCCGTACTTTCGTAGTTATGTCAGCTAAAACACTTTTATAAAAGCATAACTTTTTTGTTGCGTGTGAGGCATTTTTTGCCTTTACGATAAAATAAAGCATCAAGTGTCTAACATGCACCTTATAATCTTCCATTTTCATAGGGATGCAAACTTGACAGGAATTAAGTAATATTAAATTTTCTTTCTCAAGAGATAGTTTCAAGTGTGCTCTAATTGGAAATGTAAGCATTTTATATCTATCGGTAAGTTTGACGTCCTCTATCGTGTTGAATCATGAAAGACTAAAAATCGGCATTAACTTTCCGGTCAACCCAGTGGTTATTAATATTATAAGATAAAAAAAAACTCTGGCCGCATTCATAACAGCAAATTTCTTTTGAGCAAAAACTTCACCAAAAGAGTTAAACCGACTTTTCACTTCGTCCAATTTTATTTCACCGAAAAAAAAAAAAAAAAAAAAAATCAAAACGTAGAAAATGAAAGTAAGATAACGCTTAAAACTGAATAGAAATATTTTAGAATAATTTATATATAATTTAAAACTGAACAGATTCCTTTGTTTTTGTCTTTGATGATTACTGTATTTTCCGGCTTACAAGACGCTGCGGATTGTAAGACGCAACTTACTATTGGAAAAAAAAGTCCTTCTCATAAAATAACAAATTCACAAAACGTCCATTACATACTGGCGCCATTATATTCATTACCCGTGCGATATTGTTTGTATGGCAATGACATACTAGTCAAGAGCAGAAGGGCTGCCGCCACTGCTAGTAAACAGAGCATGTTTAAGCTTGTGGCTCGGCTCCAGGAAGGTTTATAATCTTGGAAATACTTGTAACAGCTAAGTACTGAGGTTACATCATATAAAAGGTTGAATTAGATAGCAAACATTATAGTGTAATGACACAACATATAAATCCACGTCAAGCCAATTCGCTGACCTTCTCAGATTACTTGAGCCTTGGCGTTGCCTTACATTCGTCTTGGATGACGCACATTTATTTTTCAGGGTATTTTAAGGAAGAAAAAAAATGCGTCTTGTAAGCCGGAAAAGCAGTACCTCTTTTCTTTCATAAATTCTTCACTAAAATCTTAATTCGTGTAATAATTTTGCTTCATATTTTGGCTTTATTTTATGAATATCTAAGAACAACAGCGAAAAACAACCCTATTTCTATATATTTCCTATCCAAAAGACATGCTTAAATAAATTAAATATTAAAAAAAGTTTTATTTATTTTAATATTTACATTTTATTTTTAAATTTTAAATGAAGAAAAATATAGGGGAGGTAGTTTCTCATTGCCTTTTCCATAGTTTAGGTTTGAGAGTCAGTCAGTTATGTGCCTTGCGTGATACACGCTTAGTCGATCATATATCTTTCGATACATGACTGACGAGGCAGATTGTTTTCCGAAGTAGGTTGCCATTTCTTTCTACGACAGAGCAGTTGCCATCCAAGGCTATAGAACACGGTCTGTTCTGGTATTTAGCCATAGCTGGAGGGAGAAGAAGAGGATTCACATCTTTCCCAAGGGTATTAGCACGTAAGTGAATACAATGGATTCGATTGGAATTCGAACTCGGCTCAACTGATCCTCCAACCCGAAACGCTATCCATTTTAAGAGTAGTATTCTCAATTCAGGATGCGATCGATCATGGCTCTCCACAGCTTCCTTTTCTTTATTATCTGTACATTGCAATGACTTCGTGTAAAATATACTGGAATTGATTCCCATTGCTCTTTCCACATTTTATTCAGAGTAATCGTTCTCCATTCAGGATGTGATCGATCATGGCTCTCAACAGCTTCCTTTTCTTTTTTATTTGTACATTGCAATGACTTCTTGGGAAATACCTTGGAATGGTTTCCCATTGCTCGTTCAACATTTTTATTTAGAGTAATCTTTTCCCCATTCAGGATGTAATCGATCATGGCTCTCCACAACATTTCTCTACTATTTCTATCCGCCGAGTACAAACGCATGTGACTGGTTCAGATGCATCTGAAATGCACGCACGGACAGAAACCGTATGACAGATATATAAGCACCCACACTAGGGAGAAGAAGAGCAATTACTTTCAGACATGTAAGCTTAATGTTTACTTCTCGGTACCCTCTTGCTGATAGCCATTATGCAACGTCGCCTCTTTCTCTCCCTCCCCCCTCTCTCTCTTGAAGCTGAATGTTTTGGGATAGGGTCTGAAATTAAAACCATTAAATTTCTAATACAAAAAAGACAGAAAGAAAGACAGGTCCGTGCTTCGTCAAGTACAACTTGGCTTCGGAATGTTAAAGTGGTAAGAAAAGGTTATCGTGTATATGAAAGGTTTCGTCCGATTACTTTGATGGCAGACCTTTTTCTAGTTTCATCGTTCAAAAGAGATCACACAGCACCTGCTCTGTCATGAGGAATGCTACAGCCATTAATGAGATACCTGCAAAGGAGAACGAATTAATTACAATTGCCAGCCGGTTTCTATCTATAAATTCAGATGTATTCATGCATGCATGCATGTATGTATATCTTTTCTTTCTTTCTTTCTTTCTTTCTTTCTTTCTTTCTCAGTTGTTCATTATCTATCTATCTATCTATCTATCTCATTATATAATTATGTATTTATCTCAAAGAAGTTATGTCCGTTTAGAAATAAATCTTTGTTTATATCTGTGTATACATTCATATCTATCTATCTATCTATCTATCTATCTATCTATCTATCTATCTATCTATCTATCTATCTATCTATCACATTCATTAAATATTTATCTATCTCAGAATGATCATAGCTCTTTAGAAGATCATCTCAATTTATATTTCTTTCTTACTTTCTTTCTTTCTTTCTTTCTTTCTTTCTTTCTATCTTTCTTTCTTTCTTTCTTTCTCAGTTGTTTATTATCTATCTATCTATCTATCTATCTATCTATCTATCTATCTATCTATCTATCTATCTCGTTATATAATTATGCATTTATCTCAAAGAAGTTATGTCCGTTTAGAAATAAATCTCTGTTTATATCTGTGTATACATTCATATCTATCTATCTATCTATCTATCTATCTATCTATCTATCTATCTATCTATCTATCTATCTATCTATCTATCACATTCATTAAATATTTATCTATCTCAGAATGATCATAGCTCTTTAGAAGATCATCTCAATTTATATTTCTTTCTTTCTTTCTTTCTTTCTTTCTTTCTTTCTTTCTTTCTTTCTTTCTTTCTTTCATGCGTTCGCTCGCTTGCGCGTTCGCTCGCTCGCGCGTTCGCTCGCTTGCGCGTTCATTTTAGATTTCTTTCCAAAACGCCGCAAATTACATGCTTTTTCTTTGAAGAATGATTTAATACTTCATTTCTTTCTTTCACACTTCATATCTTTTCCTTATTCAATTGACCTTTTGAACCATTTCAAATAAGGCTCATTCTAGTTTCTTTCACCCCCCCCCCCTGGTCCATCTAAAGAGTAATGGCCTCATACCTAACTTAACCAAACTTAGTGAATATCTTTTCGTGCCAGGCTGTTTGCATGGGGTTCATTATTCTACGGATACAGTCAATAATCATATCCCCCCCCTAAAAAGATTCTTAAAAAATTAATGTATCTTTCAAGTTTTAACAAAATCGAGGAATTTTTATCTGTGAGGAATTGGTTTAAATATATGAACAAACTAAAGTTATCTATAGAAGCGATTGAATTGCTTATTTTCCAGCTTATCGACCTTTTGTGAGTCATTTATAGCTGAAACATATTTCAAGTTGGAAGAGATTGCTTACAGAACCTGGTGTTGTCAAATGGTCTTCTATCTAAATACTACCCCGGTCCGACGTTGCTTAACTTCAGTGATCAAACAAAACCCGGTAGTTTCAGTGTGATTTGACTATAGGGACGAAATCAGGTGAATTAACGTCTTCCTTATAAACAGATTCAAGTTTAGTAACATCAGTTTAAACGTAACAGCGAGCCTTACCATCTAACAAACTGATATTCGTTTTCTGCTTCTATGTATTCATTTTGGGTTATTTTAGAAGCTATGATGTATCAAAATAGTTCTGCTGTAGTAATTGCCTATTGTCATCTTCCAGATTGAACAGTGCAAATTGATGTTTCAGCTTTTCACCCGTATCCAGACATTGCGCAGTTAATACTGTGTAAATCTGATAACTTCCATATCGAATAATGTCGGCTCCTATACTTATTATTTTTAGTTATTTTTTTATTTAATTTCTAAAGAATTCCTTTATTCCGTTGACTTTTTCTAGCATTTTGATTTTTAGAAGTTGGAAATGTTGAATGGTGAAAATTATATTAGAAATCTATTCATAGTGCTTTTTATTTTTCCTCGTGTTTGTTTTTTATCTGATTTGAAATGGCTCTTATCACTATCTTAAAACTTACTACAAGTTCCCGGAATGTGGTTTTTGAATCAGAGCGCGTAGCATGATTAGAGCGGAAATAAAACAAGATTAATTAAAGATTAAAGAATGATTAGCTTTTAGAGCTTATTGACATTTTTTTGGATTTCAATAATTTTATTGGCGGATAATAATAATTTATTGATACAAGTCAGTTTGATTAACCTATAGATGGGGACCGATGAGGTGGATTTGCACCTTTTCTTAGGGTATCTGCGTGTAAGTAAATATAACGAATTCGTCAGGAATTGGAAATCGGTTCTCCAATTTCCAATTCGGAGCCGTTATCCATTATATCGCTCGCACATTAACGCTTACAGCACCTGATATTCCTAATAGGTCACCCATCTAGCTACTGAACAGGTTCGACGTTGCTTATTTTCGTTGAATGTACGAGAACCGGTATTTCAACGTGATATGGTCCTAAGCCTGAAATAGGACAAAGAACTGTGCGTCTTGTTGTAGACACCATGATAAGGAATACAATACTGATGCCCAGAATGATACAAGAAAGAGCAATAGAAATGCAGAAGGATCTATACCTATGTGTTATTGATTATAGAAAAGCGACTGCCAAGATATGACACAAAGAACTACATGAACTGTTTGGTAAGCTTCTTTTATTTGGGAAGGTTATTAGAATAATCCAGAACTTATTCCGGACGTATGACAAAATTGCAAAAAATTGCAAAAAATTTAAATATCTAGAAAGTTTTTAACAGAGGATGGACGATGTGGCACCGAAATCCGAAGGCGTTATTGGAATAGCGAAAGTGAAGCGAAGTATTAAGGAACATGAAACTTTCACCAAAAAGAAACAAAAGAAGACAGAACTGTTATGTAATATGCATTGTCCTGGACAATGCTGTACAATCTCATTAGAGATGAAGAAAAGACTTGAAGCAAGAGAAACAAACGAGACTGCTGAACTGTTATGTAATATCAGTCCTCCTATATGGCAGTGAATGCAAGGCAATCCACTCACAGATGAAGAAAAGACTTGAAGCAAGAGAAACAAAGAAAATATGACTGAACTATTATGTAATATCTGTCATCCTAAATGGCAGTGAATGCTGGACAATTTCTTCACAGATGAAGAAAAGACTTGAAGCAGCAAGAGAAGGCTACTGAACTGTAATGTAATACTGGACAATCTCCTCACAGATGAAGAAGTGATTTGAAGCAAGGGAAACGAAGAAAAGACTACTGAATTGTTACGTAATACCAGTCCTCTTTTAAGGCAGTCAATGCTGGACAATGCCTTCACGGATGAAGAAGAGACTCCAAACCAAAAGAAACATACAATAGTGTACTGTGCTGTTATGTGATATATGTCCTCCTATATGGCAGTGAATGGTGGGCAATCTCATTGCAGAGCCTTTAAGCAGCAGAAATGTGGTTCTACAGAAGGATACTGAGAATGCCATGAACTGAACAAGTGAGCAGCAACGAAGTTTTCGAAAATATTGAAACAGGGCATCCAGTATCAGAAAGTGACATTTAACATTTCTAGATCACATAATGAGGAAAGAGGGCTTAGAAAATTTGACTCACAGGAGACATTGATAGCAAGAGTGAAAGAGGAAAACAGAGCATTAGCTACCTGGTGAGTTTGAGCAAATGAATGGTAGAGCAGGGATTAGGAGAGATAGTGAGAAGGATAGGAAATTGTGGAGAGTCATATACCATATATAGACGATCTTTATAACATTGACTAAAGGTTACTGATGGATTTCTAAACCAGTTGCCAGTAGATTAGGTCACATTAGATTATATCTCTATTAATTCGTTAATTTAAAGGATTTACAGGTTGTCTTTAAAAAATGTAAAGTAAAATTAATGTACTGATATGAAAGGTTTAGTAAATAAAAAAAAAACAGTAAAATGTATAGCGTAAAATGAATTCGAAAGTTTTATGTTGGAAAAACTATTTCAATAAATTCACTTTTATCTCAGTCGACCTGCATGTCTATGTATAAATGTAGGAATATAGCTATCTCAGTCTGTTCCTATCTATCTATCTATCTATCTATCTATCTATCTATCTATCTATCTATCTATCTATCTATTCCGATCAGTATTTATCTGTCTGTCTCTCTCTATATATATATACTTCTTAATTTTCATGACTGACTATCTATCTATCTATCTATCTATCTATCTATCTATCTATCTATCTATCTATCTATCTATTCCGATCAGTATTTATCTGTCTGTCTCTCTCTCTATATATATACTTCTTAATTTTCATGACTGACTATCTATCTATCTATCTATCTATCTATCTATCTATCTATTCCGATCAGTATTTATCTCTCTCTCTCTATATATATACTTCGTAATTTTCATCACTATCTATCTATCTATTTATCTATCTATCTATCTATTTCCTGTCTCTGTGAGAAAATACAATGTATAAACTTTTTTTCTTTTTAAATCAAAAATTCATTTTCCGTTTATATTTTAAAAAATATTTCCTTTTAATTCAATGTTTTCATTTTTTTTATTTTTCTTACATTGCTCATTCTCATTCGTCAATTTAAATCTTTTTTTTTTTCACCCGGCTCCCTATTTTTTTTTCTGACGACTTGATTTCCTATCACCACTAAAAAAAAACAAACTCTAGGAACCAATTTGCTTTACTTTCGCGTCATACCCTTTTCTCATTCAGTTTTCTTTTTCATTTGCATTCTTTCTTTTTTCTAGACAGTTTTTTTTTCGTATACTCTTCATCTTTTTTCCATTCAATTCCTTTAATTTTTGTTCTCTTTATATGGATTTTTTTAATCTCTTCACTCAATTTATATTCAGTTTGCTTCTATACTCATTTTATTTTCACTCTACTCAATTTTTTCCTTCTTTTCATTCTTCGCTTGTTTTCCTTCCCTCCTTCCTTCGTTCATTTTTTATTTCTCTTGTCTTTCCATCTCTGTTTCTCCCTTTGAAATTGTTGTTGCTGCTGCTGCTGCTGTTGTTGTTGTTGTTCTTCTTCTTCTTCTTCTTCTTCTTCTTCTTCTACCCTTCCTCCTCTTTATCAGAGGATAAGCAGGAAGGGAAGAGGAAGAAGAAGAAGGCTTCTTCTTCACTTCCTCCAACTCCTTCTTTTTCACTTCCTCCTCCTCCTTCTTTTTCACTTCCTCCTCCTTCTCCTCCTTATTCTTCACTTTCTCCGCCTCCTCCTTCTTCTTCTTCTTCTTCTTCACTTCTTCATCCCCCTCTCCCTCTCCTCCTCCCCCTTCTTCACTTCCTCCTCCTCCTCCTTCTTCTTCCTCCTCCTCCTCCTCCTCCTCCTTCTTCTTCTTCTTCACTTCCTCCTCCTCCTCCTCCTCCTTCTTCTTCTTCTTCTTCTTCTTCTTCACTTCCTACTCCTCCTTCTTCTTCTTTCATTTATTGCTTTTTGTCTCTTTCTTGTAATCTTCTTTCTTTAGCTGATTTTTTACCGAGTTATTTTCCTTCCTTCTCGTCATTCCTTCCTTCGTTCATTCCTTCGTCTATCCATTCCCTTCATCTTCGCCCTCATTTTAATTTTCTTCAGCGTCTTTCTTTCTTTCTTTCTTTCTTTCCGTTAATTTTCTTTTCTTTGCCTCATTCTTTTTCTTCCTTCCTTCCTTTATTCGTTCACACATTTCTTCTTCTTTCATTTCAAATTTCTTTTTCGTCTATTTATTGCCTGTTTCCTGCGTTTATTTTTCCTTCATTTTCCTTCTTTATTCTTCTTTCATACGTCATTCTTTTCTTTCCTTTAATCTTTTCTCACTTGATTCCTTTCATCCTTTTTTTCTTTTTAGATTTTGTTTTCTTGTTTCCTTCATTTTTCCTTCATCTCTCCACCATTTCCTTCTTTAATTTCACTATTCGTTCTTTCTTCTTCCTTTACACGATTTTCTTTCCTTTGGTGTATGTGTGGGTGGTGTACTGGGTAACATCAAGGGATGAGAAATTTGAGAGCTGAGTTCGAATTCTTGTCAGGTCCGTTGAATTTACTTCTGTTCAAATACCCACTGGGAAATGCAATATGCTTCTCATCAATGGTTTAAGTAGTAGGGCTTGTACGTGGAAAAATCATTGTACAACTCAAAATAATTGTTAATGCAATATTTACTGGCAAATAAGATTTATTCTTACAGTACAACATATGTATCGATTTAAATAAGAGGTTGGCAAACCGTGAAAAACAAAAAATAAACAAATCAATCAACAATTTTTTTCTTTCTGTATATCTTTCTATATATCTGAGATGAATTCCTGAAGGACACATGGCCCAATGGATGAAGACGTTGGTTAGATCCAGTGACTAGATCCAAAGAGTTATGAGTTCAATACCAGGCCACAGCGGTGGTGAACCAAAAAACGTGGAGAGTTTAGTTAAAAGGGAAATAACTGAGACACCCAGAAGAGGTATGGCACGTGGAACTAGAACAATCTAGTCCGGTAAATAAAGAGTTTACTTCGAAATTCCAATAAGCTGAAGGAGGCCGGAGCGCATAACGGCTGAAACGATATGAAGATGAAGATAATAGTCCAAATAATGTAAATAATGCAAGTAATCATAATACCTAATCTCTGAGATATAGAGGCCGAAACGTTGTGAATATGGCAATGAAGATGAGGGTAACAGTCCGAATAATGTAAATAATGCAAGTAATCATAATACCTCATCTCTGAGATATAGAGGCCGAAACGTTGTGAATATGGCAGTGAAGATGAGAATAACAGTCCGAATAATGTAAATAATGCAAGTAATTTTTTTCTTGTGTTTTTCATACGACTATTTTATATATTTCTTGCCACATCCTTTTTTCTTTTTCTCTTTTTAATTCCGATTTTTAATATCATCCATTCACGTCTTGTTAACCTTTTTGATTTTATTCTTGAAATGAAGCAACCACATTTTTATTCCGTTTCAGTTCTCTTCTTATTTGAAACCACATTCCGTTTCCCAAACAGAAGTTTCATTCTCACCGATTTATCTAACGACGTTCTTTTCAATTGAAATCTGAAAAAAAAAAAGGTACTCACTTTAAGATTGTTGAAGAAATCATTTCGTGTTTTTCCTTTGATTAAATTCTTTTGTTCTTTTAAGCTGTTTATTTCATTCAACGCCTTTTACGGATAAACAACACTGGACTATATTTAAATATTCTCCAAGTGCAGATCGGTACAGCCAACAAATTTACAGTCAGAGTGCGTGTTGCCTAAACAGCTAACGACACAGTGAATGGAAGCGACGACCCGAGTTCTAACTCCGGCTGGGACTATTTGCGTTCACGCTGAACTATTATCACCCTTGTGAAAGGCATGAATCCATTTCTCTCCCTTAATAAGTAAACGGAACAATCAGGCTTCTTTATTCTTATATGTCTTATAACTTTCACAGGAAACGAGGCAAATGGCCATAAATATATAAAAAAATATAAACAAAAGGAATCGTATATAATGAAGACTTTCTTTTTAAAAGGAATCTTTAAGAAATTATAACTAGAAAATAAATCAAGCGTGTTTATATGTATTTTTACATTCTTGATTTTTTTCTGATCGGAAAACCGTTAATCCGTGAAAATGTTAAGCGAAAATTCAGTCGGTCACAGTTAAGTATTGTGAATATTTTTTTCATTGAAAATAGGAATAATTTTATTCATTGATAATAATAATAACAAAAAAAAATTCTTCTCACGTTTACAGACCATACCTTACAATGGGCTTTATGTGTATAATTTTTTTTATTGGTTAGTGGAAAATTGATGCCATTTCTAACCTTAGGTCTCTGGGTAGGACTCGGAAAGAAATGCGTACATTAGAAATCAAAGGCAATAATAATAATAATAATAATAATAATAATAATAATAATTGTACTCACAGGAAGGGATGTGTGTTTTATTTTTAATTGTTCAGTGGGAAATATCATGATGCCATTTCTTACCTTAGGTTTCTGGTCGGGAACCGGAAAGAAATGACTGTACACCATAAATCAAAGATAATATTAGAATAATACGGCACGACTGAATGGGCCAATATTTGCACTAGAAAATCTGCAACTTTTGCGGAAAGGAAATTGTTATGAACACCACCGAAACCCTGTTACCATTAACAATTTTATGGGACTTTACAATATACACAGACAGAAAAATCAAAGCTAATCGCCTTGACATCGAGATTAGAGACCGCAAAGACAAAATGTGTCTTTTTATTGACATAATAGTCACTGTAGACTGCAAAGTATCTTTGAAGATCTTCAAAATATTGTATGGTATGGATATGCTCTGACTCCCACGTACTAGCCTCTACGTATGGGTAAATACGAACTTATTATAATGCTGACACAACGAAAAATATCTCTAAACTGTCGTCACGCGGATCAATAAGTCGAGGAACCAGACTAGGATCGAAAAGTCTGCAACAGAAACGAACTCTACTCAACGAGAACTAGAGGAAAACTACGCCGAGGACTGTCCTCAAAGAGGCCCTCCATATTCAATAAAAGAAAATTCCAGAAAAGAAACGATCAATAAATAGTCTTAGGAAGAGTATATTGAAGTAATGGTAGCATTTTACACTACTACGATAAAGCCGACAACAACAACAACAACCAAAGCCGCCCGGTGAGAAAAACAAGACTAAACATCGATGCCAACAAACTAGTTAATGTCAAGTGTGGCATCATCAGAAAAAATAGATTACCTGACATAGGGCGTCCGAGAAAACATCAAAAGTAGATTAAACCTTAATATCTCAGAGGAGACACATAAAAGAGAAACAAATAAAAAACAGTTGTAATAATCCCTCTGAGGTACACAAGCAAAAGTGGAAGATAATGAAGAACACGCGAGAGAAACAGAGATGACAACAAACATCTGATATAAATGGGAGAATGTAAAAGAAATGTCTTTTGAAGAAAGGCCAACAATTCCAAAAGTAAGAAAGAACCGTCAAGTGAAGAAAACTATCAACCTTGCTAAGCAAACAATTAGAAAAATAAGTGACGAAATGGCAAGACCGATGAACCTGACAGAAATTAATCATCTTATATACGCGGCCTTGGCAACGATCGCTGGAACAATAGGGGAAAAAGTAAAAACACAACGTAAACGAAAAAGAGAAACGTCACCGTGGAAAGAAAAATAGAAACTGAAATAAACTACGAGGAAAATTGTCACTTCTAAGTGAAGTAGACAAGGACTCCAAAATGAAAAAAAAGGGACAACTGAAACGAAGCCCTGAGAAAAAGAATAAGACTGATGTACCAAAAGTTAAAGAGAAGCTGAAACAACAAATTCAAGCAAAGGCACAAAGAATCAGGCGTTAGGAAAAAAAAAGAAACAGATTCTCCTGGAAAAACAAGATCTTTAAAGAAGACACCAAGAAACTATATGAAGGTCTGACAAAAATAAAATAAAGATAAATAACCCATCTAATATTTAGGAAGTCGAGATCTTCTGGTATAAGATGCGGAAAAACTGCAAAATGCACAATGAAATAGTTACATGGATCAAGCAACAACAGGAACAACACACATATGTACAAACAATGGATGGATATCGATATTACTGAATCAACCGCTGGCATCTGTAAAATCAAAAACCTTGAAAACACCAGGAATAGACCAAATAGCCAATTTTTGGATAAAAACCTATCACCCACCAAAACCTAGCACGGGCATACAATGATATAATCCAAAATCAAGAAAAATGTCCCAAATGACCCTCGTGGGGGTGTAACATGCCTACTCTTAAAAACAGAAGAGACGTAGAACCTACAGAAGTATAGGCCCATCACATGCCTACGACAATGTACAAGATCCTCACGTCCATCATATCTAAGGTGACATACAACTTCCTTTAGAGAAACGATTTACTCCCAGCAGAACAGAAGCGATGTAAAAGAAGGAGTTACGGACGCAGGGACCAATTAATTATCAATAAAACAATATTGGAAGAGGTGAAAACAAGGAAAAGAAACTTATCGACAGCATGGGAAGGCGTTTAACAGTGCACCACACTCATGGATAAAGAAATGCCTAAAATTATACCAGCAACGGTCAAATTCATAATGGAGAGAGGATGAAAAACTGGAAAACTACACTAAACGTAAACTATACAAACGGGTGATTAACATCAAAAGTGGGATCTTCATTGTCGCCATTACTTTTCTGTGTCACATTAGTGGAACTCAGCTGTCTATTGAAGAATAGTAGCTACGGGTACAAGTCAGGGCATGGCAAATTGAATCACCTATTTTATGAAGAAGGCCTGAGCGTACAACGGTCGAAACGCTGTGATAAATATGGCGACAAAGATGAGGACAATAGTCTGAATAATGTAAATAATGTACATAATACCTCATCTCAGAAATATAGACAGATACTGAACGGCCGAAACGTTGTGATAAATATGGCGACAAAGATGAGGACAATAGTCCGAATAATGTAAATAGTGTACATAATAGCTCATCTAAGAAATATACACAGATACTGAAGGGCCGAAACGTTGTAATAAATATGGCAACAAAGATGAGGACAATAGTCCGAATAATGTAAATAGTGTACATAATAGCTCATCTCAGAAATATACACAGATACTGAAGGGCCGAAACGTTGTAATAAATATGGCAACAAAGATGAGGACAATAGTCCGAATAATGTAAATAGTGTACATAATGCCTCATCTCAAAAATATAGACAGATACTGAAAGGCCGAAACATTGTAATAAATATGGCGACAAAGATGAGGACAATAGTCCGAATAATGTAAATAGTGTACATAATAGCTTATCTCAGAAATATAGACAGATACTGAAGAGCCGAAACGTTGTAATAAATATGGCGACAAAGATGAGGACAATAGTCCGAATAATGTAAATAGTGTACATAATACCTCATCTCAGAAATATAGACAGATACTGAACGGCCGAAACGTTGTAATAAATATGGCGACAAAGATGATGACAATAGTCCGAATAATGTAAATAGTGTACATAATACCTCATCTCGGAAATATAGACTGCAACATCATTGGCCATGCATTCCTTTGCCATTCCAAGTTGTCGCCGTTTTCTCAAAGTAATCGTTCACCTCTTCTTTCCTGAACTTTGGTACAAGCCTTACTTGTTTCGCTAGATTGAACTCTCTGGATTTCTCTCCATCATTCCTTTCATTCAATTTCAATTTCTTTAACCTTGTTTCCTACTCTATTCGACCCTTCTCTATTTCAGCACGAGCAGATATTCTAGCCTTCTCTAATTCTAGTTGGGTTGGTGTTAACTTTCGGATATCCACTTGTAGTTGACTTAACGCCTCTTCTTCAAATATATCGTTGTCTACCATGTGTTCTGCTATTACTTTGACTATATTCCTCTTTTCTCATGGATCTTCGACCACCATCGAAGGCACCATCTTTTTTTCAACCTAACCAATTGTTCTAAGGATTGTTCTTCCACAACCGCCATATTTCTTCTGATCTTTCTTCCCTGTTAGATTTTGGACACAAGCCCTCAAATGTATGTTACGGCCAAAGTCTAAGACAGAAACTGAATTTATATTTAAGCCGGAGTTGAAACATAAAACCAATGAGTTTGTGCGGAAAAAGGGTTGAAAGTTTTGTGGGCCTCCAGGAACTTCTTGCCACTGTCAAACGGAGAAAAATGACGTTGCTTGGACACATTACAAAGCACGACCATCATGCAAGGCTCCGTCGAAAATGAACGCAGGAGAGGACACCGACATAAAACTGGTTGGACAATGTCAAACAATGGACAATTATTCTATACTAGAATTGCTAATGGCTGCCTTTGATAGACTCTTGTAGAGGAGGTTCAGTATGGCTTCTGCATCCGGAACCCACGCAACGATTACAAAACTCAAGGGGATGATGATTATAATGATGATGATGATATTTGACTCAGGGTATGATTACCTGGGCTCCTATAAATAAAGGATGTGTACAGAATAGGAACAAGACACGCAAAATACGATAATCGACTAAAGAAAGGCAGCGAACACGTGGATTTAATTTAATACAAACACTTTAATTCAATAATATAAAACGTAATAACGTAAGACGAAAAGAAAGAGTTTGCTTGGGTGAACATGCGGTGAAGTCGCATTTAATACAGATGTTTCAATCATGTCAATAGAATTCGTATAGTGCTTATTTGTGCTTAACAGTCAATACATCGATATGTCAATATAAAAAGACTTGATTTTATTAATAAGTTTGTAACAACAGAATATTCGTATTCATGGATAATTCCAGTGCTGATTATCTGTTAAGCCAAATCCTTACAGTCATCGAAGTTGATGTTTGAGTTATATCTGTATTTCATAGATGAAATAAAACTGGTTAAATCCACAGTTTCCTTTGGTTACTGCCTTTAGTGTTTCACTGATAAATGCGGGACGATCCTATTTCTTCGACCGCTTTCTTTTTAATTTTGGCCCCTCAACGTCTCTTCGTGGTCACTTGATCTGACACGGGGTCGATATGTATGAAATCAGAGATTAAGCGCCCATCTACTGCTCTCGTTATGGTATAGGGAAGTACATCTATTCATTTTCACCATTCGCCCGAATGTATACACGAAGCTAATTGTTAGAATGAAGGAGAAAGAGAGAAAGAAAGAAAGAAATACATAGAGAAAAATAATATTCTTAACTATGAGATTAGTCCCTTTTCTCTTGCATTATCTACATTATTCAGACTGTTATCATCATCTTCATTGTCATTTTCACAATGTTCGGCCGTTGTACTCTCTGGCTTTTATTTTGTCCACCGGGGTAGATTGCTTGAGTTCCACGTGCCATACCTCTTCTGGATTTCTCAGTTATTTCCCTTTAACACAACTTTCCATGTTTTGGTTTACCATTGCTGTGGCCTGTTACTGAACTCAAAACTCAAGGACACATAGCCTAGTGGATAAAGAAGTTGGTTAAATCCAGTGACTAGACCCAAAAGAGTTGTGAGTTCAATACCAGGCCACAGAAGTTGTGAACCAAAACTTGGACAGTTGAGGTAAAAGGAAATAAGTGAGACACCCAGAAGAAGCATGGCACGTGGAACTAGAACAAACTACCCCTGTGGACGAAATAAAGAGTTCGATTCGAAAACAAAAATCAAATGTCAATGGTGAATTTGGTCAAATGGTGATGGTAAAAATTGGCCAAATGGTGATGCTGAAATTGGTCAAATGGTGATGGTAAAGACTAGTGAAATGGTGATGTTGAAATTGGCCAAATGGTAATGGTAAAAAATTGTCAAATGGTGGTGGTGAAATTGCTCAAACTGTGATGGTGAAATTGATCAAATGGTGATGTGAAATTGTTCAAATAGTGAGGGTGAAATTAGTCAAATTGTAATAGTAAAAATTTGTTAAATGTTGATGGCGAAATTGCTCAAATGTTGATGTTGAAATTAGCCAAATGGTGATGGTAAAAATAGGGCAAATGGTGAAATTACTCAAATGGTGATAGTGAAATTGGTCAAATGGTGATGGTAAAAATTGGTCAAATGGTGATGGGGAAATTGGTCAAATGGAGATGGTAAAAATTGGTGAAATGGTGACGGCGAATTTGGCCAAATGGTGATGGTGAAATTGGTCAAATGGTAATGATAAAAATTGGTCAAATGGTGATGGTGAAATTGGTCAAATGGAGATGGTAAAAATTGGTCAAATGGTGAAGGTGAAATTGGTCAAATGGTGATGGTAAAAATTGGTCAAATGGTGATGGGGAAATTGGTCAAATGGAGATGGTAAAAATTGGTCAAATGGTGATGGTGAAATTGGTCAAATGGAGATGGTAAAAATTGGTCAAATGGTGATGGGGAAATTGGTCAAATGGTGATGGTAAAAATTGGTCAGATGGTGATGGGGAAATTGGTCAAATGGTGATGGTGAAATTGGTCAAATGGAGATGGTAAAAATTGGTCAAATGGTGATGGTGAAATTGGTCAAATGGTGATGGTGAAATTGGTCAAATGGTGATGGTGAAATTGGTCAAATGGAGATGGTAAAAATTGGTCAAATGGTGATGGTGAAATTGGTCAAATGGAGATGGTAAAAATTGGTCAAATGGTGATGGGGAAATTGGTCAAATGGTGATGGTGAAATTGGTCAAATGGAGATGGTAAAAATTGGTCAAATGGTGATGGTGAAATTGGTCAAATGGTGATGGTGAAATTGGTCAAATGGTGATGGTGAAATTGGTCAAATGGAGATGGTAAAAATTGGTCAAATGGTGATAGGGAAATTGGTCAAATGGTGATGGTGAAATTGGTCAAATGGAGATGGTAAAAATTGGTCAAATGGTGATGATGAAATTGGTCAAATGGAGATGGTAAAAATTGGTCAAATGGTAATGGTGAAATTGGTCAAATGGTGATGGTGAAATTGGTCAAATGGTGATGGTAAAAATTGGTCAAATGGTGATGGTGAAATTGGTCAAATGGTGATGGTAAAAATTGCTCAAATGGTGATGGTGAAATTGGTCAAATGGAGATGGTAAAAATTGGTCAAATGGTGATGGTGAAATTGGTCAAATGGTGATGGTGATGGGGAAATTGGTCAAATGGTGATGGTAAAAATTGCTCAAATGGTGATGGTGAAATTGGTCAAATGGAGATGGTAAAAATTGGTCAAATGGTGATGGTGAAATTGGTCAAATGGTGATGGTAAAAATTGGTCAAATGGTGATGGTGAAATTGGTCAAATGGTGATGGTAAAAATTGGTCAAATGGTGATGGTGAAATTGGTCAAATGGAGATGGTAAAAATTGGTCAAATGGTGATGGTGAAATTGGTCAAATGGTGATGGTGAAATTGGTCAAATGGTGATGGTGAAATTGGTCAAATGGTGATGGTAAAAATTGGTCAAATGGTGATGGTGAAATTGGTCAAATGGAGATGGTAAAAATTGGTCAAATGGTGATGGTGAAATTGGTCAAATGGTGATGGTAAAAATTGGTCAAATGGTGATGGTGAAATTGGTCAAATGGTGATGGTAAAAATTGCTCAAATGGTGATGGTGAAATTGGTCAAATGGAGATGGTAAAAATTGCTCAAATGGTGATGGTGAAATTGGTCAAATGGTGATGGTAAAAATTGCTCAAATGGTGATGGTGAAATTGGTCAAATGGTGATGGTAAAAATTGGTCAAATGGTGATGGGGAAATTGGTCAAATGGAGATGGTAAAAATTGGTCAAATGGTGATGGGAAATTGGTCAAATTGTAATAGTAAAAATTTGTTAAATGTTGATGGCGAAATTGCTCAAATGTTGATGTTGAAATTAGCCAAATGGTGATGGTAAAAATAGGGCAAATGGTGAAATTACTCAAATGGTGATAGTGAAATTGGTCAAATGGTGATGGTAAAAATTGGTCAAATGGTGATGGGGAAATTGGTCAAATGGAGATGGTAAAAATTGGTGAAATGGTGACGGCGAATTTGGCCAAATGGTGATGGTGAAATTGGTCAAATGGTAATGATAAAAATTGGTCAAATGGTGATGGTGAAATTGGTCAAATGGAGATGGTAAAAATTGGTCAAATGGTGAAGGTGAAATTGGTCAAATGGTGATGGTAAAAATTGGTCAAATGGTGATGGGGAAATTGGTCAAATGGAGATGGTAAAAATTGGTCAAATGGTGATGGTGAAATTGGTCAAATGGAGATGGTAAAAATTGGTCAAATGGTGATGGGGAAATTGGTCAAATGGTGATGGTAAAAATTGGTCAGATGGTGATGGGGAAATTGGTCAAATGGTGATGGTGAAATTGGTCAAATGGAGATGGTAAAAATTGGTCAAATGGTGATGGTGAAATTGGTCAAATGGTGATGGTGAAATTGGTCAAATGGTGATGGTGAAATTGGTCAAATGGAGATGGTAAAAATTGGTCAAATGGTGATGGTGAAATTGGTCAAATGGAGATGGTAAAAATTGGTCAAATGGTGATGGGGAAATTGGTCAAATGGTGATGGTGAAATTGGTCAAATGGAGATGGTAAAAATTGGTCAAATGGTGATGGTGAAATTGGTCAAATGGTGATGGTGAAATTGGTCAAATGGTGATGGTGAAATTGGTCAAATGGAGATGGTAAAAATTGGTCAAATGGTGATAGGGAAATTGGTCAAATGGTGATGGTGAAATTGGTCAAATGGAGATGGTAAAAATTGGTCAAATGGTGATGATGAAATTGGTCAAATGGAGATGGTAAAAATTGGTCAAATGGTAATGGTGAAATTGGTCAAATGGTGATGGTGAAATTGGTCAAATGGTGATGGTAAAAATTGGTCAAATGGTGATGGTGAAATTGGTCAAATGGTGATGGTAAAAATTGCTCAAATGGTGATGGTGAAATTGGTCAAATGGAGATGGTAAAAATTGGTCAAATGGTGATGGTGAAATTGGTCAAATGGTGATGGTGATGGGGAAATTGGTCAAATGGTGATGGTAAAAATTGCTCAAATGGTGATGGTGAAATTGGTCAAATGGAGATGGTAAAAATTGGTCAAATGGTGATGGTGAAATTGGTCAAATGGTGATGGTAAAAATTGGTCAAATGGTGATGGTGAAATTGGTCAAATGGTGATGGTAAAAATTGGTCAAATGGTGATGGTGAAATTGGTCAAATGGAGATGGTAAAAATTGGTCAAATGGTGATGGTGAAATTGGTCAAATGGTGATGGTGAAATTGGTCAAATGGTGATGGTGAAATTGGTCAAATGGTGATGGTAAAAATTGGTCAAATGGTGATGGTGAAATTGGTCAAATGGAGATGGTAAAAATTGGTCAAATGGTGATGGTGAAATTGGTCAAATGGTGATGGTAAAAATTGGTCAAATGGTGATGGTGAAATTGGTCAAATGGTGATGGTAAAAATTGCTCAAATGGTGATGGTGAAATTGGTCAAATGGAGATGGTAAAAATTGCTCAAATGGTGATGGTGAAATTGGTCAAATGGTGATGGTAAAAATTGCTCAAATGGTGATGGTGAAATTGGTCAAATGGTGATGGTAAAAATTGGTCAAATGGTGATGGGGAAATTGGTCAAATGGAGATGGTAAAAATTGGTCAAATGGTGATGGGAAATTGGTCAAATGGAGATGGTAAAAATTGGTCAAATGGTGATGGTGAAATTGGTCAAATGGTGATGGTAAAAATTGGTCAAATGGTGATGGGGAAATTGGTCAAATGGAGATGGTAAAAATTGGTCAAATGGTGATGGTGAAATTGGTCAAATGGAGATGGTAAAAATTGGTCAAATGGTGATGGTGAAATTGGTCAAATGGTGATGGTGAAATTGGTCAAATGGAGATGGTACAAATTGGTCAAATGGTGATGGTGAAATTGGTCAAATGGTGAAGGTGAAATTGGTCAAATGGTGATGGTGAAATTGGTCAAATGGAGATGGTAAAAATTGGTCAAATGGTGATAGGGAAATTGGTCAAATGGTGATGGTGAAATTGGTCAAATGGAGATGGTAAAAATTGGTCAAATGGTGATGATGAAATTGGTCAAATGGAGATGGTAAAAATTGGTCAAATGGTGAAATTGGTCAAATGGTGATGGTGAAATTGGTCAAATGGTGATGGTAAAAATTGGTCAAATGGTGATGGTGAAATTGGTCAAATGGTGATGGTGAAATTGGTCAAATGGTGATGGTGAAATTGGTCAAATGGAGATGGTAAAAATTGGTCAAATGGTGATGGTGAAATTGGTCAAATGGTGATGGTAAAAATTGGTCAAATGGTGATGGTGAAATTGGTCAAATGGAGATGGTACAAATTGGTCAAATGGTGATGGGGAAATTGGTCAAATGGAGATGGTAAAAATTGGTCAAATGGTGATGGTGAAATTGGTCAAATGGAGATGGTAAAAATTGGTCAAATGGTGATGGTGAAATTGGTCAAATGGTGATGGTGAAATTGGTCAAATGGAGATGGTAAAAATTGGTCAAATGGTGATGGTGAAATTGGTCAAATGGTGATGGTCAAAATTGCTCAAATGGTGATGGTGAAATTGGTCAAATGGTGATGGTAAAAATTGGTCAAATGGTGATGGGGAAATTGGTCAAATGGAGATGGTAAAAATTGGTCAAATGGTGATAGTGAAATTGGTCAAATGGTGATGGTAAAAATTGGTCAAATGGTGATGGGGAAATTGGTCAAATGGAGATGGTAAAAATTGGTCAAATGGAGATGGTAAAAATTGGTCAAATGGTGATGGGGAAATTGGTCAAATGGTGATGGTGAAATTGGTCAAATGGAGATGGTAAAAATTGGTCAAATGGTGATGGTGAAATTGGTCAAATGGTGATGGTGAAATTGGTCAAATGGTGATGGTGAAATTGGTCAAATGGAGATGGTAAAAATTGGTCAAATGGTGATAGGGAAATTGGTCAAATGGTGATGGTGAAATTGGTCAAATGGAGATGGTAAAAATTGGTCAAATGGTGATGATGAAATTGGTCAAATGGAGATGGTAAAAATTGGTCAAATGGTGATGGTGAAATTGGTCAAATGGTGATGGTGAAATTGGTCAAATGGTGATGGTAAAAATTGGTCAAATGGTGATGGTGAAATTGGTCAAATGGTGATGGTAAAAATTGCTCAAATGGTGATGGTGAAATTGGTCAAATGGAGATGGTAAAAATTGGTCAAATGGTGATGGTGAAATTGGTCAAATGGTGATGGTAAAAATTGGTCAAATGGTGATGGTGAGATTGGTCAAATGGTGATGGTAAAAATTGCTCAAATGGTGATGGTGATATTGATCAAATGGTGATGGTAAAAATTGGTCAAATGGTGATGGGGAAATTGGTCAAATGGAGATGGTAAAAATTGGTCAAATGGTGATGGTAAAAATTGCTCAAATGGTGATGGTGAAATTGGTCAAATGGTGATGGTGAAATTGGTCAAATGGTGATGGTGAAATTGGTCAAATCGTTTGTGGTCAAATTGATCAACTCCAGTCAATTGAAATTTATAAAATCTTTTTAAGATTCTCAGGGAAATAAACTTCTCAAGTTCACTGTAATCGCTCCTTCTAGTATTGGAAATTTTGCTGTTACAAAGCCAATAATACAGGACTTGTTGGTTGAAATAGCTATTCCAGTGAGGTAAATTTGGATTTATATTCTATGTAATTTATATGTTCTGTTATAATAAATACCTTAAGCACTTTTTGTGGATCACTTTTAATATTTTATATTAATTCGCTTAGATTATATACCAACGCATTATTATCCCACATCACTCTCTCTCTCTCTCTCTATATATATATATATATATATATATATATATATATAGTTCAGTGCAGATAACATTAGAAAGATTTTAGAGTCGCATGAAAATAAGTGGATACAACGTCTAAAAACAAAATATCCAGCAGGGCTAAATCACAAATTTAACAATATATAGATATCTCAACAAATATAAAAAAAAACTACCCACATTTCTCCCCCACACAAGACAGACAGGCTTACGGAGGTGTGGAGGCCTCACACTTATACACTCACCCACACGAACATACACACTTACACACATCATACGCACTCACTCCCTAATGAGCCAAATGAAAACACACACCCACTGCAATACACACGCTTACACATATCATACTCACTCACTCCCTAAGAACCAAATAACACACACACACAAACACTAAACGGAGACACATCCCCTCACCAAGTCCAATAAATCTGTCAAACTGACCAGAGAATTCATAGCAGCATAGATCCATCCAGCTCTTATCTCAAATGAAAACTTAAAAGAGACTGTTTGACCAACACATGGAATGTTAAAAGATTCATGTTAAAAAGATAAAAAAACAAATGAAAACTACAGACAAAAGTTAATTTTCTCCATCAAGACATTCATTTCTGTAGTTTAGTGCTAGCAGCAAGCAGAAATATTTCTCCTCCCGAGGATGGCCATTTCGGCCGAAACTAGTCGAGGAATCTAAATGGAATAATAATAAAAAAAACGAAAGAATATTAATCTACAACCCAGTGTGTCTGAGGATTTTAATTTTTTAATTTTTATTGTTCAATATATATATATATATATATATATATATATATATATATATATATATATATATATATATATATATATATATATATATATATATATATATATATAAAAGGAAATGCTATTTCAGATATGACTAAAATATATAAGGGAAATAACAATGTAAAACTGACTGTCGTATAACATGAATTCATGAACATATTTGGTAAGAGATATTTAATAAAGAAAATAACAATGGGAAGCAGATCCGTCCACACATAGGTTTTTATGAAATGGACAAAGTCCGACAATTATTTTAAGACAATTTCTTTATGTTTGTACGTTTTTTTATCGATTCAAATATTTAAGTAAATCCTCTAATAAACAGTATTAACGACATTTACCGGCATGAAATGTCCGAGAAATTTTTCATAGAAAAGATTCGTCCTCCGACAGGAATCGAACATGCATCCTATACGGAACCGTCATATAGCCTGACGTGCTTTTACCGATTTAGCTACAGAGGAGCGTTACGGTAAGCAAGGTCGATTTTACTGTTTTTAAACTACAATTCTCCATGATTTTCTCTCGTACATTCATATCCGCTCGATGCGTATCTAAATGTAAACAAATGACGTCATTTGTTCATTTCATAACATGTGAGATATGTTTTTATATATCTTAACAGAACTTTGATTTACTCATAATTCAATCTGTTATAATCAAATATATTTAATTTTGTAGTCATCATTACATTAAGTAAATGCTGTCAAGCGTTTAGTTTCGGACACCAAACACATCCATGAAGTTATAATTTATAGGTGTATTGTTTGAGAGGATTAAAACAAGTGTGCTTTATACGACGGGAAATACGGCACATATTTCAAGGTCTCGCACATCTCTAAATAATAATAATATTTTTCTGTAAAATTTATCTGTTTAATAGTTTTTGTATTTTTCTAAATTTTTAAATGAAATATTGTAAATCAAAATCGGAATTGTGGATAAAATGTCTAAAATTAGTATGTGCCCAGGTTTTTTTTTGTACTTTTGATCGTCTCCGTCATTATGAAGAAATGGGTGTTTGTCAATATGGTAGACAAGATATAGTTGTTTACTTCCTGGCATTTGTCACAATTTGTGCATATATTGATTATCGTATCACAAATAACAAAAATACAATATAAACAAATATTAGTAGATAATACTAAGATATGTTAGAGAGTAGTTAAAATATTAAGATATGTTAGAGAGTAGTTAAAATATTAAGATATGTTAGAGAGTACTCGTTGCAAGGAAAGACTCAAAATACTAGAAGTTATTATACAAAAGACACAATCAGTATTAAATAAAAATAGCTTGCACCATCTTGGACGGTATTTTAAACTGTGCATAAAATATTTAATAAAGATACAATATACTAATACATGCAACCAGTATACAGTGCAACCTCGGTTCTCGAATGTCTCACATATCGAACAAATCGGTATTCGAACAGAAAATTCGAGATGAAAATGTCTCGGTTAGCGAACAAAATTTCGGTTCTTGAACAACATTGCCGAATCGAGTTAACCCGAACGGAATAATTTCTGAGTCGACGGCTGAATTGTATACACCCGTATGTTGTAGCATGCTTTTCTTTTTAAAATTTTATTGTACTGTGACTTTTTTTTCTCTATATTGATTCCTATTGGAAAAATAGTTTCGGTTTACGAACATTTCGGTTTTACGAACATTTCGGTTTACGAACGGCCTCTAGGAATGAATTAAATTCGTGAACGGAAATTTGATTCTTTTCCGGTGTGGTTTAGCTCCGTGTAACCGTTTTATACGTATGTGATAAGAGCATATTTGAATTAAATTGAATTCTAATGTCCCAAAAAATGCCAGGTTGTAGGCTTCTACATCTTGTCTGCCTTACTGATTATATTAACTTCTTGACAGTGACAGACATTTTGGTAAATGTTTTATTTGATCAGAATAGTCCTTGAATAAGATGCGACCCAATCAAGCAGATGTAACGAAATATTGCATTCGTTTTGATCGAAAGTCGATAATACGCAGTTGATTGGATGACCGACAGAACCTACCTGTTTAATTCCCTTAAAAATATTGATGTTATTCGTCTGAATGAGGCGCTAAAAACATCAGCAAAAAATCTTTGGGGCGAAGAATTTACGTGGCTTCCTTTGATTAGTTGGGAAAATGTGTTCGGCCGATAAGGAAGCCATACATATCAGAATTCATGTTTTGTCTTTTGGTGCTACCAAAATACTTTAAAAAAAAAAGAAAAAAACGCAATTATAATGCAGACAAAAACAACAGCTAAAACAATAACGTAATTAATACAAGATATTATTATTATTATTATTTGCTCATTGAGTGTTCAAATCAGTAGTGACTGGTTGCTTACACTGACAACAAGTCTTTTCAGAATTCCAGGACTCTCCTCAGTATCTTAGCTGTTTTCAACAATACTGTCGTCTGAATGGGTTCAGCGTTTTCCTTAATTTATAGTTCTTCCATTCTTTTGGATTAAGTTCTTCAGGAATGTACGCTGCACTCGAATAACGATTGGTACAACTTTTCCCTTCATATTAAACAGAACTGGGCAGGATTAACATATTACAATCATCCAAGACTGAGGAGAAGGAAACTATAGAGCTTCACAAGAATTCAAGGTAATTACTAAATAAATCAGAAATCGAATCTGTGACGAGTCATGACTGTCTGAGCGAATATGCTAATGAAAATATAATAATAATTATTACTGGCGCTCAACAGATTTAAAAACAAATAATTTCCGCTGTGTTTTGTAAGAGAACAAGCAAAACCAAAACTCTTCAACCGTCCAACATTCTCGTCAGTATTCTTGCTGATTTATTACTATTATTAGTTTACTTTTTACTCATTTCGCTGCAAGCAAGGCAATAATGCCACTAAGACGCAACGTGTTACGAAGAGTGAAAGACAACGAGCAGAGTTTAGTGGTGAGAAAGGACAATAAAAGAATGGGTTTCAGGAAGACAGAAGATGAAATTTACGTTGTGTTTTTAGAGATCATAGATAGCAGGGAGGCAAGAAACAAGAAGGAAGTTACACAGGGAAGAAGTGTGAGGGAAGAAACTATTAGAATAGAAGTTACGGTTGCGTCTAGCTATAGCTCAACAGTAAAAAGATGGTAACCAGTTGCCAATCTAGTCGTACGCTTAAATTCATTCGGTCGAGTTACCAAGGAGGAAAGTTCATCAGAATAATTGCCGTGAAAAGATTTATAGAAAATATTTTTTTATTTTAAACATATCACACCAAGCAAGGCGGATGTGCCACTAGCACGCAAGGGAATACAGAAAGTGAAAGTAAGAGTAAAAAGGGGTGTTTGAGGAAAGGATGAAGAGAAGGACGGGGAATTAGATCAAAGCATCTGAAGATGTCGATTGACATTGTATTTGAATAATTGAAGATTACTGCTATCAGGGAAGCAAGTAAGAGGAAGGGAGTTCCACAAACGGGAAGTGTGAGACATGAAGCTGTTGGTGTAGAAGAGAAGAGATGGCTACATTTAACTGTTTCAACAGTGATACGGTGGGACCGAGATGCCAATCTAGTTAAATTCATGCAGTTTGGGAACCAGCGAAAGTAGCTCGTCAGAGCAGTTGCCATAAAAATATTTTTTAGAAAAGACATACAAGGAAATCTTGGCAGAGCGGTGGAAAAGTGAGTAAAGTCGAGATGCCAGGTCAGGACCGATAACATTACAAACACCTTTTGGGATTTTGTCTAGTATTCCGAGATTTATAGCAGGAGCATCAAACCAGATATGGGAGCAATATTCAATGCACGGATGAAGGGCAGATTTATAAGCTAGCAAGATGGATTATGGCGAGAAAGATTGCCTAGCACGACTCAGTGATCTTTCCCAATAGCAGACCTAACAATTGATTAAATATAATCATTCTATCATTATTATTATTATTATTATTATTATTATTATCATTATTATCATTATTATTATTATTATTATTATTATTATTATCATTATTATCATTATTATTATTATTATTATTATTATCATTATTATTATTATTATTATTATTATCATTATTATTATTATTATTATTATTATTATCATTATTATTATTATTATTATTATTATTATCATTATTATTATTATCATTATTATTATTATTATTATTATTATCATTATTATTATTATTATTATTATTATTATCATTATTATTATTATTATTATTATTATTATTATTATTATCATTATTATTATTATTATTATTATTATTATCATTATTATTATTATCATTATTATTATTATCATTATTATTATTATTATTATTATTATTATTATTATTATTATTATTATTATTAAACAAAACGATTGTCGTAACTCTTCCAATATTTTCCAACACTTAAGAGAAGAATTCTATTTAAGAAAAGAAAAGAAAAAACACAGTGTTTGATAATGTTGAAAAATATTTCAACAATGTCTGTCTTCTTCAAGTTATATTATACAATTTTTCCAAGATCACCATCCTATTAAGCACGTTTTAGATTCATGCCTTCACGCTGGCGACATTTTAATTCGTTTTGACGCGTTCATTGCCAGCCGTTTTTCATTACAAGACAAGCCAGTAGGTGCCCAGTATGTGTCAGGTATTTTGGTGTATGTAGGAGCGAATGGTGACAGATAAATTCTCATGGTGAATGAGTATATTGTAACGAATGAATGGGTCGTAAATCCGATTAGCTAGGTATAAGATAGCTAGTGATGACCAACCTTGACCAATCTCCCCACTTTTTCGGCCTTGTGCCACAATTGCTGTATCAGTAATAAATTTTAGACAACCCACGTTTGTAAAATGACTTATAGTACTTTTTATAGATTAATATATTTTTATACTTGTAAAATCTTTTAAAAATATAATTTGAAAAAGACGAGCATTCTGTCGAAATATTGTTTAACATTGTCAATCAGAGATTGTAGTCTCGATTAGCTTATTATTATTATTATTATTATTATTATTATTATTATTATTATACGATATTATATGGCAGTTTATTGGTATCATCAAAATTGATGGATATATTTAATTTTACATATGTATTATCTCTCTTAATTATAGGGATACTTTCGGATATCTAGACATATAATTTACTTTATTGTCCCATGTAGTCAAGAAATATAATCTTGCATATTTTTTGGTATGATCCCTCGTGCCAATAATAATTGCACCATATCACCACCACCACCAGCGCCACCAGCAACACCACCACCACCACCAACAACCAGGAGGAGACAACTGATCCGCAGTGAATCTTTATTGTGATTCTGATTGGTTAATAAAAGAATGAGCAAAGAGAGGCAATAATATTTTTATTTAGTCAATACATCACATCAGATCTCTTGAATAATTTAGTATTACTAATTAACTTAATGGGATTTAATTTTTGTGAACAGGAGTAGACAACCTTTATGTTCGGTTATATGCTAACCATGTGTTTATTTGATACCCTGGTTTGTTGATTACACGACCACTTCTAGTCACAGTTCTTTTTTTAGAATCTGGTTGTGGCTCATGTGACAGTGGCTGCTCAGCTGTGATTGGTTCTTTCTTGGTTGATGTTGTTCTGGGCTGGAACTGATGATCAACCTCTCTCGATGGTCATATGTGCCCGTCGTTCTCGGTTGGTATCCTTTATTTGCACTACTCAGCAAGGCTACATACTAGCATACTTAACTCACAGATGTATGGGGGACCCAAAATCTTTTAAGTGCTTAGGGTCCCTATGGGTCTTAATCCGGCTCTGATTTTCTATTTAAGGCAAGTGACAGCAAATTCCCTCAATACAACAACAATCTTTTTTTATTTCTCATTTGATGTAAAAATACAGCCATCGGGATAATTTAAAGATTTCGGACAATTAATTTGTTTCCCAACTTCTTTAGATGGTTTTCCTGAGCCATTCCAATCATTCATTAAGGGTGAGTACAGATTCCAATTTCACAATTTTTTCTCTTTTCTCAAAAGTTCTCGATATATTCCTATTCTGTCGACCTTTTACTCTCTAATATGCTGAAAGGAAGACATTTATTGTCAGATCTTTCGAACTAAATCCATTTCTTTAGCTTTGATTTCATCATTATTACTAAACAGCCGTCAAGTAAAAGAATGGCTACGTCGACTTTATAATTCTTATGTCACCGTCCGAACTCTGCAATTTTATTTAATATTTATTTTTTCTTTCCTAAATAGGAGTAGATAGGATCGCTTATTGTCCAGTTGACACACCTACCGAGATTTTTTTTTAACAGGAGTAGAGGTTTATCCCTTGTTTCCTGTTTAGGATTGGGTTTCCGGTTCCTTCTCAAGTCTACTTCATCTCTACGGTTCTGAAGTCTTCGCATAAACTATGAAATTTTATTTACTATTTATTTGCTATTATTTTTCCTCAGTCGGAATAAATAAATTCGACTATCGTATGGTTCACACTCCTCCCCGGTCTTTTGAACAGGAATAGAGATTTATAACGTGTTTCTTGCTTAGGGTTTCCGGTTCTTTCTAAAGTATTTTCATTCCCTTTCACTCCCAGTAGACCCTTACGTCTTAGTGGCATTATTGCATTTCTTGGGGTGAATTGCTTAAAAGAAAAATTGTTACAAAGTTTTAATCGTAAGATGCAATGAAATAAAAGTCTTGAAAGAAGATTCAATGAGTCAGAAGTAAAGAATACAAAACTAAAATAAAGGTCAATGAATTATTTAATTAATCAATTCCCTTTATATTTTTAGGATTTCAATGGTAGCTATGATTCATTGATTACTTCTCTTATTATATAAACCATTTTTTGCTCAGTGTCTTTTCATGTTAAAATTTGTGCGTGTTTAATATAACAATGAAATAGAAATATCTCTCGAAAGAAAAAGATTAACAACAGAACAACAAAGATGGAGGCGACAAAGCCTATTTCAAGAACAAGTTGAAGCAAGCCGATCACTTAATAAACAAATGCATCAGAGTGCCCCACATGAAAGACTTGAACAAATGAGACTGCAATCTAAGAAACGTAGGAGTAAAGTGACTGATCAATTAAACGCTTCATTTTTCTTGGGAACTAATTTTGTCTAAATGCAATTAAATATTTTATTTGTATAGATTATTAAAACGACTAAAGGAAGTAATCATTTATAAATTTACAAACAAGTTCATTTACCACCCTTCCCACGACAGGAAATATATAAATAAATACACATTGATAGTTATTTTGGGTTTGATCATTAAGTGAATGAGAAGCATGTCAACAAATGCACGCTGGGGTACAGTGTCTCACCACTAATTCAGATGAAACGACTATAATGGGAACGATTGTGAACATCAGATTCATAGCTTTCTCGGCTCCCGAGCGAGGTCCTGGGGTTTTATATAATTTATCACTTTCATTCCCGTTCACTATGTGATCTAAGGGCACTGTCACGTGCAAGATATGGAAGGTTTGATTTTTTTTCCTCTATTCTGGTGTTCTTGTTTGGATTGAGTTGTCCGTCTGAGTGACGAAATCTCAAAGTAATTAGTGATTTTTTCGACTACAGTCTCTTTTTTATTTTGATTCCATTTGCTAATATTGAAAGAGTTACGTCAGTCGTTTTGTTTAATTATAATAATAATTCTTTATCTAAAAAATGACAATATAAATTTTAGTTTTGCTACTTACAATGTGGCGTTTAGAAAACTTCATAATACTTAAAATCGGAAGGCCTCAGTGCAAATTAATTATCATGGCGAAATCTCAAAGTAATTAGTGATTTTGTTCGACTAAAATCTCTTGTTTGTTTTGATACCAGTTGTCAACGTAATTTATTTGCAGTGTTCTCTTTCTATAACTCTTTCTACCCTGTCATACTTTCTTTTATATTCTTTTTAGGCTGGCTTTTTACACTCACCGATTGTTGCATACTTCTTCCTGTCTTTCCCGTCAGAATCGTCATTTCTTTGTAATTCTCATAGACTTCTGAAAAAGACGCACCTGAATAACGAAAGAGGACTGCCAGAAATTAAGCAAAGTATTAAAATATAAGAAAACGTGTTTAAAGTTAAAGAAAACGTGTTTAAAGTTAAAGAAAACGTGTTTAAAGTTAAAGAAAAAGTGTTTAATCCATGTCGTACATATCGTCTTATATGGCAGTAGTGAATGATGGACAATTTTCTTTAAAATGAAGAAGCTCGAATTGATTCTACGAATAGATGCTGAGAATACCATAGACCTAACATGTGAACAATGGGGAAGTTTTAAAGACAACGGGAACTAAGAGAATACTCATGCTTAAAGATAAAAAAAAAACACAATTCTTGGACACACGAGGAAAGAGAGCTAGGAGAATTTTCTACTCACTGTTACATTTGCCTCTAACTAAACGTTAGATGACAAAGGCAATCCCCTTTCCAACTTTTCCCGTCTCATAGAACACAATCTCAGAAATATTTTTTTTATTACGGCCTGTGAAGTCACGTGACTGGTCCAGATAAAATCCCAGTGGTTGACAAATAAGAATATTATTTGTGATATTATCGAATTATTTAACGGATTCTTGAAGAATTCCTCCCACCCCTAAATATGTTCTATATTAAATGAAAAATAAGCAGAACGAATCATAGTTACCTACTTAATGAGCTTGAATGAATAATTGGTAG
This sequence comes from Acanthosepion lycidas, assembly GCA_963932145.1. NCBI lineage: Eukaryota > Metazoa > Mollusca > Cephalopoda > Sepiida > Sepiidae > Acanthosepion > Acanthosepion lycidas. The sequence continues at coordinate 11,623,090 of OZ010596.1, forward strand.
ATCGATGCCAAAGACCTAAATATCGCTTAGTGATATAAGAGACAGGAAATTACTAAGACCCATGATGGTCTACAACAAGGAGATACACAGCATATAAAGATGAAAAAAAAAACTTCCAAAATCTTAGAATTTAATTCAATATTTATAAGGAATTTTAGAAATAATTAAGAAATTGCGGGGAATAGATAGAATGAAAAAAATGTTATATAAATTCAGTTCTAAGAAAATAACAAACGTCACTGACGATGCCCCCCGGTCTAAATAATTGGATATTTTCTAGATTTTCCCTTTTACTCGTTTGCTAAAAATTAATTTCGCCCCAAAAATGTCTGACATTATAACTTAAGGATATTTTTTCTATCTGTTAGTTCTCGTTTACAATTCGAGTGTTTTGTCATGATCTTATTACAAAATGGTGGTTCATTTTTAGAAGGAGAAACAATAGGCGATTATCGCAGACTGCACTCTCGACGCAACCCCAGTACACAATCTGCAGATATTTTGATAATATTATTTACAAAAATTAGTCTAGTCAAATATAAAGGAACAAATATAGTCACTTAATGAGGACCACACTCATTTAAGTAACAAATTGTATGCGAGATTATTTTCCTAACAACTGTTACATTTGCCTCTAACTTAACGTTAGATGACAAAGGCTTTTCCCTTTCCAACTTCTTGCCTCTCACAGAACATAATCTAAGTAATATTCTTTTTTTTATTACAGCCTGTGAAGTCACGAGACTGGTCCAGATAAAATCTCAGTGGTTGACCAATAAGAATATTATTTGTGATATTATCGAATTATTTAACCGATTCTTGAAGAATTCCTCCCACCCCCAAATATGTTCTATATTAAATGAAAAATAAGCAGAACGAATCATAGTTACCTACTTGATGAGTTTGAATGAATAAATGGTAGATCGAGGCCTAAGACTTATCGCTTAGTGTTATAAGAGACAGGAAATTACTAAGAGCCATGATGATCTACAAGAAGATACACAGCATATAAAGATGAAAAAAGAATATTTCTGGAAGATGTCAAGTGCATGCACTCTTTTCACGAATACGGCTGAGAGCACATCCCCGTCACAGTATAGACCTACCTCCTCACTGTCATCAGAAAACTTTTTAAAGCTATAAGTTGTAGAAGAGACAAAGGCAGACTAATGGCGCCTCATGACCAGCTGTTTCAGGTAAATGGAGCTCGTCAACCCAAGAAGGTTGTCCATCTAATGACTGTTTCTGAAGAAAGTGAACTTTATCTGAATTCTTCATTTGTGTTTTTTTTAACGTTAATTTTGGTCAGGCCTTGTGTTGGTCAAACGGCCTCTTTTAAGTTGTTTTTAAGATAGAGGATGGGAAATGTCTGACTTTCAAAATACCCTCCTTGGTCAATTTGACAGATTTAATGGGTGCTAGGAATGGGAAGTGTGTGTTAGGTGTATGTTGTATATATATATATATATATATATATATATATATATATATATATATATATATATATATATATAATTATTTATTCGAAAATTATAATATAAATATGTTATAAAATCACGACAAAAATAGACATTTTGTTTCAACACATCTGGTGTCTTATCAAGTGATAGTGTTGAAAGTAGCTTCTATATTCAACACCATCACTTGATAAGACACCAGAAGTGTTGAAACAAAATGGCTATTTTTGTAGTGATTTTATAACGTGTTTATATAATTTTCGAATAAATAATTATATTCGCTCCACTCTGTATTGAGCACTCTTTTAAGAATAGTATTTTTTGGTTATTGGAATTTATTTCGTATACAACAATCCTATACTTGGATATATATATATATATATATATATATATATATATACATATATATATATATATATATATATATATATATATATATATATATATATATATATATATGTTACTTTGCTGTCACAGTTGAATACAGCTTTTGTTCATATACATGTTTGTGTTAATATAATTACGAGACACGGTGTTTTGTTGTAGTTTTGTTAAAGTTATAGTTTGGAATACAGCTTGCGGTGAAGTAATAGATGGCAGGTCGCATTGAGGAATCAGAGAGCCGAGTTCGAAATCCAGTCAAACCCATTACATTCATTTACGTGCTAATACCCTTGGGAACGTTATGAATCCTCTTCTTCTCCCCACACCCCAACAGCTATGAATAAATAGCAAGACAGACCGGATTATATAACCTTGGATGACAACTGGTCTATTGCAGAAAGAAATGGCAACCTACTGCGGGAAAATTGCCTTGTCAGTCATGTATCAAAAGATACATGATCGCTTAAGCGTGTATAACGCATGGCCCATAACTGACTGAGAATATATAAATATCATGAAAGTGTTTTTCATGTTTGACTGATTTTGTTTAGCGGATATATCAACCTCTATGGGTTATTTAATACTGAAATCTAAATAATTTGAACGCAATTGTTTGCCTTCAACTAGAGACATCTTGAACTAGAGATAAAATGTATTGTTGGTCATTTTGTCATAAAATGTATTGTTGATAATTCAGACAAAAAAGACAGCAAAGACAAATGCAACCGATCAGATACAGAAGCGATGGCAAGATAAACCGCTTCATGGCCAATACTCTGCCCGTACCAAACAAGCTGACGTAAACAAAACCCGTACCCATCAGTGGCTACGTAGTGCAGCGTTGAAAGATGAAAGCGAAGGTTTTATCCTTGCTGCACAGGACCAATGCTTGCTAACTAGGAATTATCAAGCACATATACTAAAATATTGTTTCTCCAGAAACAATTGATCATCTTGTATCAGGTTGCACGATATTGGCACCCATTGTGTATAAAACCCGGCATGACAGAGTAGGCCAATATCTGCACTGGAAAATATGCAACTTCTACGGGAAGGAAACTGAAAGAAACTGGTATGAACACCACCCAGATCCGGTTACGGAGATAGGACCTGTTACAGTTCTATGGGACTACACAATACACACTGACAGAACAATCTCATGCCAACCGTCCACATATTGTTATTAAAGACCACAAACAAACAAAAAGTGCCTCCTTATTGATATGGCAGTCCATGCAGACTGTAATGTATCTCTGAAGATCTTCAAAAAGCTATCAAAATACAAGGGCCTTGAATTCGAAACCTCAAAATGTAGAACATGAGGACATCAACAATTCCAGTTGTGGTTGGAGCTCTAGAGGTGATTGGAAAAGTTTCCAATAGACTCCTTGAAGGAATTCCTCGTAGCCCATGCTTTAAAAAATATAAAATATTGTTCTCACGAGTACAGCCCACACCTTACGAACGGCTTTATCTATGTAAAATATGATGTCATTTTTGACGTAAGGTCTCTGGTCGGGACCCGGAAAGAAATGACAATACATCAGAAGCCAAAGAAAATAATAATAATAATAATAATAATAATAATAATAATAATAATAATAATAATAAATGATACAGATTTTGACTAAACCAGACAAATAAGGCCAAGAAGTCAGAATTCTTTGGGACTTTAACCTCTCATATTGGCAGACATATAAAAGTTAATCGACCAGATATTGTGATTAATGACTCCAGACAAAAATGTCTTCTCACAGATATGGCAGTATCATATTATAGAATATTATATAAAAGAAGAAAGTCAGTTAAGAAAAAAATAAAAAAGAAGAGGATCAAACTTAAAGGATGAGAGTTGATAGCGAGAAGGAAAGGGTGATAGGTACAAAGAAAGAAGGTAACAAAGAAAGAAAGGAAAAGATGATAGGTGCAAAGAAAGAAAAGAAAGAAAGAAAGAAAGAAAGAAAGGATGATATGTCCAAGAAAAGAAAGAAATAAATAAGCAGGGAAAGGTGCAAAGAAAGAAAGTAACAAAGAAACAAAGAATAAAAGAAAAAGGGAAAAGATGATAGGTGCAAAGAAAGAGAGAAAGAACGAAAGAAAAAAAAGAAAGGAATAAAGAAAGAAAGGATAATAGGTCGAAAAGAAGAAAGAAAGAAATAACCAGCGAAAAGATCATAGGTACAAAGAAAGAAAGAAAGAAAGAAAGAAGAAAGAAAGAAAAAAGGGAAGCAATGAAAGGTGCAAAGAAAAAAAGAAAGAAAAAAGAAGGAAAGGAAGATAGACACAAAGAAGACAAAAAAAATATATTATATAAACGAAAAAACAAGTTAATCAGAAATAAAAAGCATAGAGCAAACTTAAAGTATGAGTATGATAGAAAGAAGAAAAAGGTGATAGGCATAAAGAAGAAGGAAATAAAGAAAGAGGGAAAAGAAAGAAAGAAAGAAAGGAAGGAAGGAAGAAAGGAAGGAAGAAAGAAAGAAAGGATGATATGTCCAAAAGAAGAAAGAAAGAAATAAGCAGGGAAAAATCATAGGTACAAAGAAAGAAAGAAAAAGGGAAAAGATGAGAGGTGCAAAGAAAAGAATAGAGAAAGAAAGAAAGAAAGGATGATAGGAACAAAGAAAATAGAAACAATATACTATATAAACGAAGAAAGAAAGTTAAGAAGAAGTAAAAAAGAAGAGGATCAAACTTAAACTATGAGTCTGATAGAAAGAAAGAAAGTGTGATAGGTACAAAGAAAGAAGGAAATAAAGAAAGAAAGGAAAAAAATGATAGGTGCAAACAAAGAAAGAAAGAAAGAAAGAAAGAAAGAAGGGAAGGATGATAGGTCGAAAGAAAGAAAGAAAGAAATAAGCAAAGACAAGATGATAGGTGCAAAGAAAGAAAGAAAGAAAGAAAAAAGGGAAGCGATGAAAGGTGCAAAGTAAGAAAGAAAGAAATAGGGAAAAGATGATAAGTGCAAAGAAAGGAATATAGACAGGAATAAAGAAAGAAAGAGGGATTGAAAGACGGAAATGAAATAAAGAAAGAATAAAAGAAAATATGATAGAAACAAAAGAATGATGATAAATAAAAAGAAAGAAAGAAAGAAACAGAGAGAACAAATAAAAGTTATTAAAACGTTGGTCTCACCTTGTGTGCTACTGTTTCTTGTAAAGAAAAAAAGAAGGAAAGGATGATAGGTCTAAATAACTAAATATAAGGACCATAAAAATATCATAAAGCGTCTTAAAGCTACAGTAATAACGGGAACACTGGGTAGACTAGTGTGGTACAGACAAGAACATTTAATAAAATCCCTGGTAACCGCTGTTTTTTTTTAACATTTCACCCCAAGTCAATAAGGTAACTAAAACGTAAAGGGTTACTGAATGTGAGGAAATATGAGAAAAAGAAAACATAAGAAGGAGAAAAATAAAAGAATGGGAATTAAGAAGACAGAGAAACGATACACAAAACTGCACGATATTTAACTGCACATTTACCCAGCATCATAAAAGTCGAGAAGGTTGTTTCTTTGACCTCTGAAGGGTGAGTCAGCCAAGGCGACTTGGGAGTCACATCTCGATACTTGGGATCACTCTTAACCGGAAATCATTTGAAGTATTAACGAATGATTTTCAACTGATTCCTACTTAAAACTTTACACATTGTTTTTTTTTTTCAAAAACCTATCAACATAGTGAGCACATTTGGCTGCCATAGATGTAACTCGTATACGTCCATCGGTTGTAATGGTGGCTACATTAGGACTCGTGTAGTTATACTTCAACGTCACATTGTTGGTGTTCTGCGTTCTCACTTAATAATAATATTCATAATCTCTATATATAAAACAGGGGATGCCTGCCTGTCTGTGTAATACGTTTTCACTCGAGAATTATCCAACCGATTTTCACCAAACTTGGCGCATACAGTGTACAATGTAAGAGATAGGTTCTTAGTGTAAAAAACCAGTAATCAATAATGCCGATCAGAAATCAATAAATTCAACTTTTCTCCTCTGATTTCGTTCAAACTCGGTATGTAGGTTACGTACATCATGACGAGCCCAACGATACCTCATTTTTATTTCTGCGCCACTGCGATTAAGAAAAACCGCGAAAAACGAAAAATTGATTTCAACACAAATTGATTTCAACACAAATTGATTTCAACACAAATTTTAAACTAAAAACTCCCTCAATTTTCAAGCAATCTAATACAAACTTCACTTAATTGTAGCCAACAATAACTTGATTGTTTAACAGTAATTTAACTCGATCATTGACTCCAACCATATAGTGAAAACCCGAGTAAATCGAGAAAAACGGCGATTTTTACTGGTTTCTTTCTTATTTTTCGTTGATCTTTCAACCAATTTTCATCAAACTTAAAACTTGCTTTATAAATGTATCCTCTTTTACAATCCTGGTAGCACACTGACAAATTGAATTTCAAAAACTCCAAAATAATTGTGGCCTGAAATTGGTCTTCATGTTGCCTGTTTTACTCCTTCATGTTCTCTGCTAACTTCGATTGAATAAATACAGACTACTTCTGTTATATCAGTAACTGCATTTATTCAAATTTTTTTTAATGAAAGTACTTTAAAGTAATTGACTGTTTTTGCTCCAATCTAATTGAACGCTTTTTTTCTGATCGGCCAGCTGGATATGTCTGCTAGTAATAAAACAATAACAAAAGATGATTGACGTAAATCTTCCAATATTTTTCAACGCGCTTTAAGAAAAGAAAAAAAAAAGAAAACATAGTGTTTGATAATGATAAACAATAATTTAACAAAATGTCTGTCTTCAAGTTATATTTAAAAAATTTAAGTATAAAAATATAAAAATCTAAAAAAAACTTTGTACAAACGTTACTTGTCTACGATTTACTACTGATTGAATACAGTTATTGTGACACAAGGCCGAAAAAGTGGGGAGTGGATTCAAGGTTGGTCGATACTAACGATCCTATACCTACCTAGCTAATCACATTCACGACCCATTCATTTGTTACAATTTACTCATTCACCATAAGATTATATCCGTCACCATTCGCTCCTACATACACCAAAATTTGATTTCTGATTTTCTAGGAAAAAGGACAATGGTCTACCAAAAGAATCTGTTTTAATTAAACTTAATTTTAGAAAATCATTCCTTTTTTTTTCTTGCTGAAATTATGATGCATAAGAAGTGCATTTCAAAGTTGCCGTATGAAACTTTCATCTGTCTACGATTTATTACTGAGTGAATACAATAATTGTGGTACAAGGCCGAAAATAATGAGGAAAGGGGTCAAGGGGTCAAGGGTGGTTGATACTAACTATCCTAGATTTAGCTAGTCATATTCACGACCCATTCACTTGTTACAATTTGTTCAATCACCATAAGAATCTATCCGTCACCATTCGCTCCTACATAAACCAAAATAACTCACAATGCACGGCCCCTAATAAAAACACCCCATGACTTAAAATTTCAATATGTACAATTATCTATACAAAAATATATATAAAAATTATATCAATGAAATGTTTGGGGGTGATGACTCCAGGAAAACGGAAATGAATGATGTTAGTAGGACCTGTCCATTAATTAAAAATTAAGAGTGACCGCTGTATTCTGTCTTCCGACAAAATCAATAGGCTCTCTTGCTAAGGGAATGGGAAAGGAAATAAAAATTATAGCTATTAAAAAATTAAAAAAATGACCCAGAACAGATAAAAAGAACAGGCCAAAATAAACTGGGCAGGTTGGGAAATGTTGCCTGTCTTGTAATGAAAGAAAAACAAAAATGGCTGTCCTGGTAATGAATGCGTGAAAACGAATGAAACGCCTTCAACATGAAGGCATGAAACTGGAACATACTTAATATGATGGTGATCTTGTTCATCTTGAAATTTTCTGTTAGTTGATTAGTTACCAAGAGGAATTAATTAAACACCTTAGAATAAATCTTATAGAATTTTGTCATTTTGTTCATTCTTCCCCTGGGCGGGGTCTTAGTAATTTGCAACATAACTCTCCTTATAAATTAAAGGGTGAAAAGGTCAGTAGATTATGAATATTTTTTAGAATGCGCATCTCATGAAAGTCGTTTGTAATAAAATGTTCTGCAAGTTCAGTTGATGTCACATCGTTGTGTCTGACATCATGCCAGTGTCCATTGAATCTTTTATTTAATTTTTCTGTTGTTCAACCCACATAAATCAAGTCAGGTCTGGTAGATTGAGTGGCGTATAGACAAATTTTACCAACTGTAAGAGTCTATAGCTAAAACAACATGGAGTTCAAGCATTGTTGTACTCCCGAAAACACTCATAGAAGAGGAAAAGCCTATGCGTTATACAATTGCAATCCTCTGCAGAAATCGTATTTCACTTTTAATTTGTGACTCATCATGTTGCACAACGAACAGGGTTTTCTTCTATGTTTGTCTTGAGTGTGGACGCTTATATTTGTTAAAATTTGTCTGATGTTTTTTTATTTCCTTTGAAAGAAACGAATAGGCGGGTTGGGAAGAAATCTCTTTAAAACGCGTTCATGTGTTCGTAGCTGTCATGTTGTATGATATTTTTGAAATTCCAACAAAATTTTGGTGCCAATTGATGTCTAATGGATTTCTCTCAGTATTTTGATTGTGTTTTTCGGTGTTTTGATCTGGTATAAAATTATGGTAATCTTCATTTTTAGCGATTTCATTGGCTATTTGTTTCAGTCACGACTCTTGATAGCCAATGCCGAATTAAATTCTTAACAAGTTTCCAATAATCTTTTATCTCCATGCAAATTCATATTGTTGTGACTGATCTGTGTACATTGAATATTTTATTTAATTTTTTTATTGTGCAACCCACATAAATCAAGTCATGTTTAGTGTATATTAAATGGTAATCAGTACAATTACCACCCCCTCCATAGAAATCGTGATGTTTTTCTTTGAATTTGGAATAGAATAAAACTTGACTCAGATTGCATAACGCATGGGGTTTTCCTCTATGAGTGTTTTCGGGAGTACAGCGATCCGAAACTCAATGTTGTTTTGACTATGGACTCTTACAGTTGGTAAAATTTGTCTAATGTTTTTAATTCTTTTGAATGAAACTATAAGTGGGATGAGAAAAATCTCTTTAAAACGCGAATATTTTTTGCGCAATGTCTTCATAGCTGTCGTGTAGCATTTTTGAAATTCCAGCGAAATTTTAGTGCTGGTTGGTGACTCATAGGATTCTGTCAGAATTTTTATTGTGTTTTGACGTGGTATAAAATTATGGTAATCTTCATTTTTTAGCGATTTCATCGGCAATTTCTTTCAGTCGCGACTCTTGGTAGCCACGCTTAACATAATGCAGAATGAAATTATTAGAATAATCTTTTATCACCGTCCAAATTCGCCATATGAACAAAGAACGAACATTTTGGCTTTGATTTTAACGTGTGATAAGGATGATCGGCATGGCGGTGGACGTAAATGTGTGATGACGTCGGCTTGCAAAACAATTCCGTCATTCAGAAATTTAATTTTGCGTCTAAAAATCCAACACTAGCTTTGGAGAAACGAGATGTAAATTTTATATATGATAGAAAATTATACTTTTGTGCAAAAGTATCTCAAAATTGTAAAAAATTTAGTAAATTTTCCTGTGTACCTTCCCAGATGAAGAAAAATATCATCAATAAATCGCATCTAATGTTCTGGTTCATGGCCGTGATGCGATTTGAAAGCTTCAAGTAGTTTTTTTCTTTGAAGTTTGTCATAAAAACATTTGCAAAGTTAACGGCTATGGGGGTCCTCATTTCACAGCCTTTGATTTGGTGGAAAAACTTTTTCCCAAATTTCATCGGGTTGCTTTCCAAGACGAAGCATATAAGTCTACAGAAAAAGTTTGACGGAATTGTTTTGTTTTTACGTTTCTCAAAAAGCTTTGTTGCATTCCTCATTCCTTTAATCGTGATCAATATCAGGATAAAGAGACAAGACATTCATGGTGATCAAAAACAAATCATGAATTCATTTTTTCGTTCTGAAAATTTATTTTACAAATAAAACAAAAAGTGTTCCGGATATAAGACGAAGGCCGTTTTGTTATAGGAGATAAAAAAAAAACCCTGTCTAGCCACTCAAGAGACTTTTGTCATATAACATTCATATCCACTACAAATCTGGCATAGTCGATGCATTTTTGGAAAGCCGTAAAACGTTGGTGTTCTTTGCTCTGAACTCAATATGTTAAATTCTGTTTCATTGATAAAAACTATATCTTTTTTTTCCAGAAATTATGTTCTGTAACTTTTTCCTGTAATAAGGGATTAAGTTTATTTTTATTTCTTCATAAAAACAGTATCCTACTACTACTACTACTACTACTACTACTACTACTACTACTAATAATAATAATAATAATAATGATAATAATAATGATAATATTCGTTATAAGAAAAGCGTCTCGTAAAGCTTTTGAAAAGATTAAAAGATGAATACGCGGAAAGAGTGTCAAGACAAAGAAATAAAGAAAAGAATTAATAATGGAATGAAAGGGGCAAAAAATGTGACGAGTAGAATGAAATAAAAAAGAATGAATGAAACAAAGAAAGGATGATGAATAGGAAATCAGAAAAAAAAAAACGAATAGAGAAATGAAGATAGATAGAAAGAAAGGATGCAAGAGAAGAAACAAAGAAACAATGAAAGGAAGTTAAGTACAAAAAAGAAAGATAGAAAAAAAAGAGACAAAAGATGACGGAAAGGATGATACGTACAAATAAATAAATAAATAAATAAAGAAAGAAAGAAAGAAAGAAAAAGAAGGCAACAATGATAGATTCAAAGAAATAAAGAAAGAATAAAGAAAGAAAGAAAGAAAGGACGATAGGTACAAAAGAAGAAAGAAAGAGGGAACGGATCATAGCTACAAATAAATAAATAAATAAAGAAAGAAAGAAAGAAAGAAAGCAAGAAATAAAGAAATAAAGAAAGAAAGGATGATATGTCCAAAGGAAGAAAGAAAGAAATAAACAGGGAAAGGATCATAAGTCCAAAGAAAGAAAGAAAGAAAGAAAGGAAGAAAGAAAGAAAGAAAGAAAGAAAGAAGGGAAGGGATGAAAGGTGCGAAGAAAGAAAGAAAGAACGAAAGAAATATAGAAAAAAAGAAAGAAAGGATGATATGAACAAAGCAGACAGAAACAATATATTATATAAACGAAGAAAAGAAGTTAAGAAGAAATAAAAAAGAGAGGCAAACTTAAAGTATGAGTCTGATAGAAAGAAGGAAAGGATGATCGGTACATCGAAAGAAGGAAATAAAGAAGGAAAATTGGAAGGACGGAAATGAAATAAAGAAAGAATAAAAGAAATAATATGATAGAAACAAAAGAATAAAGACTAAGAAAGAAAGAAAGAAAGAAAGAGAGAGAGAAAAAAAGAGAGATCAAACTGTTGGTCTCACCCTGTGTAGTACTGTTTTTGGGATATGAGTCCTCAATTTGTTCACTTGCAGAAATCAACTTATAAAAACGGAGCTTTGGGTAGTGTTTTTTTTTTTTTTTTTAGTTAATGCAAAGAAAGCTAATGGAGAAAGTCACGCAAAGATAAATAAAAGTTTTTTTTTAATCTACTTTAGGAGAGAACTAACAACCACATTTTTAGTCCGCCTTTCCCCGCTGGGGGTCGAATGAGAGAAAAAGCAAAAACATCATGTAATAATGAATCTTGCAAACTAGTTTACCATTAGACGTCTTTCATACGAAATCTCTACGAAGCAACACACAAAGTTATGAGCGGAAAAAGCATTTTATTTAATAGATCTTTTGATGTCATCGTTTCAACAATTTGGTAAAGCCAATTCATTTGTCTGTACATTTACCGTTTTCGTTTCATTTTTTTTCTCTCTTTTCTTTTTCATTCGGCTTTTATTTTCTTCTCCTTCCTTCGTTTACTTTCTTTTCTCTTTCCTTTCCTTCTTTTATTTTCTTTCATTAAATTTCTATGACTTTTATTTGTTTTTTTTTCTTCTTTCTCTGCGTTTGACTCACGATTTCCCTCTTTCGCTTAAATCTTGAGTTTTCTTTATTCTTTCATTTTTCTTTCCTTTCATTCTTGCTGAAAAGTATTTTCTCTTTCAGAAATTACTTTCATTTTTTTTTCTTTCCTTCTTTCTTTTCAGCGTTTATTCTTTCTTTGTCTATGGGGAAAATATTCTTTTCCTTGTCCAGTAATTGACAATGAAAATAGAAAGTAAATACGGAAAACACACACACACACATGCGTCCACGCAAATAGACGCACGCACACACGCACACGTACACACACGTACACGCACACATGCACACACACACACGTACACGCACAAACACACACACAGGCACACACACACACACACACACACACACACACACACACACACACACACACACACACACAGGCGCGTACACGTTCACGTTAATATATTTCATCTACTGAAATGTTTACATAATGTTTTTCTTGTGTCTTTACCCTTACGAATAAGTTATTCTTTTTTATCTATCTTAACCAGTTCATTATCTATCTATCTATCTATCTATCTATCTATCTATCTATCTATCTATCTATCTCAGTCTGTTCTCATCTATCTATCTATCTATCTATCTATCTCAGCCTGTTCTCATCTATCTATCTATCTATCTATCTATCTATCTATCTATCTGTCTACAGGGTGCGATGGATGAATTGTCGTCCAAATTACACGAAAATGAGAATAACACTGACATCTCATTTTAACAGATATATTTATTAAAATTACATAAGAATATCTTGAAATAAGAACACCGGATCATATATCTTACTATTCTTTCTTTTTATTATATATATATATGTATATATTTCTGAGATGAGTTATTATGTACATTATTTACACTATTCGGACTATTGTCCTCATCTTTGTCGCCATATTTATCACAACGTTTTGGCCGTTGTACGTTCCGGCCTTCTTCAGGTGGTTGGAATGTCGAATTGAACCCTTTATTTCGCTCACTGGGGTAGACTGTTCTAGTTCCACGTGCCATGTTTGATGGATGTTAATTTTCCCTCTGAAAGTTCTCCATGTATTGAACTCACATTCTTTGGGTCCTGTCACTGGATCTAACCAACGCCTTTATCCACTGTGCCATGTGTCCTTGAGGACATCTGGGTATGAATTTTTGGGTATTATAAACCTAATGTCTGCAGCAATCATTTTTATCAGTGCTTTTATTGCAATTTTGCTGTTATCATTCCATGTTTTTACCAGAGCTCATATTGCAACTTTGTTGTTATCATTGCTTTTCTCTGCAACTCTTCTTGACGGTCTCTAAGTTGGTGAATGCTGCCTTCAGTTCATTTTTTCCTGTCACAAGGAGTTTTTCAAGGGGGTTACAGTCTGGCCAGATGTAAAGGTTGATGTGGTGGGAGAAATTGTCTGATAGTTATGACTGGGTTCTCCTGCTTGTGTGGCATCGTACAGAGTCCTGTTGCAGACATGGGGTCTTTCAGCAGCCATCCTCTTGACCCATAGCAGCACTAACCGCTCTAAGCACTTGACGTAGGCTCTTTTGGGAGATAAAAGGAGGCATAATATCGCCATCACAAGTGATCACTCCAAACATCTTCATAATCACAATTAGACTCATCCAATATTTTTTCCGATTCTTCTACAGTGTCCTGAGATTGACACCGAAACACTCTGAAATATTCGTATTGGAGATTCCGGTGCAGGTGCCAAGCTGTACAGAATGCCGTTTCCAAATTTCTGGCCGAGTGAAATGCATAATGGTGCATTTTTCTCACAGACGGCGCCCAGATGACCATAATATATTGTGTAGTTGACAAAATCAAAGACAAATAACGCGCATGCGACAATTTGCATATTGCATCGTGTATCTAGTTATCTATCGCAGTCTCTTCATATCTATCTATCTATCTATCTATCTATCTATCTATCTATCTATCTATCTATCTATCTTATTCTCTTCATGATATATCTATGTTCATATAATTTTTGACTATTTCCGTCTTTTTGCATTTTTCTTCCAATGCTCAATGTCAACCCACTCTTTGACCGATAAAGTGTGAAGTCGGAATAAAGCTTTTAATTGAACTAGAAATCTCGCCCCCATTTAGTAGTTCTCAACGGAAATCGAGCTTGCAACAAATGGGACGAGAGTTCAAGTTTAATTAGAAGCAATTTCTTTATTCTAATTCTGCACTTTTTTCTTTTAGAACCGATCAATGGGTTGCCGATGAATATCTCGATAAAAAGCGATCTTAAAACGAAAAAAAAGTTATATTAGGTTAGTTTAAGGTTCCTGAATTTTTTTTTTATTATGTAAAATAAATGTTTTCTATTATGTAATCAAACTTCAGTTTAATAAAAAGAGCACGTTATAATTAATAAAAGCGCAGATAGCTAGACAACAATGGCATTTTTATAATTAAAAACAGCCTCGTGTTAGATCGATGCTTTCATGTGGATGTCATATGTGGTATCAAATCCGTTCAGAAATATCTAAACTGTCAACTGTATAGAACCACTTTTTCAGATCAATGCTTGAAAATGACTTCGAGCGAACGAAACTTGTAGTTTTTAGCAAGGCTCTCTCATCTTCGAACCTTCGTCAACTGATTCTATAGAATTATTTTACACCGCAGAAATCGTATCAGTTGGTGACATTCAAAAGCATTAAAACTAAAATGAATAGAACTCGAATAGAAAAAAATTGATAAAAGATGTTGAAACAAAAAAGGTTTAAACGGAAGCCCTTCCCCCATCAATGCTGAACAAAGCAATAGTAATGCTTGATGGACTTGAGAAACCGATTTTCCTCCAAAATTGTTTTAATAGGAAGATTTTATAAATTACCACCGTAAAGTAGCAATGGCTGCTCGGTCAATGAACGTCGAATAGTTCCTTATAATATTTCCATTGCCATTAAAGACAGGGAGAACTGTTAGTACATTTTAGTCTCGGGCCAATAGCGAAGAAAAGCGCAACTCGAGTAACACTGGCTGCTCGCTCAATGAACGTCGAATGGTTCCTTATAATGACACATGGCACAGTGGATAAAGGCGTTAGTTAGATCCAGTGACAGGACCCAAAGAGTGTGAGTTCAATACCCGGTTAAGGCAGTGGAGGACTTGGAGAGGGGAATTAACAGGAGATAACTGATAACTGACATCCATTAAACATGGCACGTGGAACTAGAACAGTCTACCCCATTGAGCGAAATAAAGGGTTCAGTTCGACATTCCAACCACCTGAAGAAGGCCAGAGCATACAACGGCCGAAACGTTGTAATAAATATGGCGACAAAGATTAGGAAAATAGTCGGAATAATGTAAATAGTGTACATAATACCTCATCTCAGAAATATAGACAGATACAAAAGGGCCGAAACATTGTAATAAATATGGCGACAAAGAATAGTCCGAATAATGTAAATAGTGTACTATTATTTTCTTATTAGTTTGATGCCATCTTATTATTGTTGCTTTTTATCTCAACACTCTGGCTCTATACACTCTTCATTATTACTATTATTTTCTTATTAGTTTGATTGCATCTTATTATTGTTGCTTTTTATCCCAACACTCTGGGTCAATAGACTCTTAATTATTACTATTATTTTATTTGATTCCATTTCAAAATTGTTGCTTTTTATTATAACACTAGCAGCATTGCCCGGCGTTGCCCGTGCTTGATTCATAAATCGTAAAACTCATACAGCAATCGCTATCACATGACTTAAAATATTTTTGCCCTTCCTTGCTTTTAAAGGAGTGCCCTTTGCCGTGCTGATGTTGCTACATGCCTTACTTCTTGCCTATCTCACACTGTGAATTTTTTCTAAGCTCTATAGTAAACATTAAATCTGTTACGAAAAAAGAACTAAACAAAACGATTAGCTTTAAAAAAGGACTCGTAACTCGAAAAATCGAATGAAAAAAGAATGTTAACAACAAATACTTTTTCACATCCAACCCAGTTCTGAGGAATCAAAATCAACGTTGAGTTTAAGCAAGCGAATGAGCCAATTGGAGTAAAGTGCCATGCAGATTAAAATTTTTCCCACTTGTGACGAATGCAGCTATCGATTTTTTTGTATGCTAGTATGCTAGTTAGCATTCGTGTCAATCAGCTGTTGGCTCTCACGCTGGCCAGTAGAATCTTCCTGCCTATTCGTGGCAGCCAGCTATAGGCTCTCTCTCTGACCAGTAGAAAATGGCCGCAAACTACATGAAAACTGCCGTAGAAGCATGAAAAAATCGATTATTTCCACTATCGATGGAAGTTAGGAAATGCAGCGTCGATCTTGGCCTTTCCGCTAACTTGGAGCACGTGCATGTAAATTTTGATGCCAGCACGTCGAAAATTTCGGCCGTGCATTCGTTACACACACACACACACACACACACACACACACACACACACACACACACACACACACACACATCCTGCCTTTTATAGATAGAGATTATGGGTCAACAGACTCTTCATCATTACTATTATGTTATCACCAGTTTGATTCCATCTTATTATCCCGACACTTGCTTGATAAAATGCCACAATGTTTTAATTCAACATTTAGTGAAATATCCATTACTTTTTATGGTTTTAACGATTTGATTGTTTATATATTTTCCTTTAAAAAATACTTTCTACGAAGGCCATCGTTCTTACCGATGTGTTTCCCTTGATGCAAACGTCACTCTATGTTCATTAATAAGTGTGTGCTACGTTTCGGCGTGGCCCATTTGGTGTGGCTGATTCGGCGTCAGAAAAAATAATTTTACTATTCGGCATAGCCGTTTATTAGGCGTCAGACCGGACACCTCCCCCACCCCGCAAAAAAAAAAAAAAAAAAAAAAAAGGATAAAAGCATTGAAAACACACAACTTTTAATATGACTTTTTATTCATTTAGGGAATTAAGGATTCTATTAAAACACTAAAACACGTCGCCAAAACTTTAATTCAGGATTCCTCTTGCTCGTTGCGTCAGAAATTAAACTGCGTATCCCTTTGTTTCTTCCACGTTTTGATAAAATATTTGCTTCCATTTTAGAATAAAATGGCTTTGACGACTGAAAAAAAATGAAGCTGTACTGAAGGAAATATAATAATACCTCCAATCACTATTTTTCTTAAATATAAAAATACCTCCAACTATTCTTTTTCTTAAATTTAAAAATACCTCCAACTACTCTTTTTTCTTAAATTTAAAAATGCTTCCAACTACTCTTTTTATGCACAATTTTTAGAAGGTTTGGAATGATTCGACGTAGCCCATTTGGCCTGCCTGATTCGGCATCAGAAAAATAATTGGACTGTTAAGCATAGCCGTTTATTAGGCGTCAGACTGTTTCGACGTCACTGTCTTTGACCGAAGACAACATCCGCCCCCAAAATGTATAAAGGCATTGAAATCACCCAACTTTCAATAACATTTTTCATTCATTTAGGGACTTAAGGATCTTATTAAAACACTAAAATACATCGCAAAACCTTTAATTCTCTTACATCATATATACACTGTGTTAGATTTGAGTTTAGTACGTATCAGCGTAGCCCATTTGGTGTAGCCCATTTGTCGCGGCTGATTTGGCGTCAGAAAAATAATTGTACTATTCGGCACAGCCGTTTAGGCGTTAGACTGTTTCGACGTCACTGTCTTTGACCGGAGGCAACCACGCAAAAAATAAAATAAAATAAAATAAATAAATAAAAAAAAAGAAAAAGGATGAAATCATTGAAAACACCCAACTTTCAATATGACTTTTTATTCATTTAGGGAATTAAAGATCCTAATGGAATAATGTAAATTAAAAAACTTAAATAAAAAATATTGTATTTCAAAAGAATTAAAAAACTTAGTAAAGCTATTTAATCTTAGAAATTACTTCTTCATTTCATAATTATGAGCAACACTCTTCAGAAATTCAACAGGATTTATGTAATCTCACTTTACATCAATCTTTCTGTTCACCCCACCAAAACTTTAATTCAGGATTCCTCTTGCTTGTTGTGTCAAAAATAAAAAAAGGTATCCATCGTGTATCACTTTGTTTCTTCGACGTTTTAATAAATTTGATTTGATTCCATTTGGAATAAAATGGCTTTGACGACTGAAAAATATGAAACTGCACTGGAGGAAATGTAATATTAAAATACCTCCGACTACTATTTTTCTTAAACTGGACTATACGAGCAAAATACGAGACATATATATATATATATATATATATATATATATATATATATATATATATATATATGTATATATGTAGAGAGAGAGAGAGAGAGAGAGAGAGAGAGAGAGAGAGAGAGAGAGAGAGAGAGAGAGTGTTTGACTATCACGACGAAGTAGTAACCTGACGCCTAATCGACCCCTGCCGAAAAATTCCTATTGTCGAATCGGCCACGCACAATTAGCAAAGCCAAATGGTCTACGCTGAAATGTCCCATTCACCATTAATAATTCTAGGGACATAAATGAAATTAATTGTAATTATTGTTTTTATGTTAGTCGTTTTTGTTGTACTCTTCCATAACTACCACCCAACCATTAATAAATAAAAATACATGTTACCCTCATTGTCAGCCTTGCCAAGAACTAGCATATTGCATTCCCAGACTGCTGAGTAACGTTTTTGATCTTATTCCTCAACAATGGCTTTTGGCGTTTGAATTAGGAACTTTTGGAGAACCATGAAATATTTATTCCTGTACTGCGTTTCTTGATTAACTTTGAATCTTGAAAACTTTCTCTCCAGGACTTGTGCCATTGATTCACCAATACTCCAGCAATAACCATAAAAAGCAGATAATAATAATGAATTAAGAAAAGAACAGAGGAAATATATCCTTTGCTTTGCAAAAATAAAATAACATAAAATAATTCCCTAAGATCCGTAAGGGGGCGCTGCATGTATCCGCCATGTTTTGTCAGTAATTAAGGCTATACCATAACAATGACGACAATCGTAGAGAAAAGTGCGGTAGTTTCTGGAGATTTTAATTATTTGGCCTGGAAGTTCAAAGTCACCGACAAAGTTGTTCTATCACAGAAGCAAACTTCTTTTCTCCTTGCAAATGACGGTAATGAAAACAGTAAGCATGTTGTATAATTAAATATAACGTCAGAACCGATGCTTTTAAGTCTGTATTTGCGTAAATATAGCGTTTCATTTGGAAGTTAAATTAGGACTTTTATTGTAAAAAAAAAATTCTTTCCAACCACTGGTCTATCGTAGAGATTAATCTAGACTGGTACAAGGCTGTAGTAATTGATAAACTGTGTTTATCTAACTCGATACAGTAGCGAACTGTCTATGAGAGTAACTTGCCAACCACAGCACTGCATTTAACGCATTGACCTGAGCGACTTAATTCTATGTAAATCAAATAATGTTTGTGTTAAAGTATATATTGGCTTTTAACGGGATTTCAGGTATTTAAAGTAAACAGGTTGAGAAAGAAAAATATTTGAAAGTATGAAGAGAAGTCGCTTTTCATCTCCTGAAATGGGAAAAAGAAAATAATGAGTTGAAAATAAAAAAAAAAATGCTATCTATTTGTCTGTGTACATGGCGTACGGGCCACGAACTATTGCCAGCTTTGAAAAAGAGATCTGAACGATATCAAACATGCCTAGTTACACATGACGCAAAAGAACAATATATATATATATATATATATATATATATATATATATATAGAGAGAGAGAGAGAGAGGGGAGGGAGAGAGTGTGCGTGCGTAGATGGAGTTCAATAAGAATGTGTACAAATCAGTTTATTTTTACACAGTAATTTTTATATATAATGCACTTATTTCGGTATTTTAGGTTAAAATTTAGCTAAAATTGCTAGTATATATATATATATATATATATATATATATATATGTATATATATATATATATATATATATGGATTAAATAAATAAATATAGATACGACCATCCATACATAAGTGTGATCACGTGCCTTTATTAATTTGCAAATAAATGTCTTATTTCATTTTTGTTGTTAATAAAAAAAAAAAAAAAACGATTTACTGGTAATCTTATATCTTATTTGTAATGAACATGGAACTCAGAACCCTTTATTTCGCTCATTGGGGCAGACTGTTCTAGTTCCACGTGCCATGTCTAATGGATGTCAGTTATCATTTGTCTCCTGTTAATTCACCTCTCCAAGTTCTCCATTGCTTTAAGGACACATGCCAAAATGGATGAAGGCCCTGGTTAGATCCAGCGACAGGACCTAAAGAATTGTGAGTTCAATACCTGGTTAATGCAGCCGAAAATGTTGTGATAAATAGGGCAACAAAGATGAGGACAATAGTCCGAATAATGTAAATAGGGTAATAATATTTTATTCGCACTTTAATATACTTTACCTGTGGTGAAAGATATGTAATCTGGGTCGTTATTGTATATTAACAGCTTCTAGAATTTTGTGTTTCTTTCTTTACAAACGAAGATAGTATCTTGTTACATCATTTTTCTCTTATGCTAGTAGTTTTATTTTGGCTGTTTGTAATGTGACGCGCGATGTGTGTGTGTGTGTTTGAATTGCACAAAGTTTCAACAAGAGACAAGTAACCTACGAGAGAGTGTAGGTAGGGTCTGGCCTCTGTAAGAATTTAATGTTGATTGTTTTATCCTAATGTACACCTTATTCGAAAATTGGAGAAATGCAATGAAAAATTAAGCAGATCTTGGTTGAAAGTCTGTTTATATTTTTGAGATGAGGTATTATGTACATTATTTACATTATTCAGACTATTGTCCTTATCTTCGTCGCCATATTTATCACGTTGTACGCTCCGGCCTTCTTCAGATGGTTGGAATGTAGAACTGAACCCTTTATTTCGCTCACTAAGGTAGACTGTTCTAGTTCCACGTTTGATGGATGCCAGTTATCAGTTATCTCCTGTTAATTTTCCCTCTGAAAGTTCTCCACTGCCTTAACCGGGTATTGAACGCACACTCTTTGGGTCTTATCCACTGTGCCATGTGTCCTTGAGGACATCTGGGTGTGAATTTCTGGGTAATATAAACCCAATGTCTTCATTAACCATTTTTACCAGTGCTCATATTGCAATTTTGCTGTTATCATTCCGTGTTTTTACCAGAGCTCATATTGCAACTTTGTTATCATTGCTTTTCTCTGGCACTCCTTATTACTGGTTCCCATATTGTATTTATTTCTATGCTTGGTCGGCTCAGGAGATTTTTGTTGCCTAGCATATGTGCTGATTCCTTAAGTTTACGAATTTTCCAATGGTGTTCCCTGTCTCTGGGTCGCTCTCTTATGACTTTCAGTAGAGACGTTAGATAAAGAATTGGTCAGTATAAGTAGTACCCTAAAACGTAACAACTATCCTGGGTACATGGCAGCAGCCCCCAAAAATTGGGATAGGCGTGTAGAAGAGGAAGAGGAGGAGGGCAACAACACTCAGAAAACAGTCTGTCTGCCTTATGTTAAGGGGTTATCAGAGAAAATACAAAGGATCTGCGGTCCATATAACATCAGGACAACCTTCAAAAGCTTGACGACACTTCGCTGATATCTCTCCCGAGTAAGACCCCCTCCCCATAGAGGAGAATATGACTAAAGACTGTGTGTACGCTATCCTATGCAGCTGCGGAAAGGAATATAAAGGAGAGACAGACCGCCACCTCAAGGTAAAGCTCCAAGAACACCAGAAGGCCGTAACTTGAGGGGAAGTAGAAAAATCAGGCGTGGCTGACCACATATGGAGAGAAAAGGGAGATCACCGCCCACTTTGGGATCATGTTGAGATCATAGACAGGGAACACCAGTTGAAAATTCGTAAATGAAGTCATTGGGTTTATATTACCCAGGAATTCATACCCAGATGTCCTCAAGGACACATGGCACAGTGGATAAAGGCGTTGGTTAGATCCAGTGACAAGACCCAAAGAGTGTACATTAGGATAAAACAATCAACATTAAATTCTTACAGAGGCCAGACCCTACCTACACTCTCTCGTAGGTTACTTGTCTCTTGTCGAAACTCTGTGCAATTCAAACACACACACACATCGCGCGTCACATTACAAACAGCCAAAATAAAACTACTAACATAAGAGAAAAATGATGTAACAAGATACTATCTTCGTTTGTAAAGAAAGAAACACAAAATTCTAGAAGCTGTTAATATACAATAACGACCCAGATTATATATCTTTCACCACAGGTAAAGTATATTAAAGTGCGAATAAAATATTACCCTATTTACATTATTCGGACTATTGTCCTCATCTTTGTTGCCCTATTTATCACAACATTTTCGGCTGCATTAACCAGGTATTGAACTCACAACTCTTTAGGTCCTGTCGCTGGATCTAACCAGCGCCTTCGTCCATTTTGGCATGTGTCCTTAAAGCAATGGAGAACTTGGAGAGGTGAATTAACAGGAGACAAATGATAACTGACATCCATTAGACATGGCACGTGGAACTAGAACAGTCTGCCCCAATGAGCGAAATAAAGGGTTCTGAGTTCCATGTTCATTACAAATAAGATATAAGATTACCAGTAAATCGTTTTTTAGATAGTTTATATTAAGAAAGAATGTATTAAAAAATGAATGAAGAAAAATAAAAATGATTATATTTACCATTAAAAGTTTTAAAGATAATTTATATTATTAAGAATATAAACGATACCCAGCAATATATAAAAAAAAAACATTTTTTTTTAAAAAACGGCAAAGAATTAAGTCATCAGAGAAAAGTGAGTTCATAAAGTAGTGGAAAGTTATAAGATAGGATTGATATGGAGAAGGCAAAATATAGAAATAAATATATTAATATGTTTACCCTAAAAGGGTTAGATAATTAAAAAATCAGGATCAAAAATTCTATAGAACTTTAAACCTACTTCTATGACAACATTTTAAAACGAATTCATTCTTTTGATTGAATAGTTTGCTTTGATTAGTGAATTTTATTATTTCCTCTTCTAAACATAGGTAACAACTATTGCTAAGACTATTAGGAGTATGAGAGAAGCCTATAATTTTCCATCAATCTCAGTGTTCAGACATTTCTCCCTCAATTCTCAAAATTATTTGGAAGAACTGTCTGATATTTTAATTTTGGGTTGTTTAAAGAATGCATATGTGTGTACAGTCTTTGTTTCCACTCACCCGCGGAAATTCCAATGGAAACATTGTAATTTAACCTATTTTCTTTGCGGTAAATGGTTGCGCATATATATATATATATATATATATATATATATATATATATATATATATATTACTAGAACAGTAAAGCCTGATATTTTAATGCAGTGAAATTAATGTCTGTTGGTGTAGAGTTCGAAAGTCTTATTACGGTACTCTACAGAATTTACCTCTTTACAGATTTATTGGAAATTCAGAAACCACTGGAATTAAGAACACCCTCTCCCTCCCAATTGTAACATTTTTGTGACTCAGAAAATATTCCAGGGGGTTGCCTGCCAAAATTAACCGAAGAGGGACTCTTGCATCAAATTGAAACAAACAATTTAATGTCGTGATTGATTATTAAATACAGTCGTCCAATGACTGTATATTTTTGAAATCGATAAATTTCCGTGGACATCCTTGGACACTATCAAAAAACAAATTCGATTCCATCGAAGTATAAAAATCGGTTAAGAATCATTGTTTTCAAGCTAATAACAATAAAGAATCCTTGAAGTAATAAAAATCGATAAAATATCTAATCGATTTATTGAAGAGTTTTGTTTTTTATGTAAAGAAGAAATTAGATCAGCTGTCATTATTGATAATTTTTTTTATTTTTCATGCTAATTTAAAAAAAAAATTAAAAATTAAATTTTACTCGGAATTAAAATAAGACAAAACAATAGGCCCGACAACAATGAAGAATAAAGGTGTTCAAAAATATCGCATGCATTTTTACATTCGTTTCCCGTAACCCGTAAGACCTCCGGTGTGTCATGCTAACTAAATCTCCTTCATAGACTCTCTCAGGTAAATGAGGGTTACTTGGCGGTGTTTATTACCCCAAGTAGCGTTCAACAGTTTTACTTGGTGCCATTATGCGTCTATATTTCTGAGATGAGGTATTATGTACACTATTTACATTATTCGGACTATTGTCCTCATCTTTGTTGCCATATTTATTACAACTATTCGGCCTTTCAGTATCTGTCTATATTTCTGAGATGAGGTATTATGTACATTATTTACATTATTCGGGCTATTGTCCTCATCTTTGTTGCTATATTCATCACAACTATTCGGCCTTTTAGTATTTGTCTATATTTCTGAGATGAGGTATTATGTACACTATTTACATTATACGGACTATTGTCCTCATATTTTCGCCATATTTATTACCCTTCAGTATCTGTCTATATTTCTGAGATGAGGTATTATGTACACTATTTACATTATTTGGACTATTGTCCTCGTCTTTGTCGCCATATTTATTACAACGTTTCGGCCGTTGTACACTCCGTCGTTCTTCAGGTGGTTGGAATGTCGAACTGAACCCTTTATTTCTCTCACTGGGGTAGACTGTTCTAGTTCCACGTGCCATGTCTAATGGGTGTCAGTTATCAGTTATCTCCTGTTAGTTCCCCTCTCCAAGTTTCCCACTGCCTTAACCAGGTATTGAACTTACACTCTTTGGGTCGTGTCATTGGTTATAACCAATGTGTTTATCCACTGTGCTATGTGCCAGTTGTAAGCAACAATTTGTTCTCCAACTGAACACCAATAATGGACGGTTTTAAAATGTTAAAATTACTCCAACGGTACAGGGAGAAGTAGTTTAATACTTTTTTCTAATGGTATTAAGGCGAAGTGAACACAAAATCTTTCGTTTCATCGGTCGTTAACAGTTAGGCCACGCAGCATGCATACTATGCACATGATAATACGATCAGTAGGCCAAGCGTAGATATTAGTAGATACCTTTCTCATCAAAGATGTTCGTGATGTCTTCCTTAACAAAAATGTTTCTCATGCCTTTCTTATCGATGGTGCTCGTGATTACTTTCTTCAGAATCTTTGCTTTTCACATCAAAGATGTCCATGATGTCATTCTCATTATAAATTCTTGCGAGTTCTTTCTTCGAAAAAATGTTCACGATGCCATCTTCAGCAAGGATGCTCGTGGTGCCTTTCTCGTCAAAGATCCTTGTGCTAGCTTTCACATCAAAGACAGTCGCGTTGCCTTACACATAGAAGACGTCCGCAGTACCTTTCTTGACAAAGAAGCTCACGATGCCATTCTTATAATAATCGTTTGCCTTTCTCTTCAAAGACAGTCGCGATGCCTTTCACATCAAAGATGTATTACAAAGATGTCCGTTTTAGGAAACTGAAAGAAACTGGTATGAACACCACCCAAAGAAACTGGTATGAACACCACCCAGACCCGGTTACAGAGATAGGACCTGTTACAATTCTATGGGACTACACAATGCACACTGACAGAATAATCAAAGCAAACCGCCCAGACATTGTTATTAAAGACAACAAACAAAAAAGGTACCTCTTTATTGATATGGCAGTCCCTGCAGAATGCAATGTATCTTTGAAGATATTCAAAAAGCTGTCAAATTACAAGGACCTTGAAATAGAAATCTAAAAAATGTGAAACATGGGAACATCAACAATCCCTGTTGTAGTTGGAGCCCTAGGATTGGTTGGAAAAGATTCCAGTAGACTAATTGAAGGGATTCCTGGAAGTCCATGCCTCAAAGAGATATAAATAATTGTTCTGACAAGTACAATCCACACTTTACGAAGGGCTTTATCTATGTACTTTTTTTTGTCAGTGGAAAGTGTCATGATACCATTTTTAAACTTAGGTCCCTGGGTGGGACCGGGAAAGAAATGTGTAAACGCCAGAAAGCAAAGAAAATAAAAATAATAATAAAAAAAACCTACCCATCATTGTCAAACCTTTCAGTGTAGACATTGGGATGGAGTTTAGAATCGACAAATGTTCCAAAGCTAAATTCAAAGGCGGTAAACTATCGAAGACTACAGATTTAGTTCTTGATGTCTACAGCAAGATTAAGGAACTAGACCAAGATGGTTCATACAAATATTTAGGAAGTAATGATGGAGACGGAATACGATTATGAAGAAAAAGATCCGAAAAGAATATGGGAGGGTATATTTGATACTGGAAAGCAAAATAAATAGGGATAATAAAATAAAGAGCATCAACACCTTAGCTATAGCCGTAGTAACATACAGCTTCAACATTCTTAAATGGAAGTTGAATGACATTAAAAGATTGAACGCCAAGACCATAAACAATGCTTACCCAAATGAAGATGTACCACCCGAAATCAGATGTTGATAGGCTGTACGTACCAAGAGCTATAGGAGGCCGAGGTCTAATCCAGACTGAACTAACTCTAAAATATACAACAATCGGATTGGGAGCATACCTAAAAAAACCAATGACCCTCTCCTAAGAATATTAAAACATCAAATCCACTCCAGCAACAAAGAAGCTGCATATTAATATAAATGAAATCCTACCAACAAAAAAACGAAGCGAATACCATTTACACCAAACGAGTAAAACAGTAAGCAAAACAACTTGGCCAAATGAGATTACAAAAAAAGGTTCTGATGGCAAATACCTAAAAAGAACGAAAGAAGCAGATGTGGGCCAACAGAAAAGATATCAGTGGCTGAGGAGCACCGGGTTGAAAGTTGAGACAGAAGGCTTAATTATTGCAGCTCAGGACCACAGCCTCGCAACCAGATTTTATCACTGTCACATAATCATGAATGGAATTAACCCGAAATGAGGATCTGCGCGAAATATGATGAAACTGTCGCTCATATTTATCTCAGGATGTCCGGAACTTTTTTTGTAAGGCAATTCACCCCAACCAATGCGGGAGTGCCACTAGCACGCAAGTGGTTACAAAGGATTGAAAACAAGAGAAGAACGTGGAATAAGCTCAGTGTGTCAGATGTCGATTGACATTACATTTGAATATTTGAAGATTATAGTTATCAGGGAAGCAAGTAAGGGGAAGGGCGTTCCACTATCTGGAAATGCGAGAGAAGAAGCTGTTTGAGAAGAAGAGACTGTTATATTTAACTGTTTTGACTGAAAGGGTAGGATCGAGATGCCAACCTGGTAGCACGTTTAAATTCATGAAGTCCGGGAACCAGTGAAAGTAGCTCGTCGGAAAAGTTTCCGTGAAAATACTTGTAGAAGAGACAGAGGGAGGTCACAGCACATCTGTGGGATATCCATTGTAGACTAGAAGCCAGTTCAGGACCTATCATCTTGCATATTCGTTTCTGAATTTTGTCAAGGATCTCGAGACGTACAGCGGGAGCATAGACCATATATGACATCAATATTCCATGCAAGCATGGATGATTTATAGATTTGAAGGATGGACTCAGACGAGAAAAATATCTGGTCCAACACAGAGAGCGTACTTTCCTTGCGGTAGATGAAGCTATTGATTCGATATATTTATTCCACCTGATGTCAGGGGACAGCGTGAGTCCAAGCAGACGTAACGAGGCGCTTTCAAGGAGTTGGGAATCAGCCATTCTGGTGGGAGGCAGGGAGGATTCTCTGTGGTCGGTAAAAGAGAGCAGTTTCATTTTGGAGGCATTAAAATTTACAAGCCATTTCCTGCCCCAGTCAACCACAAATTGGAGGTGCTTTTCGAGATCAGCAGCTTGGTTAGTTTTGTCAAAGATAAGAGATTTTCTATTGAGGCACGAGTAAATAGTGGTGTCGTTCGCGTACATGGAAACTTGGGAACTGATGACATCGGGAAGGTCATTGATGAAGATCAGGAACAGTGTAGGGCCCAAGATAGAGCCTTGGGAGCACCAGCGTTCGTGATAAAGGAGACGGAGGAGAACCCGTTTAGGACGACCTTCATTTCACGGTTTGACAGGAATTATTGTATTAAGTCAAATAATCGCTCTGTAATACCTGAAGCTTACGAAGAAGGCCAGCATGCCAAACCTTATTAAACGCTTTAGAGATGTCTAGTGTCACGGTTCGAGTTTCTCCATTATTGTTGAGTGCTTGGTATACAAATTCAGTTACGACCGTGAGCACGTCAGCGATGGATCGGCAAAAACGGAAAACCATATTTCTTGTCGGAGAGCAGATTATGAGAAGTAAGGTGCTTAACCACTTCAGCGTTGATTAAAGCCTTGAAGACTTTACCAAAGAGTTGTAGGAGTCTGATAGGACTTTAGTTAGACGATTCAGAAGAGTTCTTAAAGACAGACACAACAGATGAGGACTTCCAACAGCCTGCAAAGCAAGAGTCGGTGAAGCAGTAATTGTTGAGAGAACAGGAGCCAATTCAGGAGCACATCCCCACTACTAGCTTTATGGGAGTCTAATTTAGAGATGACGTCCAATACCATTGCTGGAGTTATGTGCATCTCACTCAGTAGAGCCTCAGTTCTAGGGAGAAAGTCCGGTGTGGGTACACCAGATGAGTCTAGCGTTGAATTGGATGAGAACTTGCGAACAAAGCATTCAGGTAGCGACATAAGTGCACTAGAAGATATGCAAGAAGCACAAAATTGAAACCACTGACAGATGGTATGAGCACCAACAACCATAAATAATGATGTAACTATCCTCAGAGACATGCCAATTCAAACTGACAGGGAAATAAAATCCAACAGACCTGAAGTGTTTGCTTATTGACATAGGAGTACCATCTGAGAGAAACACACCTCCATGAAAATTATCGAGAAATTGCCCAAATACAAGGACCTGGAGATCAAAATTAACAGGATGTGAGGAATGAAGACTGAGACTGTCGTACCAATAGTAAGCGGAGCACTGGGCTTCGTGATAAAAGGAATGGGCAATTTTATTAACAATGTCCCAGATAACATCAACATATAAGTTTCCCAGAAGATCGCCCTACTAAGAACATCCCATATACTAAAAAGGATTATCAATTAAATGACTACAATTAATTCTCCTACAGGGCCTAAGGACCATAGATTGGACTCGGCTCCATCAGATACAAAGCAGGAAACAACATGCACAAATAATAATAATAATAATAATAATAATAATAATAATAATGAGAGTAATAATGCTAACAACAACAACAACAATAATAATAATAATGCTAATAACAATAATAATAATAGTAATCGGAACTCTGAGCCTCGCAAGAAAAGAAATGGATAATTTTACGAACAATAATAATATTGATAATAATAATAATAATAATAATAATAATAATAATAATAATAATAATGAATTTTTGGTATTAATATTTAAACAATAGCGTTAAAATGATTATTCAGAAAGACGCTTAATGGTCTTTATTGCACGAAATAATTACAACCGTTATTATATGATTAAAAATAATAAAAAAATACAGATTATACATCATTAAATGAAGAAATAATTTTAACTTTACATCTCTATGATTTTCAAAAATGCGGACTGACGGTCATGTGGTGCTAACCTTTCAATAAGATCGTGTACATGAATAAACAAACAAGAAAATTACAATAATAATAATAATAATAATAATAATAATACAATAAATCAAATAATCTTTTAATTAGGCTTAATTGTGAATTAATTATGATATTTTTGTAATATATTAGCGAAGAAATGTTGGTTATTTAAGAAATTTTCTTGGCTGAGAGAATAGCAAGTTGCGCATGCGTATTCGTGAGTTCGTATTGACAAAAAAATGTCGACAGCAGGGGTCATATAAAAGGCACTAATTCTACAGGTTTATACATACACATAAGTAGACTTATATACTCGCGTACATAAAAACACATATACACATACACACATATTCAAATGTATACAGACGCACAATTCGACAGCCCTTCGTAAATGCACACAAACACACAGACATATGTACACAAACATTATTAATATTATTTTATTACCACTTATTACTTTTTATCCCAGCTCTCTGAGTCCATAGTGTCTTCATTATTAATATTATTTTATTACTAGTTTTATCCCACTTCATTCTTATTGCCTTTTATCCCAGCATCTATGTTACCTCAACTTTATGAATTTAGGCGCAGTACTAGATTGGCGGTAAGGTCTCATCAATTTAGAGTTATAGCACTTCTCGATTGTACAGCTCTCTTCTGGCTTCCCAGTAAACTTTGATCTTTTACAATTTAAATCTAATGTCAGTCGTTATCTTCTGTCTTCTTAATACTTGTTCTTTTATTGTACTCTCCCCTTAATAGTAATTTTCCTCATATTCTCTAACACTCGATAACACCTGTCTTAGTGGCTTTATTTCCTTGTTGGAGGTGAAATGATTAATAAAAGCATTCTGGATCGATACACTCTTCATTATTACTATTATTTTCTTATTCGTTTTACAGCGTCTTATTATTGTTGCTTTTTATTATAACATTCTGGGTTGATGCACTCTTCATTATTACTAGTTTTAAAAGTAGACCGAAGGCAGATCTAAAAATTGATGCGACCTTTCTTTAACTTCTTTTATGTGTTGTATTCTTTCAGGAGAAGAGTAATCACAGCTTTCCATAACTTCCTATGTTTTGTACCTGCCAGAAATGTTTTTCTTTTTAACAAAAAAAAAAAAAAAATCTTCCTCTAATCTCTTGTTCTGCCATTCATTTATAAAAGTTCGTTACATAGGTTAATCGCTGTTTTGCTCAATCTCTCTTGCCTTTAATATATCATGTGAGTATCAGATTTTCCAAGTCTTCTTTCTTCATTATGTGTCCAATAAACTTTAACTCTTTCTTCTGATTATAAATATAAGCGTCTTTTTTGTTTCTATTTTGTTTAAAACTTTCTTTCTTTCTTCTCTAATTCGTCTTTTTCTTTTCATTTCTTCTCAATTTTCTTTCTTTCTTTCTTTCTTTCTTTCTTTCTTTCTTTCTTTTCACCTTTGCCTATATGTTATTTTCATTTCTTCTCACCACTCTTTTTTTCTTGCTTGTTTGCTTTTTTCTTCTCACCTTTGCACTTTTCTTTCTTTTCATTTCTTCTCACTTCACTTTTCTTTCTTTCTTTCTTTTTTCTTTCTTTCTTCTCAAATTTGTTTTTTCTTTCTTTTTATTCTTTCTCACTTATCATTTCTTTTTTTATCACTTTCTTTCTTTTTTTATTCTTTCTTTCTTCTCAAATCTGTTTTCTTTCTTTTCATTTGTTCTCAGTTCCTTTTTCTTTCTTTCTTTTTTTCTTACTTCTCACATTTGTTTTTGTCTTTCGTTCTTTCTTTCTTTCTTTCTTTCTTTCTTTCTTTCTTTCCAAAATGTCACCTTTTCATTGCAGCTTTTCTTTCTAATTCGTTTTCGCTTTCTTAGTTTGTCATCAGGTTTCATTCATTCATTCATTTTTTTTCCAAATTATTTCTCTCTTTCAGGCTTGCGTTGAAACAACGGTTCTCGTATGATCACCGAAGTTAAGCAACGTCGAACATGGTCAGTACCTAGATAGGTGACCAAGTGGAAAATACCAGATGCTGTAATCTTGGATGTATGGATATCAAATGTAATGGTTAATGGCTCGAAATTGTTCATCTGAGAGCCGAGTTCCAATTCCAGTTTGGTTCGTTATATTGATTGATATATTTATGCGCGAATATGATTGACGCATTCGTTCTTTGGTTAATCTTTTCATGTGTCATTAACTTTCTTTCATAAAGAGTGGAAACGGATTATGCAAAATATAGACCCCAGTATAATCCTAGTGTATGCACCAACTTCGAAGAGTGATTAAGTGAATACGAGTTTACTACAGGTACCGAAATACGCTCCCTATAAATTTGCTTGAGAATACAATTCACACACTCAATCTCAAATCAAATGGCACTTTCTAATATTGCTAAGCTTTGTGCAATACGAAATAGGACAAAGCTACTAGTAAAAATCGAACGCGAACTGATTGTTTTGCTAGACGGTATTTCTAAGCACAATTCTATGACAAGCGCCCTCAAAATCTCTCTTTATTTCTTTAGCCCTATCTAAATTTAATTAGGGATCTCATATATTTACCGATGTAAAAGCGAAATCATATCCTGTTAAAAAAAAAAGATTGTTGTCAGTTACAAAAATCTAGCTACTCGCAATTTAAGATGAAGAAGGAGTTCCCCTTGTTCAGGTGAATTGACCTGTCTACATCCATTAGAGAAAACCAGTTCGTATTTATTTCTTGTACTTTTTTTTTTAAATATCACATTTCGTTGATACCTTTCTGGTCGTCATTTTTTCTCTTCAACGCCGTCCTGAATTGACTTGATTAAATTCTCTTCTCAATGTTTCCGGAAATTTAACGAACTACAGTACATTTCACATTAAAATACTCCACGCAGTCGCATACACATATATATGGGTGCGCGTGTATCGATATAGGACACATATGAATCTATAATGATAATTTAGCCATCGATTGAAAAATTCTTAGACAAATAAGTGCAGTGAAGAACTTGAAAATTAATGTGCGCACCTATATTTTTTCTAAATGAATGAACACTTTAGCCATTATCAACTTTTCCTAATTTTTGGATGACATAACAGTCATTCTTTCATATTTGTCACCAAATGCTAAAATACTTTTTACAATTTTTTCTTTGCCATTTCATCAAATTTCATCTGTTCTTTCCTAATTCTTTCCTTCTATTTATATATCTGTCTAGCTTTATCTCTCTCTCTCTCTCTCTATCATTCTTATTCTGTTTCTATCTATCTATCTATCTATCTATCTATCTATCTATCTATCTATTTAGCTAGCTAGCTAGCTTGCTAGCTACCTCAATCTATCTATCTATCTATCTATCTATCTATCTATCTATCTCAGTTTATTCATATCTCTCTCTCTCTCTGTCCCCTTCTCTCTCTCTCTCTCTATCTATCTATCTCAGTTTATTCATGTCTGTCTGTCTCTCTCTCTATCTATCTATCTCAGTTTATTCATATCTCTCTCTCTCTCTCTCTCTGTCTCTCTATCTATCTATCTATCTCATTTTATTCATCTCTCTCTCTCTCTCTCTCTCTATCTCTCTCTCTCTATCTATCTATCTATCAGTCTTTTCATTATCTGTCTATATAATACATTTTTAATCCCTTCTCCTTCTCAGTGTAATCAAACTTCCCAAATTCATTAATTCCTTCTTTTTAAATTGTTTCTTTCATGTCATTAAATTATCTTTTTCATTCCTTCTTTCTCATCCTTTCTTTCTTTCTTTCTTTCTTTCTTTCTTTCTTTCTTTTACTCTCTATTTTTCGTTCTTCTTTGTTTCTTTAATTTCATCAGCTTTCCGTCTTTCTACCTATCCACTCTTTTCTTTTATTTAGATTTGACTTTCATTCATTCGTTCATTCATTCCTTTTTTCTTTCTTTAAAGATATTTTCGACTTTTTTCCTTCTTTTTTCTATTTAGGCTGAACATCTTTTCTTTCTATTTATTCTAACCAAGCTTCCTTCTTTTTTTCTTTCTAGATCTTATTTAAATTTAAACAGCTTCCTTCCTTCCTTCCTTCCAAATTCATTCATTCCTTCTTTTTAAATTGTTTCTTTCATGTCATTAAATTATCTTTTTCATTCCTTCTTTTACGTTTTCTTTTCTTTCTTTTTCAATGTCATCAACATTCACTTTTTATTCAGTTTACTCGTTTTCTTTCTATTATCATCAAATTTCTTTCATTAGTTCATTTTATTTTTCTTTCTTTTTTCTTTCTTTTCATTTCTTTATATTGTTATCAATTTTAATCATTCTTTCATTCTTTTTTGAACTCTTTATTTTTCCAATGTCTTAAGTTTTATTTACCCTTTCTTTCACCCATCTCTTTCTTTCTTTCTTTCTTTCTTTCTTTCTTTCTTTCTTTATCTCTATCTCTCTCTATCATTCTTATTCTGTTTCTATCTATCTAGCTATCTATCTAGCTATCTTTCTTTCTTTCTTTCTTTCTTTCTTTCTTTCTTTCAACCATTTCCTTCTTTCTTTCTTTCATCCATTTCTTTCTTTCTGACGCCAATTTTTGTGTTTGTTTGTTTCTTTCTTTGTTTCTTTCTTTGTTTCTTACTTTCTTTCTTTCTTTCTTTCTTTCTCCATTTTCATCAAATTACTTTACTTAATTCTTTTTTTATTTTAACCTTTCTTCCCTCCCCTCCACATTATTTCATACCCAGGTATCTTTCTACTCATCGCCCACCTGCACTGATTATTTTCCTCCCCATAGACAGATTGCGTTGTCATTTTCCAACGAACACCGCCATAGTAATTAGATAAACTAAATCTGGCACAAGACTACAAATGTCAGACAGTTTTGAATGAACTCAATTGTAGAATGATACATATCACCGGACAACAGTAACCTGACAAATCATTTGAATTTTGATCTGACATTGTCATTGTATAATGTTCCATATGCCTGCTTTTAGATCCACCCCTGCATTCATAAGAAATATAGCAGCAACGTTTTTAAAAGCATTTAACTAACATTTGATGTTATTTGGCATTTCTAACATTTCTGGTTATCCCCCTTACATTGGAACGCTTGTTTTGAAGAAAATCACCATAGTTTCAACTGACAAATTTAAAACTTAAAATAATTATATCAGAGCGCGTTTACGCGTGTTTTCAAAAATCATCATCACTATGATTACAGTTATAATAAGTTTGTCTTTGCAAAAACATCCCTAAGAATGATTTCGGAGGAGATCGAATGTTCTTGGGTAAGAAAAAACCACGGCGCCTTTCTTGATGAATTTTAACTTAACACCAAGAAGCTAATTAGAGAACTAGAAAGGATTAGTGTACAAATAAATATAGATATTATTTAATGAAACATGTTTGAATGAACATATGTTGCCTAAATATACGCATATATACAAGATGCGACGTGTAAATTGTCGCCATTTTATTTTTTTAATTTAGTGCATGCGCGTTGTTTGTTTTTGTTATCTGCACAGTATAGTAGGGTCAGTTGAGCACTATCTGTGAAAAAAAGAGCACCATGACGCAATTCACTTCGCCAGAAATTTGGAATTGGCATGTTGTACTGCTTTGAATTCGCGCCGGAAGCTCCAATACGAATATTTAACATTGTTTGGATGTCATCTGAGGCCAGTGCAGAGGATTAGGAAAGAGTTGGATGAGTCAAATGATGATTACGAAGGCACGGCAGCTCGAAAAACTCACCCTGGTCGCTCTAATAAGAAAGAAGAAGACGAATTTGTTAGTGAGGGAGTCAGGCTCAACAGGGAGGCCTACATCAAGTACCTTGAGGAGGTAATGTTGCTCTAGGACCCCATGTCTGACAAGAGGACACTGCACTATGCTATACAAGCAGGAGAAGCCAGTTATGTCTGTCAGACTATTTCTTCAACCATATCACCTCTTACATCTAGCTACCTAAGTTCACAAGCTGCAACCTCCTTGATTATTGTGTGGGGCGCAGTTGAGTGACAGACCAACAAAACTCCTCGTAACACTAAAGATGCACTGAAGGCAAGGATTATGGCAGCAGTCACCAACTTAAACACTGTGACCGTCCAGAAGAGTTGCAGGAGATTCCGAAGTCATCTGGTTGAAGCCAATGGTTGAATCCAATGGCGATTTTATTGAATAAATTTACTCTTTAGTATTTCAAGATATTTTGTGTAATTTTGGTAAATACATCTGTTAAAATGAGATGTCAGTGTTAGTTTCATTTTTGCGTAATTTAGACGCAACCTTTATATATGTGTGTGTGTGCGTAAGTCACAAGCCAATTTATATCCATACAAAGGAGATAATACATGTTAATATGGATTAAATGAAAAATCTGAAGTTTCAAAAAATCTGATCATCGTTTTCTCATCACTTTCTAATATCTAGCAATTAAATCAATGAAAAACGATCGATTCATTCATCTTGGGAGACTTCTTAGGTTTTACCGTGGAGTTGTCCTGATTTGACGACTTTGGAAAATAAATCGAAGACTGAAAATTACTGATTAAATTAAATTCAACAACGATTTTAGCTTTTTGTCCTTTGGTACATATCAAACGCTCACACACATATATGCATTATATATATATATATATATATATATATATATATATATATATATATATATATGTAAAACTAAAGAGCCAGGTAAACCTACCTAGGTTTCATCTAAACAGATCGTCAGGGTAAGACTGGCCAGTTTTACCCTGACGATCCATTTTGGTGAAACCTAGGTAGGTTTACCTGGCTCTTTAGGTCTATATTAGGTTTGCTCTGCTTCGTGTATTGAGCACTTTACGTAGTTATTTTTACTCGTTTTAGAGTTTTTTTTATTTTTTGGGGGACTGAGCTTGAACTCTGGACCCTTGTTTTCGCCTCAATTTCATGTTCTTGGTTCTTTCTTTTTTTGTTCCTCATTTTTCCATGGTTACTGGTTTGTTCTACTACAAGTCGATATACCCAAGGTCTTTCCAAGCGAGTACCACTATATATATATATATATATATATATATATATATATATATATTTCTTTTTAAGAAAGGCAATTGGAAAAAATCTTAGTTTTTCTGAAACATTTCGTCTTCCGATTTTATCAAGGCAAACAATGAAAGCGAAATGTTTTTGTTCTCATAGTTACATTAAATCCCAAATTTAAAAAAGGAAGGCGCTCCTGCGCATGCCTCTGGCTAATGGTAACTTTCTTTGTACTCAGAGTATTTTGATGGAGGTCTATTTAATAATAATATATATAAATTATTTAGAGTATATATATATATATATATATATATATATATATATATATATATATAAGCATTTCACCCCAAGCAAGGCGGGGAGCCACTAGGACGCAAAAAAGGGTTACAAAAAATATATTTGCAAGATCAGATAGGAGTGATAGAAGAAAGGATGAGGAGAAGGGTAGTGGATAGATCAAGGCAACTGGAGATGTCGATTGACATTACACTTGAATAGCTGTAGATTATAGCTCTCAGGGAAACTGGAATAGGGAAGGGAGTTCCACAGGCGAGAGGTGCGAGACATGAAGCTACTGGAAGAGACGGCTACATTTAGGAGTTTCGCCAGTGAAGGGGTGAGAGCGGGATGCCAGCCTCGTAGGGCGCTTGAACTTATGACGTCTGGGAACCAGCGAATGCAGCTCCTCGGAGCAATTTCCATGAAGGTATTTGTAGAACAGACAGAGGGAGGCGACGGCGCGTCTGTGAGAAAGTGACTGTAGACGAGATGCCAGAGCAGGGCCAACCACATTGCATATCCGCCTCTGGAGCCTATCAAGAACCCCGATGCAAACAGAAGGGGCACCAGACCATATATGGCAGCAATACTCCATGCAAGGGCGAATTGTTGATTTGTTGATTTGTAGAACTGGAGGATCGATTCCGGGGAGAAAATTTCCTGAGGCGGCACAGGGAGCCAACTTTCCTTGCGGTGGACGAAGCAATTGACTCAATGTATTTATTCCATCTCAGGTCAGCAGTCAACGTGAGACCGAGCAGCCGTAGAGAGTTGCTCTCGAGAAGTTGAGCGTCAGACATTCTAATGGAGGGCAGGGAAGGATATCTGTGGTGATTAATAGAGAGCAGTTTTGTTTTTGAGGCATTAAAGTTGACCAGTCAATTCCTGCCTCAGTTCACAACTGATTGGAGGTCCTTTTCGAGACGCACGGCCAGGTTAGTTTTGTCAGTGACACTAGATTTGTTTTTGAGGGAGGAATAAATTGTGGTGTCATCCGCGTAGATACCAACTTGGGAATTCATGGCGTCAGGAAGGTCATTTATGTAGATAAGGAATAGAGTGGGGCCTAGGATGGAGCCTTGAGGAACACCTGTGTTCGTGGGATAGGAAGTGGATGAGAAACCGTTGAGAACGACCTTCAATTCACGGTTTGACAGGAATGATTGTATTAGGTTATACAATCGACCCGTAATGCCATAACCCTGGAGCTTGCGAAGCAGGCTGGCATGCCAAACCCTATCAGATGCTTTGGAGATATCTAGTGCATCGGCACGGGCTTCCCCGTTATTTTGAAGAGCTCGGTAGACAGTTTCAGTGATAGCCGTAAGCACATCAGCTGTAGATCGGGCAAAGCGGAAACCATATTGCTTGTCTGAGAGCAGATTATGGGATGTGAATTGGTTAACCACCTCGGTATTGATTAGGGCTTCGAAGACTTTGCCGAAGAGGGGAAGGAGACTGATAGGACGGTTGTTGGAAGGGTCAGAGGGGTCGCCGGAGTTCTTGAAGACAGGAACAATCGAAGACGACTTCCAGCAGTCAGGAAAACAAGATTCCTTGAGGCAGTAGTTGTATAGTTTGGAAAGGGCAGGCGCCAATTCAGGCGCGCATTTCTTCAAGACAATGGCTGGTATCCTGTCTCCACCACTAGCCTTGTTGGGGTCTAAATTGGAGATACCAAATACCAAAGACGGGATTATGTTTAACCCACTCAATAGGGCCTCAGTTCTAAGAGGGTATGGGTACACCGGAAGAGTCGGGCGTCGAGTCGAATGAAAATTTCCGAGCAAAGCATTCAGCCTTGTCGGTAGAGGAGGTCAGGACTTCGAACTGGTTGAATAAAGGAGGTATAGAGGGTTTGCAATTGTTCAATATGCTCTTGCAGAGACGGCAATAATCTTTGGAGCCAAATTTGCGAGATGCAATGCGCTCCTTCATCCGAGCCGCAAATAGTGACTTAGCATCGTTAAGGACACGCTTACACTCGTTACGGGCAGAGGCAAAGAGACGTCTATTGCAGTCAGACATGT
The DNA here is from genome assembly GCA_963932145.1 of Acanthosepion lycidas. NCBI lineage: Eukaryota > Metazoa > Mollusca > Cephalopoda > Sepiida > Sepiidae > Acanthosepion > Acanthosepion lycidas. The sequence goes on from OZ010596.1 coordinate 11,661,703, forward strand.
CGCTACGGAATATGTGGAAGTAGTTGTTCCTATGGGCGATGGCGGCTGAGCTAGTAGCGGAGAACCAGATGGAGGTGCACGACTTGACCCTTGATGGCATGAAAGCATCGATTCCAGCTTTAACATAAGGCTGAGACCTCAGAAGCACATTATTGGAAAGGGAGCGTAATGACTCCATCCCAGGGGACATCGCGGAGTTCTGAATATTAATTTTTATTTTTCATATGTTTGTTTATAGATGTACGTATATTTTGGAACGTGCCTATGTGTGTGTATATATGGCTGCGTGCATATGTATATATGTATGTATATGTATACACATATATATCTGTTTGCATATATATATATATATGTGTGTGTGTGTATATATACATGTATATATATTAGGTTGGTGCAAAAATAATGTCGTTTTCTCACATAGTAACATATGTGAGAAAACGACATTGTTTTTTGCACCAACCTAACATTTGTCTCTCTCTCTCTCTCTTTATATATATATATATATATATATATATATATATATATATATATATATATATATATATATATATAAAATTACTGCACCTTCCTTTTTCATCTCAACATCAAGAAACTGATTAGACAACTGGAAAGAATCAGTATAAAAATAAGTAGATTGTACATATATTATTCAATGAATATATATATATATATATATATATATATACACGCACACACACAGACACATATATATATATATATATATATATATATATATATATAAAAGTGAACATTGAAGTCAACACTGAGAGGCGACAGGCTGTTTCATGCTAGGCGCAATCGTCAGGCCGAATTTTTTTATACTTACGTTTACATACGCTCTATTTCTGATAATCAGTATTTCATACCAGAAATATAGCACACCTTAAAACTATATATATATATATATATATATATATATATATATATATATATATATATATATATATATATATCATTACAGACAGCAGACAAGGTATTATGATTAAGCTTTTTATTTACTTTTTCTTGCGTTCGAAAAAATGTTTACTTTTCTGAACACGGTGTGTGTGGAAACTGTCCATATATCCTGTATTTAAGAGCGCTTCGACTATACTTTTCGATATTATCAAGGATGATGTATAGGTTGTCTGTATGTATCTAGAGTTATTGCGATGTTTTATTTTCTGAACACAGTCTACACATTGTGGCCGTGTTCGTAATTAATATTATTGTGTGTTGGCTTTTTCTTTTTATTATTAAGGCTTCCATTATTTTTAATCTTTTTGTTACATGTCAATGAGGTTATTATGTTTGTATTTTCTGGTAATTTTGCGCGTGTGCTTAAGTGGGTTCTAATGGAGCTGTGGTCGGATAGGTGCAACGTATGTCGTCTTGATAGGCATGTAGTAGTGTGACCATTGTAATTATTTATGAGTTTGATTCTTACGCTTATATATTTATGAATAAAAATGAATTGAATGTTAATAAATTGTTATCTTAAAAAACTCTTACATCCTAAAAAATATTTTCTGGCTTTAAATAATCTGTAAAAAATAAATCAATCTCACTGATGCTCAGTAATTTACCCTTGCGGGGCGTGGGTAATTTTCTCCAATCAATCGGGCCCTTCACATTTTTAATTCTGCAGGCCCGGCTGAAAAGAAGCTGCAGCAAAATAGATTGAAAATGTGGGGAGATACAACACGCGGTTTATACTGAAAGCGAAGAAAAAGAGTATTTAAATAGAATTTAACTCTCCGTAGAAAAAGAAAAAGAAATATTTCCGCCATCAATGTCTTTATAAAGGTGTTCCAATAACTTGGACCGATTTTAAATGTGCATTAAGTTTAAGCGTCTAATGATTTTTTTCTTTTTCTTTCAGATTTAACAACTTAAGTCTTTAGCAATTTCAACCATGGAAAGATTAACAATCAAACAACTTGTTAAATTTTCAAGAGTATAATTGGAAAAATTGTTCGTAAATTCAAACAAACTGGGTTAGTGGCAGATGTGAAAACACCATTGGGTGCTCGTTTACGCCGTTCATACGATACAGTGCACGATAATATGGCCAAAAATCCAGGCCCCTCTATTCGTCACCGCTCGCGGGAATTGAACATCTACACCACTCCTCACTTTTCAGTCTTGATAGAGTTCAAAAGAGTCTCCGAGTCCTTGTTGGAGTAGAATTATTTTCTAACCTCCAACCTCTCTCTCACAGGAGGGATGTAGCGAGCCTCTCGCCGCTCTATCGCTAATTTCATGGAGAGTGCTCGAATGAACTTCAACCCTTAGTTCTGCCAGGTCTAAGCTTCTCGGCAAAGACCGGACATACCACTTACATACTAGCAAAACACGCGTATTCCATCAGTATTCAATCAGCGAGAAGTAAGTTCCACTCCAGGTGGGATGTGGCAAGTCTCTCACGTATATATCTCTACTTCCATGGAAGTTCTCGGACGAACTACGTTACTTGGTTTCGGCATGTCTAACCTAAATGGCCAGGACCTACCGTGCCATTTACATTGAAGCAACTCATTTTTCAGAGTTCAAAAGTATCTCCGAATCCTTGTGAGTGACGAAATATTTTCTAGCCTTCAACCTCTCTTTCACAAGCGGGGGTGTGGCGAGTTTCTCACTGCTCTATTGCTACTCCTACCATAGAAAGTGGTCGGGCGAACTATATTCCTTGGTTCCGCCAGGCCTAAACTTCAACGGCTAGGAACTTACATTGTATCAAATCACCCACATTCACCCCGTATTCCATCAGCAAGAAATAAGTTCCACTCGAATAGCTTCTTCCGCGAACCACTTTTCTGTAAAACAAACTCCCAAGAATATGTATAGGCTCATACATTTCAACCAAATGAAAAAAAATGTAAACATATACAAAATACCTTTGTCATCATTTTACATATGTTGATCTCATCTTTTGAGGCCCATAAATGGATGGTGAACTAAAATGGAGAGAATGATATGCGTTTAATTTCAAGCTTCTCATCTCTCCTTAGATATATCAAAAGGATTAACACACCAGCTTTCAATCAGGTAATGAAAAAGCCATTCTTTATTTCGGCACTGCCCGCCAACCGCAAAGACTCGGAGAGAGCGATCATGAACGCAACCTGAATTTTCGCTGACGCCACAACAGTAAAGGGAAAATCGTGTTCACAAGGTCGTTTGTTAATCTCCCGATTTTGTTAGTCACGAGGAGCATGTAATTCTGGGCAGAGTTAAAGACATCTAGAAAAGATAATGATACGAAAAAACTGGTCTTATGCAGGGCAGTTTGGGATCACTTGCCCTTGGATTATATTTTAAGGACACTGAACTACCGCCAGGCACGGTGAACGGATTTCCCCTCAAGGAAACACCGTGCCTTGAGAGACTATTGAGCCTCAATCTCAGACCTGAACACAAGTGGAACTCACACATACGATCCATAGCTAAAGATGCAGGTAAAATAGTCGGAAATCTGTACAGCTCTAGTAAATGCTTCATGCTATCCTCTTTCTTTACAAGAGCCATATCTTACCCCAAATGGAATGTTTTGGGTGAAAGCAGCCCAGTTCTCGATTTTCAATCTCAGTAGAGTCCAAAAGCGTCTCCGAGTCCTTGTTGGAAAATAATTATTTTTCACCTTCCAATCTCATCAGGCGGGATGTGGCGGGCCTCTTTCTTCTCTATCGTTACTTGCATGGAAAGTGCTCGGACGAACTACATTCTTTGGTCATGCTAGGTCTAACCTTCACGCTCAGTAACCGCCATGCCACTGCATAGTATCAAAACACCCCCATTTTCTCCGTATCCCTAAGTTCCACTCGAACAGCTTCTCCCCGCGAACCATTGCCCTGTGGAACAGATTCCCAAGAGGTTGTTTCCCCTATCACTACAATATTAACCTGTTCAAGTCTAAAGTTTACCGTTATCTTTTCTTCCCATCCATATAAACTGTGTGTAGTATTCAGAAGGAATTGAGATCTCTCTTCTACCCCGGTTCAGAATGGTACAGTCGACTCTAGATATAAGTAGTTGATTTTTTTCCACATGTATTGATAAAGTGGAATAAAGCTTATCTTTAAGTTTATTCGGGCTTTTCTGTTTTCACTATACTGTGTCCCCTAACATAACCCTCTATGTCAAGTGACCCTCGAGCCATGTACAAGCTGAACCTCACTGTAAAAAAAAAAAAAAAAAAAATATATATATAACATTATACACCTCCTCAAGCGGCATCCGGTCGTGTACAGGGTGAAACTTACTGCACCTACCCTGCACACACGCACACACAACTTCATACTCAGTAATTTTCATTAAAATTTTACACTTGCGGGGTCCTGTTAATTTTCGGCTATTAGTGTGGGTCTTCAGAGGTTTTTTTTTGTTTAAATTGTGCTCTCCAGCTTTAGAGTATAAAACTTGTTCACAATAAAAGCTGTCAATTAGAAAAGTGACCACTCTTCAATTATTTTGACAGAGATCAACGGGCGTCCGACATTTAAATATACGCATGTAGAAACCAATGAATAGGAATGAAGTTGTGGGCTGTAAAATACGCACAAAATATCTCGTCTGGTCTCTCCCATCAGCATATATGGATGCAATTATATGATATTGTTCAGAAAATAATGCCCGATTTCAGAATCAGCTTCTATCACTGAATTGATGTATTGATACAGTGCTTAAATCACTCAAAACAGAAATGTTGAACATCGATACATTTCTACAATCGAGTTACGAGGTTATTTATGCCTTTACGATAAAACTCGAAAGGTTTGTACATCAAGAAATCTTTGAATGCATTTTTTTGCAACAGAATGTCTTTTGGCTTCAAAAAAATTGTCAAGATGCTTTGAAAAAAGTCGTACTTAGTGCGTTAAGAAGTCAGGGGAATCTGCTGGATGAGACATAATCTCGTATCGCAAGTCGGTCAGCTTCTGTCGTAATAACATAGAACAGAAGAAGTTTATTCTAAAATCCCAACAACCCAATCTTTATCTTAGGGGATGAGGATGGGTGGGTATATTTTGTAAGCGTAGCGTAAATGTGGCACAAGGCCAAAAGTATGGGGCTTCCAATAAGGACTGAACTCATTTTTCAGTTGTAATTGATCTAGCAAAAAAAGCTTATTAACCATTACCCAAAACGAAGTACCCAAAGTTTTTCTAAGCGTAGCTTAGAAGTGGCACAAGGCCGAAAGTGTGGAGCATCCAGTGAAAATTGAACTCATTTTTCAGTTGTAACTGATCTAGCAAGAAACAAACAAAGTAACAAAAGTTTTTCTAAGCGTAGCTTAGAAGTGTCACAAGGCTGAAAGTGTGGTGCACTCGGTGAGAAACGAACTCACTATTTACTCGTAACTGATCCACTCCACCGAAAGAAGTTTGCTAACCATTACACCATGCCCAGATGATTTCCTAACCTTAGATATGGTACAAAGCCGAAAGTGCAGAGCATCCAGTGAGGACCGAACTCACTATTCAGTCGTAATTGATCGAGCGAGACAAGCTCGCTTAGCCATTACATCACGTCGTAGTGGCCTTATATTCTAGCCTATTAGTGTTATATTCTAGCTTAACTTATTTTGGCTGTGCCTATTCTATATAACGAGTATAGAATCGCCTAGACTACAATAAATCCTGTTATACTCTGGACTGTTATACAAGGCTTTTTGTTTTACTAATAGGTTGGTGCAAAAATAATGACGTAACAATATCGTTTTTTGACGTATTTTTTAACGTCAAAAAACGACATTATTACGTCATTATTTTTGCACCACCCTAATAAATTTTATCTAATAAAAAGTTAGCGAACCACTCAAATTAGAGATTTACAATCGAAAGGGTAATAATGAATTCGGTGTTTGATATGAATAGAAAAAAAACTTTTAGAAGATTGTGAGGATGAGGAGGATATGAGGATATATATATATATATATATATATATATATATATATATATATACGACCAGAAACTAGAAAGTGACTATTTGAACAAACAGACAAAACAAACACACTTTCTCGTTTCTGGTCGTCGGATGTGATAACGTAACTTAATTTATGGCCTCAAAAATCCCGACGCATTTTTCTTAGTTTCCTTATTTTGTCTTTCCTTCTGCTCTGAAAAGTCGAGACCAACAGGCATCGGTGAAACGCGTTGTTTATATGTTTTCCACTTTGTTTCATCATCTCCACTTTTATTTCAGATACTGTTATATATTTTACAAACAAACACACACATACACAATACACATATATCATTTTAAACTGAGGAAGCCAAAGAGAACATACGTTTTCACCGGCGAAATGAGTTTTTAATAAAATTTGCCATAAGACAATATCATCTTCACTTTTGTTTCGAATATTATGGATCATATAAAGACAATATATATATATATATATATATATATATATATATATATATATATATATATATATATATATATATATACATATATATATATATATATATATATATATATATATATATTTTGACCGTGTTTTGAAAATGAAACGTTATATAAATACATACATACAACAATCTATTTCTAATTAACAGTTATTGTATTCAACTTTGAAAATGTCTGAAATGTATAATCGAAAGTGCTCGAAAAAAACAACAACATATCGGCAGTTTTTATATAATCCATCGAACGAAAAGAAAAAAAATAAGATCACATGAGAAATTATATAAAAAATTAATCAAAGCACCTTGTCTGTCATATTTAAAGAAACTTGCATGAAAGAAGGATTGCTGCCTAAATACACAATATACATATATATATATATATATATATATATATATATATATATATATATGGTATGACATTTCAGCATTATTTTCTTTGTTTTAATGAAATATCCCCATGTCTTAACACTTTGCTTAGTTTCTAAAAGGCATCTTTCGCTATTAGGATGTGCCTTCGTCAATTTTTTCCTCCTCTGTTACTACACTACTCAGATAGTTACATGTCAGTATCTTCTTGATTCAGATGCTTCCAATTTGAAGTTCACGCATTTTGCTGTCTCTATTACCGACTATTTATGTCTTCTTATAGTTAATAGTTATTCCTTTTTTCACGCTTTCCTTTACGGCCTTCTTTGAGCGTTTTTGCAGTTCTTCTGAGGCTGTCACCAGCAAAGAGCTATTCGCGTATCTTATATTGATTATAAACGCCGATCCTAAATTCTGGTAAGCCTAATTCTCTGAGTATAGTATCGGTCTATAGATTGAATAAATACGGAGAGAACACACTAATCTTTTTTTGAGGGTCATTGCTTAACTCGGATCCTATTCGCAGGCAGGCGTTTTTTTTTTCCCCGGATATGGATTATTAGAAAATGTTTCTATTAGACAACGGTTCAAATAGGTTTTCTGATCTTTCATCAGTGCTAGAAAGAGCGATAACGGTTAGTGGACACGAGAAGTTTATTTTCCACAAAAGCTAACTTAATAAATATAATACAAATTTCAACCGGAAGTTCCACGCAATGTTCGGTCAATGAATGACGAATGTTTATTGTATTGAAACTGTTAATTTCATTATTATCGCTCCGGTATATGCACACACAGGTTCAAATTACCGAGTGACCTCGACTTACGATAGATTAGCGACTGAAAATGAGATCCTAATTTGTAAAATTACAAAATGAATTTTTTTTTAAATTATTTTTAACAATTTTATTTCTACTTATATTATTTACATTATTCGGATTGTTATCCTCATCTTTATTTTTTCGGTCGTTTTACACCCTTTCTTCAGGTGATTGGATTTTTGAACCGAACCCTGTATTTCGTCCACCCCGGTGAAATGTTCTAGTTCCAGGTGCTATGCCTCTTCCGGATGTCTCACTTATCTCCCTTTAACTCAACTCTCCAAGTTTTGGATCACCACTCCTGTGGCTTGGTATTGAACTCACAATTTTGTGGGTCTAGTGATTGGATCTAAACAACATCTTTCTCCACTGGGCCATGTGTGCAAATAGTCATATAACCTCATCTCAGAGATATATAAGATTAAAATAAAGATAAAGTGATAATAATTGTTTTATTAATTAGAAAAGAAAAAAAACGTCGTGTAGTGTAGTGTTGCTGACTCAGGGTAAGTAGTATGCATAATTCCAACTGCTGGGTGCGCAGTTGCTGATAATTTTGTAATGGCCTCACAACCAGCAGTTGCCAACAAGAGATCCGTTATTTGGTTTTCTCCTCCAACTGATTTTAAATCATTGATTTTGCTGTTCTAGCTTTAACTGCTAGTATCCTAAGCTAGGCTTATGCATATTCATAATTATCAAGTGATAATTGTTCGTTTGATTCTTTAGATATCGGCGACGTCATTGTAGTGGAGTACATACTAATTCCCGTGAGTCAATAACAGTACATCACGCATCGTTCACTGTATGTAATTAATTACAGACAATTACTGGTTATTTAATAGAGAAAACAAATAACTAATTGGATAGCAGTTTGGAATGAGAGATCGGAGAGCCAAGGTCGAATTCTAATTGAGTTCCTTACCTTCAATTAAGCGCAAATAGCCTAAGGAAACTTATGAATGCGTCACTTCTCCCCACACCTACGGATTAAATATATCTAGTTATCTAACCGTGGTTGCCAACCAGCATAGGGGAACAATAACTCTGAATTCAAACCATAAGCATAGATTTAACTGCAATATTTTCACGTATCTAACGAGAGTTGTTACACACACATGCACCCTCCGTGCACACACACACACGCACACACACATATATATATATATGTGAGAAATTTAGAATGTATTTTTTAATTAATTCGACAGATTTTTATCACTTCAAACGCTATTTCTATTGCATAATTGTATTTGAGAGACGCTCCGTTTGTTTATTAAACACTATATTTCAGGCCGGTAGTCGAAAATAAAAGAATATACTGTTTAATAAACAAACAGAGTGTCTACCCAAATACGAGTATCGGCTAAAGATTGCGTTTAATGTCATATATATATATATATATATATATATATATATATATATATATATATATATATATATATATATATATTCTGTTAATATTATTCACTCTCTCTCTCTCTCTATATATATATATATATATTCTATCTTATAGGCCGATAGATACAAGAAAAATGATAATTCTGAATTGAAAACCCTAATTCATATATCTATCTATCTATCTATCTATCTATCTATCTATCTATCTATCTATATATATATATATATATATATATATATATATATATATATATCCTTCCTCTTACTTGCTTCTCTGATAGCTATAATTTCCAACTAATCAAATGCAATGTCAATAAACCTCTCCAGATGCCTTGATCTATTCCCTGTCCTTCTCTTCATCCTTTCCTTTATCACGCCTCTTTATTCTGGCCCCCACTTTCTGTAACGCCTTGCGTGTTAGTGACACTCCCGCCTTGCTTGGGGTGAAATGCTTATATATATATATATATATATATATATGAAGAAATATAGTCTTATGGTGTGGTATATGTATGGGATAAAGTGCTCAATATCAGAGATAGAGCGTGTTTAAATGTAAAAGCGAACATTGAAGTCAGCACTTAGAGGCGACAAGCTGTTTTATGCTCGACGCAATCGTCAGGCAATCGTATATATATATATATATATATATATATATGAAGAAATATGGTTTTAAGGTCTGCCATATTTATGGGATAAAGTGCTCAATATCAGAGCTAGAGCTTGTGTAAATATGAATATAAAAGTGCACATTGAATCCAACACTCAGAGGCGACAGGCTGTTTCATGCTAGGCACAATCGTATTGCGTCAAGCATGAAACGGCCTGTTGCCTATGAGTGTTGACTTCAATGTTCACTTTAACACACACACACACACGTATATATATATATATATATATATATATATATATATATATATATATATATGCAGATTTCATTTAAAATGACTGGCACGGTGCAGTGGCTGAGTTTTACATAATTTCTCATGCGTTCGAATAATTATTTTTTTTCAGGACATAAATTATATGAAAATGTGCGATATGCTTTTAAGGATGAATTTTATTTTACTTTTAACTGAATATGTGGATTGTTTTTTGTATATATCTAGAGATATAGGTATGTTTTATTTTCCAAACACGGTCAGCACATGGTGGTCGTGTTCATTGTTGATATTATTGACTCTTGGCTTTTTCTTTTTTTAATAATAATGCTTCTATTATTTTCATAACCTTTTTGTACATATGGACGATGCTATTATATTTGTATTATGAACGACTATGTTACGGATAGAGTTTGGTAGGTCTCTATATGTATTTAAATGAGACGTAATTGAGCTATGGTCAGAGAGATGTAACGTGAGTCTTCTTGTTAGGCATGTTGTCGTATATCCAATATAATTATTTAAAAATTTGCATTGGTCAGGAATACAGCTCCTTAAGGGAGATGTCTTTTAGTAAATAATATTGGTTCTCTGTAATTTGGATCTTGCAGTTGAATTATTTTTGACGATGAAGTTAGCTGTTTAAATTTTTTTTTAATAAATAGTTAATTTAAAGATTCGTCTTGCTTATTGTTACTATGCATTTGTTTTTTGTGGAAAATGTTAATGTTATTGTTTTTTCTGCGTGTTCACTGTTGCTATTGGTTAACGTAGAAAGAAAAAAAGTCTAATATCGTAATCCATAAGATGGTTTAGATCACGTTATTAGGTTCTTTAAAGAAAAGTGGACGAGAGGTTAAATTCTCGTGCGCTCTCATAAGAAAATTTTTATTAACACCTATTTTATATCTTAGAGGATATTGACTAGTAAAATTAAGAGTTTTATTTGTTGGTGTTTATATAACGAAGTGTTTAATGTATTATTACTAGACTCCACTAGAATGGGAGTTTTTTTCTTTTGGGGCTTAGTTCATAAGTAAAGTTGAAGAGAGATTTTTTTCGAATATATTTTTGAGATTAAAATAAAAAATCGTCTATATTCAGTTAAAAGAAAAATATAATTCATCCTTGATTATGGCTAAAAGTATAGTCGAAGGTGCTTGGAAAACATTCGGACAAATTTTTTATATAATTTATGACCTGAAAAGAAAAAAAAATACGCACAAATGAGAAATTATATAAAATCACTGCACCATGTCAGCCGTTTTCAATGAAACTTACATGATTTGCTACTCAAATACACAATATATATATATATATATATATATATATATATATTCATTAATGCATGTTTCATTACAAAATATAGACAAGTTATGTCTATTTATTTTAAGTAAGTTCCTTTCATATTGTTTGATAAGCTTAATAACATTATCATTGAAAGACGAAAGGAAATCACCATATTGATGCATGTTTAAATCAAATCTAAGCTTTCAGCTTACATAAGCTATTATCAAAGATGACAATTACATTTTAATATATCGAACAATACAGGGACGAAACAATAATGATAGTCTGTTTTTGTTGCATGAAACAAAATATATATACACAATATATATATATATATATATATATATATATATATATATATATATATATATATATATATATGTATGTATGTATGTATATTCAATCTTATATATCAGTTTTATCCATTTTTATAAGCTCAGTATAGTTAAAAGAAAGGTTCTTTTCTGTTAATTTAGTCCAAAATAAAAAGAATTTATATTTACTAAAATTCACACCAAATTCTCCCAGAGCAAAGCCCTTCCATTGCGAGTGCCCCAAATGTGGGCGACTCAATTGCGCTATTTCTAAGTGTGGTGTCTCCGTTCGCGCTCACCCCAATAAACAAGCCAAAGACATATTTTTTCTTTTTATAATTTGTAAAAAAAAAATCCTTGTAAGTATCTCGAATAACATCCGCACTTACAAAATGTGAATAACTTCTTGATTTTTGATATTTTTTTTTATTCTTAGGGTTGAACTTGTTACTGGGCAAGCTAAACAATTTTTTATTTGAAATTCATCAATTTCAAAAGAGTTCAAAAAAACTAATAAAAATTAATAAAAAAAAAACTTTGATTTTAATTTAATAATTTCTTGGGTGAATTAATATTTGCGCTAAGTAACTTCACATTATTTTGTGTGAATTAACAGAAAAGACCCTAAAAGAAATGTTGGGGAGAAATAGGGCATAAGAATTATTTTTTATGAATTATATTGGTTTGGCTGAAGCCTTCGCTCGGTTTATTAAGTAAATTGTCTACTTAATAAGCAAACTAACTTTTTGGAGAACTGAAGACGTTCACTGTATTGAAATTAAAAAAATAATTATAAGTTCTTTGTATTTGACGTGTGTGTATACATTTGTATACATTTGTAGAAAAACACGTAGAAACTGGACTAGACCATTCATAGGCAAACTGTGGCTCCCGGGCCACATGCACCACGATTGGCATTCTAAATTTTTCTGCCTAATTTCATGAGGTAAATAACGTTATTAAAATGTTGTTTGTTTCCTTCGTTCTCACTTGTTTACTGATGCATAACCACATACATAAGCAAAGATTAGGTACAACGTGTCTTAAATTTTGTAATATTTCGTTGAAAGTAATGTTGTCAAATTTTAAACCATTGGCGATTTTCACTAAGGAAGGTGAAACACCTTTTTCACTAAGGAAGGTGTAAACACCTTTTGCTTCAGAAACAGGAAACGTTAATGATAATTATTTTTTCTCTAGAAATTAAATATACTTCTTTTAAACAATATTTTTTAATCGTCAAATGAATAAATTAGAAACAAATTCCACACACCAGCGTGTGTTACCTCTGTTACCAGTGATTTTTTATATCAGGACTTTTTTATTCTTTAATTATAGAAGGAATGTTTTCTCTAAAGGAAAAAAAAACGACTTTTCTCCATTTCTGAGGGAGATGCTTATGCGTCTGCTCCTTTGCTGGGAAAATGGCTGCGGTATCTGTAATGAAAAATAGTTCGGTCCGTCTTCATTCGCACCACTGTTCGAAAAATGTTCCCATAACTGGAGTAGACAATTTCAATGTTAAAATGCAGTTGATTATAAATTTAAATATAAGTAAATTATGTTAAAATTGAATAAATTTAATTGAAACTTTCATTCGTTGATTATTGAGAATAATTGCTATTTCAGCAAAAGAAAAAATATGATCGTAACATTGAAATTGTGTCGGTCGAACAATGGGATGTTGTGGACTATCTGTAATATGACAGAAGCAAAATAACAAAGCACAGGTTTATATTTCGATCATAATAAATAAAACTCAAGATATCTCAATATTTTATTTCCAATAATTATATATTTATTTACATCTTATATAATTCATATTCATTAATTAATTCCATTGTTAATAAGTTAGATACGTAAGCAGTTCTTATGCTTCTTTTTCTAGATTTTTGTTGGTATTAGGTTGGTGCAAAAATAATGACGCAATTATGTCGTTTTTTGACGTATTTTTTAACGTCAAAAAACGACATTATTACGTCTTTATTTTTGCACCAACCTAATAGATCACTGCTTGTTTATATGTGTGTGTGTGTGTGCGTGCGTGTGTGTAAGCGTGTGAGTGTGCCTAGTTGTTAAGGGACCATAACCATTCTGATGATGAAGGGACGCGGTAGAGTGTCCAAATAAAAGTGTGTGTGCGGGGGTCAGGGAAATAGCGGTGGAGGGATGAAGGGAGCGGGTGGCGGTTTTCTAGCTGTTCATGCCTTTTTATTTATTTTTTTTTCTCTGTAATTATTATTTTCTTTTTCTTGGATGCTTTTTTTTCTTCTTTTCTTCTTCATTTTTAGTGAGATATTTGTTTCCTGTTTGTCGAAATAACACCGGGTAAGTCGGTATTATCATCATAAGAGAGCGTGGAATGTCGTCAAATTATGTCAACTCCATGTTTGGGTTTCTGTCTCGAAGCCATCAAAGATCAGGGGTCTGCGAGCGAAAAAAAAAATAAATAAATAAATAAAAATATTTAAAAAATCAGCAATAAGAATAAGAATTAAAATAAGTACCTTATAAGTACCTGCATATAAGACACACCCCAATTTTGGCAAGGAGAAACAAAAAAAATATTAGCAATTATTTTTTATTTAAAAAAAAACAGTGCTCGTTACAAACAGTAGCGCATAATACTCTAATTATTTTCTTTTTTAAAAATATGTTTCCGTCGCAACACAGCGATGATCAGGCACCTAAATTTAACCTGACTTTGTAAGTAACATATTTTTGATATATAAGCTGTCTAAGGATATTAAAACCCAACCACCCCTAATCAAAATAGATGAATTTTCTTTAACTTTAACAACTAAAAATATTAAGATTATCTGCGCTTATGAATAAAGTAAATTTCTTAGCATCGATTGACAATGGAATTCTGTGGATTTTAAATTTAATTTTTATAATTAAATTTACAATTTTAGTTTCATTTTTGCAACATACAAATGGAATCATATTTTTTAAAAAGGAAATACTTTATATATATATATATATATATATATATGTATATATATATGTATATATATATATAATATATATATATAAGCTATGGCATGTCAATTGCCGGTGATGTATAATAACAGACCAAAAGTTTATACTACTATTAATAATAATAAATATTAATATCACTAATAATAATAATAATAAATGTACATTTTGTTCCTAAATGATAGCAAAACTGTGTGTTGGAGCGTACCGGCCTTGTTGAAGCTGCTGATCACGACTGAAAATTTACTTTTGACCAGAAATTGTAATTAAGATACACTCAGTATAACTGCTTATAAACTACAGCTGCGACCGGTGTTAACAATGTCTGCAATAGGGATTGACTAGTCTCCTTAGTAAACGAAGGTAATCGGAAACCAGTTACCGGCCATCGCATATATATATATATATATATATATATATATATATATATATATATATATATATATATCTGTGTGTGTGTGTGTGTGTGTAAAATACCAAGGAGGACATTAATCCAAAGAGAGCTCAATGTAAGTAACAAATATTAATAATAATTCAAGAAAATCTTTAAAAAATCTATCTCATAATTTGGCTCATACTTTATTTTTTCCCTCTTTATTTTCTATTCTTTCATTCTCTCTCTCTTTCTCTCTCTTTCTCTCCCTTTACTTCTCTCCGTCTCTTTCTCCCTTTCCTACATTTGAAACCCTCCCCACCCCCACTCAAAAAAAAAACAATGTTGAAATTTTTATTTTTGTGCCTTCGTTTTTATTATAAAAAATTCTTTCTTTTTCTTTTTTTCATTTCTTTCTTTTTTTTCTCCCTGTCTGGACGGATCGATTCCATTTCTAAAAAACCAATAAATATAAAAGTTGAATATATAAATTTATTTGTGAAATAAATTATAACAAAGATATATTTTTAAGGATTTTCTTGACTTATTATCGTATATATATATATATATATATATATATATATAATGCCAGATTACAAATAATCCATTAATTTAGTAGAAATTATATATATAAAATGATGGCTGCCTATGCAGTGTATGAGTATAACCTAGAACAAGTTTAAAGACATAATTGAGGCAGATGGTGGTTTTATTGTCGAAAACAAAATATGTTGCAATCGTATTATTTAAAGTTAAGTGCTTAACTTTTTGTCAGAACAAGTGCAAATACATTGCTCAATGTAAATTGCAAAAACAGTATTCTATGTAAATTTACAGAGCATAAATATTATAAATTAACTGATTTAAAATATGGTTTCTTCGCTACACAGGAATTACCATTTTTCAAAAACTGAAGCTAAAAACTTCAAATTTAATTATATAATCAAATTAAAAGCATTAGTTCTGTTTCATCTTCAAGAGAATTTAGGAATAGTTTTTGAAGCTAAAATTGCTGATTTTTCAGTGGTTTGTTCTCTCTCGTCCTCCCCTCTCTCTCTCACTCTCTCTCTCTCTCTCTCTATATATATATATATATATATATATATATACATATATATATACATATATATATATACACTGTGGTCAAAATCGATCAGCGACAGTTTGTTTCAGGCGTGAACGCAATCTTAAGACCATGTGTGTTTTGTTTAATTAAGGATAGAAGGTCTGTTTTATTATCCTAATGACTATTAGATGGACGGTAACGATTATGCTTCAAATTATTCTAGAGGTTATTGAAAAGGAATAATTGTGAATGCGGTTATTAGTAGCTATTTTGTGGACTAGTTTCTTAACTTTTACTCATTATTTATTACTTAATTATTTGTTGTTGATTAGTACTAAATTTACTTGAGTTTATGTCTACATTCGTAGTTATATAATTTGTTCATATAAATTTTATATAATATATACATATTTATTTCTTTATATATTTATGTTTTTATATATTTATATTTATTTATTTATATATTTACATTTATGAATTTATATGTATATTTATATGTATATTTATATTTTATTTTATATATTTATATTTATATATTTGTTTATATAATTTGTTTATTATTTATGTAATTTCTTTTGGTTTTTTTATTTGTTTTTATTTATTTGTTATTTTTTATTGTTTTTTCGTGGTTTGGTTATCTTATTTGTTTAGTTTGAAGTTTGATCTTTTCTAAAGTATAATAGTCTTTATTGTATCTAAAGCAGTTTTCATGGAGATATTGTACAAGATATTCGTTTTTATATTTCGGTTTTAAATGATGTAGTAAAAATTTATTCTCGTGTCTTCATTTTGGCATATATAATATGTGTAACAACAAAAATTGTCCAAACCGTGTAACAAGATAATTATCCATCCTACAAAATGTTTCATATCTAAAAAAAAAAAATCACTTTACTAATTGAGTTTCTTTTTCCCAAGTTTCAGATTAGCCAACTTGACACCATTTTTCGTAAGAATCACCGAGAAATCCTTTGAGCTATTCAGCTAAAAAAGAGAGCAGGTTGAAATTGAATGGTGAGAGGAAAAAAATTAATTCGGGCCTTCAGTAATGGTACCAACATTCATACTCTAGCTTCCATTTTCAAAGTCCATTCAAGAACCACCAAGAGAACGATGAATAAGTTTTAAAAAAGAAGGAACAGTAGAGAGGAAAACTGAATCAGGAGGTCACAGCAGGAAGAGGGATCATCATTTCACCTTAGAGCTAAAGAGATCTATTAGAAAAGATCCAACACAATTCATAAGACGTTTGGAACGTGAGAGAGGAGTTTCAGCTATGACAGTTCAAAGAGCAGTGAAAAAGAAAACAAACTGGAAAATGAAATCGTATGTGAAACGGGTGAGGTACCTTGTTACTCCAGGACAAAAAATTAAAAGATTAGAGAGGCCGAAGTTCATTTTGAATAAGTTGGAAAATATATAATTGAACATTATTTCAATACTTCGTGAGTTTCCGATCCATAGCTATGGTTAATTAATGATAAACTTGTCATTTTCGTTTATGATCGATTTCATTACGATTCTTCTGTTAAGCGTAGAGAGTAATTATAAATTCTTATTGCTCAAAGTACAGTCCAATATTTGGAGAATTTCAGTAAGATATCTTTAATTATTTCTAAGATACAACGTTTCAGACCTTAATCTAACAATTGGAGAATTTTGCTGTTACACTCGGTATATAGATTTTGTCATATGTTAAAAGACTTTTGAGTGCCATTATATAATATTTTACTATTTTTTCTCAATTGTAAACGACAGTTAAAGCGTGTTTTCTTATAGTCTGAGTTTTGTACTTTAAAAAGATTTTGTTTTTTCTGAAAATTCTGTTGCCATAATTTTGTCAAAGAATATGGTCATGTGGCATATTGTCAGCATTTAATTTCCTTTCAAATACAATGTAACAAATAAAAGTACTTTTCCTGTTGAGTATAATAATTTGTTATATATATTAATAGTATTGAATTGTATTGTTGAACTGGTAGGTCTTTTTTGTATTTCGGTAGTGGATAGCGACTCGATTTGAAGAATTAGTAGTGCCGAGTTCGAATTCCACTCAAGTTCATTATTTTCACTTCAGCTGTGGATAAAAAGCAGGACGCACTCTGTCCTATAGCCTTTTTGGCAACTGACCTAGGAGAAGGAGAAACTCTGATATAAAAAAAATCAGCTAACTTCTCAAAAAAAAAAAAAAAAAAAAAAAAAAAAGTGTTACGGGTTTGAAAAAAAAAGGCAAACATGTTTACCAAGCCGGCGAATTTTCACAGATACGCTTGTTTCCGTTTTAACAAATTGAATATGTTTTTTATACTAATATTTACCAAATAGAAGACCCAAGACCCACTCAATGTAGAGAGTTACTGCGCAGTAACAAGCGAATAAAAGTCAAGAAGGGAAGTTCATGGGTTTATGTAGGAAAGATAACGGTTAAACCTAGACTTGTAGACGTCAAGATTCCACAAATCAGTAGTTGTTGGGAAGAAACTGTCCGAGTGGAACTTCCTCCTTACTAATGGAATACCATCGATGGCGCTGTGTTTCTATGTAGACTATATTACATTTGTCATTCGTGTACGTTTGTGGCTGCTCTGTCTTCAACGTTTAACGTATCAGGAACTCGGCCCCTTTAGCTCTTTAGCTCTAAGGTGAAATGATGATCCCTATTCTTGTTGTGACCTCCTGAATTAGGAGGTCACAACAGGAAGAGGGATCATCATCTCTACTGTTCCTTCTTTTTGAAGTTTGTAAAAATATTATTGGATTGTATCCTTGACTGTACATTTAACAGCGTCTACCGTAAAACTTTAAACTTAACAACTCAAAAACAAACGATTTGCGGACATGTTTATATAGACTTTTGTCCTTGTTTTAGTGTGAGGAAGCCACCCCCAAAGTCTGTAAAATAATTTTTGATAGACCCTGTATAAAAATGAAATACATATTGCTCGCGAATTTTATTATACAATGTATAGCAAAAGCTTTTACTAACAATAAGATGACTTGAAGTAGTCTGCACTAAATTAAACTGTTATTAATGTTTTCATTATACGAATGTATTGGAAAACAGGACAAAAAACTGATTGACAGTTGTTGTAACCCAGGGAAGGTTACTGAATAGAATAATCACACGAACGATAATACTTAGGACAAGAACAACACATATAAGATTCGCCAGCGGCGCGTAGAAGACGTAGTCAACTGCTAGAAGTGAGTCAAGTGAATTCCACAATGAATCTCCAGCTGCATGATATCTACCAACAGCCTCACGCGGTCAGATGTGGCACAAGGCCGAATTTAATGCTCGGCCAAAAATTTCCCATAGACCCTGTTTCCCGAGACGAGACTCTGCCCTTCGACATAGCCTTGTCTGGGTGGGGATCCTCTCTGCCCGGAAGCAGAGAGTTTGACTAACACGGCTGGAGACTAATCTTCAAGTTATCTACCAACTGCCCCAGGAGGTCAGATGTGGCACAAGGCCGAATTTAACATGCGGTATCCGAGCCCGTAGGCTCGGCCAAAAATTCCGCGTAGATCCCGTATAAAACGGGATCGGGTAGCCGATTCCCGAGACGAGGCTATGTCGAAGGGCAGAGTATCGTCTGGAAATCCCCTCTGTCCGGAGGCAGAGAGTTCTGCTAGCACAACTGGAGACGAATCTCCGACTGCACACCAACATACAGTATTTACTACTGTATTTATATGAATGGAGACGTATCCATTATCGTCCGTAGGTATGCCACAACAATAGTGGACAGGAATTAATGTAAATGATATAAAAAGAAAATGCTGGCGACAATTTTAGAGAAAATGTAAAAAGTTAATAAATCATCGATTGGAATCGAACCGAAACGTTTTATGTCTGATCTGCTGAGATCACACGGATGTATTACTCACCATTCGCACATAACTTTGCAACGAATAAAGTTGAGTTGTCCGAGTCTGAGACAGCGGTTGATACAAGCCCCGATACCTCTTTTGGTGTAGCCTTGTTCTCGCACCAAGTCATTGAAACTGCGAAGGTTAAGCAATCTGATGAGGTTCATGTTGTCCTGAAAAAGCTGACTGTCAGTATCTGTTAAAAAAAAAAATGGAATTATTTGAGAAATTATTTAAAACAATAACGACGACATGAAAAAAATGAAAAATATTTTCGACTGTAAAAAAGTAAAAAAAAAAGGAAGAATCTTGAGTAAATGGATGGCGGAACAAGGTTTAAGAGAGAAAAAAATTATTAAGATCTACGTAGGACAGGAAGTTGCGGAGAGCCATGATCGCTTACATGTTGAAAGAATGTGGCAAATAGAAAAAGAAACCATCGGTGTTATGCAGATGGATCAATGGCTAAGTGACCAACCCTTCAAATTGGAGGACATCGGCTGTGATTTGAACCGGGGGAGAGATGATCTCCGCCAGTTCCATTTGGTCAAGACGCTGTAGGCATGGATGAATACCTCTCCGGGCTTCAACCAGGATATCTGGAAGAAGCTGGGTAGGTACGTCTCACGATCAGCTTGGCATACCAAGGCCACCCCCACAAGACGCGGCAAAGAGTGAGTAAAGAAGGCAGACAGGAAGAAGAAATCTGAATGGAATATTTGACAATATTTCAGAATTGAAGGAATAAGGTTTATTGATGTTTATTGATATATATATATATATATATATATATATATATATATATATATATAAATTGTAAATTAGATTTATGTTATATTCATCACCTCTACGTCTAAGATTCGTAGACAAACGTTTGTGCAATCCTTCGGTCCACTCGTCAGGAGGTATCAACAATTGTCTATCGATTTTCTCATTTTCGTTATTTTTATATTAAGTCATATATATATATATATATATATATATATATATATATATACACGTCTTTTATCGGGCTAACCCTATTCCCTGTTACAATATTATACACGAGTACTTTGGTTTTATACTTGCGCCTATATGTAGCGATATTAGTGTCAGTGGATATTGTGGTAAACATTTGAAAGATGTTACTGAAATTGTTTAAAACAGTTATTATTATGATTGTCAGCTAAGTGTAGTGTCCCTGACAAGAGCATGTCGAACGATGCTGACAAAGTAGGTCGCTGAGTGAAGCCAGAACTTTAACTGATGATAAATTACTTTCTTGTTAGATAAAGGTGACAAGTCAAAGAACGCAGTCTGTATAAGACAGTGGTTACTAACATCGAAAACGGCGGGATACACAGAGAACAGACAGAAAGGGACGAGGGACTGGTCGCTGCGACGCGAAAAGGAAAGCACGCTCGTTAAACTGTTCGCCACCCAAACCTCCGCTTCATCTCTGCCTCGATCGTCTATAACATAAGGTTACAACCGAATCAAATTTGCTTAATGCAACAATCGGTTCATGGTTTTATTTTGTGGGTACCTTTCTGATGGTAGAGTTATTTTTAAGCCACAAGCCTTTGAGTGAAAAAGCTGTACTCTGAAAATGAACCTGGTCTGAGCTGCAACTCTACACATAGGTAAACATTTGAAAGGTTTGCAAGTATTGAGCATGGTGATGGTTCCCTTGTAGTTCTTAATACTCTACAGGCGATGCGATCGGGTGTAATCTAGCGTCGCGTTGAAAGTTCTGTTTTATTAGCTTTTTAACAGACTAGATATATGACTGGTCATTCGTTTTCAAGTATGCCTGTTTGCTAAGGTGACTAGCTAATCCCTGTTGCAGACGACTTGCTCAGGCATATTTCCTGGTTTTTCGATAACCGAGACCCAAAATGTGGTTTATACTACATGCTGAGCTGGCATTAGTTACAGTTTATGGGAGAGAGCGTATAATCTGGCGTTTGAACAAGGTCCTTCTGCTCAAATGCTCGGCCACGTAGGCGTGTGACTACGTGCAGGTTAGAGAAATTTTACTATTAGATAGAGTTTCTGTGATCATCGTTTTCTGGGGAAAATACCAACCATTTTTGTGGCTGTGAGCTTATGCGCGTATATGTGTTTGCATATGTATATGTATATATTTCTTCCTTGTGGGAAAGACACATAAAAGTATCCCAATACGCAGGCCAGTGAAAGCTTACCATGACCCTAACCATTTCCCAGGTAATGGAATTGAAGGTGGCGATGTTAATCTAAGAGACTTTTTCAACACAAAACAATAATGCAACCTGGTCTCTAAAAAAACAAAACAAAGGTCAATAAGCGGCAGGTCATTTCCCAGTCTTAGATTCCGGCAATCGGAGTCATTTTTTTTTTTTATCTGTGATGACAATTCGGACAGCCGACACTAAAAAGGAATGCTTATCTCAAGACAAAGACGGTTGCAGAGATTAAAATAGGCAATTATTCTCAAGGACTTCTATGAAAAGGATAAAAGAAAAGAAAGTAATAAAAATGAGAAAAGTAAAAAGTTCATTCAGACACTGAGGAAGAGAGAGAGAGAGAGAGAGAGAGAGAGAGAGAGAGAGAGAAAGAGAGAGAGAGAGAGAGAACGAGAAGAAGAAGATGGCGAAGCAGACATATGGAAAAATTGCCAGAGAAAGATATTCAGAAAAAAAGATCGGTAATAACTTCGACAAGAACGGTGTTGAGCTAACTCGATATGGACTGACAGTGATATATGAAAAAAGGAAGAATATTGGTATGGTTTCATACCTATGAACACTAATGGGTATATCTCAATCCCCATAAATACGTTGGACACTAATGTAAGTGGGGGGTAATATGCTGTCTAAGTAGTCCACCACTAGCAGTGGTTTACCTACTTCATACCGCTGGCGAGTATTGTATTTTGTTGATGTTATAAAGATTACCATTACATTTCCAACCTCCGTTTTCATTATTCCTCATTCACTAACCTTTTCTAGGTTACAACAGTTTGTTTTTTACGGCTTATCAACCCTTTATTTAAAGCCAGAAAATATTTTTAGATTGCATGAATTTTTCATAGATAATAATTTACTGATACAAGTTCTACAGAAAAGCCAAGAGAGTGAGAAGGGAGCATATTCTAGTCACACAGCCTTTTCCCAAGAACCGCTGCTTTGTGCAACAGACTCCCGCGTGAATGCTCCCTCTGTTACTACAATCTTAACCTCTTCAAGACATGGTTCAACCGTGACATATCTTCCATATCGTTATGATCACTTCTTACTCTACCATTCATATCAAACACCCTATTCATGAAACCACTATCTTGAATGACTTTAGATACATGGTGTTATTGATTGATTGATTCGCTTTTTTACGGTTTATCAACCCTTTGCAGGTTATTTAAAGCCAGAAAATATTTTTTTAGATTGTAAGATTTGTTTTTGGAGATAATAATAATTCATTGATGCAAGTCTTACTAGTTAACCCATGACTGGGGAGAGAAGAGGTAGATTCAGACCTTTTCCCAAGGGTATTTTCGCGCAAGTGAATATAATGAAACCAACTGGAATTAAAACTTGATTTTCCGATTTTAAATTCAGAGCTGTTATCCCTTTCACCGTCCGTATATCCAAGCTTACAGCACTTGGTATTCCCAAGCGGTCACTCATCTTGGTACTGATCAGGCTGGGCGATTCTTAAGTTCGGTAATCGAATAACTGGTGTGAGAAGAAGAAGAAGAAGAAGAAGAAGAAGAAGAAGAAGAAGAAGAAGAAGAAGAAGAAGAAGGAGGAGGAGGAGGAGGAGGAGGAGGAGGAGAATGAGGGGGCGTGTGGATTGGAAAAACACTGAAATATATAAATAAAATAGATGAAGACAAGAAAAATGTAAATACGCCTTCATCAATTACAAAACAAAAAAAAATCCTGCTATAATATACATAAAAAGTTTAAAACAAATAACCAAATATAAATAAAAATATCTAAATAAATAAATCCGATACAAACGCTCGGTAAACTAACGCATGCGCCAAACAGTAAACAAAATAAAATGAAAGAAAAAATGCTACGGTCAGACGATAACATTCCGAAAGATTTATTTAAATGATATTCATTGTAAAATACTTCAAGCGCCACCTTCCATAGAACAATAAACACATCAATAAATACACGAAGGAAATCGCGTATATTGTCAGAATCTTCTATTTTTTATGCCTTTTGTATAAATCATTCTCAGAAAGTCAAAAAACCCAATGTCAGAGTGATAAACTTTGACGAAAATGAAAATAGTTCCTGATATTTTAGCCATATCTGATTTTTTTTCTTCGGTTAAGGCATCACTGGGTGTAATTTAAAGAATTATTTAGATATTTCATATTTCGGATTATTTAAAATTCCTTAGATTTAGAAATCTAAAGAATATGTTAAACTTTAGTGATATGCTAATTGAGATACATGGGGAGGAAAAGAGAGAAGCAAAATCAACTGGTACATATAAATAACACACACACACACACACACACACACACACACACACACACACACACACACAACACACACATACATGCGCGAGGCTGTAAAGGATATAAGGTAGGTAGAGTAAAAGGCATGCAAGGGTACCAGAATGCAACAGCTGGTCGGCTAGGGACTTTACAGTCAACACTCGTATATATATATATATATATATATATATATATATATATATATAGGTAAAATGAGAACAAATGGAGTGTGTATATATATATATATATATATATATATATATATATATATATATATATATAGATAGATAGATAAAATGAGAACAAATAGAGTGTGTATATATATATATATATATATATATATATGTATATAGGTAAAACGAGAACAAGTGGTGTATATATATATATATATATATATATATATATATATATATAGGTAAAACGAGAACAAGTGGTGTGTATATATATATATATATATATATATATATATATATATATATATGTATATAGGTAAAACGAGAACAAGTGGTGTGTGTATATATATATATATATATATATATGCATATATATATGTATTGGTAAAATGTGAACAAATGGAGTGTATATATATATATATATATATATATATATATATATATATATATATATATATATATATATGCAATGTCATAAGTCCTGATCTGGCATCTCTTCTGCAGTCTCTCTCTCACAGACGTGCCATTGGCTCCCTCTGTGTTTTATATAAATACTTTCATGTTAACTGCACCGATGAGCTGCTTTCGCTGGTTCCCAGTGTTCTACTAGGCTGGCATCTAGCTCTCACTCTTTCACTGTCGAAACTGTTAAATGTAGCCGTCTCTTCTACTCCAATAGCCTCATGTCTCGCACCTCTCGCCTGTGGAACTCCCTCCCCTTTTCCTGTTTCCCTGAAAGCTATAATCTCCAACTATTCAAATGTAATGTCAATCGACATCTCCAGATGCCCTGATGTATCCCCTATCTTTGTTTTCATGCTTTCCTCTATCACTCCTCTTTGCTCTCGCTCCAATTCTCTGTAACCCCTTGCATGCTAGTGGCTTCCCGCCTTGCTTGGGGTGAAACGCTTAAAAAAAAAGGTAAAATGAGAACAAAAGGAGTATAATTCCACTATACATAACATTTAATTAATAAGAGGGATGAATACAGAGTAGAGCTAATTATTATTTATTTTAGAATATTAAAACATGTTAAAAATCGCTACATGATTACAATTATCTGTCTATATCTCTGAGATGAGGTATTATGATTACTTGTATTATTTACATTATTCGAACTGTTATCCTCATCTTCATTGCCATATTCACAATGTTTCGGCCTCTGTATCTCTAAGATGAGGTATTATGATTACTTGTATTATTTACATTATTCGGACTGTTATCCTCATCTTCCTTGCCATATTCATATGTTTCGGCCTCTGTATCTCTAAGATGAGGTATTATGATTACTTGTATTATTTACATTATTCGGACTGTTATCCTCATCTTCATTGCCATATTCACAATGTTTCGGCCTCTATATCTCTGAGATGAGGTATTATGATTACTTGTATTATTTACATTATTCTTCAGGTGATAGGAATTTTTCGAGTTCAACGCCTCTTCCGAGTGTCAAAGTTATTTCCCTTTAATACAACTTTCCCGGTGTTTTGGTTCACCACTACGGTTACTGGTATTGAACTTACAGCTCTTTGTATCTAGTCACTAACCAACGTCTTTAAACACTTGGCCATGTGTCCTTGTGGACAACTGTGTATGAATTTCTGGGACTTATAAACCTACTGTCTCAGCAACCATTTTTTTTGTATTCGAAGAAGGCCGGAGCGTACAACGGCCGAAACTGAATATGGCAATGTAGATGAGGATAACAGTCCGAATAATTTGTTTCGACACTATAAATGTGTTGCTAAACTACTGGCAAGTGAATCGTCAAGGAGGAATATTTGTAGTGTCGAAACATAATTTCTCATTGTGTAGCGATTTTAACATTTTTTAATATCCTAAAATAAATAATATTACATATATATATATAATGGACTCTCCCATCGGTTTCGACGTATGAGGATCTGACAGCTTAATTGATTCAGTTATGAAATTTTGTGTGATAATCTTAAGTGGCACTTAAGACCCGCTAGTGATTTACAAAGGAGGCCACATATGGTTCAAGAGAGAGGATTGTGAGATGCGATCACTGTTAGATTGGTTGACCGTTTAGATCTTGTTCTCGCTTCTTGAAGATGATCCAGACAAGCAAATTGAAAACTGCTGAGTCCACTAAAACACGTTGATCCCCATTCTACCCTCTAAGCGCTGAAGGGTGTTATGTGGTATATTGACAGCTAACAAGTTGCTCTTCAGCTTGTCTTTGTATCTTAGCCATGGGCGTCATACATACATACATACATACATACATACATACATACATACATACATACATATATATATATATATATATATATATATATATATATATGTTTAGAAATTTTGAAACAGTTAATGAATTTTAATCTGATAATCTTACTCTTTCCTTTCGAGAGATTATGATGACTTTGAAGTTTGTTTTTTTAATTGTCACTGTATGTAAAGAAGAGTAAAATTTCTCTTGCTACCTGATTGTCCGTTTACGGATTATCTGTTTACGGATTATACTTTTTTGCATATATTCTCACACAAGTCTATCATCAAAAGTGTTGAAATGTTTATCGCCTGCTGTTCTCTGTCGACCGATGTGTTATTAATGTTTTCATCGCCAGAGATACCGAATTGAATTTTGATATTAGTTTATAACAGACATATTCTCTGGGCACGACGTTAATTTTTACAAAATTACCTTTAACATTTAACGTAAATGGTCAGGTGACCATGACAATTTAGGACCCCCACCCAGCCTCGCGTAGCCCCAACACAAGCCACCAGATAGTAGGGTTTCCGGCACAGAAGGAATTTATATTAGGTTGGTGCAAAAATAACGTCGTTTTTTGGCGTTCAACTTCAAAAGAAAAACGACATTATTTTTACACCAACCTAATAATTGGTCTTTTGGATTATGGTAAATTTAAGATATATTAAATTACTACTGACACTTGCGGTGGATTTTACGGAATTTAAGGAACGGAAAAGTTTGACGAACAATAATCCAATTCAGAATGGGGTAATTTTTCTTTTCGAATGACTTAATGATTATATAAATCTATTCGGAAAGTATCCACCCAGTTGCGCGGTCGTGAAGTCATTGTTTCAGAAATCACTTCGAAGGTGTAGTTTAAATTGATGCTGGTTATATTGCTTTGGGTTTGGTTTGCTTTGTTTTACGGTTTATCAACCTCAATGGGTTATTTATGTCGACAAGATTTTTATGGCTGGTAACATTTTTTTTTTCAAAAATGCACCACTGGTAATTCCTCTTTCCAAAAATGTACTTCTGTCAATATTCTTTCCCAAAATGCATTGCTGGTAAAAATCTACACTATTTACATTATTTGGACTATTGTCCTCATCTATTGTAGACATATTTATTACAACGTTTCGACATTCCAACCACCCGAAGAAGGCCAGAGCGTACAACAGCCGAAAAGTCGTGATAAATATGGCGACAAAGATGAGGACAATAGTCGAAATAATGTAAATAGTGTACATAATACATCATCTCAGAAATATAGACAGATACTGAAAGGCCGAAACGTTGTAATAAATATGGCAACAAAGATGAGGGCAATAGTCCGAATAATGTAAATAGTGTACATAATACCTCATCTCAGAAATATAGACAGATACTGAAAGGTCGAAACGTTGTAATAAATATGGCAACAAAGATGAGGGCAATAGTCCGAATAATGTAAATAGTGTACATAATACCTCATCTCAGAAATATAGACAGATACTGAAAGGCCGAAACGTTGTAATAAATATGGCAACAAAGATGAGGGCAATAGTCCGAATAATGTAAATAGTGTACATAATACCTCATCTCAGAAATATAGACAGATACTGAAAGGCCGAAACGTTGTAATAAATATGGCAACAAAGATGAGGAAAATAGTCCGAATAATGTAAATAGTGTACATAATACCTCATCTCAGAAATATAGACAGATACTGAAGGGCCGAAACGTTGTAATAAATATGGCAACAAAGATGAGGATAATAGTCCGAATAATGTAAATAGTGTACATAATACCTCATCTCAGAAATATAGACAGATACTGAAGGGCCGAAACGTTGTAATAAATATGGCGACAAAGATGAGGACAATAGTCCGAATAATGTAAATAGTGTACATAATACCTCATCTCAGAAATATAGACAGATACTGGTAAAATCTTTTCTTCAAAAATCCATTGTTGGCAATCCCCCACCCACCAAAAACAATTGCTAGTATTAAAACCTATTTTTACACTTTCATAGCGTTTCGACCTCAGTCAGGAGGTCAAACACATCCCCATAGCTGGGACTCGAACAGATGCCACCACCCCGGGTCAAGGCGGATCTGGGAACACTGGCAACCAAGAGTCAGCGCTATGCTTCTCAAAACCTCCCGATCAGAGACCCCGTCGCTGGATGCAGTCCATCGTTCTACCCAAGACGTGGATGTAGTTGGTTATATTTGATAGATTTAGGTTTTTTGTATGTATAAAAAGATAATGTCTCCTGAATTACGTAAAAATATTGTTTTCTCGACTAAATAATATGGTTACAGCAAATTAAAATTTGTTCTCAAATGCCTGTCGCACCCTGCATAAATTAAAAAGCACTGAAATGTCTCAGCCCGACCAAGGGGTTCCTTCAATCTAATTCTGATATCTGTTGAATTGGTCTAATTTAGTACAAAGAACGGCTCCAAATATTGGAGGCTGCTGTAATACAAGAGAAGTAGCAAACATTAAATAAGATATCTATCTCTATAAATGACCACATATTGAAGTGTGACTTAAAAGAAAACACACGCACGCGAAAACATAAAATATTCAGTTTGGTCGTTTATATGACGTCGCTTTGATGACTTAAAATTGATTCCATCTAACAAGAGGCCATAGATTAAAAAAAGTTGTGCACAGAACAATCCTTGAAAACGAATGTAGCAACATTCGAAAGTACCCGGGAGGAAAATAATATAAGATAAAAATAAATATGAATTTTGACAAATTTACCGATAGCAGAAAACAAATCTGAAATTTGAAAAAATAAATTAGAAAACTGATAGATCTCGTCCATATTATTTAACCAAACACGTTTGAGAGAATTATTACTGATAGAATATATATATATATATATATATATATATATATATATATATGAAAATTTCTCTACATTCCTCCAGTTGCTAAGAACATTCTGTTTTTTGTTATTATTAGTTACCTTCTTTAATTAAATTCATTTCGTTTTTTGCTTTGAGAAAGTCTACATTGCGTCAGCAATAACTACAGTTTTCCTATTGTCATTTATATATATATATATATATATATATATATATATATATATAGATACACCTAGTGAGCCAGACAAACCTACCTAGGTTTCACCTAAACGGATCGTCAGGGAAAGTAACCTAATATATATATAAAATATATGGTGCAGTACAATTCATATTACGATGAATCATTCATACAAAAAGTAGATTAGCAAAGTTAATGATATAAAATGGCGAAATCCCTTCGCAAACAAAATTTTAAAGATGCATTAACCTAGAAATCACTCGATAAATGTTAGTTTAATGCAACTTTAAAATTTTGTTTGTGAAGGGATTTCGCCATTTTATATCATACTATATTTATTGAACAATTTAGTTCATGCCACATTGACTGAAAAACTCCTACAACAAAAAATTCTCAAATTGCCATATTAGTAAAAAAAAAAAAAACGCACTTTCTTGAATTTTCAAAAAATTCATCCTTAGCGTTGCAACTGCACGTTCCAAAAGTTTGTATCCGTTAACAATAACACATTAAAAAAAAAAATAAACATAAACATAATTACTAGAGTCAGCTATATGTATGTTTTATATTGTTGCTTTGTTGGAGTTGTATTTTGGTATAGTACTAATGTCATGAAAGAGTCATTTCATATTGATTGATATTTTGTTGGTAACTTTTTTATATGAAGGTGTATTGCTAGTATTTTTATAATAAAGTGTATTTTAATACTTTCATCGGGCATCACTATTTTGTTCATCTTCCACCTAACCACTTTCTTCTTCTTCTTTTTCTTCTTCTTCTTCCTCATCTTATTCTTCCTCCTCCTCGTCCTCCTCTTCTTCTTCTTCTTACCAACTTATTTCCTCTTCAAATTCTCTATTGTTGTATTTTGGAATAGAGTTGATTTCATGAAATAGTCATTTCATTCTAATTGATATATTGTTGGTAATGTTTTTATATGAAGGTGTATTGCTGGTATTTTTACTATGAAGTGTATTTTAACACGTTCATAATGTTTGGGGGATCAGTATTTTCTTCTTCTACTTCCTCTTTTTATTTCAAGTAACCACTTTCTTTTTCTTCTTCTTCTTTCAACTAACCACTTTCTTCTTCTTCTCCTTCTTCTTCTTGCCAACTTATTTTCTCTTCAAATTCTTCATACTTCTGTTTACTTTATACTTTCTTTCTCTTTCTCTCTCGTCTCCCGTCTCTACTTATTTTTTTATTTGGCACTGACCCTTTAAGACATACCTTTAATTCTAAGATAAAGACATCGCCACATTCTTCGAAATATTTTTTTCCAGATTGGCATTAACCTCAGAACTACAACAAATGTTAATCATACCAAACCCTTCCACGAGTCCGTTCAATTACCTCATTTTCCCGCCTTTTTCTTACTATAGTAACCACGTGGCCGTGTCAAAGGTTGGTTTGGTGAATATTAACCACTTACATTTCCGGTTTCATGCCAACTGTCTTGTAATTGATTGGCGTCAATCTTTTCTTAAAGTTAATTGCAAGGGCGACGCGAATTTAGTTTAGATTTAGAAATATTTTTTTATTTTTTTCCTCTTTTATATTATTTCTTAATGATCGGCATTTTTTTTTAATTTCTTTTTTATACAAGGCCCAAGAGCAGCTCAAGGTAGAGTGTTACAGAGTAAGAGGTATAGTTTATGGGGAGCATATAGAGAAAAATAATGGTTTTACTGTAAACTTGAAAAGGTTAACATTGTAATGATCGAGGAAGCATCATCCTCTAGGGAATCGGCTTCAGTAAAGCAGCGGTTCGTGGGAGGAATTTACATATCACTAATGGGATACGAAGCGAATGAGAATGGTTCGGTACAATGTGTGTGGCATTGTGGATCTTAGCCGTGAACGTTTGAACTGGTGGAACCAAGGAATGTAGTTCGTATGAACACTTTCAATAGAAATAGTGATAGAGCAGAGCGAGGCTTGCGTCTTTTCGTCTGTGGGAAAGGGGTTGTATTGTGGGATATAATTCATAATCAAGAATGAGGCGGTCACGTAAAGGACTCTATCGAGACTTGAAAGTGAATATATGGGCATCTTCTGCCCATATATAACAACAGGACTCCATTTTCGGTCTGATCAAGCTCTTATAAAGGTAGAGGATAGCAAGATGAGTCAGTTATTACTAGAACGGCACAGAGAACTCAATTTTTAGCGGTGAATTATGTACGAGTTTCCTTTGAGGTTTGGGTTGAGCTGAAGGTAGGGGTCACCCTGAAAGAACACCCTTGTTCGCTCGGTATTGATGGAATGTCACCAGTTTGTTTTTGGGGTTTTGGGTTTTAGGAAAGTGACAAGCCAATTTTTCCTCTGCTGAGTTGTTAGAACTAGGTCAGAGGAGAGATCAGGTTCCACACTGTGGTCATCTAGACTTTGGGAGGTGCACCCAATTACTGTTGTTTCATCAGCATAGAGCACTATTTACATTATTCGGACTATTGTCCTTATCTTTGTTGCCATATTTATCACAACGTTTCGGCCGCTGTACGCTCCGGCTTTCTTCATATAGACAGATACATCAGCATAGAAGTTTACAAATGACCCACTTACTGTTGTATCATCAGCATAAAGTTTACAAATGATCAGATGTTTGTTTGTTTGTTTGGGTTTTATGGCATATCAACCACTGTGGGTTATTTAATGCCAAATCCAGTTTATATGAATTTTAAATGCCTATTTGGTATGGAATAAAAAATGTATAGCTGGCAACATTATTGTTTCAAAAAAAACAAAAAAACGTATAGCTGACAACATTACTTCCTTCTACAAAAAGAAACGTATAGCTGGCAACATTACTTCCTTCTACAAAAAGAAACGTATAGCTGGCAACATTACTTCCTTCTACAATAAGAAACGTATAGCTGGCAACATTACTTCCTTTTACAAAAAAAAAACAAAAAAAAAACGCATAGCTGGCAACATTATTGTTTCAAAAACTTAGAGCTGACAACATTATTTTTCTGAAAACATTATCTGATACCTTGCTGTTGGATGCAGTTTATCGCCATACCCAGGACGCGGATGTAGTTTACCGCCATACCCAGGACGCGGATGTAGTTTACCGTCATCCCCAGGACGCGGATGTAGTTTACCGTCATACCCAGGACGTAAATGATCAGAGTATACTCTTAGGCAGATCATTTATGTAAAGAAGAAAGAGGGCTGAACCAAGAAGTGAGCCTTAGAGGAAGCCTGCGTTGACCATTTGCTTTTGATTTCAGTGAACACCAAAGTAGTTACCCACGAAAAAAGACATAGGCAGAAGTGATGAAAAGATCTTATTTTTCCAGCCTCTCTTTGTATACATAACGAAAAAATAAACCGATTTTGATCAGAG
This sequence comes from Acanthosepion lycidas, assembly GCA_963932145.1. Classification (NCBI taxonomy): domain Eukaryota; kingdom Metazoa; phylum Mollusca; class Cephalopoda; order Sepiida; family Sepiidae; genus Acanthosepion; species Acanthosepion lycidas. The sequence continues at coordinate 11,694,724 of OZ010596.1, forward strand.
TACAGTTTGTACAGCGTACGGCAATATCACGTTGAAGCATCGGTTCTTGTACGATCACCAATGGTAAGCAACGTCGACCCTGTTCAGTACCTAGATGGGTAAGATTGGATGTGCAAGTCGAGTTCAAATTCCAGTCGAATTCGCTACATTCATTTAAGTACAAATATCCCCGTGAAAGAGATGAAGCCATCTTTTCTTCCCCCAGCTATGAGTTAAATACTAGAACAGATACGACCCTACACCTTTGATTTCAAATCAATCTACACCAGAAAGTAACGGCAGCGCACAGCAAGAATTCTTCTGCCAAGTCAATCATAACTAGAAAAGAGACATGATCGCTCAAGCGTGTATCTTGTATGGCACATAAGGAAGGAAGGATGTAGTGCGCATTCATTAAAGTGGTCTAGTAACAATCACACCAGTGCACCAGCTGCATAAGAGATTTAGACGATCATGAAACCTACACTAAATTGTGGCGAAAGAAAACAGGGCAAGCAAGCCGGTGTGCACCTTTTGTTCAAATGGAGTCGGTTGAGAGGAGTCAGATTGTGGGGCATCCGCAGACTCTGGGCATGTTCGACGTAATGCGTCCGTGGTATTTAGTTGTTTTAAGAAGCTGTCAAATGAATATTCCTGCATCCGTAGACCAGGTTCTGGACGGTTCCATGTTACAGATGCTAACCAAAATGGATGCATTGGAAAAGTAGCAGAGCCAGACTGCACGATTCCTCTAGAATGAATCGCAACAAATATGGCACCAGGTTGAAAAATAATCTGTTTTTTGGGCCTCTTCAGAAAGTACTGAACTCTTTCTGTCATGATTTATCTTTACGGATTACACCAACAACGGGGTTTTTCTGCCCTATCTTCGCTAGGAGATGAACAATCTTCATTTCTCATTTAGGTAGATCATTTTCTTTGAATTTTATTGGCCAATTAATTGGATACACGATTGACCAATGAAAATAAACCGAAACAAAATAAAAATCCCCAATATTTCTTTTTCTTTTGATACATATTTCATTCTCTGATGAAGTTTTAATAAAAGTGAAACATGTTAGGTTGATAGACGTTTCTTACTTTATCATAACATTCTGTCGGACCAATCGGTTATGGCACGTCAGGCTATATGATGGTTCCGTATAGGATACAGGTTCTATTCCTGTCGGAGGACGAATAATTTATATGAAAATTTCTCGGATATTCAGGCCGGTAAATGTTGTTTAATACTGTTTATTATAAACAGAGCATTTACTTAAATATTTGTTTCTATAAAAAGAATGTATAAACATAAAAAAATGTCTTAAAATAATTGTCGGACTTTATCCAGTTTTTATATATATATATATATATATATATATATATATATATTAAAATTCTACTTAAGTTTTAAAACTTTTTCTTTTTAGTTTCAGAATTATGCTGTAAAGGAATATTTAACAAAGAAACCTTGTACCAAACTACCAAAACCAAGGAAATATTTTCTAATCCACAGAAGCTATTAGGTTGGTGCAAAAATAATGACGTAATAATGTCGTTTTTTGACGTATTTTTTAACGTCAAAAAACTACATTATTACGTCATTATTTTTGCACCAACCTAATATAAAATAAAGAAAAATCATAATTAGAGAGATAGAGAAACAGACATCGAGAGACAGAGGAAGACAGAGAGAAAGAGAGAAGGAGGGGACAGAAAGAGGGATAGCGAGAGAGAGAGAGAGAGAGAAAAAGACGGAGAGAGAAGGAGGGGAGAAAGAGGGATAGAGAGGGAGGGAAGAGAAGGAGAGAGATGAAGTAGTAGTAGTGTCTATGCAAGGGCATAGTTCTAATATCGACCCCCATCTAATCTTTCTCCTCCCATTCTGAACGCTGTTCGAATTCCAGGCCAGCTGTAGCGATGCCAGATATGGTGGGTGGGGAGTTAGGCAAAGTCTACAAATCCGATGAATAAATATTAACCTGTAAACCCATTTTTTAAAAAAAATTATATTTGCCATTCGTCTCAGAACTATTCCACATGTCAGCTTTTCTCAAAATCAATCGCTCGAGATAAAATCTTTTTTTCGCAGACCATAAAGCAACTTTCGTTTCTGTTAGGACATCAGACACTAGTGGATTCTATCCCCCTCTTTGACGTTTGTCAGGAGTTGAAGCAAATGTAGTTGTTGAATTTTTAAAAATTATTTTGATGATATTTCTTTAACACAAAAAAGGTTTTTCTTTTAAATGAAAGACAATGCCATATTATTTTCACCGAGATTTTCAATGTAGATCCACAAATGATAATAATAATAATAATAATAATAATAATAATAATAATAATAAAAATGATAAGCATTTTTATTCCGTCATAAAGGAAGGCAATAAGTTCAAAATGGAGTTTCAATAAGTGCAGAAATACAAGTAAAGCACAATACACCGGCTGAAGCTGCAAAATATTTAAAAAAAGAAAGCAAAAGCAAATGCAACCGGTCAGATACAAAACAATGGCAAGATAAACAGCTTCATGGCCAATAATCTGCCCGTACCAAATAAGCTGCTGTAGGCAAACTCCGTACCTATCAGTGGCTACGTAGTGCAGGGTTAAAAGATGAAAGCGAAGGTTTTATCCTTGCTGCACAGGACCAATGCTTGTTAAGTAGAAATTATCAAGCACATATACTAAAATATTGTGTTAGCCCATAATGTAGATTCTGTGATAAATATCCAGAATCAATTGATCATCTTGTAACAGGTTGTACAATATTAGCACCCACTGAATATAAAACCAAACATGACAGAGTAGGCCAATATCTACACTGGAAAATCGGCAACTTCTACGGGAAAGAAACTGAAAGAAATTGGTATGAATACCACTCAGGCCCGGTTACGGAGATAGGACCTGTTACAATTTTATGGGACTACACAATACACATAGACAGAACGATCAAAGCTGAACCACCCAAACATTGTTATTAAAGACCGTAAAGACACAATATACCTCCTTATTGATATGTCAGTCTCTGCAGACTGCAATTTATCTTTGAAGATCTTCAAAAAGCTGTCAAAATACAAGGACCTTGAAATCGAAATTTCAAAACTGTGGGGCATGAGGACATCAACATTTCTAGTTGTAGTTGGAGCCCTCCGGTTGATTGCAAATATTTCGATAGACACACTGAAGGGATTCCTGGTAGCCCATGCCTTAAAGAAATACAAAACGAAGTGCTTTATCTATGTAAAATATGTGTGATTTTTTTTCAAAACTGTTCAATTGAAAATATCATGATGCCATTTCTGACCTTAGGTCTGTGAACGGGACCAAGAAAGAAATGATTGCACACCAGAAATCAAAGGAAATAATATAATAATAATAAATTACATGAATTTAAACTACTAGATTAGCACTTAGGTCTCACTGTTTTGCTATTAAACAATCAAGATAGAACCACTAGTCATATTCTAATAGTTTCTGTGAAACCTTCTCCGGGTTTCTTTTTTTCCCTGCCACTTACAACCTTCAAAAATATAAATGTAACGCCAATCGCCAACTTCTGTCTTTCTGAATCCTCTTCCTTTATTGTCCTTTCCCTCACTTCTCTTCACTAATGTCTTCTCATTCTTTTTTACTTCCTGTAACCGCCTGCGTCTTAGTGGCATTATCGCCTAGCTTGGGGTGAAATGATTAAAAGATAGCTAGAGCAACAATGGACAGTTAATAAATGTTCAAGTAATTTCGCGTTATATCGATCATCAGGTTCCGATAAATCGATTTATGTGACATCTGACAATCATTCGTTATTTATTGGCGCCTCTGAACCCAATGAGTGATATTTCATGAAATTCTGGAGTCGGTCAAGAGATAGGCTGCTTTAATATGTATTAATTAATTAATTGAGCATATATATATATATATATATATATATATATATATATATATATATATGCGTGTGTGTGTGTGTATATATATATATATATATATATATATATATATATATATATATATATATATAATAAATTAACTGATTTAAAATATGATTTCTTCACTACACAAGAATTACCATGTTTCAAAAAACGAAGCTAAAATATTCAAATATAATTATATAATTAAATTAAAAGCATTAGTTCTGTTTCATCTTCAAGCGAATTTTAGAATAACTTATTTCTAAATTTACTGAATTTTAAACGCACATACAATTCATAATTTTTAGTTTGCAAGGATACAGATAAATCCAATCATTCAGACAGGGGCCGTAGCGTGTTCATTTTTATTAACTATTATTGTATCAATTATTAGTTACGTTCGAAAAGGGGTTAAGTCTAGGGATGGTAGGGTGCATTTTTCAACGAATTTTGACATCCGTTAAACGGATGTCATCTGTTTTTTTTTTTTTTTTTTTTTTTATCAACGACAAATTTACATTGAGCACTGTTTAGTAAAAATAAAAACATATCAGTAAGAATACCGGATTATATATCTTACTTTTTTTTTATTACAATATACATACATATACACACACACACACACACACACACACACACACACACATATATATATATATATATATATATATATATATATATATATATATATATTATAAATGTGGCCATATAAGTCAACGGTATGGAAACTGACAATTTGTCTTTAGCATGGGACAAACTTTCTAAGTGTTGACTTCAATGTCCTCTTGGTGGGCAAACATTTGCGTCCCGGACATTTGCGTACCAGGCAATTGTGTCTCTGGACATTTGCATCCCTAGAGAAAGGCAACCCTCGATAATAGCGTACCTCTGATAATTTTTTAAAGTTACTGTACTTTCTTTTCTGAAGAGTTGCTAATTGCAAACCAAATTTTAATTATTCTAAACAAGCAAAAGGCTATTTAACATAAATTTTGAAAGAAAAAATTATTTTTTTAAAGTGTTGTTTAATATAGAAATGTACACACCAATACCATTAATTACTCTAACCAATCAGAAAGGTAGCTACCATAAATAAATAAAAAAGAGTGGAAAATTTCTTTTTTAAAGCAAGAGAAAATTAAGCTAGCTGTTTCAGTTCACTCCAGCATTGCGTACCTCAAACATCCAAATAGATTCTGGATTTTATAGATCATATTTTAAATTGGAACCGAAAATCAAACATTGATGGAAAAATATTTGTGGACGAGGAAAATTACAGCTACCATAACGGTAAGAAAAATGCTAATGAAATAAAAACTTACTGGCAATGTGAAGAAAAATCTTGCAACACTGTTAATGTTTTATTGCTTTTTTTCCGTTTTATACTCTTTTTGGAATTTCGTATTTTGTTTTTCGTCGTTAATTTATTCATAATTAAAATCTATTTTAATCGAGTTCCAATTTTCACTCTCCATTCGTTATTTACTAATGTGTCTCTGACTGTTTCCCGCCGCTCGCCAGCGTTCACCTTTTGAGAATGTGTTACTCGAAAGGGTCTATGGCTACCAGTCTTTGTTTATATATATTTCATCTACCGGGGTAGATTGTTGTAGATCCACGTGCCATGCCTCTTCCGGGTGTCTCAGTTATTTCTCTTTAACGCAACTCTCCAAGTTGGAATAAAGGGTTCGGTTCGAAATTCCAGTCACCTGAAAGAGGCCGCAGCGTACAACGACCGAAACGTTGTGAATATGGCAACGAAGATGAGGATAACAGTCCGTATAATCTAAATAATGCAAGTAATCATAATACCTCATCTCAGAGATATAGAGGTCGAAACGTTGTGAAGATAGCAATGAAAATGAGGATAATAGTCCGAATAATGTAAATAATGCAAGTAACCATAATACCTCATTTCAGAGATATAGAGGCCGAAACGTTGTGCGTATAATAATGAAGATGGGGATAACAGTCCGAATAATATAAATAATGCAAGTAATCATAATACTTCATTTCAGAGATATAGAGGCCGAAACGTTCTGAGTATAGCAATGCAGATAAGGAAAGCAGTCCGTATAATGTAAATAATGCAAGTAATCATAATACTTCATTTCAGAGATATAGAGGCCGAAACGTTCTGAGTATAGCAATGCAGATGAGGAAAGCAGTCCGTATAATGTAAATTATGCAAGTAATCATAATACTTCATTTCAGAGATATAGAGACCGAAACGTTCTGAGTATAGCAATGCAGATGAGGAAAGCAGTCCGTATAATGTAAATTATGCAAGTAATCATAATACTTCATTTCAGAGATATAGAGGACGAAAAGTTGTGAATATAGACAGATAAGGATTCTTCTTGTTATTTGATGATAGTTTGGGCACCACAGGTCTTTGGTGTCAGGAATTATACAAGAAGAAGGAGAAGAAGAAGAAAAAGAAGAAGAAGAAGAAGCAGAAAAAAAACGAAAAAGTAGGAAGACAGAAAGAATGAAAGGTGGATGGAAGTAAAAAACAGAGGGGAGAAGTGGAAGAAAAGGTTAACTGAAGAGAAAGTTATGACGTAAATAAAAGTGGGAAGTGGTGTGAAAACAGAAAACTAAAAAGAAAAAGAAAACAAAAAAGAAAAACAGTAAAAACGAAAGAGAAGTGAAAGAGAAGGGAAGGAAAAAATAAGTAAATTTTGAAAAGAAGACGAAAGAAATAGAGAATTAAAGAGAATAAGGAGTTATGAAAGAAAATAGCGAAGATTAGCGGAAAGAGAAAAGGAGAGGAACGAGAAAGGAAGAGAGAGAAAGAGAAAATAACGCAAAAGAGAGGAAAGAAGAGAACAGAAAAAAGAAATAGCAATTAACGGGAAAAAACATGAGAAATATGAAAAGATCAGAAAAGAACAAAGAGAAAGAGAAAAAAAGAATTCATCAAGAAAAGAAAAAAAGAAAATAAAGGCAAAAAGTGTAAAAAAAAAGAAATGTGTTATGAAAGTCATATATAACAAAAACATTTCAGAATTAGATTGAATCTCAAACTAATCAGTTTCTGCCATTTGATTTAAACGTTTCATATATATATATATATATATATATATATATATATATATATATATATATATATTCTGATATATATATATATATATATATATATATATGTATACATATTCTTATATATATATATTCTGATATATACATATATATATATGTATATATATTCTTATATATATATTCTTATATATATATATATATTCTTTTATATATATATATATATATATTCTTTTATATATATATATATATATATATATATATATATATTATGTCAAATTCTATTATGCAAGTCAATGATTTCCCAGCTCAAATTGATTTTGCCTAATTGATGTTGGCAAAATTTCCCGGATATATTTATATGATAAATAAATCAAATGAATTTCTGTTTATATCGGCCATTTTTATGAGAATATTAAACTATGAATTGTATCATTTAACAAAATAAAATATCAAAACATAAAATATAACGATTTAAAAAATTAACAATTAAAAATATAAAAGCTAAAATCATTCAAAATATATTTTTTAATATTTTATATTAACTTTATATTATTAATATATATATTTATATTTATATTATATACCATATCTGGTCAGTTGCCCCTGCTATATATTTAGAGATTTTTGTTTAAATTTAAAAAAGAATATGCAATGTTATTGGTATTGACCTGGCATCTCGGCTGCAGTCACTTTCCTCCACCGTAACGTAACTTCCCTGTGCTTTTTCTATAAATATTTTCATGGTAATTGTTCT
>OZ010596.1:11707403-11719903 GCA_963932145.1 Acanthosepion lycidas
AAAAAATAAAAATACTAGAACTTTTTTGTCCTCCATATTTCGTTTTCTGATGAAGCTTCAATAGAAGTGAAACATGTTACATTTATAAACATTTCCAATTTTTTCCTTTATCCTATCATATATATATATATATATATATATATATATATACTATCCGAATTACCCTCACCTTGCTTCATGTCACACCTTTTTTGTAAGAAAATGATGATTGATTTTAAATCATTGTTATAATTTGTGGAGAAAAATGATGCATTTCAATATTACTCAATAATCTTGATATGTGACCTCCATCTTCTGACTTTCTCCTTCTATATTTTGAATAAGATTAATTTCCGTGTTCAAATTTAAATTTAATTTAAATCAAAGGGAAAAAAATTTCAATGTTGGATTGGTTTTTGCAAAAACAGCTTGATCTGATCCCTTTGATATCTATTTGCTGCAAAACTTAACTGAATGAATTGAAGATCAGATTTCAAAATTGATAAGACAGTTGAATTGTCGCAACAAATATGTATTGTAAGGTACTACCCACTGATTGGTGATTTCTATGCGCAACTTTATGTTCCTGTTGTCTCATTTTGATCTTGCCAATATCACCTCCATTTTCTGGCTTTCTTCTATGTTTTGGATATGAAACATTTCCTTGTTCAAATTTAAATTTAACTTAAATCAAAGGTAAAAAAAATTAACTTCTAATTTCTTCAGATTTCTTTAAAATATCCAATACTTAATGGCATATAAAATTAGAAACGGTGAAAAATTTTAAAAATCAACAAAGAACTTTTCATTAGTTTTAATCAAATATATATAAATAGACAGATACGACCATCAAGAAATTCATTTGTGGACTCGAAAGGAATAATGACGGTTTTGGACTTTAAAAATACGTCAAAAACCGTCATTATTTTTGCACCAACCTAAAAAAATAAATAGACATAATACAGCTAAATTATTTAACCAAACCTGTTTGTATGAAAATATGCTGCCTATATATATATATATATATATATATATATATATATATATATATATATATATATATATATATATAGGAGGCACAATTGAGTAATATATAGTGACTCAGATTGAGGAATTGGAGAACCAAGTTAAATCCATTACATTCACTTAGGAAAAGTATGACTCCTCTTCTTCTCCCCCCAGTTATGAGTAAATAGCAAGACAAACTGGGTTCTATAGCCTTGGATGGCAACTTGTCTAGGAGGAGGACAACTCTGAATTCAAAACCTGTGGAAGGTCGTTAGGGAACCTTGTGGCACATGGTGTACCAGGTCTCTGTATTCAGCTCTTCAAAAAGTGTGGTTGGTTCTGCATAAAACCTTCACCACTATAATTAATGCATATGTGTGGCTTGACCCTCGTAAAAAGCCCTCGTCGAGCAACGACGGAAGAGTTCACTATATATATATATATATATATATATATATATATATATATATATATATATATATATATATGTATATATGTAGTTAAATACCCAGATCAATTCTGTGGACAAGACAAATTGGTATAAGATAACAATTGAAAAAAAAACCTTAGTTTTTTGCCAACGGGTTTCGTCTTCCGAATGTTTCAAGGCAAAATTAAAATCGAAATGTTTTTGTTGTTATAGTTACATTTCAAAATTTCAAATGTATAAAAGAAAGACGCTTCTTCGTAAGCCAATTTTTGGTTAATGTAAATTTCCTTTATAATAAGAGATTGTTTCTTTCCATGTCGACAATATAGTTAATTTCCCAATTGTCATCTCATAGCAATTTTTCTTGTCAGCAGAATTAATCTGGGAATTTAACCATATTGTCGACATGGAAAGAAAAATACTCTTAATATAAAGGATATTTACATTAACCAGAAAGAGTCTTACGCAGTCTTGGTTAGGTTAGACAAGCTTCAGTGTACCTAGTTAATGTGAGTAAGTGTTGTTCCTGGCCTGCATCCCGGCCGTTCTTTGGTTATGATCCAAGTCGAGATTCCCATCCTCCCCAGTTTGTTTTGACCCCCGCCCCATTTTCATCTCGACTGGGTCAGTTTTATATTTTCCCATTCCAGCCTAATATTTTATACTTTTTCCCACTCCCTTAGCGAAAGCGTCTCTTGATTTTGTCCCCTGGGCAGAATACAGCGGCCTCTCTGTTTTATGGGTTGGACGGTCCCTACTAACATCAATTATGTTTAGTTTGTATTTGTGTTTATTTTAAGTTTATTATTGGGTTCATTTCCCATCCCTCTCATTTTATCGTTATTAGAATTGTATATATATATATATCATCATTAGAATTTTCATGGTATGGGGCGCGATTTTGGTAGGTCTCCCTTGAGAGCACGTGGTATTATGGTGGTTGAAGGATTGTTTGGTGATGGACGAGTTCTTTTGGTGAATGTGTAAAATGTAATGTACGAATGGGTCGCGAATCTGATTAGCTAGGTATAAGATAGTTAGTGTTGACCAGCCTCTACCCCTCCCCTTTATTGGCCTTGTGCCACAATTTGTACTTTTTGTTCAAATAAATACCAGTCTTACGCAGAAGCGTTTCTCCTTTTTAAATTTGGATTTTGTAATGTAACTATAGCAACAAAAACATTTGGATTTCATTTTTTCCTTGAAAATGTTGGAAGGCGGAACGCGTTGTTAAAAACTAAGACTTTTTCCAACTGTCAGCTTACATATATATATATATATATATATATATATATATATATATATATATATATATATATATATATATAAGGGAGAAAATGATATATAGATTTTGGCATGTTAGTACATGTATGGCTATACGTGCACCAATAAATATCTAAATCTACCTTTTTTTTCATGCAAAGAAATGATTTTAGCCCGAGTTAAACCTAAAATCTTGGTGCATCTTGGTGCATCTTAAATGATACGAAGAAGAGAAATTTTAATGACTTATTAATGCCGTTCCATCTGGAGCAATAAAAACACGAAATTCCTCTCATAAACCAAGTTTAATGCTGTCACCTTGAATACCTGGATTTTGATTGACCGCCCCCCCCCCCCGAAACATAATGCCGACATTTTACAAATGGAAAGCAGGAACTAAAATTACAGTACTTGATGAGACACATTTTGAAAGAAATTATTACTAATTCTCCGTCCATTTCATGATCATCAATATATATATATATATATATATATATATATATATATTATATACATACATATGTACATACATATGTACATACATATATATATAGACAAAAAGAGAGAGTGAGAGAGGAGAGGAGATGCTAAAAAATTATTATTATGGTTTGTATTTAGGCAGCATTTCATTTTTTCATTGATGCATGTTTCATTAAATAATATAGACAAGTTGTGTCTCTTTATTTTAAGTAACTTCCTTTCATATTGTCTGATAAGCTTAATAACATTATCATTAAAAGAAGAAAGAAAATCACAATATTGATAAATATTTGTTATTCCTATCTTAGCTTTCGGCTTACATAAGCCATTATCAAAGATGACAATTACATTACAATATATTAACCAATACACGGACAAAGCTGTGATGACAGTCTGTTTATGCTTACATGGAAGATTTCCAAGCAACTACAAACTCGTTCATACGAGACGCTGGAAGCGAAAATCGCACCACAGCTCATGACGTCACACATGACCACGCGAGAGTGAAAACGAGAAGTATTAATTATTGGAAGCCGTTGGTATAAACCAGTGCGTTCTCTTACCAATTATAGGCATTTAAGGATATTTGTGGAGATTTCATAGTTTATTTTGTTCAGGTTCAGTTTCAACTGTTTTATGTGTATAGCTTGAAGAAGTTTTAGTTTTTGATATTGTTTTCATGTTTAAGTATAGTTTTCAACGAGGATTTTCCGGCCAAGCATGTTGTTTTAAATGCCTAAAAAAGTTTTTATTCAAATGTAGTGTCAAGCGTCGTGAAAGCAAGTTTTTGGTGTGACCAATATAAATATTATTTAATCCGTTGGAGATACAATCTCCCAAAGGGCATTTGAATTTGTAAACTATGTTGGTTTTTTGCAAATCACTAACCGGGAGAGAAGAATCATTGCGAATAATTGAGTTGGATATACTAGATTTAGTGTAGTATATGATTAACTTAATTTTTTTTTGCTAGGATCTGTTGTAGATATATTAGTATTTACTAATTTTTTTAGTATTTTTTCATCTTGTTTATAATTAGTATGCATTTGATCACGATATAGGAGATTAATATGTTTGAGATTAGTTGAAGCAGTATTATGTACTATTTGCTTAGTATTAAGACTTCTAAGAAAGCATCTTATTTGTTTATCAACTATATGGTTTGGAAAGCTATTATTAAGTGTTTGTTTTATATTATTTAGTTCACTGTAAAATATGTTTTGTGGATAAATTAGTTTCTGCACGATGTATTAGATGCTTTATAATTGCTATTTTGTAGTAATATGGGCATTCGCTCTTGTAGTTAAGTGTACATGAATTTATGCTTGTAGTTTTTTTTTGTATGGCGAAATAGTAAATTTGTTATTATTTGTGTTTATCAATATGTCAAGGAAGGGGATTTTATTATTAGTATTGAGTTCATATGTGAATTTAAGGACAGAATTATTTTAGAAACGTTTTTGAAGTTGAATTATTTCATCTGTATTTTTAACTAACATAAGAATATCATCAACATATCTTAGGTACATGGATGCTTTTTTAAAATCTGTAAATATCTTATTTTCCAGGTTCGACATGTAGAAATTGTTAAATGTCGGACCCAGTACTGAACCCATGGAGACACCATCACGTTGTATATATATTATTATTATTATGATCGAAGAAAGGGATTTCCCTAGTACAAGCTAATGGTAGTTTCCGTAATATATAAGGACTAATTTTGAGTGGGGATAAAGATGAGTTACTGTATATATTTCTTATAATTATGTCAATAGTTTCGCTAACAGGCGCATTGGTAAATAAGTTTTCAATATCAAGTGAAGCTATGATTTCATTGTTGGGTTTTTCACTTTTTAGGATTTGGATTGCTTCTAATGTTGACTTAACACTATATTTACTAGGAAGATAGGGAGTAATGAGTTGGTTAATGTATTTTGTTAGATGATATACAACAGTCCGAACAATGTAAATAGTGTAAATAGTTACAATACCTCATCTCAGAAATATAGACTGTGAATATGGCAATAAAGATGAGGATAACAGTCTGAACAATGTAAATAGTGTAAATAGTTACAATACCTCATCTCAGAAATATAGACTGTGAATATGGCAATAAAGATGTGGACAACAGTCAGAACAATGTAAATAGTGTAAATAGTTACAATACCTCATCTCAGAAATATAGACTGTGAATATGGCAATAAAGATGAGGACAACAGTTTGAACAATGTAAATAGTTTAAATAGTTACAATACCTCATCTCAGAAATATAGACTGTGAATATGGCAATAAAGATGTGGACAACAGTCAGAACAATGTAAATAGTGTAAATAGTTACAATACCTCATCTCAGAAATATAGACTGTGAATATGGCAATAAAGATGAGGACAACAGTTTGAACAATGTAAATAGTGTAAATAGTTACAATACCTCATCTCAGAAATATAGACTGTGAATATGGCAATAAAGATGTGGACAACAGTCAGAACAATGTAAATAGTGTAAATAGTTACAATACCTCATCTCAGAAATATAGACTGTGAATATGGCAATAAAGATGAGGACAACAGTTTGAACAATGTAAATAGTTTAAATAGTTACAATACCTCATCTCAGAAATATAGACTTTGAATATGGCAATAAAGATGTGGACAACAGTCAGAACAATGTAAATAGTGTAAATAGTTACAATATCTCATCTCAGAAATATAGACTGTGAATATGGCAATAAATATGAGGACAACAGTCTGAACAATGTAAATAGTGTAAATAGTTACAATACCTCATCTCAGAAATATAGACTGTGAATATGGCAATAAAGATGAGGACAACAGTTTGAACAATGTAAATAGAGTAAATAGTTACAATACCTCATCTCAGAAATATAGACTGTGAATATGGCAATAAAGATAAGGACAACAGTCCATAAAATGTAAATAGTGTAAATAGTTACAATACCTCATCTCAGAAATATAGACTGTGAATATGGCAATAAAGATGAGGACAACAGTTTGAACAATGTAAATAGTGTAAATAGTTACAATACCTCATCTCAGAAATATAGACTGTGAATATGGCAATAAAGATGTGGACAACAGTCAGAACAATGTAAATAGTGTAAATAGTTACAATACCTCATCTCAGAAATATAGACTGTGAATATGGCAATAAAGATGAGGACAACAGTTTGAACAATGTAAATAGTGTAAATAGTTACAATACCTCATCTCAGAAATATAGACTGTGAATATGGCAATAAAGATAAGGACAACAGTCCATAAAATGTAAATAGTGTAAATAGTTACAATACCTCATCTCAGAAATATAGACTGTGAATATGGCAATAAAGATGAGGACAACAGTTTGAACAATGTAAATAATGTAAATAGTTACAATACCTCATCTCAGAAATATAGACTGTGAATATGGCAATAAAGATGTGGACAACAGTCAGAACAATGTAAATAGTGTAAATAGTTACAATATCTCATCTCAGAAATATAGACTGTGAATATGGCAATAAATATGAGGACAACAGTCTGAACAATGTAAATAGTGTAAATAGTTACAATACCTCATCTCAGAAATATAGACTGTGAATATGGCAATAAAGATGAGGACAACAGTTTGAACAATGTAAATAGAGTAAATAGTTACAATACCTCATCTCAGAAATATAGACTGTGAATATGGCAATAAAGATAAGGACAACAGTCCATAAAATGTAAATAGTGTAAATAGTTACAATACCTCATCTCAGAAATATAGACTGTGAATATGGCAATAAAGATGAGGACAACAGTTTGAACAATGTAAATAGTGTAAATAGTTACAATACCTCATCTCAGAAATATAGACTGTGAATATGGCAATAAAGATGTGGACAACAGTCAGAACAATGTAAATAGTGTAAATAGTTACAATACCTCATCTCAGAAATATAGACTGTGAATATGGCAATAAAGATGAGGACAACAGTTTGAACAATGTAAATAGTGTAAATAGTTACAATACCTCATCTCAGAAATATAGACTGTGAATATGGCAATAAAGATAAGGACAACAGTCCATAAAATGTAAATAGTGTAAATAGTTACAATACCTCATCTCAGAAATATAGACTGTGAATATGGCAATAAAGATGAGGACAACAGTTTGAACAATGTAAATAATGTAAATAGTTACAATACCTCATCTCAGAAATATAGACTGTGAATATGGCAATAAAGATGTGGACAACAGTCAGAACAATGTAAATAGTGTAAATAGTTACAATATCTCATCTCAGAAATATAGACTGTGAATATGGCAATAAAGATGAGGACAACAGTTTGAACAATGTAAATAGTTTAAATAGTTACAATACCTCATCTCAGAAATATAGACTTTGAATATGGCAATAAAGATGTGGACAACAGTCAGAACAATGTAAATAGTGTAAATAGTTACAATATCTCATCTCAGAAATATAGACTGTGAATATGGCAATAAATATGAGGACAATAGTCGGAACAATGTAAATAGTGTAAATAGTTACAATACCTCATCTCAGAAATATAGACTGTGAATATGGCAATAAAGATGAGTACAACAGTCTGAACAATGTAAATAGTGTAAATAGTTACAATACCTCATCTCAGAAATATAGACTGTGAATATGGCAATAAAGATGAGGACAACAGTTTGAACAATGTAAATAGTGTAAATAGTTACAATACCTCATCTCAGAAATATAGACTGTGAATATGGCAATAAAGATAAGGACAACAGTCCAAAAAATGTAAATAGTGTAAATAGTTACAATACCTCATCTCAGAAATATAGACTGTGAATATGGCAATAAAGATGAGGACAACAGATCGAACAGTGTAAATAGTGTAAATAATGACTCCTCATCCCAGAAATTTAAACAGAGAAAAGATACAAAGGTGTGACAAGCTATGATAGCCCATATGAAAGAATACGGCTTTAAAAAAAGACCTGACTTGATTTTACAAACTACTGACAACAGTTTGAGCTCGACGTTAATGCTGCATTTCTGATAAACCAAATTTCACCAAAAATAATACACTACTTCCACAATCAAAGTTGATCTTATTACTATATGTTTAAAAATAAATTTGAAACATCTGAACAAGACCTCAGATGGAATTTGAACCTGACATGCTAATCTTACTCAACACTGCACAGATGTTATTGTATTAAGTTGGTGCAAAAATAATGTCGTTTTTTACGTATTTTTTAACGTCAAAAACGACATTATTTTTGCACCAACCTAATAGAATATACAGTTAGATAAAATGAAAAATGGTTTATAATGAATGTATCTTCTAGTTGTCAGTATGTAAATACTAGTTATTGTGACATCGCTTTAACCTTATGCATGAGAGGGCGTTGGCAATATTTGCTTCAATTTAATATATTTGCAACTATTTAATCTTTGAATGTTGACCGTTTATCTTTGAGATTCTAAGAATTTACTTTGTCCTGATATAGGTAAATATCAATAGTTTAAATCACAGACTCTATGCATTGCATTTTTTCAGGATAGTTAAATATTGGTCGTTTATATTTGAGTTTATTAGTATTTACTCCGTTCGGGGTTACGGGCATATATTTCGTTTGTATATTTGAGATTATAAGAGTTGACTTTTTTCAGGAAAGGTAAATAAGAATTTGCTTTGTTTGGGCATAAGTAAATATTGGTAATTTATATTTAAATATATAATTTTTAAAAAGCATTTCATCCTAGGCAAAGTAATGGAGTCAATCAAATGGAAGGAGTTACTGAGTGTGAGAGAATTCTTCTTTTATGTGCCGTGTCCCTTCAGGACGTATGCGACTATAGCCCTCCACTTCCTCCTATCACTTGTAGCACTCAATAAGTTTTGTCCCTTTGCTATTTCCCCCAGGCCACGTTCTTTCATCCATCAGCTCAAACCTGCTAGGTATGTCATGCATTGCTTTCCCTTGTCTCTCTTTCACTCTATTCAACCTCCTTTCTCATTACGTGTCCCAGAAACTTCAGCTGCCTCTTTCTGGTGTTAAATAATAGCTTCCTCTTTGTTTGCACCCTCTCCAAAACCTCATCTTTGCTCACACGCTCGGTCCATGATACCCTCTGCATCCTTCTCTGCCCTCCAGTCTCGTCTTCATCTTCGAGGAGACCCGCCAACATTATCTGTGATAAAGGAGGACAGGTGTCACGTAGCAGTTCAGCACTCTTTTCTTTGTTTACGAAAAAAAAAAAAAAGCGCTATTAAGTAATGGAGAACAATAACAGATATAAGATAGCGATTGACATTGCTTTTAAAATTTTGAATCTTTTTCAAATTTTAATGGATCGAAAGTAACCGGAAGAGAGTTCCACAAGCGAGAAGTGCGATAAAAGAAGCGATTTTATAAGCATATAAAGTATTTGATCGTTCACATTTCAGCTTATGCGCATTTTTGTTACTGACTATATGATTCTAAGGTTAGGCAAAATGTGGTCATAAAATAAACACCTCCGATCTCTCTCTCTCTCGATCTCGATTGTAAGCACCCATCACAATAAAACAAACGTTTTTCATCACTAAAGCAGTCAATGAGTCAAATAAGGATTCCTGAGCTTCTTCTTAGAGATAGTACTATTCATTCCATTTCCAGATGATGGAACATATTCTTTACCCAGACAGACTAACTGTGGATCCGAATTCTCCGAATCCTGAAGGAGGGTACAATCATTGGCGAAAAACCTTTGAGGGGTTACTCTAGTATGTTACCTACCGAGGCATTTGTGACCTATACTAAATGACGATGCAATCATTATTGCTGGAAAATATTCAGGAAAAACGATGAACTGTTTAATCTATCTATCTATCTATCTATCTATCTATCTATCTATCTATCTATCTATCTATCTATCTATCTCTCTATATATATATGTTGTTTAGCTTTGGGAAGTCATCTTTCGCTATCCCAATGCATCTTCAGATTTCGGCGTCACATTTTCTGTCTTCTATTAAAACACTTCGCTCTTGATTGATTTCGACATTTCGCAACTTGAGCCGTTCCTTTTGTTGCCAACCATCAATTCTTTAAGCGATTAAAAGATTTAGTTTTTAACGCCATATTATTTCTTATTGATATAAGCGTCATTTTTAGTGAGCGCACATCTTTGAGTAGACATTTCTGATATTAGTTAAACTGTTTAAATAAAAGGCTTCCTGCTCAAATATATAGCGTCTATAGTAATAAGAAATGTCGGATTATAATATAAATAAATTAATTAGTGTAATTACAGTTGTAATAAAATAAGCACATACCATCGTCCATCTCTCCTCTCACTTGTAACTATCCATCACAATAAAATAAACGTTTTTCATCACTAAAGCAGTTAATGAGTCAAATAAGGATTCCTGAGCTTCTTCTTAGAGATAGTACTATTCATTCCATTTCCAGATGATGGAATATATTCTTTACCCAGACAAACTAACTGTGGATCCGAATTCTCCGAATCCTGAAGGAGAGTACAATCATTGGCGAAAAACCTTTGAAGGGTTACTCTAGTATGTTACCTACCGAGGCATTTGTGACCTATACTAAATGACGATGCACTCATTATTACTGGAAAATGACCAGGAAAAACAATGACCTGTTTACTGTCTTTTGTTTTTAAATGACATCAACTCAGTTTACAACCATTAAAATCAATATTTGATGATTTTTTTTAAATTTTAGTAGAAAAAATTGTTAATGATTTTTAATACGTAACGAGTTTACTGTTCACTGCCTTTAATCCTAAACCTCTAATCTTAATATGTTTCATACTTCCAACAGTTGGTAAATATCAAACCGTAGTACAAACTGAATAGTAGATATGATACTACAGTAGAAAATGGACGGTAGATATCAGTTTAGATAAAAGGCTGCCTTCTCAAATATATAACGTCTATATTAATAAGAAATAATGTCGGATTAAAATATAAATAAATTAATCATTGTAATTACAGTGGTAGTAAAATAAGAACATTCCATCTCCTCTCTTGCTTGTAAACATCCATCACAATAAAATAAACGTTTTTGCAGCACTAAAGCTGAATATGTCAAATAAAGCTCTATAAACGTCTATTTAGAGTTGGTACTATATTACACTGAGGTTAGCAAGCTTGTCTTCCTAGAACAATTACGACTAATTAGTGAGTTCGATCCACACTGGGCGCCACATACTTTCGGCCTTGTGCCATATCTAAACCGCGCTTGAGGTGGTGTAATGGTTAGCAAGCTTGTCTCGCTAGAACTATTACGACTAATTAGTGAGTTCGATCCTCACTGGGCGCCCCATACTTTCGGCCTTGTGCCATATTTGAACAGCGCTAGAGGTGGTGTAATGGTTAGCAAGCTTGTCTTGCTAGAACAATTACGATTAATTAGTGAGTTCGTCCTCACTGGGTGCCCCATACTTTCGGCATTTACTTATTTTCCAAGCGCAGCTATAGCACAACATAGCTGCGCTTGGAAAATCACTAAATAGGCACCTTGAGGTGGTGTAATCGCTAGCAAGCTTGTCTCGCTAGAACAATTACGAGTGAGTTCGATCATCACTGTGTGCCCCGTACTTTCGGCCTTGTGCCATATTTGAGCTGCGCTTGGAAATTTACTATTACACATATGGTAATATTTATTTTCAACTTAACAGATTTGCATCAACTTAACTTTAGAGAGAATTGAGAGCTCCTAATTTTGTCAAACTTTAAATCCTACTTCGTATTTGAAAGAATTCTTTCAGAAGCATCACAATTCGGACGTTCTTATCAAAATATCCTTTTGCTGGATTGAAAAAGACTCGTCGTCTTTAACTGTTTCGATGACATGGTTCTCTTCTGAAAACTTTAGCAAAACCTGTTCGTTTTAATAAACTCAGAATTTCTTCCTTAATGAATAAATATACACCAAGCAGATCGATAGCGGGTATTTATTGATTGCAGATTATTAAAGAGAATCTAACATCGGTATCTGAACGAATCATCTGACGAAGGTAACAGCGGAAATTATCGAAAACGGCCGAAGGGCTAAGCCAGTCACTGCTCAATATTCAGCAAACTTCATTTCGCTTTAGCGAATTTTGGATTGCTTATTGAGATGGATCAGCAGATAGTGATGAAAGAAATTTTAATAAAGGTGTCTTGTTAATGACCAACGTTCATATCCGCTGGAGACATATATGAAACATCGGTATGTAATAGTAACATTGATTTTAGTAACCTGTGTAGATAAATATGTATATTTTGTCCTGTTGTACACGATACATATCCTGCGCCGAGGGCCAGTGGGTGTCATATGAGTAAAACGCGGAGT
>OZ010596.1:11729903-11757403 GCA_963932145.1 Acanthosepion lycidas
CATTTGGATTTTATACCAACGGATTGATTACCTTTACCATATATATATATATATATATATATATATATAAATATATATATATATAAGTGAAGTCAGCACTCAGAGGCGACAGGCAGTTTCATGCTAAGTTAGACGCAATTGAGCGGTTACACTTGGATCGGATAGAATGGAGATCAAAGTATTTTTGTGGACTCACCAGTTTTCAATCTGCTTGCCTGAATCATCTTCAAGATGCGAGAGCAAGATCTAAAAGGTCAGTCAATCTAACAGTGACCTCATCTCACATTCCTCACTCATGCTCCATATGCGTCCTCCTTTGTAAATCACTAGCGGGTCTTAAGTGTCACTTAAGCTTATCGCACAAAATTTCATAACTGAATCAATTAAGCTGTCAGATCCTCATACGTGGAAACCGATGGGAGAGTCCATTATATATATATATATATATATATATATATATATATATATATATATATAAAAGACAATAGGAAAAAAATTAAAAAAAGCCTGGGTGTAGATTAATATTTGGCTTTTCCCTATCTCACCTTCCCTAACAGAATTACTCCTCTCCCAAACAAACGTACACAACAGTATCAAGAAATCAAAAGAAAATGGCTGAATCACTCAAGACAACAATAAAAACGATGTTTCCACGCGTGATAGTACTTGTCGTAATTTTCAGTTGACAATATGATTATAATAGCGTTTTCTAAATTCTTTCAGGACATTTTATTTTGTTAGCGACTTTGTAATATTGCAGTTTTCCTATTGTCATTTACATATATATATATTTAAAGACACTTTTATGTTTAACATTCTTTTTATAGATACAAGTATTTAAGTAAATGCTCTGTTTATAATAAACAGTATTAAATAAAATTTACCGGCCTGAATGTCCGAGAAATTTTCATAGAAAACATACGTCCTTCGAGAGGATTCGAACCTGTATCCTATACGGAACCGTCATATATCCTGACGTGCCTTAGCGCTCGGCCAAAAAGGACCGTTCGGTTGGCAAAGTCGAATTTACTGCTTATAAATTTACTGGCCAAGGACAAATATTTTCTATGGAAATTTCTCGGACATTCAGGCCGGTAAAGGTTATTTAATACTGTTTATTATAAACAGAGCATTTACTTAAATACTTGTATCTATAAAAAGAATGTTAAACATAAAACTGTCTTTAAATAATTGTCGGACTTTTTCCATTTCATAATATATATATAAAGAAAGAACAGTAAGATATATAATCCGGTATTCTTATAGATATTATATATATATATATATATATATATATATATATATATATATATATATATATATATATATATATGACAATAGGAAAACTGTAATATGAGCCGGCGCGTTTCGTCTAATGCAAAAGTCCACATTGGACGAAACGCGTCGGCTAATATTACAGTTTTCCTTTTGTCCTTCACATTTATAAATATTGTCTTTTTCTACAGGTTATATATATATATATATATATATTTCATAACTGTTCCAGTTGCAATTCCAGATAGTGGATGCGCACTGCTGCTGAGTCCCAAATTTAGGACGAAACGGCCGTCCAGTGCTTTCTGCATTCTGTTGGGGTTTCTATTAGACTCGATGAATTACTTAAATATAATTATAAATCCTCCTAATAATTTCCATGGTTACAGAGAACTCAGTAAGAGTTCCACCACGGAATATGTGAGCGAGCGGCGCTATACTGAGTCTGATTTGCAATCCCTTCGTTCCCGAGGCCCATTAGAACAGTTGGTATGATGTTTGCTTGACAACCTAACTGTCAGGGTTTCGATTCTCGCTAGTGGATGCGCACTGCTGATGAGTCCCAAATATAGGACGAAACGGCCGTCCAGTGCATTCTGTTGAGGTTTCTTCTAGACTCGATGAATTACTTAATTATAATTATTTCAAATCCTCGTAATTATTTCTCTCTCTCTCTCTCTATATATATGGTCATAGGAATCAACACTACATGACCACTCTCAGTCTTTCCTTTCAATGCAATGTTTGGATGGATATCGCACGGAAGTCATGATTTCTATATTCACTCTCTGCCTATAACGCTATCTTTTAGTATATAAAGTTAGCAAATTTTTATATATATATATATATATATATATATATATATATATATATATATATATATATATATATATATATATATATATATATATATATATATATATATATATATATATATATATATATATATATATATATATATATATGCGCGCGTGTTTTTGCACGCCCATGTAATAAACTTTAATCAAATTAATACTTGTGGCGAACACATGCAAGATTTTCAGTATGCAAGGTGCGTCACTTGTCGTTGCAAGCGTTGCGAGGAATATCCATATACGTACTAATGCAGATACACCTGTCAGCAGGCCTCGCTTCGCGTTACTGCGCATGTGGTGTCTGCATAATATCTTCTGCTTGTCATTTCAGCAACTGTGCCTCTGATCACTGATGGACATCACATTGTCCCTAACTAAACACGTGGCTTTTTGTGAGTCTCTTGTCCACAATCCAGATTTATACGACTGCCATCGCAGGAAGAGATGGTAAATTAAATATCATTGTAAAATCATAAAACCCAGTACAAAGCCGTGGACATTTCAAAGATTTCCTGGCAACAGATTTCACCTAGCCTCACTCACCCGACTTCGTTTGTTCTCTGTCCGATCCAGACATTAAAAAAGCACTATTAAGAGAATTTTATTCCTGGTGTTTATCGCGTAAGTTTTTGTGTGATGTTTCCAGTGCAGTTCGTAGTCTGGTTGTAATCTGCATTATAGCGAGCTCCATTTTGAAAGTTGGTTGGTAGCATTAACCCTTTGATTATAATATATTTCAAGTATTATAATACTGCAAGGTGTACTAACTTTCTGTTAAAAATAGGACATTTTACTGATTGAGTACACTTTAATTTATAATATAATGCCAGCAAGAGACATAAAACACAGGCCTTCGAGCAGTTTCTGCTTCAATCGTTGGGGGTGGCCTAAGAGCAGAAGAAACTGACACTCTCGTTCAAAATTACCTGTTGGCGGTGGCTTTCAAGAGTTCCGACATTGCCATGACCGTTCACTGACCAGCTTTTGCGGTGCCTTTTCCGATTGTATTCGCTTTAAACAATGCCTTGCATGATGGCCTTGCACAGGCTGTTATGACGCTTGACGTGGCTAAACCATAACATCTTCCGACGTTTAATAGCGGTGAGAAGAGTTTCCTGTTAGACCACAAGTCTTCTGACCTTTTACCGTACATAGTCATTGGTTCTGTCTTCCCAGTAAGAGATGCGGAGGAGCTTTTTCAAGTATTTCTTCTCGAACGCCTGGATCGTTTTTTTTTTTGCCAGAAGCAGGAATTTCCAAGCCTCACATCCGTAGAGGAGAATAGATACGACCAGCAATTTGTAGAGCGCGAATTTTGTGTAGAAGCTGATGTTGCTTTTCCCTGTGCTTTCTAGTCTGGAGATCCATGTCCAAAAGCAGAAAAGATTCTTACGCTTTACTCAAAGCACAAGAATAATGGTGCTGTGAATTCAGATATTTCAAAGAGGAGATCGAAAGTGTTATACTTAAGTGAAAAAGACATAATTCCTTATTTAATAAGAAAATAAAAACCCCTCTGTTGAGTTGCTAATATCTATAGTAAGAACGAATTATCTATCCGTTCTTTAATTTTATTAGAGTATATTGTTATAATTCTATTTTAGTATTGTTCATTTTTAATATCTTATTGTGGCCAATTAGATATAAATTAAAAACGAATCTTCTATCCTTGACATAACTTTTATTAGTCTACTGTTATAATTGTCCTATTTTATTATTAGTCATGGATGTTAATCTCTTATTGTACCTAATAATATCTACAGTAAGAACGAATCTTCTATCCTTCACATAACTTTTATTAGTCTACTGTTATAATTGTCCTATTTTATTATTAGTCATTGATGTTAATCTCTTATTGTACCTAATAATATCTACAGTAAGAACGAATCTTCTATCCTTCACATAACTTTTATTAGTCTACTGTTATAATTGTCCTATTTTATTATTAGTCATTGATGTTAATCTCTTATTGTACCTAATAATATCTACAGTAAGAACGAATCTTCTATCCTTCACATAACTTTTATTAGTCTACTGTTATAATTGTTCTATTTTATTATTAGTCATTGATGTTAATCTCTTATTGTACCTAATAATATCTACAGTAAGAACGAATCTTCTATCCTTCACATAACTTTTATTAGTCTACTGTTATAATTGTTCTATTTTATTATTAGTCATTGATGTTAATCTCTTATTGTACCTAATAATATCTACAGTAAGAACGAATCTTCTATCCTTCACATAACTTTTATTAGTCTACTGTTATAATTGTCCTATTTTATTATTAGTCATTGATGTTAATCTCTTATTGTACCTAATAATATCTACAGTAAGAACGAATCTTCTATCCTTCACATAACTTTTATTAGTCTACTGTTATAATTGTCCTATTTTATTATTAGTCATTGATGTTAATATCTTATTGTACCTAATAATATCTACAGTAAGAACGAATCTTCTATCCTTCACATAACTTTTATTAGTCTACTGTTATAATTGTCCTATTTTATTATTAGTCATTGATGTTAATCTCTTATTGTACCTAATAATATCTACAGTAAGAACGAATCTTCTATCCTTCACATAACTTTTATTAGTCTACTGTTATAATTGTTCTATTTTATTATTAGTCATTGATGTTAATCTCTTATTGTACCTAATAATATCTACAGTAAGAACGAATCTTCTATCCTTCACATAACTTTTATTAGTCTACTGTTATAATTGTCCTATTTTATTATTAGTCATTGATGTTAATCTCTTATTGTACCTAATAATATCTACAGTAAGAACGAATCTTCTATCCTTCACATAACTTTTATTAGTCTACTGTTATAATTGTCCTATTTTATTATTAGTCATTGATGTTAATCTCTTATTGTACCTAATAATATCTACAGTAAGAACGAATCTTCTATCCTTCACATAACTTTTATTAGTCTACTGTTATAATTGTCCTATTTTATTATTAGTCATTGATGTTAATCTCTTATTGTACCTAATAATATCTACAGTAAGAACGAATCTTCTATCCTTCACATAACTTTTATTAGTCTACTGTTATAATTGTCCTATTTTATTATTAGTCATTGATGTTAATCTCTTATTGTACCTAATAATATCTACAGTAAGAACGAATCTTCTATCCTTCACATAACTTTTATTAGTCTACTGTTATAATTTTCCTATTTTATTATTAGTCATTGATGTTAATCTCTTATTGTACCTAATAATATCTACAGTAAGAACGAATCTTCTATCCTTCACATAACTTTTATTAGTCTACTGTTATAATTTTCCTATTTTATTATTAGTCATTGATGTTAATCTCTTATTGTACCTAATAATATCTACAGTAAGAACGAATCTTCTATCCTTCACATAACTTTTATTAGTCTACTGTTATAATTGTCCTATTTTATTATTAGTCATTGATGTTAATCTCTTATTGTACCTAATAATATCTACAGTAAGAACGAATCTTCTATCCTTCACATAACTTTTATTAGTCTACTGTTATAATTGTCCTATTTTATTATTAGTCATTGATGTTAATCTCTTATTGTACCTAATAATATCTACAGTAAGAACGAATCTTCTATCCTTCACATAACTTTTATTAGTCTACTGTTATAATTTTCCTATTTTATTATTAGTCATTGATGTTAATCTCTTATTGTACCTAATAATATCTACAGTAAGAACGAATCTTCTATCCTTCACATAACTTTTATTAGTCTACTGTTATAATTTTCCTATTTTATTATTAGTCATTGATGTTAATCTCTTATTGTACCTAATAATATCTACAGTAAGAACGAATCTTCTATCCTTCACATAACTTTTATTAGTCTACTGTTATAATTGTCCTATTTTATTATTAGTCATTGATGTTAATCTCTTATTGTACCTAATAATATCTACAGTAAGAACGAATCTTCTATCCGTCACATAACTTTTCCTCCAGCGCTTTTAGCTTTTCTATGCTATTATCATAGAGTTTTATTACTATATTAAATTTTATTTCCCAAAAATGTAAGTTGTTAGTTGTACGAAAAACATGGGAACAGTTTTTAAATTCGAATGTGCCATCGCATTAATTTTAAAAAATACACAGAAAAAAAAAATGAAAAGAATAAAAAATTGAATTTTTCCTGGAGTTATTTACTTATTGTTACAAGTTTCTTCTGATCCAATCTATTATAGTTAATACGCATATTTTAAACTACTATTTTCATGCTTCTTACTTTGAGGCTGTGTTTTATTTGTCAGGTAATGGGTGTCGCTCTGGTAGCGTATCTTCGAATGGAAAAAAATATTCAACCAATTGTAGACCTTGCTGGACACGCATCAAAGATATAAAGAAAACTATAAAGGTTACAGTTAAATCTATCAGTGGCATCGTAATTGGAACTGTCCAGAAAACTTTGCAAAGAGCTTAAAAGAATTTGAAATCAGGAAGGATTCTAAACTATTAATCTGAGATCATTCCTAATCTACAGTAAAAATATTAAGAGTAGGGATCAAGATTGTTGTCACTTTATTTTTAATACAAACAACCAAGTATTGAAGCCCAGTGTGTAACATACAGACGACAATAATAATAATTATAATAGAGTAGAAGAAAAATGCATAGAAACAGGCGTTTGCAAAAAGAAACAATTAGAATATTCATGTTCATTCCTTACACGAGATTTTCGGAGTGATTTTATTTTTGTCTTGACCTTTATGGACACATTGCTGGCCTGGCATTCCATAATAATTGGGGCGTTATAAAAAAATAATTTAGGCTCAGTGTGGGGAGTTAATAAAAAGCTGTAGGTTGAACACGATAGCTGAGAATGTACTTTTTTTCTAAATTACGATTTTGAACTTAGAAAAATGGTGTTCCTGTTTGGTCAGTAGGTTTTTTTTTATCCCTTGTTTATCTCGTCTGCTAAAATAAGGCATTTGATAAACTTTCAGTTCTATTTATATCTGAACAAATAAAATCTCTAGATGTAGACTCTAAAAATATCGTAGCCGGACTGTTGACATGGTATTGAATATCCCATAATTTATGTTTGCGAGATTCGAAAATTGCTTCTCTTTAGTTTTATTATAAGAGTAATTAGCATACATAACGAGGGGTGAGAGTGACCTAAGTAGTAAAAATCGACGGAACAGAGTTCAAACACAGGCGGAGAGAGTCTGTATTAATTTACTGCTAAATTCATTGTGTAAGGCAAGAATCCACTTCTCCCTGCATCTGAAGATAAATACTAGCAATGTTGCAGACTTTGTTTAACCCCACAAACATTCCAAATCCAAAGTTAGGTGGCTAGATATAAGGAGTGATGTGGTCGCAGAAATTGTCTGACAGCCATGACTGGGTTCTCCTGCTTGTGTGGCATGGTACAGAGTCTTGTTGCCAGAGATAGAGTCTTGCAGCAGCCACCCTCTTACCCAAGGAAGCACTACCTTCTCAAGGCACTTGATGTAGTCGACCTCCCCGCTGAGTCTGAGGACCTGTTGGAAGATGAATAGAGGCATAACATTGCCATCACTAGTGATTACTCCAAACACCATTAAATTCATCCAACTCTCTCAGAACCAGTAACAATAAAAGAACATGGAATATTTAACACCCGACTTCCAAATATTGTAAACAGAATGAAAAATGTCTCTCTATAAGTCGTTTTGGATAAAGTAGCCCTGGTCTGTCAGTAACACTAATCTTAATTCGTGACTACCGATAATACATTTCTTCCTGACTTTCAACATAACTAAATAGTAAATACATTTAGTAATACTTGCGTAAATTTTCCCAGTAGGTCATTTAAACATAACAGCCCTGTTTTTTTTCAGTAACAACTGCATTAATTTCTAACCACCGAGAATTTATTCCTGATTTGCAATAGAGATTTCTGCGCTAAAAGCATCAAGTAACACGTGTCAAATCTTGAATGTATATTTTTTTAAAATCATTTCACCCAAGCAAGGTAACAAAGCCATAATACGCAAGGGGTTACTGAGTTTGAGAGAATATGAGTTTAAGAGAATATACGTTTAAGAGAATATACGTTTAAGAGAATATAAGAAAAATATTATTAAAGTTCGAGAACAATAGAAGAAGAGAAACTAAAAAGACAAAAAATAACGATTGGCATTATATTTACATTTTTGAAGATCAAATTTGACTGGAAAGCCAAAAGCCGGAAAAGTTTTCAACGAGCAAGAAGTGCGAGAAAAGAAACTGTTAACATAGAACTTACGGTTCCATCTAACCATTTCGACTGTAAAATAATAAGATCTTGACACTAATCTAGTACTGCGCTTAAATTCATAAAGTCTAGGTACCACTGAGAAAAGTACATCAGAACAATTGCCATCAAAGCATTGATAGAAAATACACAGGGACATTACAGCAATGGGAAAGTGAATGATGCCGAGAGGTCAGGTCAGGACCAATAACATTGCAGATTCTTTGGATTTTATCAAGAATCTCTAAATATATATGAGGATAATCAGCTACGTTCAATAGCCATTTTATTTCACTGAAACTTGCATTAATTGGTTCTCATTGACAATAAGTTTCTTCTTGATTTACATTATGTTTCGATAGTAAATCTTGTTTAAATTAATTATGTTTCGATAGTAAATCTTGCTTAAATTCATTATATGATTCCATAGTACCTCTAGCTTAAATTCATTATGTTTCGATAGTACCTCTTGCTTAAATTCATTATATGTTTCAATAGTACCTCTTGCTTAAATTCACTATATGTTTCGATAGTACCTCTTGCTTAAATTCACTATATGTTTCGATAGTACCTCTTGCTTAAATTCATTATATGTTTCGATAGTACCTCTTGCATAAATTATTATATGATTCCATAGTACCTCTAGTTAAAATTCATTATGTTTCGATGGTACCTCTGGCTTAAATTCATTATATGATTCCATAGTACTTCTAGCTTAAATTCATTATGTTTCGATAGTACCTCTTGCTTAAATTCACTATATGTTTCGATAGTACCTCTTGCTTAAATTCATTATATGTTTCGATAGTACCTCTTGCTTAAATTCACTATATGTTTCGATAGTACCTCTTGCTTAAATTCATTATATTTCGATAGTACCTCTTGCTTAAATTCATTATATGTTTCGATAGTACCTCTTGCTTAAATTCTTGACCAGCCTTGTAAAATATAATGATAATTGTTATAGTCTAATGGTGTTTGGAGTGATTACTAGTGATGGCGACGTTATGGCTCTATCCATCTTCCCAGAAGGCCTCAGACTCAATATGGAGGTATACTACATCAAGTGGCTTGAGAGGGTAGTGCTTCCCTGGGTTAGAGGGTAGCTGCTGGAAGACCCTATCTCTGGCAACAGGACTCTGTTCCATCAATACCAGCAGGAGAACCCAGTCATAGCTGTCAAACAATTTCTGCGACTACATCACTCCTCACATCTGGCCACCTAACTCCCCAGACTGCAGCCCTCTTGATTGTTATGGTGGGGCGCAGTTGAGCGAGAGACCAAGAAAAACTCCTTGTGACAAACAAAGATGAAGTGAAGCCAAGGTTAATGTCAACATTCACCAACTTTATTAAGGTGACCGTCCAGAAATGATGCAGAAAATTCCGAAGTCGTCTGGGGGGTCGTGATTGAAGCCAATGGCGATTATATTGAATAGATTTACTCTTTAGTATTTCAAGATATTTTAGTGTAATTTTGGTAAATATATCTGTTAAAATGAGATGTCAGTGTTATTTTCATTTTGGCCTCATTTAGATTACATTTTATCCATCGCACCATGTACATGCTATTCCAAACGATGCAACTTGTTGCAATAAGAGCCCTTGATCGCAAACTTCCAAAACCCAATGCAGTTTCTTAAAAGCAGAGATATCGTCCCCAGACAAGCTTCGATGCCGTCCAGTTTCAACCCTCTTTTTATATTTCTAATGAGAAGTCGAATTGTATAAACTTATCGATCATTTGCCTACGTTTTCCAATCTTCTTGAAGAATTGTACTATTCTTCATGTAGCTGGCTTGATTTGATCCAGAGGAATGAACAGGTGAGTTAAGTTAATCACCTGCATCTAAATGATAAGTGAACTAATCTCTATAGCCATTGTTTCTACTTGAGACATTTTTAATGATTAAAGAATCGAATGAGAAGTCGTCAAGAGCCTCAACAAAAACGAAAGAGAAGCAAAGATGAAATCGGGATAATTTTTTTTGTTTAATAAGAAACCGGGAAATAATTGCCGACATTGAAGAGAACGTTTTAGATAAAACATTTATTTAGACAGATTTTGTAATTATTTACCGCTTTCTTTCTTTCTTTCTTTCTAAGTCACTTCGTAGCTATTTATTCATATTTCAGTTCATATTTATTAGTTTATTCCTTCCTTCCTTCCTTCCTTCCTTCCTTCCTTCCTTCCTTCCTTCCTATCTATCTATCTATCTATCTATCTATCTATCTATCTATCTATCTATCTATCTATCTATCTGTCTGGTTTTGATCAGTGTATGGATTTTAGTGAAGTAAGTTATTGTCAATTTTTCAGTAATAATAGAAAAAAAAAACTTCTACTTAGCAAAATTTAATTTCTTTAAAAACGAAGAATATACAATTGTCTGCGAAAAAATATCATTGTGACTAAGAGAAAGAATAATAACATATCTATATATATATATATATATATATATATATATATATATATGTCTATATCTATCTATCTATCTATCTATCTATCTATCTACAGATACACACACATATTATTATTATTATTATTATTTAATTCTAATCAGCACCTGAAGATTTTGTTGTGCATGAACATCCGAGCGATGCGACCTTTAAAGAATAATCTTTCTCTCTCTCTCTCTCTATATATATATATATATATATGTGTGTGTGTGTGTGTGTGTGTGTAAAATATATAGAAAATAGGAAAGAACTTGTTAGGTAAATCATGAGAACTCTTATGTAGCGTTGGAATCAGATTTTTAAATAAATAATTATATATATATATATATATATATATATATATATATATATGGATTTAAATTCGACAGATTTTTTCAATTTATTTGTTTAAATATTATTTTTGAAAGGGATACTCATATTTGATTAGATGCTCTCTTTTAATTTATTTATTAAACAGTATATTTATTTATTTATATGTACTGGCCTAATTATTCGATAAATTTTGTTAGAAAAATTTGCGTCCTCCGGCAGGATTCGAACCTGCTTCCGCTAACGTAAACTGTCATTAGATCTGACGTGCCTTAGACCATCTCGGCCTCAAATATGAGGATCCATTTAAAAATTAACGTCTAAACAAACAAATTAAAAAAATCTGTCGGATTTAAATAAATGGTCTTTTTTTTTACGTTAGGATACAAACGGTGAAGACGTATATTTCGAGAGTCGTGAGGAAGATGTGTGTTTCAAAAGTATTATTCGGGCTTTGGTTCATCAGGAGGTCCTACGTAGCCGAGATGATCTAAGTCACGTCAGATATGATGACGGTTTTCCCTTAGGGGACGCATCTTCTCGAATATTCAGGCCAGTAGGTGTAAATAAATATATTTGGGAATAAGACGACTGTCAGATTTAAATAACAGAGAGTGTAAATTGAGGTCTTGAGATTTGACAGAGAGTGTAAATTGAGGTTTTGAGATTTGACAGAGAGTGCAAATTGGGGTCTTAAGATTTGACAAAGAGTGTAAAGAGGGGTCTCGAGATTTGACAGAGAGTGTAAATTGGGGTCTTGAGATTTGACAGAGAGTGAAAAGAGGGGTCTCGAGATTTGACAGAGAGTGTAAATTGGGGTCTTGAGATTCTTTCCCAAGCGTATTTGCACATAAGTAAATATAAGGAACCCGACTGGAATTCGAACTGCGATTCTTCTGTCTGAACCGCTATTCAACGTAGATGCGTGCTACTAGGAGGCCTTTATTTAAGACAAATATATAAATGTGTTTCTCAGATGTAATAATCACATATATTTTGTCATTCTAATATATCCGGTGTTCATCACTCATTATTGTCGGCTATAAACACACTCTTAGCTTTTGGTTTATTATCCATAAAGGAAATTACATCGCCCCTATCGCTTTCCAAAAATCGATTTCACGTCGGGGGACAGATAAGTAAATTTCCTGAATTTTATTGTCAGGAGACACGCTATTTTCTCTTTTTTAAAATTATTTGATAACCCCAGAGTAAGGTATTCGACATTTGTTCATCTAATGAATGCATCAAATTACAGTAATTACAATATGCAATAATTTCGACATTAGTTTAAAATTAGTAACTCCGTTTTTATTGCTATTAACGCAACTATTCAAATTAACTGTTTTTTTTTTTTCATATTGTGGATTATGGTTACTTGAAAGAACTGAAATCTGGCTATGGTAAATTATCGGTTGGCTCTACCGCTCCAATAAGTACTTCACTCCCCGTGCTAGCCTCTATGTTTACACGAGCCAGCTCAGGTCGGAAATGGACAGGAGCTACACAGTCTTTAATTTCCCAGTTTCGAGAGTCCAAAAACGTTACTGCGTCCTTGTGAGTGGCAACATATTAACCCTCTGTCACAAACGAATCGTCATAAACCTCTGACTGTTTTATCGCTATTTCCATAGAAAATACTGAGACGGACCACATTCCTTAGTTCCACCAGTTCTAACCTCCAAGATTAAGATCCGTCAAGCCATGCACATTTTAGCGTACCAAACTCACTCCCTTTCTATTTCATTGGTGAGATCTAAGTTCCACTCGAGAATCTTCTTCCTGGCTCCCAAGAGAATCTATCCTCTAGCTAGTTCTAACCTCCTCGATTAACACCCGTCAAGCCATGCACATTTTAGCGTACCAAACTCACTCCCTTTCTATTTCATTGGTGAGATCTAAGTTCCACTCGAGAATCTTCTTCCTGGCTCCCAAGAGAATCTATCCTCTAGCTAGTTCTAACCTCCTCGATTAACACCCGTCAAGCCATGCACATTTTAGCGTACCAAACTCACTCCCTTTCTATTTCATTGGTGAGATCTAAGTTCCACTCGAGAATTTTCTTCCTGGCTCCCAAGAGAATCTATCCTCTAGCTAGTTCTAACCTCCTCGATTAACACCCGTCAAGCCATGCACATTTTAGCATACCAAACTCACTCCCTTTCTATTTCATTGGTGAGATCTAAGTTCCGCTCGATAATCTTCTTCCTGGCTCCCAAGAGGATGCTTCTCCTATCACTACAGTCTTAACCTTTTCAAGGCTAGTGTATAACCGTTATCTTTGTCACTAATCCGCATAAACTCTGTCTCTTACTTTGTAACCCCACCGGGCCTTATACAGGTTGAATCTCACTGTGAAAAAAAAAAAAAAAAGAAAAAAAAAAGATCGATGCTGTAAATGCTATAGATGGGTCAATGGGTCATGTGAGCCATGAGGATGGAAAATAGTAACAAAAAGGGCAATTGTGTTCAGAATCAGAAAGAGACAGTTGAAATTTCTGGGACACAAAATGAGGAAAGAAGGCTGGAGAATTTTGACACTAACAGGGCATAGTAAAAGCAAGCGGGGGCAGAGAGAAAAATGTATGGCAGAAAATTTTTCTCTTTCTTTTTTAAAATTGATATTTTCTGTGCAAAAGGCCCGAGATCCAGTCGATGTAGACTGTTACAGAGTAATAGGCACAGATCTTACGGATTAGAGGGAGAGATAACGGTTTACCCTAGACTTGAACAGCTTAAGACTGTAGCGACCCGGGAAGCATCATCTTGGGAGTTGCTTCAGCAAGGCAGTGGTTCAGCTGGGAGAAATAATAAATGGACAAACAATGTTTATGAACTACAAGGAATAGGAAGTTGTGGAGTGTCCTGATCATCTACGCCCTGAAGAAGAAGGCAGAAAATCTATGGAAATTTAAAACCAATGTTAATCCGCGTTTAACGGTTTTGTGATGTTAACGAAACCTCGTTGCCACTTTTGTGATGTCAACGAATACTCGTTGTCACTTTCGTAATGTTCGTTGTAGTAGAGACTTTGTAATCGCAGATGCAACTATAGTAACGCCGTTGAACAATGCTGGTGTCAGACGCCTTTGAATATCACTAGTACTAATACTATTACGTTGGTGCAAAAATAATGACGTAATAATGTCGTTTTTTGACGTTAAAAAATACGTCAAAAAACGACATTATACGTCATTATTTTTTTCAAACCTAATACGTCATTATTTTTTCAAACCTAATACTTGTTTGATAATGCTAGCTCGCACTAATAGTACCTGCTCGATAATATTCGTTTGAATGGTAAACGCCGAATAGTGATAGAGAAATAGTATAGTGAATAGAGTATAGAATAGCGGTCCGTATAGTAATAGAGGATAGAGTAGAAATGCAATCAATTAGACGCAAAGCTGATACCTACTTACGCGTTTCCTCTGTGGTCACGTGGCCTACTTAATTCAATAATGGGATCGCCTGTATTTGCTCACTGATCTATGTTCAAACTCAAGTGTCGGCAGCGACACTTTATTCCTATATAACAAACGGGCACGTCAGCGTGGAGTAATGGTTAGCAACCTTGTCTCACTTGATTACGACTAAATAGTTCGATCCTCATTGGGTACCCCATACTTCGTCAGCATCTAAGTTAGAAATTCTACTTAACAGGCCTTTAACTTTTTGAAACATTAAAATACAATTTGAACACTTAATATGTCTATTTTAAAAGATATGCCCCCCCCAGATAAATCAAAGCGAGAGAAAATTTAATGTAAAATTCTGCCCTAAATCGAAAAAGAAATCTAGAATATTGTTTTGTTTTAAATTCCTTTATTTAATAAATTATTCTACAGGCCTTTGGGTTGTGAAAAAAAAATCGTCAAAAAATATTTGTTTAAAGATTCATTTTTATTTAACGAGCCGTATAAACCATCTTTGACCGGGTCTTTCATTACTGGGAATTTTTACCGTTCGATTGGAGCAGTTTAAGTTTAAAGTCAACCCACCCGAAAATCAGTATTAGTAACAATTGGGTGCAACTGAGGCACATCCCCAAATAGTGGGGGATAACAGTTTGAATGGGGGTGGCCCTGAAAAGTGCCGTTTTTGCGTTCTCAATCTTCTTTCAGCGTCATGTGCACAGCAGTTGAAGGGGCGTTTCTCCTCAGCCGTTGTGTCCTTTGATCGGCAGTTTCAGCCTCATGCGCACAGCAGTTGAAGGGGCGTTTCTCCTCAGCCGTTGAGTCTTTTGATCGGCAGTTTCAGCCTCATGCGCACAGTAGTTGAAGGGGCGTTTCTCCTCAGCCGTTGAGTCCTTTGATCGGCAGTTTCAGCCTCATGCGCACAGTAGTTGAAGGGGCGTTTCTCCTCAGCCGTTGAGTCCTTTGATCGGCAGTTTCAGCCTCGCGCGAAGAAGCGTTCAGATGAAAACTGTGGAAAAGCATAAACGACATCCGGTTACACGCACACACACAAAGATACACTAAATCCGCTCAGAAAAATCTAAACTGTCAGCTGTATAAAACCACTTTCTCAGATAAATGGTTGAAATGACTTATAGCGAATATAGCCTGTTGGTTTCAGCGAAGACCATTTTCTTCAAAACTTGTGAGCTCCTTTATGTGCCGTGTCCCAACAGACCGTAGGCGATCATGGCTCTTCACGAGTTCCTGTCCATTTTAGCCCTTAAAAATTCTTTGTCTTTCTGTTATTCCCCCTAAATCCTGTTCTGCCGTCCATTTCCTCAAAGTCACTAAGTATGTTATCTGTTGTTTTCCTCTCCCACTCTTGCTCTCAATCTGTCCCTTGAGTATCAGGTTTCCCAAGCCGTCTTTCCTCATGTGCCCCAGAAACCGCAACAGTCTTTTCATGATGTTAAGTATAAGTTTCCTTTTTGTTTCCTTTTTCTCTAAAACGTCGTCGTTGCTCACATATCCGGTCTACGAGGTTCTCACCATCCTCTGGAGAACCACATTTCTGTTGCTTTAAGTTTCTTCTTCATCTTTGAGGAGATTGTCCAGCACTCACTGCTCTAAAGATGGACAGATATCACGTAAGAGTTTAGAGATCATTTCCTTGTTTCTAGCGAAATGTTCCTATCTCTTAATACTCTGCATAGCTTTTGGAATGATTCCTTGGCTATGCGAATACGTCTTCGGATTTCGGTGTCACACTTTCTGTAGAAATATACCAGATAACAGAAACGAGATCACTTGAAAACTTTCTGCAGTAGCAACAATTAAAATGAATAGCACATATAACTCGAATAGAAAATAAGGTTATGTAAAATGTTGACATTCCACACTACTTCAAACAAAAGGTTAGGAAGGAAACCGCCATCAACACTGGAAAGATCGATAACATCTACTGAACTTGTGAAACCTATTATGCTGAAAAATTTTTTAAAGGAAAGTATTTTATAAATTCCAACCGACTATGGCACCGGCTGCTTGGTGAATGAATTCAGTTTCCTTATAAGGAAACGGCTAATATTACGGTTATAGATTATGAGAACAGATACTATACTTTGATCCCAGACTGATTGCCAGGAAGCAAGGTAAAGCCGAACTCGAGTAGCAGTAGTTACTAAATGTTTACTTATAGGTATTTTGCTGTGCCCACGTCGCTAACGAATGCCAAATGTTTCCTTATAAGGCGACGGATAATATTACTCTCACCATTAACATTATTTTGTTCACGTAGTGACAGTTGGTTATTCTACATTTTTATAAGTATTTTCTTATTTTTTTCACGGTCCCCATTCCATAATTCCTGGGTGGGAGTGCCAAATATTTAGTATTTACATGGTTCAAACTGTTGTCCTCATCTTCATTGTTATATTCACGTTGTTTCGGCCGTTGTACACTGCGACCTTCTTCAGATGATATTCATTGGAATTTCAAGCTGAACCCTTTCTTTAGTTCACTAGGGTAGATTGTTCTCGTTTCGCAAGCCATGTCTTTTCTGGATATCTTAGTTTCAGTTATCTCCAAGTTTTTGTCCATTCTGCTGTGGCCAGGTATTGAACTCACAGCTCTTTGGGTCAAGTCACTAGATTGCTTCAACCAACGATTTTATCAAATGGGCAATATGTCCTATGGATCATAAAAGACATGGCTCGTGGAGCTAGAACAATCTACCCAGTGGTATAAATAAAGAGTTCGATTCGAAATTCCAACGTATATAACCTGAAGAAGGTCGGAGTGTATAACGATCGAAACGTCGCGTATATGACAATAAAGATGAGGACAACAGTCCAAGCAATGTAAATAGTATAGATGGTTAAAATACCTTATCTCAGAAATATAGACTGTGATTATGGCAATAAAGATGAGGACAACAGTCCGAACAATGTAAATAGTGTAAATAGTTACAATACCTCATCTCAGAAATACAGACTTTGAATATGGCAATAAAGATGAGGACAACAGTCTGAACAATGTAAATAGTGTAAATAGTTACAATACCTCATCTCAGAAATATAGACTGTGAATATGGCAATAAAGATGAGGACAACAGTTTGAACAATGTAAATAGTGTAAATAGTTACAATACCTCATCTCAGAAATATAGACTGTGAATATGGCAATAAAGATGAGGACAACAGTTTGAACAATGTAAATAGTGTAAATAGTTACAATACCTCATCTCAGAAATATAGACTGTGAATATGGCAATAAAGATGAGGACAACAGTCCAAACAATGTAAATAGTGTAAATAGTTACAATACCTAATCTCAGAAATATAGACTGTGATTATGACAATAAAGATGAGGACAACAGTCTGAACAATGTAAATAGTGTAAATAGTTACAATACCTCATCTCAGAAATATAGATAGATGTCAAAATATTTAGTGTCTGTTTTTTCACTCCTTTGGTCTTTTTCTTTCCTTATTTCCACCCCAAATATATTATATATTTGTTTAAGTTTCCCATAATCTGTATTTGGTGCCATTGCGTAGCGAGTGACAGCAAAACCTCTCAGCATTCTGGAAGTCTTCTTGCTGCTTTGAAAAACAAACTGTTTTTACCTGGGCAAGAAGATCGACCAGTAAAGCAAGCGGGAAAAGACACCGCTGCTTGAGTCACGACATGGGCTACTTATAATACATTTAATTACTTCTTACAAATTTACATTAGCACGATACATCCGTGGTCACGAACGCATGATGTGCTGAAAAAATAAAGCGTAACCCAACAGAGACGTGTCTCTAAAACATTGTTGACTTTTGAGTCTCGAGTCATGTTTATGACAATATATTTGCTTATACGTCAACTAAAAACTTACACGACACAATCTGATATTTATTAAAATTCGACCTTTACGATTATATACAGGGGAGGAAGATTGTGTTCCACTAATTTTCCAAATTGTGTGGGCGTGATATTTACGAAACTTATCTTAGTATGGTGCAGGGCGAAATGATTTGACAAAGATTGTGCTTCGCCAATGTTCCAAGTTGGGAGGGCCTGATATTTACTAAACTTATAATAGTAAGGTACAAGCCGAAATAGAGAAAGATTGTGTTCCGCCTATATTCCAAGTTGGGGGGGGGGCTGATATTTACTAAATTTATAAAAGTACGGTAGAAGGCAAAATGGTTAGAGAAAGATTGTGTTCCGCCAATTTTCCAATTTGGGTGGGGTTGATATTTGCTGAACTTATAATGGTAATGTACAAGGCGAAATGTTTAGAGAAAGATTGTATTCCGCCAATTTTCCAAGTTGTGAAGGGACTGATATTTACTAAACTTATAATCGTACTGAACAAGGCGAAATGGTTAGAGAAAGATTGTGTTCCGCCAAT
Organism: Acanthosepion lycidas; assembly: GCA_963932145.1. NCBI lineage: Eukaryota > Metazoa > Mollusca > Cephalopoda > Sepiida > Sepiidae > Acanthosepion > Acanthosepion lycidas. The sequence continues at coordinate 11,748,850 of OZ010596.1, forward strand.
TTTACGAGTTGGGAATTCCTGATAATTATAGTATAGCTTAATATAGCAAAGAAACAAATAAAAAAGACAACATATTGTAACTTCGCTAAAATCTGCATTTCGTTCTCATAGTGATTGTTAAAAAGACGCGAAAACGCGCTTTGTTGAAATTATTTTAGAGTTTTTAAATTTATCCGTCGTAGTTATGGATTTTTTTTTACAGAATACGCGCTTCAATATAAGGGAACTGAGCGGGAATTGGTAGAAATGTAAAAATCGATACGACATAGCATGTTTGGCTTAGCAATTTCTCCCTGAAGATGATCTTGGAAAAGGTCGAAAATATTTGGGTAAAAATAAACTACGGTGCTTTCCTTGATGAATTTCATCTTAACATCAACAAACTAATTAGACAACTAAAAATGATATGTCTTAAGTATTCAACGAAACACACACACACACATATATACACACACACACACACACATATATATATATATATATATATATATATATATATATATATATATATATATATATATATTTATGCCTGCATTCAGGCTGATTGTAAAGTTAAGTCCCTATTTTATGTATGATGGATTCTCGCGTTTAACTGCAATTTTTCCAAGACGGGAAGTCAATCGTACATAAAATAGGTTGTTAATTTTCAATCACCCTATATATATATATATATATATATATATATATATATATATATATATATATAGATTGATAGATAGACTGATATAGTATTGCACAACAAAATCCCTTAAATTACCTCATATGTTATAATAAATGCATTGTTTTTTGTATCCGTTTTAATAATTTTTTATTACTAGGATCTACTTGTATTATATATATATATACATGCATACACACACACGCACACACACATATATATACATATATATATATATATATATATAGATAGATAGATAGATAGATAGATAAATAAAAGGTTAGTGATCAGTGTTGAATCAGACCAGGAAACAGTAGTATTAAAACGTGCTCAATACACACGTGAAAAAATAAAATAAATGTAAAAATAACTTGTAGAGCTTTTAACTTTAAAAATCAGGGTGTCAGTTGAATCCACTACCTTCGTTTCAACCAAGGTAGCAGATTCAAATGACCTCCTGATTTTTTAAGTATATATATATATATATATTAAATAAGTTATATTGGTGTGACCAACAGACAAATTCCCAAAAGATCTGATATCTTAAACAAGAAAAGTCTCGAACAAGGAAAGAAAAAGAAGAAAAAAAGACTAAAAGGCAAACAGCTATCTACGAAGTAAATTAAAGTATTCTACCCTTAGACTATCTGGAGAGAGGGAAAAAAACGCTTCACAATGTCAACACTCAACGAAGGACAGCTCTCTCTCTATACAGCACACATCAATAAAGATGGAAGGGGCATTCCCGTAGCGCAGTCATGATCAACAAGCTTTATAAAAACAAGTAATTTTAGTGTAGTCAGGAGCTTTTGCTTCATATAGCATTATCTGTTATTATCACAATGTTTCGACCGTTTAACTCTTTTGCCTTCTTTAGGTGCCTGTCAATCTGAAACACTTTCTTTAATCTACGAAGGTAGATTATTCTTGCCCCTTAATGTGAGTCTAGAGATATCTTGTTTTCTTTAGTTTCTATTATTTTTATTTCTTTTGTACCGTCCGGTTAATGATCACCCCTATTTCTCTTGACTTTAAATCTACCCAGTCCATGGATTGAATTCATAATCACAATAACCCCAAATCCTTAAACCGGGAGTCAGTAGTTATCAAAAGTTTTAATCACATTGTATTTGTGTATTTCAGGTATCTTGCTGTTGAAACCTAACTGTACCTGTAACGGCATTCGCCTGAGGTGGGTTGAGCCGGCTCCAGTATTGGAGCTTCATCGGAATTTGGAATTCACAAGCGGTCCCTGACCCGCAGGTATAGCGCATGAGATTTGATTATAGTGGTGTCGTGCAGGACCATCCACACTTTTTGAAGGGCCGATTACAGAGACCTGGTGCACTACGTGCCACAAGGTCCCCAAATGACCCTCCGCAGGTTTTGAATTCAGAGTTGTCCTTCTCTTAGACCAGTAGCCATCCAAAGCTATAGAACCCAGTCTGTCTTGCTATTTACCAATAGCTGGAGGGAGAAGAAGAGGAGGATTCACATCTTTCCCAAGGGTATTAGCACGTAAGTGAATGTAATGGATTCGACCTCGTCTCTGCGATTCCTCAATCCAAGCCGCTATTACACCACCGTGCCTCCTCTCTCTCTCTCTCTCTCTCTCTCTATATATATATATATATATATATATATATATATATATATATATATATATATGCGTGTGTGTGTGAAATATATTCCGAAGAGAAAAATTTCCTAGCATACTGATCCAAAAATACAGACAGAACTTTGAATACGGATATATATATATACCTGGCTTTTGTCAGAGGGTACCCCGCCGGACGAGGCTCTGCGATTCCTCTATCCAAGCCGCTATCTATTACTCCACCGTGCCGTGATGAAAGAAGTACTATTATGTGAACCACTAAGATTTCCAGACCGGTTTATTGGAAGGGATGCTCCGATTTCTCGTTCATCATATATAATTCCTCTAGAATTCCTTTCTGTGCAGTTATGCAGCGTAAAATATGGGACTTCACTGATTTATAGCAAAAGATAACTGATGCCATTGCCACCTTTGATGAGACTATGCTACGGCGAACATGGCAAGAAAACGAGTGCCGTCTTGATATGCTTCGTGCAAATAATGACGCCCATATAGAGGTGGATTAAATTAGCTAAAAAAAAAACATCAATAACTACGCCTCATTTTACAGCAAGTGGTTCTATTAAGTCGCTGTATCTAGGTAGATATTTTCTATGAAAAATGATCAGCCTCCGAAAGGATTTTAATAAGTTTTTTTTTGTTGTAGATACTTCCGATTTTGTTATTTATCAGTTTATTGTCTTGTGAAGTTCCTTCTTCAAAGTTAGGATGATTGTCTCCGTTCGTCGTTGCATAATTAAAAGAAAGAAAAAAAAAACTTGTAATTCCAACGAATGATTTTTTTTTTATGGAAAGATTTCGGGTATCAGTTGCCAGTGTTGGTCATTCCTTAATTTGAGTAAAACAGTAAAAGAAGTTCGAAACGCTTAAGAATTTGAATCAAGGAAAACAAACCGAGTTGATGATTGTTTACAAAGATATCGTGTATCAAACAAAGATACTGGAACTCACTGGTCTAAAGCAAAAGATCACCAATGCTATTGCCACCATTGTTGAGGGTAAGTAACGGCGAACATGGCAAGAAATCGAGTGCCGTCTTGATGTCTTTGTGCAACTAATACTACCTATATAGAGGTATATTAAATTATTTAAAATATCTTCAATATCTACTCTTCATTTTGCAACAATTTCTACATATTTGTCTGTTCATTTACACTTGTAATATTTTTAAAAATTCGAAAGAGACTTTATGGACTTCTTGCATATCATGGTGGCTCTCCAGGCCCACGAGGATAGTGAAAACAAGAGAAATTAACATCTAAGACCCCCCCCTTGAAAATGGATAAAAAAGAAGGCCCAATTCCCTCGAAACCACATTCACCAGACTTGGATTTCTTTCTATGGGGTTGTGTTAAAGATATTGTGTATCGAAGAAAAATATGAAAACTCATTGATCTAAAGCAAAAGATCACTGATGCCATTGCCACCATTGATGAGGCTATGCTACAGCGATCATGGCAAGAAATCGAGTATCGTCTTGATGTCTTTGGGCAACTAATGGTGCCTATATAGAGGTATATTAAATTAGTTAAAAAATCTTCAATATATAAACCTCATTTTTGTAACAATTTCCATATGTTTGTTCATTTGTTTTGTAATATATTTTTTTAAATTGTAAAGAGACTTTATGGACACCCTGTACACACACACACATATATATATATATATATATATATATATATATATATATATATATATATATATATATATGTGTGTGTGTGTGTGTATGCGTGTGTGTAAAATAAATGAAAAAAGTCCGACAATTATTTATTTATAGATACAAATATTTAAGTAAATGCTCTGTTCACAATATATATATATATATATATATATATATATATATATATATATATATATAAAAGTAAAATGGAGTAACATTAAATTTAAAAAAGGACTCAATAACAACGTAACATTAAATTTAAAAGAGGGTTCAATATAGTGTAGAGCTAAACATTATTTATTTTCGGATATTGTAGCGATATTTAGCATGTTTTCTGTTTTATTATCCTAAAATAATTGATATATATATATATATATATATATATATATATATATATATATATATATATATATATATATATATATATATGTGTGTGTGTGTGCGTTAAATTGTAAAGGAACTCTATAGACACTTGCATATTCTGGTGATATCGGTTCTCTTTTAGTTTATAATGGGCAGCCGATAGAAAATGAGAGCACAAGTGAAACCGGCGAGTCGAGTTCAAATTCCAGCAAAGGCTGTTGCGTTCACTTTCACACACCTACCATTTTACAAAATATGAATCCCCCCTCTTCTCCCTTCAGCTATGACTCGGCTCTCTCGCCTTGACTGACAGCCATTCTAGGTGAGTACATACACTGAGTTTTCAACAGTGGAGAAGGCAAGAGGGAACCGCTCCACAAGCTTTCCCTAAAAGTCATCAAAAGTCACAGATAATAAAGGAGAGGAATCTGCGGAGAACAATAACCGCCCAGATATAGTGACAGAAATATAGCGATTGAAACTGAACTTCTTTTTTACGGGGTGACACCCCAAAACCCGTTAATCCTGGGTATGACGATAAACTATATCCAGCAGCAAGGCCTCAGATAGGGGGATTAGGGGTTTTGAGGAGCGTGGAACCAATTCTTAATTGCTATTGTTCTCAGGTCCAACCTGACACGGGATGGTAGCGCCTGTTAGGGACCCAGCTATGGAAAAATTGCTTAAAAAACAAACAACCCCCCAAAAAAAACTATAAATGTATAAAAATACATTTTTATAGAAAAATAAAACACATTATTATATAGAAATTACCAACGATAGCTACAAAAATTACCTACAAATTGAAGGCTTAAAACTGTGTTAAAAATATTTCCCATAATTCCCCATGTATAATACGCATTTTTTCTGAAAGATAATTAGCCAAAACAGGGATGCGTATTATGCACAACTACAAAAAATATTTTAAAAATTGCCGTAAAATAAAATAAGAATGATCATAAAACTAAATTAGAATAATATTATTCTATGTTTAAAACCATTTTTAATAAGAGTAGGAAACGCTGGCCATAATGAAATTAGAGAGGTACAATTTATAGGGTTTGATTACCAAACAACGGGTCCGTATTATGTGAGTAGAAGCATTTTTCCAGACTTTCAGCACAATTTTAGAGGTTCGTATTATGGATGAAGGCGTATTATACATGGGAAATTATGGGAATTAGGCCATAAAATTGTGTTAAAAATATTTAAATTTCGACATTAAATAACCCATAGAAGGGTTGACATGCCGCTAAACAAAATCAAACAAAGCAACCAAACTCAAAATTCATATATTTTAAGAGCTTACGCCTATCTTATGGTTTCATTCTATCTGGTTTCGAAGTCCGACCTCTTGTATCGGTTGGTAAATGCGGGGTACTTCTAATAAAATTAAATTACTCCTTAAGTTAGCACAAAAAGAAATCTTGGATGAAGACTATGTTACACCAATCTCCATGTAGGAAAGGACTGAAAATTGTCAAGCATGGCACATTGTGTGACAGATTTATTAGAAAGAGTGTCATGCCAATAAATCAAGTTGGAAAGAATCTCATATACGAAGTACAGCAACAAGCAAAAATGGAGAAAGATAAGACAAACCTTTTATATGAGAATGGACAGCCTGCAACTATCTTTGCCACAAGGCGATCTCTTTCTAATTCATTTAGTTTCTTACAAATTTACATTGGCACGAACCATCCGTGGTCACGAACGCATGATGTGCAGAAAAAACATTATCAACTTGTGAGCAATGTTAGTTTTTGTATGTGCCTCTGAGTTTGCGCATGCGTCGAGGTGTTTGTAGAACTAAAGGTATGCATTAAACAGTTTTAGCTACTAAAAGCTTACTGTCATATTTCTTTATAGATTAATAAGCGCAAAAGAAAACCCCACATTCTCTTAATCACTAATGTATGGAGAACTGATTCATAACTTTATAAACTAATATTATTAAAAAAAAAAAAAATGGGGTAATCAGACGACAACCGGAAATTACAAACGCGGAATTGAATACAAAATTCGATGCCAAGAAGAAAAAAAAAATAAAATAAAATAAAAAATGTCGTCTGCTTTTTCTATTGGATGAAGCATAGTCATGCAGAGAAATGCTCTCGCTTGCAATGAGTTCGGTTACTGTGTACAAAACAAAGAACAACTCCTTTGCTTGTCATAAAATCTTGCAGCCACCCACGCCCAAAAACTTGTTGAATATATTTAAAATCCTCTGTACATGGCAGCACATCGACAATCAAATTAACTCTTTTGAGTTTCGTTAAAATCAAAATGGCTCTTCTTTATTTCGTTAAATACCCGGATTATCATCCCTACCTTTGAAAAGCATTAATACGTATTTCAAACGCTAAAACAAAGTAAACCATTTTCCTAAGTAAAAAAACAAACAAAAAAAAACAAAACTTTTTAACTTCTTGTAACATCCGTGCAATATTAAAGACTCAAGCTTTTTTACAAAAGCTTGAGTCTATTTCTGTCCATTTACACAGTAATATACTTTTTCTCCAATCGGTACATGGCCGAGTGATTAGAACTTTCGAATTCTGACCATGAGACCAGGGTTCGAATCTCACCCTGGTTGATTGGTTAGGAAGGAGAGTTCATGAGGTTATCGAACAGGAGGGGTCGATCCCAGCGTGCTGCACCATTGGAAAGTGCCTGAAAAACATTCCACGGGTTGACCAAAGGCTTGAGAGTGAAACTGGATAGAGGAAACCCTTGGGGATATCGATAGTTGTACTGGCATGAAATCACAAGTTATCGTGACCGAGGGTTTGAGCGTCCAGGCCCTATTCAAATTGTTGATCACGCTAGATAACACATAGTTTCCCAGAAACTGTAACTAAGGTCTACTCAGCATAGTTACAGTATAAACCTCAGGTGGGCTCTGTGGGTGTTGAACACAAATGAACCTGCATAAGGGATTGGCTAGCCGCCCTAGTAGACGGGTATCCTCGAATACGAATGGCTATATATATATATTCATTCATTCTTTTGTCCACTGATATTATTTTTTGTAGGGATGCTTACACAGCCATTGTCGTATAGCTGCGGGGGGGTCTTCTTGGACTAAATTCAACAGCCAAGACAGACCCCAACCTCCACTTCCTACATCGCGATGGAATCAACGGTCACGTGTCCGTAAACAAGGTGAGCCTTCGAGTTTGATGACATCGGCTGTGGTTTGACCTAGAGAGGGATGAACTCCGTCAGGTCTACTTGTCCAAAATACGCTACGCATGAATGACTCTCTCTCCGGTTTCCAACCAAGTTATGTTGAGTGTACTGGACAGGTTCTTAGCTGCACAGATACCCTAAGACCACACAAGGCCGTGGGAATAATGATGAGGATGACGACGATGATGATGATGATAAAGAAGAGATTTGAAGGATATCGGATGTATTATCTATACCTATTTTTTCGATCATTACATTTCCCTTGAGTGTTTTCTCTTTTAATTTGTGTTCAGTAATTTTACACATATATTAGGATTATGGTTTTCCTCTTGTTTGAATTTAATTTAACGTTTTCGACCGCTCTACTCTCTCGCCTTCCTTGCGTGTCCGTCGTGGTTTGATGGATGTGCGGGTATGTGCGGGTATTATGTCGTGGTTAGCGACTCGAAAAGAGGAACCGGCAAATCGTGTTCGAATTCCGGCCGAGGTCGCTCCCTTCACTTTTGCGCTAATACCCTCGGCAACGGTAAGACTCCATTTCATTTTTTTCACCAGCTATTGGCTAAATAGCAAGACTAACTAGCTTCTCTTGCCATGAAGTGGCAACCAGTCTAGGAGAAGGAAAACTCTGAATTGAATGGCAGTCTTAAGAGGGATGGACTCCGTCAGGTTATCGTGCCCTAGACTGAGTACCTCTTTATCTCCCTCTCCCTCTCTGTCTCTCTCTTTCTTTCTTTCTTTCTTTCTTTCTTTTTTTCTTTCTTTTTTTCTTTCAGTTGATTTATATAAATCTATTCATATCCATCGTATTGAATGACAGTCTTAAGAGGGATGGGCTTCGTCAGGTTATCGTGCCCTAGACTCATCACTGATGTCATGGTGATGATTTGGTGCGCCATCGACCCTAATAGATTCCGGGATTTGTCACGTGGTTCATTCTGCAATATTCTTAGAATGTTGCGCTAAAAAGTTTAATCAGTCCACGTAACTACATTAGAATGGATTTAAAATCGAAGTCTCGGTGTGTAAATCAGATAGTTTGGCAATTCGATTTTTATCGGGT
>OZ010596.1:11764903-11767403 GCA_963932145.1 Acanthosepion lycidas
CACACCGGGGTTTATGAGCGTTATATATATATATATATATATATACACACACACACACACACACACACACACACACACACACACACACACACACACACACATATATATATATATATATATATATATATTCTATCAGTGCATCAAATTTGAATTTTATTTTTTATTAATTATTTGCTCTGTAATAATATATAATTGTGGTCTTTTTGTTGATCAGTTTTAATATTTTATATTAATAGAATAACTTGGATTATATACCAACCGATTTATTACATTTACTATATATATATATATATATATATATATATATATATATATATATATATATATGTATGTATACTTAGAAATTACTTTACGTTTCGGATATTAAAGAAACTCGAGGATGTGTGTTATATATATATATAAAAACACACATACATACATACATACACACACACACACACACACACACATATATATATATATATATATATATATATATATATATATTATCAGTGCACCAAATTTGTATATAGATACTTTTGCGGCATCATATGGAAGAATAGAATGAAACGTGTTGGGATTGGAAAACTATTTTCTTTGAAGAGGAAAAATATTTTGAAAAAATATGTTCTTTTAATAACAAACAATAGACAAGGTAAGTAAAAAAGTGCCTACATTTTTTCTCAATAAAAGAGGCTTTTAAAGATTCTTATCTGTTATTGAAAAGAATTCAATTTAATGTCAAAATCCATTTTATAATACACACAAATACTTATACATATACATACACACACATATATATATATATATATATATATATATATGTGTGTGTGTGTGTGTGTGTGTGTGTGTCTGTTTGTGTGTGTTTAAGTAGTAATGATAAATTGCTATTATTTGAATGAATGAATAAGTATTAAACTCTTTTTAAATTCTTTTCAATATTCTTCGATTATGTTATTTTAAATACTTTATTTTTAACGATTTTGTTTTATCATTTATTTATTTTCATTTAAATGTGTCTTTATCTTTTTAATTTCCCTTTTAAAAATGTTCCTTTATTTCAATAAATGAATATTAACCTTTTTTCATATAATTGTAAACACCAGACATAGGTTTCATACTAAATAAGCTGAACATTCAAATAAAGTAAGTTCATATTTGTGTGTGTATATACTTTTTTTTTTTTTTAAATCTATGATTTTATTTCATAACATTTAAATGTCTACCCTTTAAAATCTTTGCTAAGTGTGCCGTAATATTTTCATTTGCTCCTAGGTGTGCCGTTGCTTAAAAAAATCACTGACCTAATGCAAGACCAATCAAGATTGAGGCTTACAAAATAAGGTTGTTGTGCTGACATAAGAGGAGAAAGTAAATTTAGATTAGTAGGATAGACAATGGTTGACACTAAACTTGAAGAGGTTAAAATTGTAGTGATCGAAAAATATTCTCTTGGGAGTCTGTTCCTCAAAGTAGCGATTTTCAGAAAGTAGCTGGCTCACTGGAACTTCCTTCTGACCAATGGGACAGGGAGTGAGGATGATTTGATCCTGTGGACATGCTATGAAGGGTCCTAGCTGTAAATGTCTGAACTGGTAGCTGGTAAGGGCAAGAACTCATCAGCGAGTGCAGACATATTTGTATATTACTTAGCTAGTCTGGCACAAGGTCACGATTTATATGAAATAGTGTCGGATATCTTTTCTCTTCAGTTCTTCCTATATAAAAATTTTATGACTTTCTGTTATTTCCAGTTGATTTACATCGATTTATCATTCTCTCGATCAAAGAAATATTTTAGGAAAATCTATAACAAAGTGGAAATTATTTTTTCGTTTTTTAAGACTTCATCCTACTATATATTTACGTTCATGTATCTACACATACGCATGGATGAGAGAAGATTCTGAGATTTTAAATTTAAATTGATTTTTTTAAAAATATGTTTTGGGTACATAGTCTATTCTGAGGCAGCAATGGATAGCGGCTCGGATTGAGGAATCGGAGTGCCAAGTTCGAATTCCAGTCGAATCCATTACATTCACTTACGTGCTAATACCCTTCTTCTTCTTCTTCCCAGCTATGGGTAAATAGCAAGGCAGACTGGGTTCCATAGCCTTGGATGTGAACTGGTCTACTGCAGAAAGAAAAAAAATTGCCTCCTCATTCATGTATCGAAAGATACATGCTCCCCTAAGCGTGTATCACGCATGGCACATAACTGACTGATATTCACTTACGCGCTAATAGCCTTCTTCTTCTTCCCCCATCTATGGGTAAATAGCAGGAGAGACCGGGTTCTATAGCCCTGGATGGAAATTGGTCTACGGCAGAAAGAAAAGTCAGGCTACTGCGCGAAAAAAATCTGCCTCGTCAGTCATGTATAAAAAGATACATGATCGCCTAAGCGTGTACCACGCATGGCACATAACTGAGTCTATTCGAGGGGTCGGCAACGTTTTGGAGAAAGACGGGCAGAAAGCTATGCAGTATCACGGAGGAGGGCCATGATATCAGATGT
>OZ010596.1:11772403-11802403 GCA_963932145.1 Acanthosepion lycidas
TCCCTCGCTAGGGAAAACATAAGCTGCAATGACCGATCAAAATACAAGTATATGAGAATTCAAAAAATTTAATAACGAACATTGGTTATAATAATTAATGCTTTAATGTTATGGTTAGACTAAAATAGAAATCATTCTAATATTCAATACCATCACTTGAAAAGACGCCAGAAGTGTTGAAAGAAAATGGCTATTTTTGTAGGGATTTTATAACATTTAAGTTATAATTTCCGAATAAATTATATATATATTAATCAGTTTCACCCCAGGCAAGGCAATAATTCCATTAAGACGCAAGGGGCCGTTGGGAATAAAAAAGAATGAAAATAATTTAAATGGTACCGGAAACCCAATCCTAAACAGGAAGGAAGTGTTAAAACTTTACTTCCGTTCAAAAAAGCGCTGACAAGTGTGAAGCGATCTATAGATTAATCTATCTCCTCCTATAGTTTAGGCGAAGACATTACAAGTATCGTGTTGAAGTAGACTTCAGAAAAAAACAGGAAACCCAATCCTAAACAGGAAATAAGGGATACATCTATACACCTATACATATCCCAAAAAGTTTAATTAAATATTGATTATTATTTATTAAATAACGTCAACAATGATTGTCTTTCCAGTTCTCGATAAACCGTCCGAAATTCTTTTGTTTGTTGACATTCGAGTAATTTCGACTGTCAGATGTTGTTAAAAATTAAAATTATTAAGAAAGATTTAATAATATTATAAATAATATTAACCCCTTGGGCTCTGCGTTCCTGAATAATTTTAACCTTTTTGCCTGAGCTCCTGAATCAAAATTCGCAAATAATTAGTATGTAATGTTTGAGGGTAGATATAAAAGTAGTTACAAGTATTTACACACTGTTCAACCGGTGGCTGGGCATTACGGCATTTTTCTCGACCACATGTAAAGCGGTGGCCAGGGCTCAAAGGATTAATACTAGTTAAATTTTAATAACACCAATAAAATATATAGGACTTAATAGAAACAGAAACTCAAAATTGTAGAATGCAATATAATAGAAATGAAGCAAACAACATCACATAAAATATCGCCATAGGAGATCGTATACTGAAGAATTGAAAAATGGAATGATGTTCATGAAAATAACAATTCCTCACAGCTAACTCTTACTACGTTCCACCTTGTCGTGAACTTCACTCCAAACCGAAAAAGACAGACGACCACTTTTGCTGTCTGCCGAAATAGCCTATTCCTCATATGAGGTAAAAGAATTTGTTTGATTATTAATTATATTGCTGTGGATAAATAAAATACATCGACCTCTTTTTTGTGGATCAGTTCTAATATTTTCATATTACTAGGATCCACTTGGATTATATACCAACGGATATTTACCTTATATATATATATATATATATATATATATATATATATATATATATATATATGAAGAAATATACTCTTAAGGTGTGTTATATTTGTGGGATAAAGTGCACCATATCAGAGATAGAGCGTGTGTAAATATAAAAGTGAACACTGAAGACAACACTTAGAGGCGACAGTCTGTTTCATGCTAGACGCAATCGTCTAGCATGAAACAGACTGTCACCTCTAAGTGTTAACTTCAATGTTCACTTATATATATATATATATATATATATATATATATATATACAGTATATATGAAATAAAAGACAAAAGGAAAACTTGGCTAAGATAAGTTTTCCTTTTGTCTTTTTTCCTATTGTCCTTTTACATACATATATATATATATATATATATATATATATATATATATATATATATATATATATATATATATATATAATATTGAATTGTGAGTGGGAGTGCTTATCAAATAGTGATCGATGTATAACAGAGTTATCATATATATATATATATATATATATATATATATATATATATAAAGAAATATAGTCTTAAGGTGTGCTATATTTATGGAGTAAAGAGCTCAATATCAGAGATAGAGCGTGTGTAAATATAAAAGTGAACATAGAAGTCAACACTTAGAGGCGACAGTCTGTTTTATGCTATATGCAATCGTCAGGCCACATATGCTGTTATTTTTCTCGGCTATTTATATATATACGGGTTAGTGGTGCATTGTGGGTATTCTATTATGGCGGTTATTTTACCGGAAGTCGTTTGTCGATTTATTTGGGTCAAATTATATTGCTTGTTTTTATTTTTTATTTTTTGTTTATTATTTTCTTATTTATTTATTAACGTAGTAAAAAATTTGTTTGTATCACTTATTTAACAGTTTTGTTTTGGTTTGAGAATTTAATTAAAGCTATTTGTTCAATTTTGGAGTTGATTGTTGCAGTTCATTCTAAGTATTATTTTGGCGGGAACAGTTTTTATTTGATTATCTTTATTTGGGATTGGTTTTTTAATTATTTACTTGGATGAATTTAGGTCAATTTATTTTACTTGTATATTTTCTCTTTTCGGTTTTCGATTTTTAAATAACATAGTATTTATTTATGTTTTATTTCTTTTTTTTAATTGTTTTTTTGTTTATTAGTATATTTATTTGTTTTTTTATCTGATATTGAGCACTTTATTCCGTAAATATAGCACACCTTAAGACTATATTTCTTTATATTCAGCACCTGGTAAACAGTAGAGCTACATTTATAACACAGTATTGACATGGAAAAATTTAACCTCGACTACTCCCTAAAAAACATACTCATCCCATCCCCTCCTATATATAAACTAAAATTAATTGAAAAAATAGAAAATTTCCTAAAAAGAATGAGATGGAAAGTCCACTTTTTAAACCGGGACCTTCACAATAACAACACCCTTAAGGAAAAATACGGCTTCAAAACAAAAAATGCCCCCCACAACAAAAAGAATTAGACGATTTCGAGAAAGACTTAACTGACCTAGTTAGAAACATAAAATTCCACAAAAAACAAGATGCATTCCAAAAAAAAAAACAAACTAAAAGCAGATATAACTAAAATAAACAATTCAGCAAGTGTATTTATCGCTGCTGACAAAACGAGAAATTTATACAAACTAAGTCCTCCTACACACAATAAATTACTCAAGAACAACATAACCAAAACATACAAAAAGGCACCCCAAACAACAGAACACGATATCAATAAGGAAGCTAAAACAATCGCCCAAAAATTAGACCTAGATGACCGAATAAGCTGTATTAGCAAGGCACGAGCCTTTGTCACACTAAAAGACCATAAAGAAAATTTCAAAACCAATCCTGCATGTAGACTCATAAACCCAGCCAAAAGCGAACTAGGTAAAATAAGTAAAACAATACTAGAAAGAATTAATTCTGAACTTAGGAAGAAATTAGGAGTAAACCAGTGGAAAAATACGAAAACAACTATTGACTGGTTCCACAGCATAAATAACAAACAAAACTGTCAATTCCTACAATTAGACATAAAAGAATTTTACCCATCCATAACAGAACGTATGCTAGATAAGGTCATCAACTTAGCTCAGAAACAAATGATAATAAAACCAAGCGAAATCAACATCATTAAGCACTCCCGTAAATCATTATTATTCCACAATGAAGAAGCATGGATAAAGAAAGATGGGATATTTGACACTACAATGGGAAGCTTTGACAGTGCTGAGGCATGCGAAATCATAGGCATTTACTTACTACACGAACTGAGCAAAATAATAGATAGAAATGACAGGACTCTACGGGGACGACGGTCTCATAATCTTAAGAAACTGTAACAAACAAAACACAGATAAAACTAGAAAAGAAATAATAAAGATTTTTAAAAATAACGGATTCGACATAGATATAAAAAACTAACCTAAACGAAGTAGATTTTCTAGATGTTACCTTCAACCTAAGAGAAGACACCTATAAACCATATAGAAAATCTAATGACAAACCACTCTACATACACACATCTTCCAATCATCCACCTTCTATAATCAGATACCAAAATCGATTAACCGCAGGCTCTCTGACAATTCCTCCAGTGAATCCCTATTTAACAAAGCTAAGAAAGACTATGAAACGGCCCTAAAAGATAGCGGATTCCCAGCAATACTCACATACTCACCACAGAATACAAAAAGGCCAACAGGAGAAGAAATATCATATGGTTCAACCCACTGTACAGCAAGAACGTAAAAACAAACGTAGGAAAAATATTCTTCAAACTGGAAGATAAGGAAAAAATCATCAGCCTACAACAACCAATCAAAAACTTGCAAACTTTGCTTGGCGGAAAAAATAGCTATCATTACTTTCCCCGACCAAAATAAATTATTAAACAAAAGATTCGAGCTCATCTCAAAATGCAGACATGAAAATAAATTTTTACTACGTAACCTAAAAAATGAAAAACGGAAAAAATAAAATAAAAACAAATAAATATACTAATAAACAAAAAAACAATAAAAAATAGAAATAAAACATAAATAAATACTAAGTTAATTAAAAATCGAAAACCGAAAAGAGAAAATATACAAGTAAAATAAATTGACCTAAATTCATCCAAGTAAATAAATAAACAAACCAATCCAAAATAAAGATAATCAATTAAAAACTGTTCCCGCCAAAATAATACTTAGAATGAACTAACAACAATCAACATCAAAATTGAACAAATGGCTTTAATTAAATTCTCAAACCAAAACAAAACTGTTAAATAAGTGATATAAACAAATTTTTACTACGTTAATAAAATAAATAATAAAATAAGAAACAAAAAAATAAAAAATAAAAACAAGCAATATAATTTGACCCAAAAAAATAAACAAACGACTTCCGGTAAAATAACCGCCATAATAGAATACCGACAATGAACCACTAACCCGTATATATATAAATAGCCGAGAAAAATAACAGCATATGTGACCTGACGATTGCATATAGGATGAAACAGACTGTCGCCTCTAAGTGTTGACTTCTATGTTCACTTATATATATATATATATATATATATATATATTAGATTGGTGCAAAAATAATGTCGTTTTCTCACATATGTTACTATGTGAGAAAATGACATTATTTTTGCACCAACCTAATATATATATATATATATATATATATATATATATATATATATATATATATGTACTTTTTCCTAATCGGTACCACAATTCTGAATTTTTTTAGATGGTGATTGAAAACTGATGCGATCAGAGTTTTCAATCTGCACCTGACGATTGCCTTGAACATTATACTCAGAGTTATTGCTACCAGTGAAGAAGAAAATTATATATATATATATATATATATATACACACACACACATATATATACATATATATATATATATATATACATATTCATATATATACATATACATATGTATATATATATATATATATATATATATATATATATATATATATATATATATATATATGTATGTATTTGTTGTTGGACGAAAGCAATATTGGCTTAAGGCCAAGGTGACACATAAGCAACCCAATTGTCCACTGCAACTGATTCATCGCCGTCATCTCTTCAATTTTTCCAGGCATTAATATAAATACTGCTGACATTTTATTTTATTGCTTCTCTTTACTTTTTGAGAACGCGTCTCCCTTTGTGTGTGTGTGTGTGTGCGTGCGTGCGTGTCTGTGTATTTTTGAATGTGTGCCTACGCTCGCTTGAACGTGTGCGTGCGCTTGCCTCATTCTATTTGCGTATGCTTGATGTGTGCGCATGCACGTGTTGTCCGTATAAAGTAGGCGAGTGATTACGCCTCCTTATTGTCATTTCTCACGATACGAATTCCTCTGTCGGGTCTCGAACGTCGGCGAAGGTCAGTCTTGGCTCATGAGAGAAGAAAAAAAGTGTCTGAAATTGACTGGCAAGTGTTCAACAAAACGAACGAGTGGGGTGGGTGGGTGCCTTACATAGAGACAGACATACACACACACACACACACACACACCAAAACTTGTAAGCACATGTACACACAACTGAGTACTTCGATGTGGTATAATGTTTAGCAAGATTGCTTTGCTGGAACAATTAAGACTAAGTAGTGAGTTCAAGCCTCACTGAGTGCTCCATACTTTCGGCCTTATAGCATATCTATGCTACGCTTAGAAAATAATTTGGGTATCTTGACGAGGTGTAATGTTTAGCAAGCTTGCCTTGCTAGATCAGTTACGACCGAGTAGTGAGTTCGTTCCCCATTTGGTCCTCCATTTTTTCGGCCTTGTGCCACATCTAAGCGGAGATGTGGTTATGCTTAGAAAATCATTTAGGTGATATTATGGTTAGGAAGCATATCTCGATGGAAAAATTACAACTGAGTAGTGAGTTCGATCCTCAGTGGGTGTCTTTGTGTCACATCTAAGCTACGCTTATAAAATTACCACATGTACACACTCATACATATATACATCTTCATGT
The DNA here is from genome assembly GCA_963932145.1 of Acanthosepion lycidas. Lineage (NCBI taxonomy): Eukaryota > Metazoa > Mollusca > Cephalopoda > Sepiida > Sepiidae > Acanthosepion > Acanthosepion lycidas. The sequence continues at coordinate 11,778,781 of OZ010596.1, forward strand.
AGGTGTAAACGCAATATATATATATATATATATATATATATATATATATATATATATATATATATATATATATATTCATTGAATACGATAGACAAGGTGCTTTTATTTTGTTTTTTATTAAAAAAAATTCATATTTTTATAATGTATCTTGCCCATGTTCTGAAAATGAGAACATTTTATAAAACATACATACAACAAACTATTTCTTATTTAACAGTTAAAATATTTAATCCTTGAAAATGGCTAAATGTATAACCGAAAGCGCTCGGATAAAAAGAACATTCGGACAGTTTTTTTTTATATAATTTATCGTCGAAAAGAAAAATTTTTTTTAGATAGCATGAGAAATTAAATAAAAGCATCTTGTCTATCGTATTCAATGAAATGTGCATGAAAGAAGGATTGTTGCCTAAATACACAAATTATATATATATATATATTTAGGCAGTGTATCTTCATTCAGATGTGTTTCATTGAATAATAAAGATATATTGTGTCTACTTATTTTTATACTGATCCTTTCCAGTTGTCTAATAAATTTCTTGATGTTGAGATGAAATTAAATAAAGGAAGGTGTCGAATTTTTTCTCACACAAATCAAGAAGAACATAATGATTGCTCAAATAACTCTAAACACATCAAATCGTAATCAAATGCATTCTAAATATAAACAAGATGAAAAAGTTCTAAAATTCTCATAAGTACTAATATATTCCCCTCTGATACCAGTAAAAAATAAAACTAGTTATATATTATACTAAATTTAATACAATCAACCTAATCATACGCAATAACTCTTCTCCGTCAACTAGTAATTTGGAAAAAAATGTATATCAGTTTAAATGTCCTTTAGGGGATTGTATCTCTGGAAAAAAATGTAAGTAAATATGTTGGTTTGACGACGACAGCATTATCAAGATGTCTTGCACTTCATTTGTCGAATACAAGTTCTATTGCACAACATGTAAAAACACATTGCTGCCCATCTTCACAATACAGGAAATACTTGTTGACAACACCAATATACTACACCACAAAAATAATAAAAATGAAGAAAATGAAGACATCTACATATGCAAGCTACTAACGCTTCAAATGGACAAAATGACAAGAGAGTTTCATACGATTTATACTAAACCAATTGTGGAACAAGCCGATGACAATTACAACAGATCTCAACTGATGAAATGGGCTACGCACGACGGACATGTTATAGAAGGCGCCGCTCGAAATTATAACAGAGTCAGCGGCATTCCGTTGCAGTTTTGTAACTGGTTCTGTATGTTTCATTCCATATGTACGGCAGAGAAAGGTCATGGAATTAAGTGTTTGAGTCACTTTCTGAGAACTTTATCTATATAATTTTTATATATCTATCTATCTATCTATCTATCTATCTAAATAATATATTCTTATCTATCTCTTCCCATCATATATATATATATATATATATATATATATATATATATATATATATATATATATATATGTTTCTATCTATCTCAGTATGTTCATTATCTAAGTCTATTCATATCTATCTATCTATCTATCTATCTATCTATCTATCTATCTATCTATCTATCTATCTATCTATCTATCTCAGTCTGTTCATATGTATGTATGTACGTATGTATGTATGTATGTATGTATCTATCTATCTATCTATCTATCTATCTCATTCTGTTCATATCTATCTATCTATCTATCTCATTCTGTTCATATCTATCTATCTATCTATCTATCTATCTATCTATCTATCTATCTATCTAAGTCTGTTGGTATCTATCTATCTATCTATCTATCTATCTATCTATCTATCTATCTATCTTAGCCATATATCTATATAAAATACGTGTTTTTTTTTTAATTGCTCAGTGGAAATTATAATGATGCCATTTCTGACCTTAGGTCTCTGGTTGGGACCCGGAAAGAAATGAGTAATCACCAGAAATCAAAGGAAATAATAATAATAATAATAATAATAATAATAATAATAATAATAAAGAAAAAACATTGGCCAGTGCGTTTTAAAGATAATATTAAGATTGAAAAAAACTAATAATAAAATAATATTGATAATGAAGAGTGTATCAACACAAAATGTTTTGGTCGGAAGCAACAATAATAAAATTGTTCAAAACTTGCAATAAAAAATGGAAAATTTTCATTCTATAAAAAAAATCATAACATTGGATTAGTTTATTATAAATATCGATAATAGTGATTATGCTTGATTTGTTTTTGTATTTTTCATTACAGAAATCTTATCTACGCTAAGATAATGAAATAGACTGCAAATTACGGTGAAACACTTTTGCCGTGCTACTACTACTACTACTACTACTACAACTACTACTACTACTACTACTACTACAACTATTACTACTACAACTACAGTAGTCAGGAACAAAATTAGCGAAGCATATTTAAGAACGAAGTGTGTCGTGCAAGGTGTAATAATAAAGAGATTAAAATAACTTCGCTTAGTATCTTTTCTTCCCTGACCTAAATGCGTATTCCGAATGTAAGAAGAAATTTCCACTCAGCGTTTTTCCCAAGAATTGCGGGTCGTTAAACTGACTCCCGCGTGTGTGCTTTCTAAAACACCTCAATCTTGACCGTTTCAACTCAAGGGTCAATCGTTTTTTGGTTCTCCTTATCCTCATAATCTTCTGTCACCTTTGTTTCCATTCATATCACACACCTCATTACTGATTATCATTTTGACTGTAACCCTCAAATTTGAGTGGATCCCGAACATTTTAATTATTGACATTTCCCCAAGAAAAAAAAACTCCAAAAAATGATCACTGTATCTCTTCCAAACTCCTTTCCCGTAGAGGAAACGTTGTTAAAGCTACCCTATAACTATTTCCATGGCAAATGTTCAGACGAGCAAGATTCCTTAGTTCCACCAGTTAAGACCTTTACAGCTACGCCTCTTGCTACTCTATCGCTATTTCCATGGCAAATGTTCAGATGAGCTACATTCCTTATTTCCACCAGTTCAGATCTTTGCAGCTACGCCTCTTGCTACTCTGTCGTTATTTCCATGGCAAATGTTCAGATGAGCGCGCCATTCCTTAGTTCCACCAGTTCAGGCCTTTACAGCTAGGACAGTGTATGCAAGGTACACTACTTCAAATCATCCTCACTCTCTTTGTATTCCATTGGTAAGGCAGAAGTTCCATCGAACAGCTTCTTCCTACACACCGCTACTTTGTGCAAAATACTTCCGAGAGAATATTTTCACGAACACTGCAATGTTAACCTCTTCATGTCTGGAGTTAACCGTTATCTATCCTACATATCCTCATAATATTAATATCTCCCTCCTCCCTTTACGACATTTAACAATCTCTTTCTGTTATTCTCTACCTTGAGTGACTCTTGCGCATTGGATTGAGTGATAAATATAGTTTTAAAATGTTTATAACTTTGAGAAGTGTCAGTATCTTATAATTCGGCTTTTACCTCCAATAATTCATTTGTTAGCACGACCGTTACGCCCTGCAATTACTTCATGAATAATGAGGTTTTCTGTTTTGATCAAGTAGAAAGACGGAAAAGACATATTAGAGACGCTACTTGGTTTCTGTGAGAAAAAAGAAAGAAATGCCTTTCCAATACCTCATAAATAATGGACTGTTCCGTTTTGATCACAAGGAAAGACGGAAAAGACATATTAGAGACATTAATTGGCTTCCGTGAGGAAAAGAAGGAAAGAAAGAAACGCCCTTACAATACCTCATAAATAATGGAATGTTCCGTTTTCATCACGAGTAAAGACGGAAAGGACATATTAGAGACGTTAATTGGTTTCCGTGAGAAAAAGAAAGAAAAAAATGCCTTTCCAATACCTCATAAATAATGGATTGTTCCATTTTGATCACGAGGAAAGACGGAAAAAACACTGTTTGGTTTCATTCCACGAGTACTACTAGTTTCGGCATTTGATCCGGCTTAATGTACGCGGCTTTTATATATAACTTCATTTGGTTTAGCTTAAATAGCATCGCTGAAAATTTTCTTGTTTCAGGTACCGAATATACACTTGACGAAGCTGAAAGACTGTATAGTTCGAAATGTTGTGTTTACAAGATCAAGTACCCGATTGTTTGAGGAACGTTTGAAAAGACTTCTCCGGAATTATATTATTTTGATTTCCCGCTATTTAAATCGAATTTCCATAATAATAATAATAATAATAATAATAATAATAATAATAATAATAATAATAATAATAATAATCAGGGCAACGACGATAATATAAAGCTAGAGTCCGTCGATCTCTTCATGGAATTCTTAAATGCCAAATCGACCCCCAGAAGAAATATACTAAAGATTCAGTAAAGAATTTTTTTTAATTTCTTTTTCTTTTTCATTTTTTTTAATCTCGATGATTCATTTTGGCTTTAGGATTTGTTATCAAGTTTTATTTCTATTCCAAGACTGGACGTGTTTCATCAACTACTACTACTACTACTACTACTACTACTACTACTAATAATAATAATTGATCATTTTGTATTAGGTTGGCACCCACTGAATATAAAACCCGTAATGACAGAATTGGCCAATATCTGTACTAGAAAATCTGCAACTTCTACGGGAAGAAAAATGAAAGAAATTGCTATGAACATCATCCAGACCCGGCATAGAATCTGTTACAATTTTCTCGGCCTACACAATACACACAGACAGAAAAATCAAAGCTAATCGACCAGACATTGTTATTAGAGACCACAAACAAAAAAAGTGCCTCTTTATTGATATGCCAGTCTCTTTTGTATCTTTGAAGATCTTCAAAAAACTATCAAAATACAAGGACCCTGAAATCGAAATCTCAAAAATGTGGTACATGGGAACAACAATCCCTGTTGTATTTGAAGTCCTCGGATAGGCTGGAAAAGATTCCAGTAGATTCATTGAATGAATTCCTGGAAGACCATGCCTTAAAGAAATACAAAAAAATTGTTCTCACGAGTACAGCCAACACCTTACGAAGGGCTTTATCTGTATAAATTATTATTATTATTATTATTTTTAATTGCTTCGTGGAAAATGTCAAGATGCTTTTTCTGACCTTAGGTCTCTGGGCAGGACACGGAAAGAAAAGAGTACACACCAGAAATCAAAGGAAATAATAATAATAATAATAATAATAATAATAATAATAATACCAGGGTAATTAAAAAATTGTCCGCATTTCGCCAGAACATATCTTTAAACAAGAATACAGATAATTTTTTACTTTCCCTCGCAATAATAATATTTAGAGAAGAGCGCGGTTAAACAAAAGAAAAAGAAGAGAAAAGACAGTGTATAACAATATTTCGACAGTATATCTGTCTTCTTCAAGTTACGTGTAAAAATTGCATCAGATGCTTTAAGCTTGGATGTGCGGGTGGTGCAATGGATAAAGGCTCGGGATTGGAAATCAGAGACAAGAGTTCCAATTCCAGTTGAGATCTTTATATTCACTTACACGCAAATACCCTTGGGGAAGGTATGAATCCACGTCTTCTCCATTTAGCTATGGGTTAATTAGTAGAAAGTCATTATTACTTCTAAAAATTCTTGCAAACGAAAAACTTTTTCTGGCTTTAAATAACATGCAATAGGTTGACAAACTATAAAAAAACAAATCCATCAATTAAAAAAACTGCATACAATTATAAAATTTATAAACAACACTATTTACATTATTCGGACTATTGTCCTCAACTTTGACACCATATTTATTACAACGTTTCGACCGTTGTACGCTGCGGCCTTCTTCAGGTGGTTGGAATGTCGAACAATAGTCCGAATAATGTAAATAGTGTACATGGTACCTCATCTCAGAAATATAGATAGACAATACAAAACCACAAAGATCTTTACCAAATAACTGAAACCACATCACCTGAACACTTCCAACATTAGCAAAGAAAAAAAAACGGATAGTACATGTATAGAAGGGAAACTAATATAATCAAAATGTTGATCTTCCACATAAACACAGACAAAAGGTTTGGAAGGAAACTCCGTTCGATATGTGAAAGTTCAATAACAGCGGTTTGTCTAATTTAAGAAAACATTTTTACAAATTTCAACCGGCAGTGACATTAACTGTTACGTCAATAAATGCCAAACTTTTTTTTGTATGGGAGCAGCTAATTTTGCTGTTGCCATTACTATATTAGTGCAAACTAATTCTGCTACATGTTATTTGGGGATTCTTCTTGTAATTAATATAACTGCGTAGTTCCGAGTAGTGCTAATGGTTGTTGACTGAGCAAAGGTAACAGCGAGGAATTCGAATTCTGATATTTTAGAAATAAGGAAACCTTCCACACTTGAAAAAAACCCAAAAAACTGTCGCATTCTCTACCTACCAATTGGCTATATGACAAAATAAACCATCGGCCTCTACCCAACAACACTTGAAGTATTTGCGCTGAGACGTGTACAGATGACCTACGAAATAGTATGTTATGAATCATCGTCTGTATTTCCCTGTCTTAGAAAAAGAAAATGAAATGAAAAAGAAAATATTTGAAAGTTTAATGTCAGCACACTTGAAAAATGTCGTAATTTAAGGTAATTTGAAATCAGTTCAGTCAAGTTCATATTGTTTAAAAATGAATCTCTACCGTCGACTTAACCCCTGGAACACGATGGATTTCCTCAGCATTAAAAGGATCATTTTTCGTTTTCATTTGTTAAGTTTATCCTACGGCATTCTATCAATTAGACGTATTGATATAAATGGCTTTGCTATTTTTTAACAAAATACAAAAATGGCTGCCGTTTTATCGAAATATATATATAACGGCATATATAATTTTGTTAAATATATATATATATATATATATATATATATATATATATATATATATATATATATATATAGATACACCTAGTGAGCCAGCCAGCCAGCCTTACTTTCCCTGACGTTCCGTTTAGGTGAATCCTAGGTTTATCTAGGTCTGCTCTACGATTTTATTGAGCTATTTTGTTAGTTAGTTGTCTACTCGTATCGTTTTTTTTTCTTTGGGATTCAGACCTTCATCTCTGCGATTTGTTCGACAGTAGTTCATGTTTGTAGCTCTTTCTTTTTTTAACACCTTTTTTTCCCTCGAGATTGATTTGATTATTTGCAAATCAAAATTTCGAGGGTTTTTCGAAACGAGTCTAGTTATCTATCTCTCTCTCTCTCTCTCTCTCTCTATATATATATATATATATATATATATATATATATATATATATATATATATATATATATATATATATATATTAGTTTAAAAGCAACTTTATCGGGCGGCATTTAAACTAGCTCCTGCTTAGGGCTTTGATTGGGCCTTCATCGCAATAGGTAGGGAGGAGTAGATGCGATAGGCAACAATAAACTACAGAAGAACTCATAAGTGATCGTTGCATTTAAGTATTACATTAATATTTAAGCTTACCTTTTAAAAGTTCAACGATAATTTTTCTGCCGCCACTTAATTTGATGTACGTAGTTCCTTACTTTCCATACAAACAATTATTTTTATTTCATGTACGACTTTCGCAATTAATTTCGATTATTCCCAAATTTATTTCCAAGTTATAAAAAATTGTTATCGTAAAAAAAAAAAAAAAAAAAAAAAAAAAAAAACAGAAAAACAATCGCAGTAATGAATAACTTTGGAATCCAAAATAACAGGATTGCGGGTTCGGATCGACCCGAAATGAATATTTGCTCATGGATTCAGTCTGATTCCAAAATGATATGATATGTTGGGTTACTGACTCGACTCTAGGAGTAAAGTTGAAAAAGTATGACACAGTGACACACTGAATTCGCATTTATTATATTGAAGAAGATGAGCTATTGAAAGTTAGACAGTTATGTCCATTTAATTGAAAAAGTATGACAGTCACACAATGACATTCGCATTTATTATATTGAAGAAGATGAGCTATTGAAAGTTAGACAGTTATGTCCATTTAATTGAAAAAGTATGACACAGTGACACACTGAATTCGCATTTATTATATTGAAGAAGATGAGCTATTGAAAGTTAGACAGTTATGTCCATTTAATTGAAAAAGTATGACACAGTGACACACTGAATTCGCATTTATTATATTGAAGAAGATGAGCTATTGAAAGTTAGACAGTTATGTCCATTTAATTGAAAAAGTATGACACAGTCACACAATGACATTCGCATTTGTTTTATATATATATATATATATATATATATATATATATATATATATATATATATATATCGAGGCACTCGACAAAATCAAGTGACGAATATGCAATGTCATAGGTCCTGATCTGGCATCTCGTCTATAGTCACTTTCTCACAGACGTGATGTAGCTTCCCTCTGTCTTTTCCATAAATATTTCTATGGCAACTGCTCTAACGAGCTATTTTCACTGGTGCCCCAAATGCATGGATTTAAGCGTGCAACTTGGTTGGCATCTGGGTCCCATCCTTTCACTGTCGAAAAAGTTAAATGTAACCGCTTTTTCTACACCAATAGCTTCTTCTATCGCACTTCCAGACAGTGGAACTCCCTTCCTCTTACTTGCTTCCCTGATAGCTCTAATCTTCAAATATTCAGTCTTCTGATGCGTTGATCCTGATTCCCGTCCTTCTCTATACCCTTTTCACAAACAACCCTCTTTACTCGTTACTCTTGCTCTCACTGTCTGTAATCCTTTGCGACCTAGTAGCACCCCCGCCTTGCTTAGGGTAAAATGCTTAAAAAACATCTCCTAGATAACATAGTAAAAGAAAGTTCAGAAAAAATGGGCTAACCATTAACTGTCAGACGATAATGTCTGGTAATCAAGCAATTACCAGAATTTAAATATCTGGGAAGTGTTTTAACAGAGGATGCAAAATGTGACACCGAAATCCGAACGCACAATGGACTGGCGAAAGATGCCTTCGAAAAGCTAAGAAAAGTGCTGAAAAAATGTCATTAGAAATATAGAAAAGAATGGTAGCTTGCTATGTTAGACACCCTATTATATGATAGGGAATGCTAGACAATCTCTCCACAAACGAAGAGAAAACTGAAATGTAGTTCAACAGAAGGATACTGAGAATTCCACGGACGGGGCGAGTAACTAACTTCATCCCAAGTTAATTTATTTCGGGACAAATAGATTTAGTTGAAATAAACAAGCAGATTGGAAAATAAATGAAAATTAAAATAAAGAGTGGGTCTGTAATAACAGCTTGTATGTTGAAAGAAAGGCGTACACAAGGAAACGTTGATTAACCTACCCCCGCTGCACGAGCTTCTATCAATGTTTAGTAAAAAAAGGGGGTAGTAAAAAGACAAACGTTGCTTAGACCTACAAATAATAGGAAGTTGTAGAGAGCCATGATCGCCCACCTTCTCAAAGGACACGGCACTAAAAAGTAGATTCACCATTGTCAGAGAGTTTAGAGTGATCCCTCGTTTATCGCAGTAGATTGGTTCCGAGACCGCCGGCCGCCATAACTGAATTTCAGCGAAGTAGGGACGCCATATTTACAGTATTTATTTAAGGTGTATTTGGACTTTTAAAACCCTCCCTGTACTGTTAACAACCCACCCATTACAGTACTCTATTAATAACAAGGACAACTGTTAAGCAATAACACTTTAGATTAAAAAAAAAAAAAGATTGTTACTGTATCCAACACGATAGAAGTTGAAGTAGAATTTGAATGATGATGATGATAAATTTGCAGCGTAGTAGAAAGGATGATGATGAAGCTGATGATGACTTCTAATGTGCAGCCGATAATTGTATTTTACGTCTTATCAGTCGGCGGTGCCCTTTCTATTGCTATTTTACGCTTGTTTTGTTGTTCCTAGACCAGGAAATAATATTTATTATTATTATTTTAATGGGTTTAATGAAAAATTTTAGGTGTTCATATATCGCGATTTTTCTAGAATTTGCCAGAAACTCTGCGATATATTTTCCATATATATATTTTTAAAATCCGTGAAATCGTGAACCCGCGATAGTAGAACTGCGAATTAGCGAGGGATCACTGTAAATTGTCCGGAATAGCTAAAAAATATTAGAGAATTTCCATATCAGGGAACCAACACAGTAATAGGAAAACATAGTCAAGTACACCTTCGATTATTCGTATCCTGTTTTTCTCCGGACTTCGACGATCCGGGCGGGAAATGAAGAAACATATTTAAAATCAACCGAATAATTTTTATTTTTCAAACTAAATCCATTTTAATACTTCATCTCAGGAAAGCGTTTTGATAATTTAGAAAACCTTACTCAACGCTTGATAAATACAATGATAAAAACCAGTTCAATTATTGCGATGTTCAAAACGAGCTTGAGTCCGTCGTTAACGGAAGAAAAAGATAGCTTGTTAATTTTAATGCCACCTAAACTAAACTTTTCTCCATTAATCATCTGGGAGACCCCTTTTTTGCCTTCCATCAGTATGGCTGATGCTAACCTCCAGGAAAGTGATTCTTTGCGCCTTCCCGGGCTAACGTTCTCAGATTACATGAAGTGGAGAGACTATATTGAATCCATTACTAGGTTACCTGCTGAGAAAGGTGATTCACTATGTCGAGCGAGACAGTTTTTCTTTCCAGAATCTATCTTATATATCTATAAGTCTACGATTCGTCCATGCTAAGAATATTACTGCCACATATGGTCCGCTGCCCCTTCTATTTACCTTGAGTACCCTGATAATATCCTAAGAATCTGCAATGTTATTGGTTCTGATCTGATAGCTCGGCTTCAGTCACTTTCCTTCCGCCATAAGGTTGCCTCTCTATGTCATTTCTATAAATACTTTCATGGTAATTGTTCGGATGAGCCCCTTTCTATGGTAGCTAGGCTTTATGAATTTAAGCACAGTACTAGACTGGCGTCGAGATCTCATCAATTTACAATTGAGCTGGATAGATGTAGCCGTAAGTTCTATGCTAACAGTTTCTTTACTCGCAGTTCTCGCTTGTGGAAGTCCCTTTCGGCTCTATCTTTTCCAGCCAATTTTAATTTGCAAAAATTTAAATGCATTGTCAATTGCTATCTACTGTCCTCCTGATTACACTTTCCTCTTCCCGCTCATTATTAATGTTTCTATTCCTAATGCTTCCATACCTTGTAACGTATATATATATATATATATATATATGGTTCTGTTCCTAATTCTTCAACACCCTGTAACCCCTTGTGTCTTAGTGGCTTTATTGCCTTGCATTGGGTAATACCGAGTTAAAAAGAAATCCTTGTTGTTTTCATGCAAAGAATATTCATTTGAATTATAGCTTAATCTTGCCAAAATTTTATTACCCACATCCTCAATTCAAACACAAGGATGTCCTGGATATGACGATAAACTATATTCGGCAGCAAGTCCTCTGATAGGAAGGTTTTGAGGAGCATGAGACCCCCTCTTAATTGGCGTTGTTTCCAGGTCCATCCCGAGCCGGGGTAGTAGCGCGTGTTAGGGTTCCATCTATTGGAAAATAGTTAGCCCCAAAACTGGGGTCAAATCACTATGAAAATTAAAAAATACATTTTTATATTAAAAATACTCGCAATCCATTTTCACAGTAGAAAATATTACCAGCAATACATTTTTGTAAAAGAAATTACTAATGGTCTCAAGAAAATTAAATTTCAGTATTAAATGACCCATAAAGATGTTGATAGGCCGATAAACAAGCAAAAAGCAAACAAACACAATGGTTTCAGTGATATCCAGCTTAGGGAATTAGCGGCTGAAAAACAGGCAAAAATTGACGCATTTTGTTTTCATAAAAATGAAAAAAAAATAAACTGGACAAAACTTTAATCATCAACATAAAAAATTATTTAATGATATAAATATCAAATTTATTTCAGAAAATTACTTTTCTCTTCATTCGATAATTACTGTATTCAGTTATCCGGAATTTTCACTTATCCGAACATATTTTTTTCGACACCTTTCCCAGGGTTTCCGTATAACTGAGAAATGATCTTTACTTACCAGTGTTCTCTATCGAATTTTGAGTTAAAAAAAAAAAAGACTTATGAAATATTTATTTCAATTAAGCGTTTTACTTACAACGATTACTTAGCTACCGACTGTTCTCAGTGGCCAGTTGGTTAATGTGTGCCAGGCTTAACGTCAGTTCACTCTGCCCTGAGAGACGGAGGTTCAATTTCCGCTGAAGAGCGGAAATTTTTGTTTAATACGATTTCTCGAATATTCAGGACGATAGTCGAAAATAAATAAATATACTGTTTAATAAATAAACGACGAGTCTAATCAAATAGGAGTATTCACTAAAAATACTGTTTAAGATGATACAAATATGTTGGATTAATAAAAAAAAAACTTAATTAAATGTTAAAACGATCATAATAAGTCACAGATGACTATAAAAAAAAACAATGTTTATTATTTACGGATAATTTGTTTAAATAATGCCCTGGCTATTGTTTGCATCATGTAACAACAATTGTAAGTAACATAATGCACTAAAATAAGTAACCAAGTAATCATTTTAAGTTTTCTGAATATCGGTGCCAAAAAAAAAAACAAAAAAAACGTAGGGGGTAATATTGTCGATTTATGGAGGCTTCCTGTAAATTTTGTTCTCAATGATAATCAACAGGAATCTCTGATATGAATTTGTAAATTGCAATAATGTTACCGCTGCTTTATTTGTGTTCAAAAAATCATTGGAAAGACAGAATATTTTTTTTCATAAATGTCACGTTAAAAAAAAAATATGAAAAAAAAAAAGCCGAATTAAAAGAGGCAAAATTTTCAAGGCTGTTATTGCTTAGCGTCAGATGGAGTTGGAAAGCTGCCAATTCTGGGAATGGCATGAACCGACTCTGGGAATGGCGTACTGCTGGGAAGCACAATTTGGTGATTTACCCTAAAAGACGGAGAAAGCACGAGGCTGGACGATTCGTTGCCAACCAAATGGAATTTAATCATTAAAAAGGCAAAGTCTTCATTATCATCATTATTATTATTATTATTATTATTATTATTATTATTATTTTTTTTTTTTTTAGATTTGTGGAAATATAAAACCCAATGGAGAACGGATATTGGAATTTATCTGAAAATATATAGGAAATAGTGACACACATACATGATAGAAAGCAAATTTATAAAAAAAAAACCAAACTGATCTTTGTGGAAATTGAAAATTTAGATTAATTGTTTTTTTTTTTTTTTTGTTTTTTCTACTGTTTTAATCTCGCCTAATATCAGGGTGAATTCCTTAGGAACGTGACACCGGGCAAAGTCCCATAATAAGCGGACCAAATAGACAAGCGAGAATGCAATAATCTTGGCTGGCAATCACAAACAGTTTGTCAATATAAAGATCAAACACTCAAATCGAATAAGAGAAGAGAAAGTTTCTTAATTATTGCTTGACTGTCGTGGTTCTGAATACTATCTGAATATGAACAAACTGATATATACTTACTTACATATATATATATATATATATATATATATATAGAGAGAGAGAGAGAGAGAGAGAAAGCTAAGACAAGACCGAAAAATATGAAAACATTAATCGGCAGGTAACATAGTATTGTGAATAAGTTCGTTGAAGTTTCTGGAGAACTCTGATTCAAGTATGTTAAAGGCAAGTTGAGGGCTTCGTCCTGCCAACTGGTGTCTTTTATCAAGAGAGAAATTGTATCCATCTTTGCCAAACTATTAAAACTTTAGTGTATGTGACACCGAGAAAATATGGACAAGTACAAAATATCGAGTCTCAAGAGGCAAAATACGTGAAACCGTTTGCGAGACCTCTAAAAGACAGCCTTAAAAATTGAAATATGGAATGTAGAAATCAAATGACTTGCTTGCTAACATGGCTGCCTTCTTGTATCTCATGGAAAGGCAAGCCAGCTAATTCTACCTCATTTATAGGAGAGTACCTAATGCAGCTAGAATGGACCTGAAGATCGATTCAATAAGGAGAATTATTTTATGTTTACAGATTTGATAATATGGATGATTTTATACAGTATCTGTCTATATTTCTGAGATGAGGTATTATGTACATTATTTACATCATTCGGGCTATTGTCCACATCTTTGTCGCCATATTTATTACAAGGTTTCGGTCGTTGTACGCTCCGGCCTTCTTCAGGTGGTTGGAAAGTCGAACTGAACCCTTTATTATTTCCACATTCCAACCACCCGAAGAAGGCCGGAGCGTACAACGGCCGAAACGTAATAAATATGGCCACAAAGATGAGGACAACAGTCCGAATAATGTAAATAGTGTACATAATACCTCATCTCAGAAGCATAGATGGATGAATTTTATCTATTTTACTGATAATAAATAAATACAAAATAATTCCATTCAATTTATATTCGGTTTGAAATATAGTAAATTATTTTGATATTAAATTCAATCTACAAGTGTAGGCTGGGTAGTCCGTATGCTGTCAAAAAAGGAGTGATGCTAGACCTACGAAATCTTGCATGCATTAATTTCAACTCTTCTTATTAATAACTGCATTATTTATTTCCAAGTAAATTTATATCTGACGGTTCAAAGAAAACTGTTTATCCTGTTGGTTAAAGAATCCTCAACAGAAGATATGACGTCATCATCACTGTGATATTGTTTCCCGGACAGGTGTTTTTTCATGTTGGGGAACAGATGATAGTCAAGTGAGGAAAATAGGCAGGGTGATCAACCAGTTCAAAGCTAGAGTCACCTACAACCGCCATTGAAACCAAGGACGTGTGTGCTGGAACAATGTCCTGATAAAAAACTCTTTCTTCAGTTTTATTGGGTGTTTGATTTTGATAGCCTTTCGTAACTGCCTCAACAAGCATAGTACGCGTCATTGACGGTTGGCATAGTTCTATCATATCATAGTACTATATATCATAGTATTATATATCAAATATCTATAGTACTACATCAACAAGTTAGCATAGTACGCACCATTGACGGTACTATGTACTGATAGCCAATGAACACAATGCCTTCTGCATCCCAAAACTGAGGCCATTACCTTCCTTGTAGACGAAACGACCATGGTCGTTGTGGAGGGGAGTTTCCTATGCATGGATGTTCTCTTTGTCTATGGCTGAAGAGGATAACCCAACATTCATCCTGGGTTAGAAAATATTCAGTGAAACCAGTTGGATCTGCCTCAAACAATGTCAAATTTTCCCATGATGTGATCATCCTGGTAGACTTTTGATCAGGTGTCAAAAGACGTGGCACCCAACGTGCAGAAATCGTCATTATTCAAAACTTGATTGTGCAGAATATTCTAAATTCCCTCACGGGGTATGCTAATAGTAGTGACTATTTGATTCATCGTCAATCGTCTGTCATCCGTTACCATGTGGGAAACAACGTTTTCCTCAATGGTGGCAGGTGCAACACGTCCAGGTATTGGGTCATCTTTAAAACTCCCCCCTCCCCACCTAAATTCAGCTGCCCACATTTGCACTGTTGATAAAGCTGGAGCATCATCCCTTAATTTAGCAACCATGTCAGCATTAATGTCCTTGGGGTCTAAACTCTTTTATAAGGGTACTTGATAACGTCGATTTTCAAGAGCAGTTACTTTTGAAGTTTTCTCTGAACAGTCGAATGTCAGTTTACCTGGAAAGAAACAACGCAGTTATTAATAAGAAGAGTTGAATGTTTCACGGCTTTAGCAACCCTCCTTCATAGTCAACCTATGGAATCTTCAACACACTCTCTTATTAGCTTGGAATTTAAATTAAAATAAATGCTTCAGGAAATTTTAGTTTTAAAATGGGTTTTATATCTGGGGTATCCCTTTTGTTTAAAAAATACATAATATGTAGGGTGTTCATAAAGTCACTTTACAATTTAAAAAATATATTAGAAAGGCAACTGATGTGGTACCACGGCTAGATGATCTTCAACCAACCATCATTTTCCGACAAGAGGGTGCATCACCACATTGGGGACTGCATGTTCATGGGTTCCTAAATCAAATATTTCCAGGCAGGTGGATTGAACGGATGGCTCAATTTCCTGGTTACTTCGTTCACCTGATATCACTACTCTGGACTTCTTTCTGTGGGGTTATTTTAAAGATATCGCATCGAACAAAGATACAGGACATCACTGTTCTGAAGTAAAATATCATTGATGCCATTGCCAGCATTGATGAGGCCATGCTATGACGAACATGGCAAGTGTTGCAACCTAGAAAAGGTTACTGAATGAGAAATAACAAAACGGAGGTTGGAAATGAAATAGTAATCTTTATAACATCAACAAAATACAATACTCGCCAGCGGCGTGAAGTAGGTAAACTACTGCTACTGGTGGACTACTTAACATATTACCCACACTTACAATAGTGTCCAACGTATTTATGAGAATTGGGACATACACATTAGTGTTCATAGGTACGGAATATAACACTAACATAGATAGATAATTAACAGTCTGTGATAGATAGATAGATAGGTAGATAGATAGATAATGAACAGACTGACTGTTGTAACCTAGAAAAGTTTACTGAATGAAGAATAACTAAAACAGAGGTTGGAAATGAAATCGTAATCTTTATATCAACAAAATACAATACTCGCCAGCGGCGTGAAGTAGGTAAACCACTTCGAGTGGTGGACTACTTAACATATTACTCCCAACGTATTCATGAGGATTGGGACATTAGTGTTCTCACGTGCGGTATATAACAGCAAGAATTCGAATACCGCCTTGATGTGTTTCGTGCAACTAAAGGTACCCATACAGAGGCGTATTAAATTAGTTAAAGAAAAAAATCAATATCTAATTTTGTCAAAATTTCCACATAATTGTCTTCTCATTTATCTTTGTAAGAACTTTTTCAAATTGTAAAGAGACTTTATGGACAGCCTGTATATAACGACGAAGAATTAATTGGGGTTTCCATGTCTGAGGGTCTTTTTTTTTGTTATAACAGGCTGAGTGAGATATGGTTTTAAGGTTGTGCCTCTTTTGGTCGCGCTGAGCGATTTTTTTTTAAAAGAGGAAGATAACCTTGAAGACCTTCTGTTACCATCTGTGCCTCTCGGAAGTCAGTGTTAGGTGTTTGTGTGTCTGTGCGCACGGGGCGGTGTGCGTCTGTAACGAAACTGTTAATAAAAACAAAGAATAATCACTAATACGACACGACATCCAAACGCAGCCAAATGATTATTTCCTTGGTGTCGAATAAATAACATCTGGTGTCTGCAAATGCTTCATATGAAATGTCTGTAAACATATAAAAGATGCTGTTACACATGTATATTTGTCGTCGTGGATGCTGGAGCGGAATCGGTGGGGTGTTGGGGTAGGGCATTGTGAAGAGGTGTGTCGGTGAAGCGGGCAATACCTGGGTACGTATGGTAAAGAAGCGCGAACTATGTGAGGGAGGGAATGATTAGCAGAAATGGAGCTAATTCGGTTTGCTCAAACGTCATCTTCTTTTAACATCGCCTGCAAAAACAAAAACAACAACACCCCACCTGCCCCCCCCCCAAAAAAAATAGCTAGGGTAATTCCCACCTTTAACTCATCTGTGTACTACTAAACAAACAAACACGACAGGAAGAAATGGATTTTCGATTTACTTTCAAGCGAATTTCTTCCGTTTCCTGCCCAGCCTTCGTCTTAAATAGAAAAAAAATGGCGACAAAGTTGTTTCCATGCCTGAAAAAAGAATATCTATCTATCTATCTATCTATCTATCTATCTATCTATCTGCATGATGCAATTTAGTTTTTAGGTATGCTATAGTTAATGGTTAAAGTGCTCAACAAAGTGAGAGAGCGATGAAAATATAAGATATACATGGCCTGACGATGAAACAAATTGTCAGCTATAGCTGTTGACTTCAATGTCACTTTTAGATTTATATAAGCACGCACACACACCTATATATATATATATATATATATATATATATATATATATATATAAATTCTATATATTCACGCAAATCTAACTATGCATAAATACATAATTTTAGCAAATGGATTAAATAAATTATATATATATATATATATATATATATATATATATATATATATATATATACAGGGTTAGTGAAAATGAACTTTACACTTAAAGTGTAGAAATCATTTATCCAAAAAACATACATCATATGTGCAAGATGATTTAACAAGTTAAAGTAATTTTGACTAAAACTATATATATATATATATATATATATATATATATATATATATATATATATATATATATATAAGGCTTAAAGACTAATATTCCATGGTTTTAATTTATTACATTGGAATTGTAATCATGATCCAATTCATCAGACCTGCAAATTCAAAAAGAAATCAGAAAAAAATAACTCCGGGAATAAAAAATAAAATTTAGTGAGAGCGTATATATGAATGAGAGTGGGGGATGAATGTGAGCAGTAAATGAAAGCTCTAGAGAGGGGTAACAGACAAGAGAAGAACAGGAAGGCCTAAAAGTGAAGGTGGGGATTGAAATTTAACAGAGAGAAGTTTTAAAGAAAGGGGTTAAAAGACGGTTTAAATGAGTGAGATACAGATAAATATGAATTGTTTCCGATGGATTATTCATTACTGAATCGCTGACCTAAATTAAATTAAAAACCGACTCCAGAAATGGGTGTATACATTTGTGGTGACACTACGCACAATAGAAGACGATATAATCAAAACTTAAAAATCAGAAGAAGAGAGAGAGAGAGAGAGAAAGAAAAGAAAAAAGGGGGAAGATATATATACATATATTCAAACATATATTGTTAATTTTAACAGGCAATGAATGTTTATTATGTTTGATCATGAGCTGTTCTAAACTTCGTATCGTTGCTTTAATTTCGGGTGAAAATAAAGACAAAATTGTCCAAGATTTGGATATTTTTTATTATGCTGTTTCTTGATCTAAGATTTTGGCTCACATGAGCCATCCAGAGTGGTTATACGGACATTTAAACACCATCAAAGAAGATATTCCCTTATGTTGCCATAGAAGATTGCTATGTGACGATAACGGTTGCGGAATAGCAGACGCAGGTCGTAAATTCATGATGTGGTTAGATTACGTCGTACCACGCGAGAGAAAGAAATATTAATAACAGAACCATATTTCTAGATACAATGTATTGTGACTATTTTGAAATGTAATTTTGTTGAGTGTGGATTGTTTTGTTTTAATGTAGATGCCCTCCAATATCTCAATGTTCTTTTTAACTGTGTGTATGTGTGAGTATTATTGTTATCAACTAATATCTGTCTAATATTATGTACATGGCTATGGGATTTTTTTTTTTAAAGTTGTTTAATAGAACTAAGATCAGAAAAGTGACAGGTAAGTGTAATGTTTGGTTTGGTTAGGTTTGTTTTACGGTATATCAACCTCAATGGGTTATTTAATGCCGACAAAATCTATTTCTGGGAATATTTTTCCTTGAAGAAATCTTTAGCTGGTAATATTTTTTTCAAAGAATGTATAACTGTTTGTATTGCTGGTATGTTTTTTAAGTATTGCTGATAATAATTTTTCCTTCAAAAATTATTGCTGGGAATATTTTTTATTACAAAGTATTTCTGGTATTAAAACCTATTTTTACACAAGTTTGGATGTCAACTATTTGCCCATAACTGGGACCCTAACAGGTGCTACCACCCTGGGTCAGGGTGGACCTAGAAATGCCAGCAATTAAGTGGTGGTTCCAAATCTCATGATCAGAGGCCTTGCTGTTGGACGTAGTTTATCGGCTTACCCAGGACCCGGATGCAGTTTATCGTCATACCCAAGACGATAAGTGTAAGGGAAAGTGTGCTTGTAGTAAAACCATTATATGCAGTGGGTTTATTATTAGTATCAGAGATACAATCTCTGAACGGTCATGTAAATTGATACATACATATATATATATATATATATATATATATATATATATATATATTTATATACACTATGTATATACATACATATATATATATATATATATATATATATATATATATATATATATGCACTATCCTTTCTTTAGCTATATATATATATATATATGAGATACAATCTCTGAACGGTCATGTAAATTGATACATTACATATATATATATATATATATATATATATATATATGTGTGTGTGTGTGTGTGTCAAGGTTGACAACGAGTATTAATGCTTAAAATTTATAACACGTACATATATAATAATAAAATATAGTGTAAAATTAAATAATAATGCTCGCTATTATTACGGACTCTTAATAAACCTAAAATTATATGATTTAATTTATAGTAAAATGAACAGAATTTCTGCCAATGAAATACTCAATATTTGACGAGATCAATAATTATTGAATTAGATCGAATAACGTTCAATACTTATTGATGTCGAGTCCGAGTTTCGTAATTTTGTGTGGACTTTCGATTAGAATGGTCGCACTGATTACTGAAAATTTATTTCATTATTTTATAAACGCATAAGAAATAAAATAATTTGCTTCGATAAAGTTTATATTTGTTCTATTTTTAATATAAAATATCTATTTTAATAATTCAAAATAAAATAAATATGACGACTATGTGGTGCTATTAAAATATTACGACGATTTTTACTTGATAGAAAAATCACGAGATTGATTATTGTAAATTTGAAATATACTCTTTCAAGTATATAGCATAATTATTTAGATAATTATAATGTCTATAATGTGTCTTTGTTGGTTCAATAAATTAGTATGTCTTGCACTTCCAATCTGTTTGATTGAAACTTCATGTTGAAACTTTACTTGGATAACACGATTCTACAAGCTTTGATACTGTACCAGTTTCATTACATTTCATCATCATCATCATCATTATTCGACCGTAGTCGGCCGTAATCGAACCTAGTCGGCTGTAGTCGGCCGTAGTCGGCCGTAGTCGGCCATAGTCGGCCGTAGTCGGCCTTAGTCGGCGAGCCAATCCAAACGATCCTTTCTTTAGCTATATAGTACGCCATGACTACATACAATTTTGAATCCTAAAGACTATAGAAACCAGTCTGTCCTGTTATTTATCGTTAGCTGGGGGGGGGGGGGAAGAAGATTCTTACCGTTCCTAAAGGTATTAACGCATAAGTGAAGATAATGGATCCGACTGGAATTTGAACTCGGCTCTCCGATTCCTCAATACGAGCCGCTATCCCCACCGTACCTCAGAAGAGTTAAAATTAATGCCTGCAAGATTTCACAGTTCTAGCATCACTCCTTCATAGTCAGTCTATGAACTTTTCACCTCATCCTCGTATATAATACACCTCACCCATCATTTCTATATCAACAGTTACCCTGACTATCTCTCGAGCCTTGAAATTATAGTGATTAATATAGAAGACAACTGAAGCTGTTTTCTCTTATTTCTCGAAATGTGGATTTTAAAAAATAATCTATTTTCTCTCTTTTTTGATTCTGTTGGATACTTATGCGAATGAATATCTCAATTTCTTTAGCTGTATACTATGTTCGCATTTTGACCATGAGACACTCGTTCGAATCTCACCAAAGTCGATTTGTCAGGAAGGAGACTTCCTGATGTTATCGGAATGGAGGGGGCGACTGCAGCATGCTGAACCTTTGGAAAGTTTCTAAAAACAATACTATGTGTTGACCCAAGTCTTGTGAGTGAAATTCGGTAGAGAGAACCGTTGTGAGGCGTCGACAGCTGTGCTAGCACGAAGTCACAAGTCATCGTGGTCGAGGGCTTGAGTATGCTGGCATTGTTCAAATTGTTTATCACGCTAGATAACACGCTCTTTTCCAGAAACTGTAACTAAGGTCTGCTCAGCATAGTTGCATTATAAATCACAGGTTGACTCTGTTGGTGTTGAATAAACGAAAATGCGCCTGAGCAACTGTCTGCAATAGGGATTGGCTAGCCGCCATAGTAGACGGGTGTCCTCGAATACGAGTGGTCATCTATACTATACTAAAGTATGTGCTACATACAGTTTTTGAATTCAGAGTTACTTTATCCTAGACCGGTTGCTACCCAATGCTATAGAACCAAGTCTGTCCTACTATTTATCCATAGCTAGGGGGAGAAGAAATCATACCGTTCTGAAGGGTATAAGCACGTAAGAGAATGTAATGGATCTGAATGGAATTCGAACTCGGCCCTCCGATTTCTCAATCCAAACCGCTCCTCCGTGTCTCCTCTCCCCTAGCAATGGCTAAGACAAAAACATCGCAGTGCTCTTTATTTTTTTGATTATAAAAATTAATGAATCCGACTGAAACTCGAACTCGCCTCTCTGATTCTTCAATCCGAGCCACTATCCATTACTTCAATGTGCCCAAGAAGATTTAAAATTAATGCCTGCAAGATTTCACAGCTCTAGCATTCATATGAAATCAATTTACATCGATTATCTCGAGTGATGCAGGAAGTATAGAGAAAGCTGAATTTTAACTGTTTTTATGGCTTTATTTAATCTCAAATTTAATTTATCACAAGCAATCGAATACTTTCTCATTGCTAATTGTGAAAATAAATAAATTAATAATATTAATTTTCTCTTCTCATTTCATTTGACAAACGCTAGTTGAATAGATAAATGCCATCAAATCAATTTAAATCAGAATAATCACAATAAAAAAGAAAATTATTGGCGATCAAATATTAGGTTGAGTCAGAAGTAATTTCCGTTTTTCAGAACAAATTGTGGCAAAATTGTATCTTCGTGCCCGCAAAAAAAAAGGAGCGTGAAAAGGACGCCTTTTCCCTTGACACCGTTGTTATTTTGGCTACGTTCACTCCCTCGGTAATGTGTATTGTTTTTAAAAGCGATGAAGCCTAAACATATGAGGAAAGTGATCTTATACATTTTTCGTTCTTGAAAATTTACAAAAATTATTAAATATTTATAGTATTTACATGGTTCGGACTGTTCTCATTTCTATTGTAATATTCACGACGTTTCGACCGTCGCACGCTCCGGCCTTCTTCAGGTGATATACGTTGGAATTGTGACCCCAAGGGAATATGGCCCAGTGGATAAAAGTGTTGTCTGAACTAACCCAGTGACTTGACCCACAAGAGTTGCGAGCTCAATACCTTGTCACAGCAGACGTGAACAAAAACTTGAAGAGTTGAGTTACTAAAGGGAGATAACGGAAATTGAGATATCCAGAAAAGACATGGCATGTGGAACGAGAACAATCTACCCTAAAGTGTTCGGCACGAAATTCCAACGTATGTGATATACCTGAAGAAGGTCGGGGCGTGAATATGGCAATAAAGATGAGGACAAAAGTCCAAACGATGTAAATAATGTAAGTATCTACAATAACTCATCTCAGAAATATAGAAAAAAAAATTAAAGTCTATTTGTTCATTCGAATTTTTGCAATTTTTTAATTTATTAGATTTTTTGCAAGCAAAGGTCCAAGTTGGTCACAAACTTAATGACGATTGTATCATCCTAACTTCTATTTATACATGGCAGATAGAAATACATTTAGACTGCACTAACATATACCTTTGTTTTTTGCATGGCAGTGTAAACAGTCGATTAAAGGAAAAATGTTCTTCTTCTCCAAGGCAATGCAAGTGTAAAAATAAGTTTTGATACCAGAAATACTTTGTAA
>OZ010596.1:11807403-11869903 GCA_963932145.1 Acanthosepion lycidas
AAGGGGTCAAATAAGGAGAATACCTTAAGTGTTGGAATGTTTTCCATTTCAGCTTCAAGATCTATTTTACCGCATGAGGTCTTGTGTTGTCATGGTGGAAAATGACACCTTTTTGATTTACCAGATTCAGCCAGTTTTCTTGAATAGCCGCATTGAAATTGGTGAGCTGGTCGCAATACATCTTTGCAGAAGAAAAATCTCAAAGTGAATGATCTCTTTACAATTCCACAAAACGGACAGCAACACAATTATTGTTTGCAAGTCCACTTTGTCCCACTTTGACTACGGGTTTTACACATTCACGCTTTTAGCAATCTCTTCTGTCGAAATTTTCTGTTTATTGTCCACAAAGCAAGAAGAGTGACTTAGTTGAAATCGAAAGGTTTCCCGGGGTTGATCGTTTAGGTTTTTTGACTAACTATACAGACTTAAATTTTTTGTCATTTAAAAATTGTTCTGTAGAGATCGGAATTAATAAAACCCCGAAGAAACCAAGTCAGGAGAATAAAATGAATGCTGAAGTATTTTCTTTAAGGTTTTACAAGGTTTATTTTCGAACAAGCAGTCTTGCGACATCATGATAGAAAATGACACCTTTTCGATTTGCTAAAATCGGCTGTTTTTTTTTTTTTTTTTGAAAAGTCGTATTTCGATTTGTGAGTTGATTGCATCATTTTTTTATTGTTTCGCCGGCTAGAAGAACCCCAAAATGAATTATCCCTCTACAATCCTGCCATACGGACAGCAACATCTTCATTGGATTTAGCCATGTGTTCTAAACATTTGCAAGCTTGTTTCCAGCTCCGTTTACGTCGAACAGTATCATAAGCGATCCATTTTTCATCACCTGTGATAATTCTGCCGAAGAACGGCAGCTTTTCGTGTCGTAACAGCAAAGAAATCGCCATAAACATGACCGAACCAGTTCTATTCCGTCAGAGAATGTGGCACCCACGTCTCGAATTTGCAAACGAACCGAAGTATCTTCAAATGGCAAAAGTTACTTAGCGATCTCTTCCTTCGAAATCGTCGGTTTATTCTCCACAATGGCAAGCAGAGCTTTTTCGTCGACGTTGGATGGACGCCTGGAGCGTGGTTGATCGTCTTGGTTTAAAAATCCCTCTGACGAAATCTGCCAAACTATTTTCTGATCGTCCGAAGTGCTGGTACACGATCCAAATAAACCTTCTGAATTATTTTTGTCGCAGTTCCGACACTTATTCATTATATTCATAGGGAATGATATTGCGCCTTAAGTCCAACTTTTTATCCTCATCTTTAAGACATTTGTTTGGAGACAAAACGCTCCCATTCAACAAAGTCTGACTCGCAAATGAACGATGAAAGGTTTCAATCTAGAAGAAACCAGGAAACGACACTAAAACAAACGGCAGAAGGATGAAAATTATTGAGAGATACAAAGGATACGGGGAAGTGGAGAGCCATGATCGCCAACGTCCTGAATGAACGCGCTGCATAAAAGAAGAAGCTTCTGCAAGGCTTGTTTTGCAAGACGTGGACTTAGATTGTCTTGGTGAAAGAAAGTAAAAAAAAAATAAACCATTTTTGAAAGAAAGAAAGAAAGAGAAAATGAAGCAAGAAATAAATATAAATAATGATGATGATAAAAGAAAGAAAGAAATAAGAAAAGAAAGAAAGAAAAGAAAGAAAAAGAAAAGTATGCTGATAGTAAAAAAAAAAAAAGAAAAGAAAGAAAGAAAGATAAAAGAAAAAGAAATAAAGAAACAAAGAAAATGAAAGAAATATGATGGCAGTAAAAAAAGAAAGTAAGGGAAACAGAAAATGAAGGAAAAATGGATAGACGATAATGAAAAGAAATAAAGACAGAAAGAAAGAAAGAAAGAAAGGAAAAGAGGAATGCATTGAGTGAAGCATTGAAAGAAAGAAAGAAAGAAAGAAGGAAAGAAAGAAAGAAAGAAAAAAGAAAGAAAGAAAGACAGAAAGAAAAAAAAGGAAGAAAGAAAGAAAGAAAAAAGAAAGAAAGAAAGACAGAAAGAAAAAAAGGAAGAAAGAAAGAAAGAAAAAAAATGATCAGAATAGAAAGAAGAAAGAAACACAAAAACAGAAAAGAAAAAGAAAGGAAGTAGAAAACTGAAGACCAACAAGAAGGAATTGTTATGAATTGAGTAAAAGAATAAATAAAATAAAACCGAAAAGATTGATTTGGAAGAAAGAAAACCAAATAAATAAAAGACTGAATGATTTTCTACTGAGACATAAACACATGAAATTAAACGCAGGCGTCCGACATTGACTACAATTAATTTTATGTTAATTACAAACGGATTTAGTATATTTGTGTGGGTGTTTGTTTGTAAGAAGATCGTCTATCGGGGGCTCTGTACTTTTCTATGAAATGTATCAAAAAGAGAAAGAAAACTTTATATACTAGTGCAACGCGCGATCTCGCGTATCGCGCGACCCACAAATTTTATCATGTATCTTGTATATCTTTTCCATTCTTGAGAGACTAAATTACAATAGACTAACCTCTTTTCTTCTATCTCTTTATCGCATCTTCTAGTTAAACAAGTTAAAAAAAGAATGATAAAACTATCGTTAGTAACGCTATACTCACTGCGTAAACGCGTACAGACGTAAACAACCGAACGAGAAACGACTAAACATCTTATAAAAGTAAACAAAGACACATATTCGCTCTGTTTGTTTTTTATAGTACAGTACTAAAGTGTGAATATTATTCTTTTGTGTGCCGTGTCCCTTCGGGGCGTAGGCAATCATGGCTCTCCACCTCTTCCTGTCTATTGTAGCTCTTAATAAGTTTTGTCTTTTTGCTATTTCACCAAGACCTTGTGCTGCCATCCACTTGCTCGAGGACATTAAGTATGACACGCGTTGCTTTCCCCTGTCCTTTCCCTCTATCCGTCCTATGAGTAAATATTTACTCACCCCCCACCACACGAGGTCAGGTTGTAACGCAAGGTCGGTTTAATGTGGGGAGCCCGAGCGCGTACACCTGGGCAAGGAACAAAATTCCCCGATCCCCCGCAACAGTCGGTTGCACTGGCCTCGGTGCATGCACCGATCCTTCTCTCTAAAGCTTCCATTTTGTGACTTCTTTTCACACTGTCCATATATTTTCCTTCAGGTTCGGGTCGTTCAGGAATCTGTTGTATTGCAATTTGGCTGCTGCGTTAGGCTTCTTCTGTTTTTGTAGTTTCAATTTTAGTTTATATATAACAGCGAGGTGGTCGCTCCCGCAGTCGGCACTTGGATAGTTTTTGTAGAGAACAACTGCATTCTTGCATCTTTCGTTGATGGTTATGCAATCAGTTTGGTTTTTCTCCTCCTGGGCTTCTCCATAAACATAATCCTCTTGGATGTTCTTGGGACCAGGTGCTGGCTATTATCTGGACATTAGCTGTGCACCATTGGAACCATTTTTCACCACTTTCATTGCGGGTTCCTAGTTCGAATTTACCCGCTATCTCTCCTGTCCTCTCCTTGCCTACTTTGGCATTTAAGTGCCTCATGATAATTATAACTTCTTGTGATTTGCACTGAGACTTGACGTTGTCTACCGTGGAGTAGAAAGATTCGAGTTTTTCTTTCGTATATTGTGTTGTCGGTGCATACACTGTTATTAAGTAAAACATTAGTTTTATCAAAATCATGTTTATTTTAAATATAACTGTACTCTTTACTACGATAAATGGGTATATAGTTTGGTCAACGGTGTACCGGGGCCAGCAGTACAGACGCAATTCAATATCGCATGTATGATGCGACCCTCTTAAAATTACCTTCAAAATTAGGTCTTCAAAAGTTACATGATAAGCGAGTATATGTGGTACTTATATTGTGGCTGGAGTCAATATTGCAAAAGGTTCCTAAGGACATCTGCCACTCATTCTTATCGGGAGAAGATAAATGAAGCCTCTTAGCAACCATGATGATTTTACGGTTTACCTATTTTAATTTTTTGGTTGTATGCTAATATTTAACGATCGAATAAGCTCTTTGTGATCTACGCGTCTATAAAATACCTGTTGAAATTCACCTGTTGCATCGTTAAATATTTTAGCTTAACAGATTTAACAAAATATACGATAGCAATCATACTTATTGTAGCAAAAAAGCTTTAAACTTTTTCTTTTGTTCCTTGTAAACAAGGCCCACAATCAGCTTCTTCTCAAACACTCTACTGACCGCGACACGTGTAGCCTGTTCGACACAGCAGTAAAGAGTTACGCCTGTCGCCTTGTTTTACCAGAATTTATGCATCCCTAGACTGGTGGAGTAAGCGATAGCAGCTCGGATTGAGTAATCGGAGAGTCGAGTTCGAGTTCCAGACGACATTAACTAACATGCTAAAGTTGCTTCTTCGCCCCAACTATAGGTAAATAGCAGGACAGACCGGGTTCTATAGCCTTCAATGGCAACTGCTCTACTGCATAAAGAAATAGCAACCTAGTTTGGGAAAAAAATCTGCCTCGTCAGTCATGTATCGAAAGATACATGATCGCCTAAGCGTGTATCACGCATGGCACATAACTGACTGATAATACCCGGGACCTGCTGAGACACTGACGGTTCCAGTTATGAAACACTTGAAGAAAGTTGAAACAAAAATACTTACTATATAAACAACTCGTATTTTTAAATCTTAATCACTTAAAGTATTTTTTAAAATCAGATTAACTTAAAATTATTTTGCAATATGCCAATAAATAATTTTAATATTGAAACTACTGTCTGTTTAAGGAAAGCTGAAATGTAATTAATTACACTAGAAATAATTGGACAAAACAGCAAAGCAGGATCTCTTTGTGTCTGTCTTTAACTTAAATATATTTTAATTAAAAAATGTCTGTTTGAAGAAAGTTAAAATAAAAGTAATGGACCATGCGATTGAATTGCTCGAAATTAAGTCCCAGTTATCATGTATACCCTTGTGCAAATTAATTGAAACAACCGCTTTAGTTTCCTTTCTTCCACCATACGGTCAGTTTTAGAACCACTGGAGTGACAGGATGTAATCGATTTCTATTTTTTCCTCGAATTAGGTCATTTGCAGTGGTGTGTAGTAATATGAATTTATTTTCGGGGTCTATGATGAAATTTGTTTGACTTTGAAAGATATTGCGTCATCCGTGATTCCATCAGATTTTTATCACAGCAGACACTATTGTCTCGACTGTCGATTAGTTGTCCTGCGGAAATTGTCCGCGATGGACGTTACTCCAAGTAAGCTGCACGAACACACTAGCATGCCTTACCAGTGACAAACCAAAGTACTATAGATTGGCTTGGAAACTCTCCTGATTTAAATCCAATCGAGAATCTGTGGTCAATCTACAAGGAACGACTTCGTGGAATGAACATACGATGTACTAACATGTGCACTGGCTCATATTTCATAGGAAAAATACGAAAACAGTAAATAATAACGGAATTATTCGTTTTGTTTCAGTTGATTTGCACATGGGTGTATATATGAGCTGGTCTAAGAGAGGACTTGCGAAGTGCATAAGTATGACAGTTTGCAATGAGTTTGCCCTGACGTGCCTGATAAACTCCTTTTAAAACACGCTGCAGCCACTTTTGGAGAGATTCTACAATCGGAGTTAGCTCCTCCTTAATTCCCAAATTCTCACTAGGGGTCATTCTCCGTATACTATAAATACTGCGCGACATCTCGCCTCGATCTCTCTTTCCTTCAGGCCTCGTGCCGCATCCCACATCGCTTGGAAGTGCGGTAAGTCCTCTTTTTCATTTCTTCATTTAAGCGACTACAGTGTAAGCTCTCTTAGAAGATATCGTTTCACACTTGTGGGAAGACGCCATGAACATTATACACACATACGTACGAACATTCACGAAAGAACAGACACAAACTTTCACACACCCACAAATATTATTGTCTATGTCCATTGCAAAATTGTTTTGTTTATTACATATGTTTGTTTGTTTGTTTATATATATATATATATATATATATATATATATATATATATATATATATATATATATATTGGGGTTGTTTGTCTTCTTTATCTTCTGTTGGACTTAATTCAAGTCCGGCCATTTTCTTATAGTTGGACCTTTTAATATTCTACCAGGAGTTACACACGTGTTTCTAATATAACAGCACTTAAACTACAAGGTCCTCTCCACCACTATTAATACCAAGATCAACTTGATATTTCCGTCGATAAACACAATGGTCCACGTAAAGGCAAATACAATGAGCATTGTAACTGACATGCATCACTTCGGGCTTTTCAAACAATTCTCATCAGATAGAAACTAGTGCAATAACGTTTATCCTCAAGATATGACCCATTAATGTGGCGTTGTCCCTAACCAAATTATATTAGATATATGTATCTATTTGAAGGAGAATTAAGAGACAGGGGAGAAGATTAGACAGAAAAGAGAGGAAGATGGAGAAATGAATGTTCTTTGTTTCATCATTTGGGATTCAATATTTTTTATTGCAAATTTTTCTTTCTTTTTGCTCGCATTTCTTTCTTTCTTCTTTCTTGTTGCTTTTTGCTCGCATTTCATTCTTTCTTTTTCGCTTTCGTTTGTCCCTTCTTCCCTTCTTTCTTTTGGTTTGTTCTTTCAACTCTTTTTTTTATTCTCGCCGGAACATGTCTCACGAGATTTCATTCAGAATCCAAGCGAGCGAGTCTGACATACTCACTTCTGATCAAACCCGACAGAAGAACAACATTAAAAAAACTGTTGCATAAAATTCAACCATGATGCATGGCCAGCTTACTTAACACTGACATCGCTTTAACCCTGTCTCGAGTTCAAAATGATAATAATTATTTGGCCAGTTATTTTTAGATTTATATCCAATCAGACGCTCGATAACTAAATCCAATCTGCCACTTAAGTTACAGTGAAGTATGGTTCAAGGCAACTTATGAGAAAGAAAGTGTAACTGCCGAATCGTGTCTATAAGACAGTAGACATGAGTGAAGTGGTTTTGTTCACATGTACGTCTGTTACGCTTTCTTCAATATGACCAGAGTGTGTTGCATCTAATCTATCCATGGCGCATCTGAACGGCAACCTCTTGTGGTTTACCACCAAGAATCTAGCCTAGTACTTTGCATGTTTGTGCCAATTTAAAAAAAAACTCTTTAAATATAATGGTTCATCTTATCCTCCGTTTAAATTATCTGCGGTCAACAATAGAAATAATAAAAAGGATGTCATTTCCTTAAAAATAAAATAAAAAAAATAGAAAACTGAACTTTCATTGCTGCGACGTTCTCCGTGGCTGAACGGTAAAGCACACTGGATTAAATGTCATTTTCCCCTAGAAAGAGGGACGCAGATTCAACCGTAGTCGAGGAACGCATTTTCTTTACTATGATTTCTTGAATTAACAGGCCGATAGACGTAATATACACTGTTTAATAAATAAAAATGTGGCGTTTATTTCAAATACGAAACGAAGTTTCCACTACAATAACGTTTGAAGTAATATATATATATATATATATATATATATATATATATATATATATAGAGAGAGAGAGAGAGAGAGAGAGAGAGAGAGAGAGAGAGAGAGATTGAGTTAGTGGGTGGGAATGTCGACGAAAGAAAGAGAGATATCATGAGACAATTAGTGAAAGTCTCGTGTGTATGGAAAGGCATGATAATTGCGATACATCAAAAATCTTTAGAAAGAGATAGAGAAAATGAAAGGCGCAATAGTGCATGCCATCAGAAATAGTTCTACATTTCTTATTCATTTTATTTATTAATAGTACATATTTACAAAACATTTACATAAAAAATTGACAGATTTGAAAGGATAAGGAAATAATTAAGAAGATACAGAAAAAGTATGAAAGGCATAAGATAATATTTAATATTACAAAAGAATTGCTATAATTCAGCCAGAGTATTAAAATAATCTTCGTAGTTAATATTACAAGACTGAATTGTACATACATTATTGTATTAGGTTGGTGTAAAAATAGTGTTGTTTTTGACGTTCAACTTCATAAGAAAAACGACATTTTTGCACCAACCTAATAATATTTCTATTAGGTTGGTGCTAAAATAATGACGTAATAATGTCGTTTTTTTAGGTATTTTTTAACGTCAAAAAACGACATTATTACGTCATTATTTTTGCACCAACCTAATAGCTATATTGTTCAAACCTCTCTACATTAATTAAAATTTTAATATCTAAGCCATTATTAGATCGACACCTTGAATTAAGTTGTAACAATTGACGAAAATGTTTAGTCAGGAAAAGTTTGCCTCAGTTCCAAGACTCGTTGAAAAATTGCTTTACAGTTTCTTTATAAGCAACCCCAGGTATAAAATTTACAAAAAAGTTCAGAGATATTTTTCCTTGGCATCAAACATCTTGTACTTACTTAACATTCAAATGGCACTAAGTCTTCAATATAAGTTGTTCGAGGTGGAATAATTTGGAATCAATTTTATCAGTTGTCATTCAATATCGAAAAAGAAAAAAATGCATTATGGGACGAAGTGATCATATAACAAATAGTTTTTTTTTCAATCAATTTATACTATACACAGTAGGTGCAAATCATGAGGAAATATTTTGATCATTTTGTTTGAAATGTGTGGTGTCTCATTGATGAGGAGTAAGATAAAATAAAATCCACAAACTTTTCTCTTAGTTGCTCACCATTGTCTTAAAATAATCATATTGAATTTTAGCGTCAAGAAAATTCGAGAAATGATTATTCAAACAGCTAAGACCAAATTTTAAAAGTCTACCTTCCAGAAAAATGTATACCTTACTGTTGTGGCCTTGTTAGGGCCAAAAAATAAAGACACAGAAAGAGGAATTGAGTTAAACAAATATATTAACAGAAACAGTAGTACAAACATATACAAACGATAGTCTTACAGTAAAAATGTTCGGTCCGACTGTCAGAGCTGAATGCTGGAAACTTCCCTCTCCAAAAGGCAATACCTGCTCCTATTTATAGCTGGGAGTGTCCATGCGTGCGTGGGTAAATTAACATAATATTTACGATGTTTCTCTTGTGCTATTATAAACTACAGACAGGTCCGGATTATGACATTTTGGGCCCCTAGGCTAATTAGTTTTAGCGCCCCTTTCAGACGGAGCCACCCTCTAAATCACCGCACCCGTGTTCAGTATTTTTACTCGTGATATATTTTACTGACAGTGAATTAAACTTATTGGAAATTCTTTGAATAAACTAGTATAACTTTCTTTTGTTTGTCAATAAAAATATTTTTTAAGAAATACCACTATTTTACGATTTACGGAAAACACAGTTAAAACAGGTTTCAACACAACCGTAGTAAAAAAAAAATTATAACCAGCTTTATAAGTTATTGACATTTGGAAAACATTTATGAAAGTATGTTTCGAAAATAATATCCAATAATGCATTTCTCTTAGATGGCTTCATCAGATGGATAACGAAAAATGTGTTTTCTGTGTATATATTTGTGCGTGTGTTTAAAATAGTCAAATCGTATATTATTTTTCCCAACCTACTATTGCTCAAGACTAATATGCCACATAACACTTTTGAGAGCTTAGCCTTGGAACGGGTAGAATGCAGATCAACGTCTTTTAGCGGATTCAGCAATTTTCAATCTGCTTGTCTGAATCATCTTCAAGAAGCGAGAGTAAAATCTAAAAGGTCAGCCAATCTAACAGTGATCACATCTCACAATCCTCACACTTGCTCCATATGTAGCCTCTTTTGTAAATCACTAGTGGGTCTTAAATGCCACTTAAGATTATCGCACAAACTTTCATAACTGAATCAATAAGCTGTCAGATCCATATGCGTCGAAACCGACGGGAGAGAGTCCATTATATATATATATATATATATATATATATATATATATATATATATATATATATCTTCTATTCTTGGCAAGATTTATGAAGTGGGTTGTTCACGTCTACTCCAGCAAGCACGCTGATGGCCAACTAGGCCGATAGGGCAAAGGCAAGCCTGGCCGTAGCGACTGCAATTAAAGGTCTTGTCTGGTATAGCTGCCGAGGCTTCCCGGTCCTTCTTCCTGCGACGTTTCTCCTTCAAGTTGGACCTGCAAGAGTCCTCAAAGAACTATATATATATATATATATATATATATATATATATATATATATATATATATATATATTCAAACATATATTGTTAAATGTTGCATCATGAGACCTTCTAAACTCCGTATATTTGCTTTAATTTCAGGAGAAGATAAAGACAAAAATTGGATATTTTTTATTATGCTGTTCTTTGATCTATGCTTTCGACTCACATGAGCCATCTTCAGAGTGCTTATACAGACATTTAAACAAAAATATTTACCGTCAAGGATGATATTCTCTTATGTTGACATAGAAGATTGCTATGCGACGATAACGGTCGTGGAATAGCAGACGCAGGTCGTAAATTCATGATACGGTTCTATGACATCGTACCACGTGAGAGAACGAAATATTAACAACAAAACCATATGTCTACATGCAATGTAATATGTTGTGTTGTCTTGTGTTGTGTTGTATATGTAATAAATTTGGGTATGTAATCCCGGACAGTGTATAAGATACTGATGAAAATATGTTTCGAAAATAATATTCGAGAATGCATTTCTCCTATATGGCTTCATCAGATGGATAACAAAAAATGAGTTGTGTGTTTGCATTTGTGTGTGTTTAAAATAATTAAATCTTATATTATTTTTTCTCAAGCTGACGTTGCTCGAGACTAAAATAGAGAAAGAAAATGAGTGAATTAAAAAACATTTAAAAAAAAATTTAAACATACAAATGCATACACCCACAACACACTTTTCGTTATCCATCTGATGAAGCCATATAGGCGAAATGCATTATCGAATATTATTTTCGAAACTTTCATGAATGTTTTTGCAAATGTCAATAACTTATAACCCTGTCGGGATTAGATGCCCAAATTTATTACATAACTAGCTTTAAATAATAATAAAAAAAAATCAGTTTGTCATATTGATATTACACTTTATGAAACTGTTTAAAAGTCATAACATCTAGAAAATTAAAATCACTGCTGTATAAAAAGTTCTTAGATTTAAACTACTAGAAACAATGACAGAAACTAAAACATTCTTTACCTTGTTTTCCTTTCTGCAAAATCAAATATGAGTTTAGAAGTTATAATATCTAGAACATTAAAATCATTGCTTTATAAAATTCTGGGGGTCCTAGGATGCAGCCTATTCTAGCCCTAGGGATAATCCGGCGTTGACTCCAGGGCATAAGAATTGAGAAGACAACAAAAAAATATTCGATTCTGATGGCTGGAAAGTAACATTGACGTAATGTCATAAAATCATTCCTAGACTTTTAGGTAATTTTGGGGGTATTT
Organism: Acanthosepion lycidas; assembly: GCA_963932145.1. Taxonomy (NCBI): domain Eukaryota; kingdom Metazoa; phylum Mollusca; class Cephalopoda; order Sepiida; family Sepiidae; genus Acanthosepion; species Acanthosepion lycidas. The sequence continues at coordinate 11,818,797 of OZ010596.1, forward strand.
TTTGGTTCTCTTCATAAAGAGAGAATCCGGGAAAAGTAGATAAAGCTATTTATCATGTCTTGCGCAGGCACATGGAGGTGCGAATCGTGTATTGAAATCAGCGCGGAAAGTGAATTACGCGTGTCAAGTTCAATTCCCGTTCGATTCTGTTTCGTCTACTCCGCTCTAATGCCCTTGTAAAAAGCATGCATTCTTCCTCCATCTATGGGTTAAATAGCAGTTATCTTGCCTATGAATGGCAACCAGTATAGGAGAAAGAAAACTCCAGAAATCAGCCTAAAGAGGAATGGCTTACGTGACACACGCAGGCACGAACGCATGCACGGCAGGTGTATATTCCTTTAAAGAAGTTAGTTTTTATATCACCTCTATGGTACCAAATTCATTTGATTTATATTGTAACACTTTCACTGCTACTCATTTGCCCAGTGCTGCCCCTATCCGGCCAGACATTTTTAAAGAAAATGCCAAATTTCAACCTACATATTTTATTACACAGAAAACTGGCACCAGTGTGTTTTACAGCATTCCATTTTCATGGATATACCTGGGAATGACTTACCAGATCAGTAATGGGTACACACATGATATCTTTTGAAGCATTGTCCTTTGTGATTTTACGATAGATGGCTCAAGGGGACACTCATACCAACGGTATGCAAAAAAACGTAGGTTTCCGTACTTAGCCAGCTGGAGCAAGATAAGAAAAACGAAGATCTCCGTAGTTAGCAGCGGAAGTGTTAACAATGTTATTTAAGGCAAATATTCGGTAATTTATGACCGGCCGTAACTTTTCAACCACTAAAGACTACTTCAGATCATTTTTTTAATTCAGTTGCTTATTCAGCATTTTTTCTAAAATAAAAATCAGCCACTTGAAAAAAAATGTTTTTTTTGTGGGGGGGTTCTCATGGTTGCCAGATGTGCGATATGAAAAACAAAATTTATTGATCGATTCGTCAACCTATGCATGCAAACCGATTTTGAATTGCGTTATTAGAAATGTCTTCAGTGAATGACGTACACCTTCCGCTCCAGATTGCAAGTTTTGAATGTTCTGACGCAATTGCACGTGAAAAACGAACTACGTACATATATAAGTAGATTCTGAAGGCATATACGAGGCGGGTTCAAATCCAGACTTGACCTGTAAGGTCTTTTAGTCCCAATATTCGGTTCATTATCTACGATCAAACTTTGAATTGGACGGTTGTAAACTCAACCCGGCTTCTTGCTTTGAATATCTGCTGGGCCATCGAGTCCAATCCAGACCTAAAGAGGAACTAGCTAAAGATGTAGGAAAAATTGCTCGCTTATTCTATCGCTCCAAAAGTAGCTGATTTTTTCAGCCATTATTTACTTACATAGCACAGTGGATAGATTCAGTTGCAGGACCCAAAGAGTGTGAGTTCAATACCCGGTTAAGGCACTGGTAAACTTGGAGAGGTGAATTAACAGGAGATAACTGATAACTGACATCCATTAAACATGGCACGTGGAACTAGAAGAGTCTCCCCGAGTGAGTGAAATAAAGGGTTCAGATCGACATTCCAACCACTTTAAGAAGGCCGAAACGTTGTAATAAATATGGTAACAAAGATGAGGACAATAGTCCGAATAATATAAATAGTGTACTTTTCTGTTTGGTCAGTTATTTTCCACTCTGCGATGTTTTTTACACTGATGCAACGTTGCAAAGCTGTCGCTACTCTATCGCTATTTCCATAGCTGGCAAGTGTTTAGTTCCACTAGTTCAGTCCTTTACAGAGATGAAACGCTACTTACACAAGCAATTAATTAAACTCATTTCCTCTGCATTTCAAATTTAAAGAAAAATTTCATTCAGTTTTTTTTTTCTCTCAAAACTTGTCAATTTGTGGAACAGACTCGCGCATGCTTACCCAGTGGTCAGCAAAATTCCTTTTTGATTCTGGAAGAGACATTCTAAACTTTATTTAAATTCTAAGTATCCACAATAAGTCACGGACACGCGACTTCAAAAATTTAAACCCAAAATGATTCCAAAGATATAAACTATGTCACAGATTTTGATTTTTATCTAATTTATTTTTTCTTGATAATGACTTAAGCCATCGAAAACAAGGAAGCTTAGCAAAAAACAACGCGAACTGTGGACAATTCTTTTAAAACACTAACACCACGATACGAAAACTAATTTACAGACAACAAAACTTATTAAAAATATAATTGGCATAACTTGTCTGTTATCTTAAAGAAAATTTGTTTGGGCGTACAATTTCTCTCTTTACACAAACACACACAAATACATACACACACACACACACACACACACATATATATATATATATTAGGTTGGTGCAAAAATAATTTCGTTTTCTCACATAGTAACATATGCTAGAAAACGAAATTATTTTTGCACCAACCTAATATATATATATATAAAATCAGTACAGAGAACCCAGAAAAATCTATTTGGTTATAATGTATTTCATGAATATATCAAATATTCATTTCTTCAGACCGAAGTTTGTTTTTGTTTTTTTTTAATAAATGGATTCAATTTATCCAGACGAAAAGACAAGGGAGAGGAAAAAAGAAAAAAGAAAAGAAAAAATTAATATTAAAATAGGAAGAAATAAAAATCACAATATCAGGTTTTAAGAAGTATTAAACATACGCCGGTAGGGTGAGCTAGAAATGATTTTCTTTGAGGAGTGAACAAGTTTAAATACTAGGTAAAGAAGAAAATGATCACATTTCAAATAGATACATTGAATTGTCTGAAATTCATATAATTTTTGACATCAAACCATCATCATCGCATTATATATATATATATAGTTAATCTTTATTTAAAAAAAAACTAATATGTAAATTTTTGTAACTTTGTATAATATTTATGCATTACACCCTAATCTTTATTCGGTAAAAATCTCATTGCTAATCATGCATTACTTTTTAAGTAATACACATATTTATGTCTTTGTTGTTTCTATTCCTTATATTATGGCCGCTACTGTATATATATATATATATATATATATATATATATATATATATATATATATATATATATATATATATATATATATATATATGTAGTATTGTTTTACGGCAAACTGTTTTTGTAAGTAAATGCTTAAAAAGTCTGCTTTGCACTCATGCTCTCCGACCAGTAGAAGGAATTCCCCGCGAACATCAGAATAGAGATAGAATCGGAGAATTAATTATTTTTTATTAATATATCTGTCTATCTATTTATCTCTTCTCTCTCTCCCTCTCTCTCTCTCTCTCTCTCTCTCTCTCTATATATATATATATATATATATATATATATATATATATATATATATATATATATATATATGTATGTATATGTATATGTAATTATTTTCTCAAAGAAAGAAAGAAAAATGAGAGAAACGTTAGATTAGTTCCTTCCATGTTGAGAGATTTCAAGGAATGTTTTCTATGTCCATCGAGAACGGGAAAACACTAATTAAAATTATAGATGTATCAACTGATTAATCTCTTCAAATTTCCTAAAGATTTGGATAGTACCTATAATATTCCTGGAAAGAGAGAGAGGGAGGAATGTGTGAGTGAATGTGTGTGTGTGTGTGAGAAAGAGAGAAAGAGAGGGACGGTATGTGTGAGTGAATGTGTGTGTGTGTGAGAGAGAGAGAGAAAGAGAGGGAGAGAGAGTGAGAGTCAAACGGTACAACGGAAATGCATCCACAATTAACTATGTTATTATACAATATAGGATTTAATTGCATTTGTCAAATATTAAACTGAAGTCTTTTCACAAACTCTTAAAATCAAGCTTAACACGGTTAATTAAAATGTTTATTTTCAAGGACAGACAATGTTATCGATTCTCCCGGAATGCCTGGTTTTATAATAACGGAGGTGGCTATTCCTATGCTCAAAATCTATCCCAGAATCCCATATTCCTGTGTCGCTTCCCAGAACTTTCTTAACCCATTTCACTTATACTTAGCGGAGAATATAATTGCTGCTTATGCTGACGTCAGAAGAGATGATTCTATTTGCTCTACAAATTCATTTGCATCAACATGAGGCAAAGAACGAACATCGTATCCAAAGACGAAAGACTGATTGCAATAATAACATTGGGTTAATTATGATTACATAATTGATAATCGATTTTTATGATTAGGCTTGAGTAAGTTCCAAACAGTGCGCGCGAAAAGAGGCCAGGGAGAGACGCAAATATGATGAAGTGTTTAGGTTAACATTCGTTGTTCGATGTCTGATCAATTAATAATAAAGACAATGTTATTTTGGATGTTGGCATAGTAATAGCACTTTCATGTTTTCTGTCCATCATTATATTTGCGTGTTCTATGTTTGTCTTTCCTCCGTTTCATCTCATTACCATTATTATGATTGATTAAGAGCGCTGCACGCCAAAATTGTGACGCTGGGTCACAAATATACGGAACTCAATATATTTATTTTGTTATTTTATATTTGTTTATATCGTTAACAGCAGATGAATTTTATAAAAATATGCATCAAAAATATTTATTTTTTATTTTTAAAGGACTTTACTATAAAGCTTATTTTAGATACACAAAAAACTATGACTCCACTATTATTATTATTGCTATTATTATTACAGCAGTTTAAAAAAGAGCGCTATTTTAGAAAATAAAACTAAAAGAAAAACATAGTTAAACAATATTTCGACAGAATGTCCGTCTTCTTCAAGTTATATTTTTAAAAGATTTTACAAGTATAAAAATATATTAATCTAAAAAAAAAAAAATGGTAAGTTACGTTACGTATCAAGATTTTTTTTTTAAAAAAATACAATTTTGGCACACTCTTTTTACGATGACCTGTCTTTATATGAGTCGTATTAAACCAAAAATGGAGTATGGCTGCCATATCTGGACTGAAGATGACCAGTTCTCACTTTCCAAATTTGATAGCGTTCAGATGTGTCTACGCAGCACCGTGCGTGCTAAAATGTCTCCCATCCTACAACCTCTTTCCCTCAGTCGAATATTTGATGCGTCATTTCAACATACCCTTTTCCCACACATACAGATTTCGCAAGCCTGTACTACTATTGCATTGGCAAAACTTGTGACGAGCTACTTTCATAGTTCAGATCTTTACAGCTAAGATCCAACATACCAGGCATACAGGGTCGAGTAATTCTCATTGACTTCGTATTCCACTGCTAAAAATTAATTTCCACCCAAAGAGCTTCTTCGCAAGAACTACTATTTTGTGAAACTGACACACTACTCATTGACTTCGTATTCCACTGCTAAAAATTAATTTCCACCCAAAGAGCTTCTTCGCAAGAACTGCTGTTTTGTGGAACTGGCACACTACAATCATGATCTTTTCAAGACCCGTGTCAACCGTTTTCTACTTTCAACAACTTTATTTAGTAACACTCTACCTTGAGAGGCTCTTAGGTCTTGTACTGGGTAAAAACGATAATAAAGTAAGAATCGACCAAGCAAGTGTAAATTTAGACTCGCAATGTGTACGTTCAAATCGCAGTAGCAAAAAACCTAAATTGACTTTTTTTGCCAGATAGATTTGCAAACTCATCAATAGTTTACAGTTATGGCTGATTGAGAAATTAATAGGAAATTACTTCCTATAACTACCTCTGTTAACATTATTGGCACTGGATTTTATTTTGGAACAAATATTGTTATTATTTTTTTCAAAACTTTTAGGTATAGAAACGCTCATAAATATTCATCAGGTTAGCTGAAAGTTATGGAGGACTCGAAGTGAAATGATTTGCCTTCATAAAGTCCCCCAGAGGACGAAACGTGACGGCTAAGATAAGTTTTTCTTTTGTCTTTATTCATATTGTCCTTTTACAGATATACTCTATCTGAAATTTTTGCAAACACACGCGCACACAAACACACACATACACACACACACCTATATATATATATATATATATATATATATATATATATATATATATATATATATATATATATATATGCGTGTGTGTGTTTGTGTGTATGCGTGTTCTATATATATATATATGTGTGTGTGCGTGCGTGCGTGTGCGTGTGTGCGCGCTCGGGCGTGTGTATGTGTGTGCGTTAACACAGTTAATTTTATTACTGTCTCTGCTGGTGATAGTATGCTTATCGCGTGTATTATGTTCCACATTAATGCAAGTCGTAATTGCTTTTTTTGGCTTCCATACTTTCTTTGTCGCTTATCTTTGAACATCAAAAGACTCCTTTGAAAACTAAAATGAGTCTGCATCTTTCTATCAAAGTTTTCTCTGTGAAAACTGCGACTAAAGCCTGAACCTCATCATGTGGTCTCGACCGGGCCCAACTGGCTGATTTTATGGTCAATACAACAGCATAAGTATATGTGCTTCGTTTTACACTCTATCCTTCTGTAATCTTTATGCAACACTGTGTGTATGAAATAGAGGAGATCAAATTAAGGTAATGTTTTAGGAAGAAAAAGAACAGCCACATTTAAAATATATTGTATTCCTGAAATACGATACAAATGCAAATTAATTGAAACTTTTTTTCCCCTATTTTTCCAATAAAAACTTCGTATGTCCATTCCACGAAGTCGTTCCTTGCAGATTGACCACGATTGGATTTAAATCAGGAGAGTTTCCGGGTCAATCTACAGTACTTTGATTTGCTCACTGGCAAGGCTTTCCAGTGTGTTCGTACAGCGTTACACTTTTCGTACGCTTTCTTGGAGTAACGTCCATCGCAGACATTGGCCGTAGGACACCTAATCAACAGTAGAGAAATAGTATTTATGTGTTTAAAAATCTAATGCAATCACGTATGACGCAATATTTTTCAAGGCCAAACACATTTTTTATACACCTCGAAAATAGATTCGTATTATTGTACACTACTGCAAATGACTTAATCTGAGAAAAAATAAAATTCGATTACATCCTGTCACTCCAGTGTGTCTAAGACTGACCGTATGGTGAAAGAAAGGAAACTAAAGCGTTTTTTTTTTCAATTAATTTGCACAAGTGTGTATTTCATAGGGTCAGTTGACGGTCAGAAATCTTGCGAAAAAAGAAAAAAGTAACGGAATGTGGCAGTGTCTTTTAATTGGACCGTGAATTGACCAATAATCTATTAGTGAGAAAGTGGAATTTCTATTTCCAAAATGTTTTAGTGAGAATTTTCACCTCGTATTTGTAAATGCTAAGATGGGAGATTCTCTCTCATACACTTCCCCCATATCCATTACTGACAAGTAATCGGCAAAATTTACTTGATGAGGGACAATATAAATAGACAATACAGACCATATGCATTGTGTTACTTAATACTACAAAAACATAATTCTTAGTGAGAAGACGACAGTAGGAGTTCTTGGTATAGTGACATGAAGAAGGTTGAGGAGAATAACGAAGTGATACAACTGACTCGTCCTATTGTGGAACAACAAACATGGTCGCTGAAAAAAGCCACATACTTAACTCCATATGATATCGTGTCTATGTAATATTTAATATTTATCCTAGATGTTATCCTTCACCTTATTAGAATTCCCCTTCCAGTATTTGCAGGCGCGTTCTTCTGAGGTTGATGCGAATATTAACAAAGGCTTAAAATATTTGAGCACTGAGATGAAGTATTTTACTGTTTGTTTTGGCTGCTCTTTTTGGAATTTATTTCTTGGGAAAATAACACCTAACATTAAACTAACTAGCATAAGTTAACTTTTGTTGTGAACTTTAAACTTGGAGCTCGTCTTTCACGTACGGCGCCTAAACTAATTAAGCCACAAGAGCGTAGAAAGTGTAATAGCAAATAATAAAATAAAGAATGTATAACCAAATATAAAATAGGGATATACTGCCTCTTTGGATTTAAATTAGACAAATAATAACAGTGACGTAGATTTGTGAGCTAGCAAGCTACATCCACCTGTATCTGAACTGGATAAAACTTTGCTCCTGAGATACGAATTGTAGATATATATATAAACTAAGTTCAAATCTGCTAGAAAAATATTTCCTTATCTTTCTTGCTATTTATTTTGATTGTGTATAGGTATTTCATCGAATTGTCCTAAAAAAAACACAAAAAAAAACATAGCAATATGACTGACCAAAAGAAATACTAGAAAAAATCCTACTGACTTAATTAAGTCAAAATGCCTTTCATGTCTACTACTTAGAGCAACATATTTAAACAACTTGAATACGATTTTTTTAGCAAAAGTTAACACGAGTACTGGCCAAAATCCTATGGTGCTTATCTAAAAAAAAATCTTGTAGCGCCTCTTAATTATTTATCAGAAAATAATTCTAATCTTCTATTTATCATCCCCTTTCAGCGATCATGGCTCTCCACAACTTTCGTAGCTCTAAGCAATGTTTACTATCCGTCTCTGTCCATGGTCTGCCAGCCATTTACATAGTCTTCTTAGATAAAGTTATTCAGTGTTTTCCTCTTGTCGTTTTTTTTTTTAAAACTATTTTTAAAAAATATTCCTAGCGATTTTTTCCTTGAGACTTCCTCCTTCTTTACATGCTAGATCTCTGGTCTTTTTCGCATTCTTCTGTAGAATCATTACTGTTGCTTCAAGTCGCCTTTTAATCTTTGAAGAAATTGTCAGCAATTGATTACCATATTGGAGGATTATTACACAGAAGTTCAGCATATTTTTCTTTGTTTCTAAGGGAAACTTCCTGTGCTTTTTTATTTAATTTAACCCAAACATTTTTTTAAGCATTTCACGCCAAACAAGGCGGGAGTGCCACTAGCACGCAAGGGGTTACAGAGGGTAAGAGCAAAGAGTAAAGAGGGATTTTTGAGGAAAAGGTATAGAGAAGGACAGAGATCAGGCATAAGAAGCTGTCGATTGACATTACATTTGAATATTTGAAGATTATAGCTATCAGAAAAGTAAGTAACAGGAAGGGAGTTGCACTGTCGGGAAGTTTGCGAGATGAATCTGTTGGAGTAGAAGAAGCGGTTACATTTAACTGTTTTGACAGTGAAAGGGTGGAACTGAGATGCCAACCTAGTAGCACGATTAAATTCATGCAGTTGGGGTACCAGTGAAAGTAGCTCGTCAGAGCAGTTGTCATGAAAATATTTGTAAAAAAGACAGAGGGAAGCCGCAGTACCTTTGTGGGAAAGTGACTGTAGACGAGATGCCAGATCAGGACCTATCATATTGCATATCCTTCTACTTAACAATTCGATTCATGTTCTTAAATAATTTTCTCGGATCAAGACTTTGATACAGATGTCATACATAGTGCCAAAACCCGTTCAGAAATATCTAAAATGTCAGCCTTATACGACCGCTTTTCTTAGAGCAGTTGCCATGAAAATATTTGTAGAAAAGACAGAGGGAAGTCACAGCACGTTTATAAGAAAGTGACTGTAGACGAGATGCCTATCATATTGCATATCCGTCTTTGGATTTTGTCGCGGGCCTCGAGATGAACAGCAGGGGCGCCAGACTATATATGGCAAGATTATTCAATGCAAGGTCGAATGATATGGACCTCAGGTGAGAAAAATCTTCTTGTGTCAGACAGAGACATAAACCATTTAAGTAACCTGGATACTAATTCTTGCGTAAAACGTAAGCAAACCGAGAACTCGTCAAAATCCTTAGTTATAGCTTTTATATATAAAAATCAAACGTTATTACGTTTGATGTTATTTTGTTTAATGTTGCAAAAATATCTGATAGCTGTTAATCAAATGCTGATGATCAACAAAAATGTTTTTTCAAAGTTACTTTCATCCTTTGATATTTAAAACTGTCTTATATGTTTCTTGTTTAGCAATCAGATACTGATGACGACAAGGCTGTTTTTCAGTTATTTTCCTCTGAATTTTAAAATTAGCTTGTTTTTATTTTTTGTTAATCAAACTAAAGCAGGCATCTACACTCTTGCCTATAATGATAGTAACAGAAAATACATAGTTGTCAGTTCGAGGATTCTATATGAAAATAATATATATATATATATATATATATATATATATATATATATATGAAAACAAAAGATATCTTTTGCAAAACAACCCTCGGGGAATTTGACGTTCATCGTAATGCATCAGACGATAATTTCGATTTTGAAAATGGTGTTTTAATTAAAAGTGAAATTAATTTAGTGAGACGAAAATGTATAAATCACTGGATTTTTTTTTAATCATTAACGGTAAATTTGCGTCCAGGTCATTGCAGCATCACACTTTTCTTAACAAATCTTCTGTTGTTGCAATAAGAGAAAATACAAAACAAAAACGATAAAAACAAAAGCGTTGGGAAACCGAACGAGACTGGCTGAGCAGTGCGTCTAGACACCAGAAATTTTAAAACTGAAAATTTTTAATTAAGACTTGCTACACCTTCAACGTTTACCCTTCAGTGCATAATTATAACCGACTGTTACATTATTTCTTTCTAATATTTTTCTATTATTTTCCCCTCTCCATATATATATATATATATATATATATATATATATATATATATATATATATATATATATATATATGTGTGTGTGTGTGTATGTTTGCATGTGTGTGTGTGTATGTTTCCCCTGACCGCCTCCTCGTGCCCTTTGTCTGACTGAAACATTGAAATGGATAAATTCTGTATCATTTTTTTCGACCGTTTTTTTTTTTTAGCTTTAAGAGTAAAATTTCTATTTCTGACACGAACTTAGTCCACACCGGGGTTGATAAGACAGACGCGCTGTGTTTTTCGTCTGTCAAAATAGTCTATTCCCCATATGAGGTGATTTTGGATTTTATTGTTTATTAATTATTTGCTCTGTAATAATAATAAATACATTCATCTCTTTTTGTGGATCAGTTTTAATATTTTATATTACTAGGATCCACTTGGATTATAGACCAATGGATTTGTTACCTTTACTCTCTCTCTCTCTCTCTCTCTCTATATATATATATATATATATATATATATATATATATATATATAGTTGTATATTTAGGTAGCAATTCTTCCTTTATGCATGTTTCATTAAAAACGACAGACAAGGTACTAAGGTTAAGCTTTTTATTTTATTTTTCTTGTGTACGAACAAGAACTTTCTTTTCTGGACAAAGAGTGTGTAAAAACTGTCCAAATGTTTCATAGTTCCGAGCGCTTTCGGCTATATCTTTAGCCATTATCAAGGATGATCCGATTTTTCAGCCTAATTGAGTGTATGTATTATCTATATGTTTTGGTGTGTTGTAGAGATGTTATTAATTTCCGAATACGGTTAGCACATTGTGGCCTTGTTCGTAGTTAATATTGTTAAGAGTTGGCTTTTTCTTTTTTATTATTAAAGCTTCCGTTATTTTTAATCTTTTTTTACTAGTGGATGCAGTTAATATATTTGTGTTTTCTACTAGTATGTTTCTAATGGAGTCTGGTAAATTTGTGTGTGTGTTTAAATGGGTTCTAATGGAGCTATGATCAGATAGGTGTAACGTAAAACGTCTGGATAAGCATGTAGTTGTGTCACCGATGAAATTATTTATAAGTCCGGTTTGATCAGCAACACAGTTCCTTAAGGGGCATTTGAACTCAGAGGTAATGTTCGTTCTTTGTAATTTTGACTTAACTGGTGTGTTGTTATTTTTTAAGATAAGGTTAGCTGTCTTAAATTTTTTATAATAGATAATTAATTTTGATTTTTCTTCTTTTTTTGGGGGGGGTATTGGTCAGTTTTTATGTACTCTTTGTCCAGAAAAGAAAGCTCTTGTTTGAACACAAGTAAAAGTAAACAAAAGGCTTAACTGTAATACCTTGTGTGTCGTTTTTAATTAAACGTGTATATATATATATATATATATATACTTAAACAATTAGGAGATCAGTTGATTTCATTACCTTGGTTTCAACCCTACGATGTTCTCAGGAGACTTTTATCAATTGATCCACCAAAGCTTTGCTTGTTTATTCATTTTAACAAATGAATATGGCATTCATGGTTTTTTGTATTTTTAAATAAAGCGTTCGGAGGTCAATTGATAAAAGTCGCTTGAGCATAAGTTAATGTTGAAACCGAGGTATAATAATAATAATAATAATAATAATAATAATAATAATAATAATAATAATATATATATATATATATATATGTATATATATATATATATATATATGAAGAAATATATATATATATATATATATGAAGAAATATAGTTTAAGGTGTGCCATATTTATGGTATGAAGTGCTCAGTATCAGAGATAGAACGCATGTAAATATAAATATAAAAGTGAACATTGAAGTCAACACTCAGAGGCGACTGCCTGTTTCATGTTGGACGCAATCGTCAGGCCTCCGGACGATTGCGTCCAGCATGAATCAGCCCGTCGCCTCTGAGTGTTGACTTCAATGTTCACTTTTATATTTATATATATATATATATATTTATATATACACAGGTTGATTGAAAAGTAACTTGCTATTTTATGTGCGATGAACTCACCCGTCTTACTATAAAGTGTACAAACGGGAATGTCGATGATATAAAATAGGGAGTTATTTTTCAATCAGCCTGTACATTTGCTTATTTAACAATTTCCCTTCAATGTTCTTATCTGTTTCACTGAGTATGAAAATGGTTTCGCTTTCTCACAGAGTTCAAATGTCTATAACTACGTGATTATGCTTTAATTCGAAGTTGAAATCCAAACAAACATTTACCCTACGTCTCTGATTTTACGCTATAACAAAAAAAAACAAGAAAAAAAAACAAGAAAAAACTATCTTAATTAAACTTAATACGAACAAGATCTGAGTCTGGAGGTAGGTATATTTTCTGAATATGAAACAAGTTAACTGAATTTAACTCATGACTGAAAAAAGAACTGTAGAACCACATTTCTGATGCCGACAGTTTTCTCCTCCTCCCTGGGGAGATTTTCCAACATTCCCCTGCCATATAAGAGGATGTCTATCGCTTTCAATAAATCACTGTATCTAACGAAGGTTGGGGATCAGGGAGGTCAAAGAGTGCATCGCTAAAAACGCTGTGACGAAATTTGTGTATTGTTTCGAATGGCTGGTGGGATGAAGAGTTATATTATTAAATATTTAACCACTGGACTCATAAACACTTATCTTTAAATAAGTTTGATTTCTCGTTTCAGGGGATCCGCTCCCCAAAGCAGTGCCTACCAATTGTACTAGAGCCGGGACTATTCTATGATGTCTTTGGACTGTTGAAGTGAAGGAACACTTCTCCATAGCTACTTTATCTATCCAAGGAGTATATATATAAAAAAGTCAATCGTTAACGATGACAATGTAAAAAAAAAAAATAATAATAGAAGTTTGGACAAGTAATTGCTTGAAAAAACCTGATACGGCTATAAATCAACCTTGACAGCGTCGGGTTAAGAGAATCGTTGAATAAAAACTCTGGCCAATCCCTCTCTCGTGTTTTCCCTACCTTGGCAATAGGAACAAAAATCTTTTATATTCATTATCACTCTTGACAGAAACCAGTTTTTTTTTTTTTAAATATTACCCAAATGCACTTGAATGTTCATATTATGTTAGTGAATATACGTAAGCCCATGTGTGTATTTAGGTTGTTTAAATGTGTATATTGTTGTAATAATTGTGTATAATTAAATGTGTATAATTACGGGTATTTTCTACTATGTGTATAATGCCGTTATGCGCGCGTTTTATAGCTGTTATCGATTTGATTATCAAATAAAAATCATTTTGCATATCAGCCGGCGACGATGCAGACAATCATAAAAAAGCAAGTTTGCATAAAAAGCGCGTATTTTTTAACCAATAAAAGCAAAGATAACCAATCTTTCTATTCCCATTGGTAATCAAACCAACTATCTTCTAATAAAACTACCAATGAATTTAATTCGAACCTCGCCTGCTGGTTTAGCTTGATGGTTAGATTAATGAGCTTAAGTCCGTGAGGTATGACTTTTTCGATACATTTACAAAGATAACCGGTGATGTCATCATCTATAGTTGAACTAATGTCCTTAACTTCGTTGCTGTTATGATAAGCATTCGGCCGATGTGACCTCCGACCATCTTCAGATGTTCGTCAATCCCGGTTATTTTCACACAATTTCGGTGTGGTTTGTTTTACGGCATATCAACAAGTTATTTAATGCCGACAAGATTTTTATTGCTGGTAATTTTTTTCCAAAAAAGAATTTCTGGTAATATTTTTTTCAAAAATGTATTGCTGGTAATATTATTTTTTTCAAAAATTTATTGCTGTTAATATTTTTTCTCAAAAAATTATTGCTGGCATTAAACCTATTTTTATACTTTGATAGTGTTTTGACACTATTTTTTTGGGGGGAGGGGTAACTGTTTGCCCATAGCTGGGACCCTGACAGGTGCTACCACCCCGTGTCAGGGAGGACCTGGGAACACCAGCAATTAAGTGGTGATTCCACGCTTCTTAAAACCTCCTGATCAGAGGTTTTGCTGTTGCAAGTAGTTTATCGTCTTACACCGGACAGGGATGTAGTTTATCTTCTTATCCAGGACGCCGGCTGTAATTTGTCATCTTCCCCATGACGAGCACGGGTTTGAGAATTAACTATTTGCCCATAGCTGAGACCCTGACATGTACTACCACCCCGGGTTTGGGTGAACCTGGGAACACCAGCAATTAATACAAATCAAAGGCTTTACTGTTGGATGTAGTTCATTGTCTTACCCAGGACGCGGATGTAGTTTTTCTTCATAACTAGGGCGTTCCGAATCAGTGCTAAATAACACACATGCACGCACGTTCCCGTATTGCAGCTTACACAAACATAAACATGTATGAACAGTGTGCGACTAGGCGTATATGCACATCCATGCGTCGTTGCATGCGTATGTACGCAACTGGTCGCTGTATTCAATGATGGAATTCTGTAGCGATTTTTTCCAAGTGGCGATGTCAACTTATAGATCGTTCGTCTATGTTGTCTACGGAATAATGTTTTCCCGAACACACATATACGTATGCACACGCGTTCACACACCTTCTATCCGTCTGTTTATTTTTTTTTTTATTTTTATTTTATTTATTTTTTGCATTACTTAAGATGGGGTCTGTGTAAGATTATTGCAGATAAATTTGTCATTATTTTTTTAATTTTTTTAATGCTGTTTTGTTGTTGTTTTTAATGCTGGTTATTTCGTAGTAAATAAAATATTAATTCCAGGAAAAGCATTTTAGCTATGACAATAATGCATATACAGACAAAATATACTGTATTTTACGCGTTTGCGCATGCCTTCAGCTTATAGGGGACTCCAGTTTAACTTTAGTACTAATGTTCTTAAGGAAAACATTAATCTCCCTTTGCCCCTTCAGCTAGGATTTTAACAGCAGAGTAGTTTTTTTTAGAACGACTATTCGTAATGGAGAAGGCAACGGGAAACAACTACCTTTCCTAATAAGTCATCGCATTTTTTTTAATAAAAACTCCTTACTACCTCGAATTTAAGTGCTGTACTAGATTGGCAGCTAGGTCTCATCATTTTACAGTTCAAATGGTGAGACGTAACCATAAGTTCTATGGTAACAGTTTCTTTTCTCACACTTCTTACCGTCCTGGATAAGACGATAAACTGCATCCAGCTATACATTTTTTGGCAAAAATATTACCAGCTATACATTTCTGAAAAAAATACCAGCTATACATTTCTAGAAAAAAAAGAAAATTTGTCAGCATTAAATAACCCATTGTGGTTGATATGCCGTAAAACAAAATAAACCAAACCAAACTGGTTTCTTACAAGGAATACATATTCTATTCATACGAACCTATCCTAAAAATCTTGTCGGCATTAAATAACCCATTGAGGTGTTGATATGCCGTAAAACAAAATAAACCAAACCACACTTCTTATTTATATAACTCTCTTCCGGTTTCTCGTTTTCTCATCAACTTCGATCTTCAAAGATTTAAATGCAATGTCAATCGTTATTTTCTGTCTTTTTAATTCTTGTTCTTTTTACTGTTCTCTCTCCTTTATAATGCTTTCTTTTCTTCATGTTCTTTTACACTAGGTAAACACTTTCGTCTTAGTGTTTTCATTGACTTACTTGGGGTGAAATGATTAGAAAAACGTCATCGCAATACACAAGAATCCGTGAAGAATTATGATCGTGAAGGGACACGGTATATAAAAAAACAACATAAAAACATGGTTTTATTGTTGAATTCAAATGGTATTGTTGCTAGTGATAAAGATTCCCATCAAAAAGCTAAAAGCCCTGATTTTAATTAATAGCTAATCGCAAGATCTTTCATCCGCTCATAGGATTAATGCAGCCTTTTCACTTAAGCCAACCAGTTTCCCTTTTTTAAAAAAAATGTATAACAAGGATGAAAAAAGATTATCTTATCGCATTTTTCTAATTTGAATGTTTTTTATCATATTATTATCGTAGGAATTTAATTGCATCCATTGACATTCATCGACGCTTGCTAAACGTTTACGATAATTAAACAGAAGATATAAACACTGTGTGGTGGTAGGCAGCACTTTTTAGCAATGGCGATATTTGGCGCAAATTACGTTCCGGGTGGACCTGTACAATTGTCAGCGTTAGCGGAATAAGTTATACCAGGTTGATGACACAGATAAGTGCACACAAAAAACCCCAAAAAACGATATTTACAAGCAGTGGGTGGAGGAAATGGAACAGATTTTCAGTATCAGGAATGTTGTATGTCCGCCCATTTCCGGAAATGAACAAAGGAAGAACGTCATCGAACCAATCTTCAGAAACGTCAACATACAGAACGAATATTCAGGGTTCAGTTCAAAATTTTAAAAAAGTATCACCTGAAGAAGGCTTGAGCGTACAACGGCCGAAACGTTGTGAATGTTGCAATAGAGATGAGGACAACAGTCCGAACAATGTAAATTGTGTAAATCGTTTTTTAATTATTTATTTTTTTTAGCGGCGATAAACTTTCACGAAAATTGCACGATTTTAACGAAACAGTTTTTTAAAAGAAATATCTGACGAATAGGTCGATTAGAATTATGCTCTTTATGTAATTGTACATGGAGTCAGTATTCGAACCAAGTTTATCAAATTTACCTCACTTTGACGAAACTCTTTTAGATGTACCGTAATTCCCTATGTATAATACACTTTTTTTTTTTAAAAACTAAAAAGCAAAATTAGAGGTGCGTATTATGCACAGCTACAAAATAAATCTTCAAAAAGTTGCCGTTTCATAGGTCGATTTCTGTTGCGAAATGATTAACCATAAACATACAAAATTTGACTCTAACATTCGGCGATTGCGACCCCATAAGGATGTCAAATACAATCATATGTATCTAACAATACTCACAAATGTAAAATAAAGTAAGAATTATCGTAAAGCTAAATTAGAATAATATTATTCTGTTTAAAACCATTTTTTGGGAAAAACTACATACAGATCCGGTAGATGACACATTTTATTGAACAAAAACGGGTTAATGAGTCTGCGCAGTAGGCAAAATATAGGTATTTCCGTTTCCTTTCGTGATGAATCGGAAATTTTGATAGCTATCTTCAATTACAGCTTGAATAAGAGTAGGAAACGCTGGCCGTAATGAAATTGGAGAGGTACAATTAATAGGAGTGGATTACCAAATAAGCGGTGCGTATTATGCGTGAGTATAAGCATTTTCCCACAATTTCAGCACAATTTTAGGGGTGTATTATATATGAAAGCGTATTATACATGAGGAATTACGGTATCTGGCAATTGTTATTTTATTGTAAAACGATTTTTCTTTAACTGTTTATAAATTTTCAGATTAGACACTGCTAGTCACATTGGATCAGTGAACACGTTTTCCATTGGCATGAAGTAGAGTAACTATATGGAGTTAATTGCTCGGCCTGCTGCAAAAAAGATTGATTCACTGTGTCGTGCCAAAAAAAGAAAAAAAAAATCTACCCAGAAACCATCTTGCATATTTGTAAATCTACCATTTGTCTGTGTATTAAACACTGTTGCCATATGTGGTCTGGTAGTCCTACAGTGTGTCACAAGATTCTTGCCAATACCCAAAGAAGGATCAGCAATATAACGGTCCTGACCAGGCATCTCGTCTCCAGTCACACCAATGGGACGTGGCTTCCCTCTGCTATACAAATATTTTCATGACAACTCGAATGAACTTTTTCCTGGCGATCCGACTACATGAATTGAAGCTTTCTACTAGACTGGCAACTAGGTCTCACCGTAAAATTCTATTTATCTTTCTTTTTGTTAATTTTTTTCGTCTTTTTTCTTCTCGTTCTCTTCCTAATTATTATTAACGCACTCATGACCTGGCACCTCATTAACTTCCAAACCACCGTGACGTGGCTTCCCTCTGTCTTTTCTATAAATATTTTCATGGTATTTGTTCTAATGAGCACTACTCCTTTATATCTTGAATTGAAGCTTACTACTAGATTGGAAATTAGGTCTCATAGTTTTACTATTGAACTAGTTACATGCAACCGTAAGTCCTATTCTAATAGTTTCTTTTCTTGCACTCCTCATCTGTGGAACTCCTTTCCGATTTCTTGCTTCCCAGATAACTACATTTTTCAAAAGTTTTAAATTTAACGTCAATCGCCATCTTCTGTCTTCATGAAGTCTGTTCTTTTTTTTCCTTGCTTCAATCCACCCCATTTTTAATTTTCTAATTCTCTTTCACTTTCACTCCGTGTAATTCCCTGTATCTTGCTTGTGATGAAACAATAACAAAAATCGATTGCCCAAGTTGTAGAGTTCTACGATCGACTAGATTCTGAAAAAAGAATGGTGCTAAACGAAGATAAGTTCTAGTTATCTATTTGGAACTGGGACTTTAAAAAAAACTGTTACTTTCTTTGCAATATTCTATTTCTTGGCGGCATCTCTCTTTTGTACACTTGTAAGTCATATATTAATTATCGATTTACTTTTCTACTTTGTAGGTAATCGATATCACAGTTTTAATCTTCTTTTAATCATTGATGGCTCATTTTGTAAAACCATTGGGTCCTTAATACCGATGTTTACGTTAATTACAAGTTAAAGATGGATCTTTGGATAAAAGAGATGATCTGGAAGCAAGATCTCTATTCAAGTCTAAGGTCAGAGTTTAAAAGTCGTCAGGGTTAAAAGACATTCAACAGGCGTTCTGTCTTTCCGTTCGCTTAACCCCTCTTGTTCTTCATATCGTGAACACAGAGATCAAATAATATAGAAATCAATACAAACTGCAACAATCCGGTCTCGGGTAACTTACTTTGTGACCTCCACCCACAAACGACGAGAAGAAATTATTCTTTGTACTGTTGTAATAATTGAGTTATTTTGGACTTGTGTCTATTTTTATCTGAGATAATTAAAATGATTATTGCAGTGGTGTTTGGCAAATCAGTCTCACGGACCATTGTAGCAAGTACTAGTCCCATGACCGACTCATACATGGAGCCTTCGGCCAGACTTACCTAAGCTTAGTAATAATATACATTGCTGTAGTAAGTTTAATTAGCTCACATTATTAACATTGTGCCAGACTATGCTCAGCTGTGTATAATAATTATCTGTATTGCTCTCGTGAGATCGATTTCAAACCAAACCAAGACAAATACTGTTGCCAAATATGTTGCTACATATTTAGAGATTCTTGATAAAATCCAAAGAATCTGCAATGTTATTGGTCTTGATCTAGCATCTCGGCTTCGGTCCCTTTCCAACCGCCGTAATGTAGCTTCACTGTAACTTTTCAATAAATCCTTTCATGGAAATTGTTCTGTCGAGCTTTCCTTTATGCTACCTAGAATTAATGAATTTAAGCGCAGTCGTGGCAGAAAGGTCTCAGCATTTTAAAGAGGAAATGGCTAGCTGGAACCGTAAGTTCTATACTAACAGTTTCTTCTATCGCACTTCTCGCTAGTGGAACACTTGCTTCTAGCTTCCCAGTCAACTTTGTTTTTAAAAAATTTAAATGTAATGTTATCTTCTGATTCCTTTATTATTATCTCTACTAAAGAATGATTTTTCTCACATTCTCTATTCACTCAAAAAGGCACTGCGTCTTAGTGGATTTATTGAGGCGTTTGGAAGAAAGAAGAAAAGAAGAGAATCAGGGGAGAGCAGCCAATAATCTACTTGATAATTCTGAGAACGTACTGAGCATGGATGCATCTTCACGTATAGTCAAGGGTCATGTAACACAATGGGATTAGACTCGACTCCACAGTTATGTATGTGTTATGGGGTCCGCCCCTTTTTTCATATAAGTGGACTCGACCAGAGTGTTACTTGGACTGCTGCCGTTAAATACCCACAGTCAGTCAGAATATAGAGAGCGTGAGCAGAGATTGTGATTGAGTTGGAGGTAGAGTTATAGTGTGGGGTAACCGCTTGTAGAAATCACAGTTACAAGCATGTAGACTCTAAGGAAGACCTACTTCGAGACTGTATATATATATTAGGTTGGTGCAAAAATAATGTCGGTTTTTGACGTATTTTTAACGTCAAAAACATTATTTTTGCACCAACCTAATATATATATATATATATATTATTATTATTATCATTATTATTATTATTATTAATATTATTATTAATATTATTATTATTATTATTGCTACTAACCGCGTTCCTAGATTTACTAACAGAATTACCCATTGTATTATTGTGTAAATACATTTAATTTCTTATATTTAATTCTTGCCTTCGTCATTCATTGGAGACCGAATTTCATCTCGGAATCCACAACAGTCTGTAACCAATGCGCTGATGACACGGTATCGCTGGGTTGAAGTCTTCCTAGACCGAAGGTAGATGTCAAGGCAGATGCATCCTCATGCATTGTCAAGGGTCATGTAACACAATGGGACTAGATTCGTCTCCATAATTATGTAGGCAGCCAGTACGCTGATGCCGGCATTGCTGGTTTGAAGTCTTACTAAACTGAGGGTAAATGTCAAGGCGGATGCCTCCTTGTTAAGAGGTCCACCCCTTTTTATACAAGTGGACTCGGTCAGTGTGTACTTGTACTGCTTCCGGTGAATACCCGGAAGTGAGAGAGTGAAAGAGTAAGAGTGTGAGGTAACCGCTTTGTAGGAGTCACAGTTGCGAGCACGTAGATTCAGAAGGAAGTCATACTTCGATACTGAATTTCCCAGACTGTATATATATTATTATTGCTACTAACCGCATTTCTGGATCTACTAACCGTATTACCAATTGTATTATTACGTCAATACATTTATTTGCTTATTTCATTCATGTCATTCATTTGAGACAGGATTTCATCCCGGAATCTACGACTATCCTCATGTACTCTCAAGGATCATGTAACACAATGGAATTAGTATCGATTCCATAGTTATGTAGGCAGCCAGTGCGCTGATGACACGGCATCACTGGGTTGAAGTCTGAAGTTAACAGCCAATACGGAAGGTTTTCTCGATAGAATCAACAGCCACTGTCCGTGACCAAGGCGAGTCTTCAAGAACATTGGCTGTGGTTTGACACGCCGCAAAATAATGACTGTCACTTGGTCTATATGTCATAGACACGTTACTTATAAATGAATACTATTGGATTTTGATTTGATTAGATTGATTCGTATTTTTACTGCTTATCAAGAGCAGGTTATCTAAAGAAATTATTTTTAGAGTGTAAGATTTATATTTTTGGAGATACGCAGACGATACAGTGCTGATAGCAGAGACGGAAAAGAAATTAAAAAAGCTCCTACAGAAAGTAGCAAAGGAGAACGGGAGGAAGGAACCAAACATAAACTACAAGAAGACAGAATGCATGGTCATCAGTAAAAAGATGAGCCCAAAATGCAATTTATATGTCGCGGACACTAAAATCAAGCAGGCGTGGAAATTTAAATATCTGGTAAGTGTTTTGACAGAGGACGGTAAGTGCGACGTTGAGATCCGAAGAAGTATTGGGATGACCAAAGACGCGTTCCAAAAGCTATTACGATATAGGATGATCTCTTTGGTAACAAAGGAAAGAGTACGGTGACATCTGTTTTCCTTTACGGCAGCGTATGTTGGACGGTCTACTGAAAGGTGAAGAAGAGACTGGTGGCAACGGAGGTATGGTTCTACAGAAGGATGCTAAGGGTTTCATGGACCGAACATGTGAGCAACGATGAAGTTTTAGAAAGGACGCAAACAAGGAGGAAGGTGCATTTTCTGGGACTCGTAATGATTAAGGAGGGCTTGAAGAATCTGATACATACAGCGCGAATAGAGGGAAAGAGGGGCAAAGGAAAGCAATGCGTGACATAACTAGCGGGCTTAAGCAAGTGGATGTCAGAACAGTAAAAGGAACACAACCTATTGAGAGCTACAAGGGAAGTGGAGGGCCATGATCGCCTACGTTCTGAAGAGATACGGCACATAAAAGAAGCCTGGCCAATTAACCGAGAACTAGCAGGAGAAGAGGTGAATTCATGCTTTTCTGAATGGCACTTGCGAATAAGTGAATATGACGAACCCAAATGAAATTGGAACTAGGCTCTCCGATTAACAGTCTCAAGTCTTTATACATTAAACCACCCACACATTCAAGATTACAACACAAGGTATTCCCAAGCGGTTACCCATCTACGTACTGACCAGGCTTGACGTTACTTAACGTCAGTGATCTTACGGGAAGTGGTGTTTCAATATGATATCCTCGTAAGCATAGATAGATAGATAGATATGAACAGACTCAGATAGATAGATAGATAGATAGATAGATAGATAGATGTACAGACGCAGATATTAGGTTGGTGCAAAAATAATGTCGTTTTCTCACATAGTAACATATGTAAGAAAATGACATTATTTTTGCACCAACCTAATAGATAGATAGATAGATATGAACAGGCTCATATAAATGGATAGATAGATATGAACAGACATATGTATATATATATATATATATATATATATATATATATATATATATAGATAGATAGATAGATAGATAGATAGATAGATAGGGAGAATATGATATCTCAAATTTTAATATGTCCGAACATTGTTAGAGAGAGGTGGGGGAAACTGGTCAGGTTCTCAGCTGCACAGTGGCACTACCTCTTATGGGACTAATGATGATATTTGTGATTGGGAATAAGGGATATAAATCTGTGGAGAACAATGATTACCCACTTTCTGAAAGAATGATAAAAAGAGAGTGATGGTGTAGTGAGAGAGGATGAGAGAGAGTGGCGGTGAGAGAGAGAGGATGGGAGAAAAAGTGAGAGAGAATGAGCTGGGAGAGGGAGAGTGGGCGGGAGGGAAAGAAGGTGAGATAGAGTGAATGTGAGAGAAAAGGTGAGAGAGCGGGTAAGAGAAATAATGTTGAGAGTGAGAGGGTGAGATAGAGTGAGAGGGTGAGAGAGAGTGAAGGTGAGAGAGAAGGCAAGAAAGAGGGTGAAAGAGAATGAACACAGAGAGAGTGAGAGAAGGCGAGGGTGAGAGAAAGAGAGAGAGGGAGAGGTTATTTGAGGTTGAGAGAGTGGCATAGAGTAGGTGAGAGAGAGTGAGGGAGATTGGGAGAAATATAGAGAGAAAGAACAGAACCTGACCCCCAGCACCCGAAAACTTCCAGAAGAGCTAAGATCATCGAATGATACCATGTAGATAAAAACGAAAACTGTGGGCGTGTAAAGCGAGACTGTGTAGTTCAAAACTAATTTTGATACATCTCAGTAATTTATTTTATTTTATATTCTGATATTAATGGCTATTAATCCGAAGGCAATCATAACGAGACATTTCATTTGAGCGCAGAATACAGGAAAAGGCTGAGTTTTCGAAAGCTTTAGATCCGACCGAGGCCTGCCGAACTGTTCGTTTCGACTGGCATATGGTCAACATCTTATTGATTTATTTAGATTAGAAGACTGTCTGGCCGCTAACTACAAGGGCAAAGCGCTCTTCTCCCTAATTGCTTCTCTGACATCTCGCCGTCAGCCAGATCCATTCATTGACGATTTGAGTAGACAGAGATCATTTATTAGTGTGTTTCAATGCTTATCTCTTTCTCTATCTACATTAACCTCGTTCCCCCTTCTTTTCTCTCTCTTTATATAATATATATATATATATATATATATATATATATATATATATATATATATATATATATATATGGGTACCTCCAGAGATTCGCTAAAGATGAGCATATATGATGAATATATACACCAAATTTAATAAAAACAATGTTTTATCGTCAAAATCTTTATTTTATTATTAAGAGTAAAAATACAAAGGATCTTTTTTTTTTATTATAAAACTATATTTTTTTATTTGTCGGAACTTTGTTTAACTTTTTTATTCTTGCATCATCGGGTGGTTATAAATTCGTATGGCAAATTTTAGCCTCTATTTGCGGAGCAAAACCCATTGATTTGGAAATTATTTCAAAAATATGATAATTACTCGATGTAAATGCAACATTGCATTCTGACCATGAGACTCGCGTTCGAATCTCACCAAAGTCGATTTGTCAGGAAGTAGACTTCCTGATGTTATCAAACTGGACGGGTCGATCCCAGCGTGCGGCACCTTTAGAAAGTGTCTGAAAACCATACCACAGGTTGACCCAAACCCTGTGAGTGAAATTGGGTAGACGGAACCCTTGGGTGCCGTCGATAGCTGCGCTAGCACGAGGTCAGAAGTCATCGTGGCCGAGGTCTTGAGCGTGCTGGCATTGTTCAAATTGTTGATCACACTAGATAATACGCTCTTTCCCAGAAACTGTAACTAAGGTCTGCTCAGCATAGTTTCAGTATAAACCACAGTTGGGCTCTGGGTGTTGAATAAACACAAATGCTCCTGAGCAAGCGTCTGCAATAGGGATTGGCTAGCCGCTCTAGTAGACGGGTATCCTCGAATAGAAGTAGCCAGCTATACACGTATTTTATGAAATTTCGGTAAATTCTTTTTTATAGGTCTTAATATTTATATTAATTAAAGAATCCTCGGAGAATTTAAATCTTTAAATATTTTTAGTCAAGAACTAATATTATTTACGAATTTACATGTCCCTTAATGAACTGTCTTCTTGTTCAATCTAAATTCCTAATTAATTATATTGGATATATTACAACGTGCCTAACATGAAGACTCACTTGACATCGCTCTAACCATAGCTCAATTAGGTCTCATTTAAATACACATGGCGACCTACAAAACTCTATCCGAAACATACTCGTTGATAATACAAATATAATAACATCATCCACATGCAAAGAAAGGCTAAATATAATGTAAACATTATTATTAAAAAATATGAAAAAGCCAGCGCTCAATAATATGAACTATGAACACGGCCACAATGTGCTGACCATGTTTAGAAAATACAACATTCCTATAACTTTAGATACATACACAAAACAATCCATACAGTCAGTTAAAATGAAATATAAAATTGAACCTTAACAATGTCTAAAAGTATGGCTGAAAGCGCTCGGACATACAAAAGATTTAGATAATTTTTGAATAATTTATGTCCAGAAAAGAAGAAAAATATAAGACAAGAAGAAACTTAAATGCAGTACATTGTCAGTAATTTTTAATGAACCTTATATATATATATATATATATATATATATATATATATATATATATTAGGTTGGTGCAAAAATAATATCGATTTTGACGTTAAAAAATACGTCAAAAAACGATATTATTTTTGCACCAACCAATATATATATATATATATATATATATATATATATATATATATGTATATATCTTACTTATAAAACGCAGATTTTTTTTGTGTGTGTGTGTGTGTGTGTACGTTTATATATTGGATCGGATTTCCTACATTTTTAACCGATTTCAACAAAGCTTCACTTTTTTTGGCAGGTAGTGTTTCTTATTGTCTTGCACACTTTTTTCTTTATTTTTACATTCAGAATGCTTTAAAAATTCCATTTCCAAGACAATTGTTTATAATAAAATTCTATTCAATCAGTAGACTCATAAAGATTGAAAACAATGTTTGGGTTTGACCAATTCGTAAAAAAAAAAAAAAAAAAAACTAATTAAGAGATGCGTGTCCGTCAACCTTAAACAATAATCTTTGTCAATTTTATTTTTCAGTCTTTATGATGGTCGATACTTGATCTATCTCTTACTATTACATACCCGGGTAACGACGGGCTCTACTGCTAGTATATATATATATATATATATATATATATAATGGAGTTTTTCATCCGACATTTGTATTATTCAAACCTTATATTTAGCGGATATCAGTGTTTGAAATAGACGCCCCGTTTGTTTTTTTTTGTTTAGTTTTAAATAGTGTATGTCACGTCTACCGACCTGTGTACTAGAGAAAAATGCCACCGACAGGGTTTGAACCCACATCGTTTCTTCGACAAAGGGAGATTCAAGCTCGTACCCTGTCGGAGACCACGTTTTCTTTAAGTTTTCTAGAGTTTACAAGCCAATAGATGTAATAGAAACTGCTTAAAATAAAATTAAGAAACAAAACAAAAACCAGACGTTTATTTCAAACACGTGTTTCCACTATAAATAACATTTGAAGTAATAAAAATACTAAGATATATTAAAATATGTATACTAATCTCCAATGGTAATGGTAATATTAGCCGTTTTCTTATAAGGAAACATTCTCCGTTTATTGACGGAACAGCCAATTCTATCATTAGTTACAATTTGTACCATTTTTTCTATTAAAACAATTATTCAGAAAAATACTTTTCACAAGTCCAGTAACTTTAATTGATCTTTCTACAACTTATGGGGGCTTCCTTCATAACTTTTTGTTTGAAGTAGCTTGGAATGACAACGTCTTGATTATGCCATTATTTTCTCTTCGAGTTCCAAGAGCCTATCCATTTCAGTTTGTCACTACTGTTGAAAGTCTACAATTGATGGTAATTCTGTTATTTGGTACAGTTCTTTGTGATTCTGCAGCACCAGTCCACGAACTCTCTATGACCTACAGTCTTTGTTTCCTTCCTCGAACCCCATGGTCTCCATACAAATGAAGCCTGTATAAACGAAAACCGTCCTTCTTCGGAGACCCGTGGTCTCCATGCAAATGAAGCCTGTAGGTCTAAGCGAAGACCGTACTTTTTCGAGCCTCATCGTCTCCATACGAATAAAGCCTAGAGGTCTGAGCGAAGACCGTCCTTCGTGGAATCTCGTGGTCGCCATACGAATGAAGCCTGTAGGTCTGAGCAAAGAGAGTCCTTCTTGGAACAGCGTGGTCTCTGTACAAATGGAGCATGTAGGTCTGAGCGAAGACCGCCCTTCTTCGAGCCCTGTGGTCTCCATACGAAGGAATCCTGTAGTTCTGGGCAAAGACAGTCTTTCTTCGATCCCTGGGGTCTCCATTCGAATAAAGCCTATAGGTCTGACCGTCCTTTTTCGAACCGCGTGGTCTCCATACGAATGAAGCCTGTAGGCCTAAGCAAAGACAGTCCTTCTTGGAACCGTGTGATCTCCATTCGAATAAAGCCTATAGGTCTGAGCGAAGACCGTCCTTCTTGGAACACCGTGGTTCCCATATGAATGAATCCTGTAGGACTAAGCGAAGACCGTTCTTCTTGGAAGCCCGTCGTCTCCATACTAATGTAGTCTGTAGGTCTAAGCGAAGACCATCCTTCTTGGAACTCCGCCGTCTCCATACGAATGAAGCATGTAGCTCTGAGCGAAGACCATCCTTCTTGGAAGCCCGTCGTCTCCACACGAATGAATTCTGTAGGTCTGAGCGAAGACCACCCTTCTTGGAAGCCCGTCGTCTCCATACGAATGAATTCTGTAGGTCTGAGCGAAGACCACCCTTCTTGGAAGCCCGTCGTCTCCATACGAATGAATTCTGTAGGTCTGAGCGAAGACCACCCTTCTTGGAAGCCCGTCGTCTCCATACGAATGAATTCTGTAGGTAGCCCGTCGTCTCCATACGAATGTAGCCTGTAGGTCTAAGCGAAGACCATCCTTCTTGGAAACCCGTCGTCTCCATACGAATGTAGCCTTTAGGTCTAAGCGAAGACCACCCTTCTTGGAAGCCCGTCGTCTCCATACGAATGTAGCCTGTAGGTCTAAGCGAAGACCATCCTTCTTGGAACTCCGTCGTCTCCATACGAATGAAGCATGTAGGTCTGAGTGAAGACCATCCTTCTTGGAAGCCCGTCGTCTCCATACGAATGAATTCTGTAGGTCTGAGCGAAGACCACCTTTCTTAGAAGCCAGTCGTCTCCATACGAAAGAAATTCTGTAGGTCTGAGCGAAGACCACCCTTTTTGGAAGCCCGTCGTCTCCATACGAATGAATTCTGTAGGTCTGAGCGAAGACCACCCTTCTTGGAAGCCCGTCGTCTGCATACGAATGTAGCCTGTAGGTCTAAGCGAAGTCCACCCTTCTTGGAAGCCCGTCGTCTCCATTCCAATGAAACCTGCAGGTCCATGTAAAACCCGCCTTTGAACCCAGGTTCTACATCATCAGAAAAAAACAGTCTATGCGAAAATGAACCCTGTCGTGTCTCCTTAAATGGATAGGTGTTTGCACTAGACAAACGGAATAAGGGTTTTTCATATATATATATATTTAAAAATGGTCCATTTTCGAGGGTGTAGAACTAACGAGAACCTTAGATAAAATCCACAAAATCGGGTTGGTGACACTCGTTACTACACTTTCACTTAGGAGAAGGAAAACTTTGATTTCAATCTGGACAAAGATTCCTTTCTCCCTAGCAGTTAGTCTAGTACTTGTAAATCCATATTATTCAGATGAGCGCGAATATCTGTCTACATTATTCATACCTTTAATATACAGTGATTTTCGTTATCAGATATCGATCGTCATCAGATATCGATTGTATGCCTTTAAGTATGATCTGCATTCATTCATATTTAACCTGCACAAGTTACTACTAGTCAAGGTGTTCTATAAAGATATTTGTCCTAATAAACATGCAAATGTTTGTGCCTTTTCAGATATTCCTTGTATTGGAAAATAGCTATGAATATCATCCAGTACAAGGCACGAGAGCCAATCAAGGTAGAGGGTTAACATTTTAATGATTAATGAGGTGTGTGATACGATTGAGACAGGAAGTGATGGAAATCATGGCTTTGTAAATGAAGAGGATAGATAACGACTGACTCTTGACTTGAAGGGGTTAAGATTCAGGGAGCATCCCAAAGCGACGTCTGATTCCTTTTAATGTGGCAGAGTTTAACAAAAATACGACTATGTAATGATTATAGAAAAATAACATGTAAGTCGTAGCATACGTTGTAATAGATGGGCGCGTAGTGTAGCAGCAGGAGAGTTGGACTGGCGTGTCGAGTTAAAATTCCACCTGAAGACATTGCGTTTCCTTTCGCGCAAATATCTTGATAAAATTATGAAGCCATTTTGTCTACCAGATACAACAGCAAAATTATCCAAATAGTGTAAAAGCAAAATTGTTCAAATGTTAGATTAAACTTTGAAACTTTGTATCTTAGAAATGATTAAAGATATCATACTGGAATTCCCTAAGATTTTTATAAAATTAATGGACTCTACTTTGAGCAATAAGAATGTCTAATAACTCTCCATGCTTAACAGAAGAATCGTAATGAAATCGATCGTAAGAAAAATTGACATGTTCATCATTAATTAATCATATCTAAGGAGTGGAAATAAAGTTCATATATATATATATATATATATATATATATATATATATATATATATATATATATATGTATGTATATATATATATATATATATATATATATATGTATATATATATATGTATGTGTGTGTAGTAATGGTACAATATAGTAATCCGTATGGAATTTCCAAGAGGATATAGATCAAGGGAGTAAAAATTATTACCTATCGGATAATGTTTGATATTCCCTAATATATATATATATATATATATATATATATATATATATATATATATATTATTCCAGGATCATTTTTCCAACTTATTTCTGCCCTGTTCTAGCAAGATACCTCACACGTTTTACGTACGATTTTATTTTCATTTTTTTTTAACTGCTCTTTAGACTGTAATAGCTGAAACTCTTCTCTCATGTGCCAAACGTTTTATGGATTGAATTGGATCTTTTCTAACTGATCTCATTAGCTCTAAGTCGAAATGAGGATTCCTCCTCCTGTTGTGACTTTCTGATCCAGTTTTCTTCTTTACTGTTCCTTCTTTATAAATTTCTTCACTGTTCTCTTGATGGTTCTTGAATAAACTTTGAGAATGGAAGCCACAGTATTAATGCTGGTACCATTACTGAATATCTGAATGATTTTTTCCTCTCCCCATTTCTCAGTTGAGAAGACAGTAGAGCTAATACAAAACGATATTAAGCTCTCTATTTTAGCTGAATAACTCAAAGGGTTTTTCCATGATTCTTACGACAAATGCTTCCAAGATGTCTAAACGTCTTATCTAAAAACCTGGAAAAAGAAACCCAGTTTAGCATTTCTTTTTAGATATTAAACATTTTTGTGATGGGCAATTATACTGTTACCTGATTTTACTATTACACTATATATATATATATATATATATATATATATATATACCAGGTGTAACAGCAAAATTGTCTATATCTTGTAACAGCAAACTTGTCCAATTGTTAGATTAAGCTTTGAACCGTTGTATCTTAGAAATTATTAAAGATATCTTATTGGAATTTTCGGAGGATTTTTATAATACTATTGAACTCTATTTTGAAGTTAAAATAATGATCCGTCTTTCTGTTTTGACCTCCTGATGAAGTTTTCCTTTCTACAGTTCCCTCTTTTTTTAAATATTTATTCACCATTCTCTTGATGGTCCTTGAATGGATTTTGAAGATGGAAGCCAGGGTATGAATATTGGTACCATTACTGAAGAACTGAATGACTTTTTTCTCTCACCATTGCTCAGTTTGGAAGACAGTGGGTTTCACACAAAACGATTTTAACCTGTTCGCTTTCTAGCTGAATAACTCAGGGTTTTTCAGTAATTCTTTCGACAAACGGTGTCAAGGTGGCTAAACGTCTCATCTGAAAACCTAGAAAAACGAAACTCAATTAGTTTAGTGTTATTTTTAGATATTAAACATTTTGTGCGATAGATAATTTAGGGACAGTTTTGCTGTTACAACCGGTATACCCAGCTAGGTGTTGCAACCGGTATACCCAGCTTGGTGTTACACTCGATATACCCAGCTAGGTGTTAATAGCAGGGAATGCTGGAGTTAGCAGCTTCGTTTGGCAAACTGTGTAGGAGGAAAACAACTGTGAATCCAAAACTGATTGGGGGTAGGAATAATAATTAAACCCAACGGGGGGCTCAAGAGTCACTCAAGGTAGAGTTTTGCTGAATGAGTTTGCTATAAGGGGGTAAAAAATTAAGAAGTGAATATGATGCATGATATGTAGTATAGATAAAAGCTTACACTTTATCACGTGATCACACTTGTCATTAACGGGAAAGAATTCTCTTAGAAATCTGTTCCTCAATGTTATAACTCTGAAGAATAAGCCGTTTGAGAGGAACTTCCCAAAGGAACACGAATGGGTTCGAATCAGTTGTTCCTGAGTATGTAACAAGGCGGGGCCCCAGCTGTGATGGTGTGGGTTGGTGGAGCTAAGGAATATAGCTTATCTGAACATCTGTCATGGAAATTGCAATAGAGTAGTGAAAGGCTAACAATGTTTCACCTGTGGGAAAGAGTTGCAGGCTGGAGAATAATTCATCACCCACAAGGCCGTGTAATTGCTCTTGGACTATGTCAATGCTGGGCAATTGCAGCAGCAACTCAGATATGGCAGCAATATTCCATTTTTGGTCTTATCTGATTCCTGTAAATATAATAATAATGGCTGACTGTTGGTATCCAAGTATGCCTGTCTACTAGGGCGGCTAGCTAATTCCTGTTGCAGACCCCTGTTTGTTCAACACCTACAGAGCTCACCTGTGATTTATACTGCAACTATGTTGAACAGATTTTTAGTTAAAGTTTCTGGGAGAGAATGCATTATATAGCGCAATCAACAGTCTGAATAAGGCCTGTACACTCAAACCCTTGGTCACGATGGCTTGTAACTTCGTGCTAGCAAAGCTATCAACGGCTCCTAAGTAGTTCTATCTACCCAATTTCATTTGCAAGACCTTAATGAAATATAGAACATTGCAATGAGTCAGGTGTTTTTGAAGCACTGCAAGGAAACTGACCCTTCTTCGAGCACCTTTTAAAAAATACGTAAACCACAACAACAACTCTTTCCCTAAAATTCAACGTTGCATGCCTATTGCTACTCTATCGTTATTTCCATGTTCAGGTTAGTGCTATTTTTTTCTCCAACCATTCAGATATAGCCACTTTCAAAGAGTGCTATATAAGAATAAAGTGTTGCTGTCGGCACTTGATTTAGAACATAGATCGCCAGTGAGCAAACACAGGCGATCCCATTATTGAATTAAGTGGATCACGTAACCATAGAGGAAACACATATATAGGAAGTCGTGTGACATCTAGATCGATCTGCAATTCTTATCTATCCTCTACACTAAACGGATCGTTATATTCTAGTCTATCCTCTATTACTATACGGATCTGCATTTCTAGTCTATCCCGTATTACTATTCGGATCTTCATTTCTAGTCTATCCTCTATTACTATTCGGATCGCTATTTTTAGTCTATCCTCTATACTATTCAGATCTGCATTTCTAGTCTATACTATTTCTCTGCTCTATTCACTATACTATTTCTCTATTCGGATCACTATACAGGTTAATTGTCGAGCGTGTATCATCGATCAAGTACTATTAGTGCGAGTGTTATTCGAAGGCGTCTGACACCAGTATTGTTCAACGGCGTTACTATAATTGTATCTGCGATTACAAAATCTTTACTACAACGAGCATTACGAGAGTGATGAGTATTCGTTGACATTACAAAAAAGAGTCAAATAACTTTCATTTCTACCGTATACTAAATCTATGAAGAAAGTTCCACTCAGATTTTTTTCACAAGTATCACTTTGTGTAACAATCTCCCGCGTGGATGCTTCCATGAACACTACAATCTTACCTCTTCACGTCACATCTTCTCTCCTAACCTCATAATTTTCACTTTCAAACATTTTGGTTTATCCATATCAGATGGCTCAATCATTATTAGCATTTTAACAATAACCCGCTATACTTCTAGTATAAAATAACCAGACCCGCTGTATTTGTGGCTCTATACCCAACATTGTGTCTACAGAGTTAACATAATTGTAATTCAGTGTGAGTATATATTAGAGGCATATGACCATATCACGTCGAATCACCAGTTCTCGCCCGATCACCTAAGTTAAGCAAACTTCAGTCTGGTTAGTATTTAGATGGGTGACCGATGGGGAATACCAGATGGTGTAAGCTATATGACAGGCCTAGCAAGGTGGCGTTGAATACAGTCTCTATACTTATTCTAGTAGAAGACTTCATTATGCGCTTGTGGACTAACAGGTTGCAAGACCTATCTAGAGCTGGGTGAGTAAATCGAATATCAACGTTTGAAATCTCTTCTAGGCTCCTTGAGGGCCACATTTCTCACCTCCCCAGAGATCACTTTTCAACGTTGCTTTAAACACGTTGCTCTTATAATAATAATTCAAAGAAACTGAACTTCATATGAATGATTGAATCATCAATCCGTGTAATTTTGAAACCCCATCATTAGAAAACATTGGCATCTGAAAGGCAATTCTTTTTTATGTTGAAACCAGTGGTTTGAGTCCTTCAATAAGACAGCCATACGACCCGCCTATCTTCAGATGGTCTCGTTCACATCAACCAATTATTAAAAACCAGTATTTACGGATTAATCGAGCAAAAACAGCCGAAGTCAGCCATTAAGTATAAATCCCATACTATGTATAAATCTATAGTATAATCCTTCGCAAGTAAACAAAGGGAAGCTACTCTGTAATAAACCAAACTCCAACTATATTTTAACTTCAACGCTTTCATTTACGTTATTTGCAGTTGAATTTTCCTTATCTCTGTTGTTGTTATTACAGCGTTTCAGATGTTGTGTCCTCCGGTCTTGTGAAGTGTCATGATCTTTGTGAGAAGCTGTGATCGTCCATATCTTGAGGGGAAAAAGCTAATTTAATATATGTATCTGCAGGCCATCTGTACGCTAAATATATTATTAACTTTTTATGTATATCATATATACATCAAAAGTATTTTCGGTTTTTGCAAACTCCAAATCATATTTCATTTACGCATAGAAACTCTCAACGATATCAAGAGATTATTAAACCAAATCCTTCTGGTGTCAGTTTAAACTGATGCCATTTCTAGATAGTGTGACCATGTTGCTTAAAATTCCTATTTTCTTGAATTCAAATGGAAACTTGGAAATTTTCAAATAGATTCATTTCCCTCTTCCCATCTGAGCAAAAGGGAATTATTTATGAGACGTTAAACACTTATCCTTCCTTCCTTCCTTCCTTCCTTCCTTCCTTCCTTCCTTCCTTCCTTCCTTCCTTCCTTTCTTTTCTAACCCTTACTCTTACTGGATTTATGACATTAGATACAGTGTGTCTGATAAATGATGCTTTTATCTTGGTCGCTCTCGTTCTCGGGCTTTTTAAGAGCGATCAAAGTGTAGTATCTGTTCTCATGAGTTTAATTTGCTTCTCTTTCATCACTGCTATATTCCCTTTTTTCCTTCATTTTCTCACTGAAACCAAGTAATGTCCTTTCCCGTCTATCCACGCGATCAAAACGCGGAATAATCCATTATTTATGAGGTACTGACAGGGCGTAACGGTCGTGTTAACTAACGAAAAGAAAGACAATCAACAATTATATGATCCACTTAATGTCAGTTTAAACTGGTGGTTTTTTACCCGTATATTGTGAGCATTTTCCTTAAAAGATCTTATATTCTCTGATTTCAGGTGGAAAATTGGAAAATATATTTCACTAAGACTTTCATTTTCCGAAATTATGGTTTATAAGTCTAGTTTAAATTTATGGAAAAAGAAGGCGTTGGTTTGAAGAGACACAAAGAAGATATAGATAAAAGAAAGAAACCCTGATATATATATATATATATGCTGTCACCTCTGGTCTGGTGCTCATGCTATATATTTAGATATTCTTGATAAAATCCAAAGAAGAACATGCATTATTATTGGTCCTGATCTGGCGACTCGGTTACCTACCGCCGTAAGGTTGCCTGTCTGCGGTCCATTGTGCGTTGGTGGGGGCGGATATGGCACGCTTAGTGAACCATGCCTATTTTCAATTCATGATTTTACAAGGTTATTTGCGTGTAAGCGAATGTAACGAGCACGACTGGAATTTGAACTCGGCTCTTTAATTTCCCATTTTGGAACGTCATCCATTACACCACTAGCACATCGCGCATCGAAACTTACAGCATCTGTAAGCAGTCATCCATCTAGGTACTGGCTAGGCATGGCATGACATTGCTTAACTTCAGTGTTCTGGCAAGGACCGGTGTTTTAGTGTCATACATTGTTTTCTTGCTTGTTGAACTCCCTTCCGGCGCCATGCTTTCTAGATAAATTTAATTTTCAAAACTTTGAATGAAATATCAGTCACTATCTACTGTCCTGATAATTCTTGTTCTCGTTCATTAATAATGATTCTGTTTCTAATTCTTCCAAACTCAGTAATCCCTTTTGTCTTAGTGGCTTTACTGTCTTGAATGGTGTGACTCGATTAAAATAAAATTTCAGATAAAAAATACCCACTTATTAAAAGTTCAGTTTATAATTATCGTTGAGATGAAAAGAAAATAGGAGGAAGCCATAGGTTAATATTATTATTAAATATTGGATTGCTTCAGAAATATTTTCTTTTTTTTTTTTTCAGATTTTCTTTCAGAAAGTGATTCTATGTACCTGACCAAAGCCATTCTATGACCCCATGACTTACCAGAGTGAGTTAATAAGCATATTATTATTCTGCTTGTTCCTTAGCGCCGACGTTACACCCTGCCAATACCAGACACATAATGGACTATTTTGTATTAATAGCGAGGAAAGGCGGGAAAGACATCAAAGTCACTAGCTGGTTTTATTGAGAAAAGGAAAGAAAAGAAAGAAAAAGAAAGAAAGAAAGCAAACTCTTTGTGTTTAACGTCTGCTTCAGTGAAATGGAAAAAACTTGTCAATTTTAAATGTTTTCATTTGTACCCTTTTAGTTAATTACTGACCTGCCGTCATATTATGATTGTTATGGCGATGTTTTGTTAAAGATTTTAAGCTCAATTATTTAACGGTGCACCAGGAAAGTTTCCCCGTGTATTTTATGCTCGTAGAAATCGCAAGGAGTTCATTCAGTTATTAAGTTAAAAATGATGATTCACAAGAAAAATTCTCATAGCAAAAACCGTAACATTTTCACGGTTACTACTAGTTGTCGTTTTTGTTGTTGTTGTTGTTATTATTGTTATTATTATTATTATTAGAATGCATAAAAATATTTTGTCTTTTACAGAATTTATTTCGAATATTATTTCATATAGATATTTGAAGACACTCAGTTTCCCCTCTATTAATAATAATATAATTATTCTATATTATATCATTATATGAACTATTCAGTTGCACCTTTTGTTCCAGATACCAAAATGGCGTCTGCAAGTATGGAGTCTAACAATGTGTTATAATCAATAATGGCTTTCCAAATTTTCGGGAACTGGTTCAATCTTTAGTAATCTATTCTGCTTATTTCTTTTCAATCTGAGAATGGAAACAAATCACTTTATATTATCAAAAGGAATTAAACCATTTTGATAATTTAATAGAAAACATTTATTCGTTAAGATATTTCCAGATTGAAATTCTGTTCTCATCATGTTTCTGTTCAAAAGTATAATGCTTTTTTACTCTAGTATTAACGCTGTGTTATGGTTTCTTAGCCACATTCCAACTGAAGCATTGCAGACCGAAAGATTCAATGGAAGACCAATCACATTTATGACGAGAAGATTTGCCACATTTTTAACTGCAAATTTCATTTGTCAGGATTAATTATGTTCATCACAAAAAACTTAAAGAACTTATAGCAGTGGTATTAATTATATTTTAGCTATTATATATCGGCTATTAATATATGAGATTATTTTCGGATAATCCAACAACCGGTTCCCCAAGCTTTTATAATTATAAGAATCGGTCCGCGAGAACCGGTTTGAACCGGTAGGATTCCACCTCTGGTTAAAATGTTGTCTTTGTTCAATATAGCTGAGAATTAGAAGGGTCGTAGTTAGAGAGAGAGATGGGGAGAGAGAGAGAGAGAGAGAGAGTATCAAAGGAAAAGAAAACTAGATAGAAAAAAAGAAGAGGTTTATTAAATACTCATTGAGTTAATCAACTACTCCTCAAATCCTACTCTAATGTGGCTACTTGCCATAATTATTAAGTAGGAGCAGTCTATTGTCACTCTAGTCGGGAAGAGAAGGATGTATGCTGAGTCCTAGGCTACGACACAATGGTAAGGCATTATTTTAAACAGTGTCACAAAGCTGTTGAATCTGTTCGTTGAATTCGGAAAGTGTACATCACAGACCGAGAGGAGACCTGAGGCAACAGAAATGTGTTTCTACAGAAGGATGCTGAGAATAACATGGCGTGTTTTAGAGAAAATGGAAACGAATAGGACACATACTTAACATTAGAAACAAACAGTTGAAATTTATTGGGCGCATAATGATGACAGGGAATTTAGAATATGTAACGCTCTCAGGGCATATTGAAAGCAAGATGGACAGAGGAAAGCAGCTTATAACATATGTTTGTGTAAAAGGATGGCAGAACATGGTACTCTCGGCATTCTTGCATGGAACCACATTTAATTTTATTTTTCAGCTAGCAGGAGAGCCCGGCATTGCCCGGGGATGTAACAGTAAGAGACAGATCAAGTATCGACCATCATAAAGACTGAAAAATAAAATTGACAAAGATTATTGTTTAAGGTTGACGGACACGCATGTCTTGATTAGTTTTTTTTTTTTTTTTTTTTTTTTTTTACGAATTGGTCAAACCCAAACTCAAACAAAAACATTGTTTTCAATCGATATGAGTCTACCGATTGAATAGAATTTTATTATAAACAATTGTCTTGCAAATGGAATTTTTAAAGGATTCTGAATGTAAAAATAAAGAAAAAAGTGTGCAAGACAATAAGAAGCACTACCTGTCAAAAAAAAGTGAAGTTTTGTTGAAATCGGTTGAAAAATGTAGGAAATCCGATCCCATATATAAACGAACACACACACACACACACACACAAACATCCTGGGTTTTTATAATAAGTATAACTCGATGTGAGTCCCCCACCTTCATTTTGGCGACAGAGTCGTGTTTTATCGTGTTTTCAAATTTATTTCGTGCAAAAACGATTGTGTTTTTCCAATTTTTGGCGCCGTCAGAACCACCGCAAGGTAATTTTACGCAGTCCTGTGAAGTTTTGTTGAAATCGGTTGAAAAATGTAGGAAATCCGATCCAATATATAAACGTACAGACACACACACACACACACACACACACACACACACACACACACACACACACACACACACACAATCGGCGTTTTATAATAAGTAAGATTCAGGTAAATTTCTAATATTAATATCTGGCGATGAAGACGTGAATATTTTCGAAAGTACTAGTGATGGAACATCTAATCTTAGAATTTTAAAAATAAAGATCGCGTCATTCAACAAGTGGTTAGTAAGTTAATACTTTATTGATCTGTTTAGCAAAGTGATTTCACTATTAATTACATTAACTTTACTGATTAATTCTTTGTATGATTAAATATTTATAATATTATATATAAATATAAATATAAAAGTGAACATTGAAGTCAACACTCAGAGGCGACAGGCTGTTTCAGTGTGGCCTGACGATTGCGTCCGGCATGAAACAGCCTGTCGTCTCTGAGTGTTGACTTCAATGTTCACTTTTATATTTATATTTGCATACGCTCTATCTCTGATATTGAGTACTTTATCCCTTAAATATAGCACACCTTAAAACTATATTTCTTAATAGTATATATATATATATATATATATTATAATATATATATCATATAGGATTGGTGTATACTAATAAATCCCAATAACCAACAAATAGCAATTCTTAAAAGAGTGCTCAATAAGAGTTAGAGCAAATACAATTATTTATTCGAAAAATTTAAAAATTCTGTGTCTTATCAAGTGAAGTGTTGAAACAAATGTCTATTTTTGGTAGTGGGATTTTTATAACATATTTATGTTATAATATTCATATATATATATATATATATATATATTTGAGCAGCAACTTTTCTTTAAACATCTTTCGTTAAAATATGACAGAAAAGGAAATTTTATTTTTATTTAGTTATTCAGGTGTTCTTACATTTTGCCACTTGGTCGGGTTAAGTTATCACAAGCGCTTTCGACTACTTCTTTGGCCAATTTTCAAAACATTTGTTTAGATTTCCATTCCTGTTACTTTCGAAAAAAATTCACGTCTTCATCATATATATATATATATATATATATATATATATATATATATATATATACGCCGTGTGCGTGTGTGTGTGTGTGTGTGTGTGTGTGTGTGTGTGTGTGTGTGTGTGTGTGTGTGTGCTATGGATATATTGTCATCCTAATTACGCAAAAACTGAAAATAACTCTGACATCTCATTTTAACATATATAGTTACCAAAATTACACGAAAATACTGAAGAGTAAATCTATTCAATAAAATCGCCATTGGCTTCAACCACGACCTCCAGACGACATCGGAATCTCCTTTAAGTTGTTGAATGCTTTGGAAGAGTTTTGTTGGTCTCTCACTCAACTGCGCCCAACACATAATAATCAGGGGTTTGCAGACTGTGGAGTTAGGTGCGCAGATATAAGGGGTGATGTGATCGCAGAAATTGTCTGACAGCTATGACTGGGTTCTCCTGCTTGAGGGGCATGGTGCAGAGTCCTGTTGCCAGGTATAGACTTCCAGTAACAGACCTCTTGACACAAGGCAGCAGTACCTCCTAAAGGCACTTGATGTTGGACTCCATGTTAAGTCTGAACCCCTGTGGAAAGATGAATAGAGGAATAATTTCGCCATCACTAGTGATCACGCCAAACATCTTCGTAATCACCATTAGACTCATCCAACTCTTTCCGAATTCTTTGCCCTGTCCTAGGATTGACACCCAAACACTCTGAAATGTTCGTATTGGAGCTTCCGGCATGAATGCCAAGGAGTACAGTATGCCGTTTTCAAATTTCTGTCGGAGTGAATTGCGTCATGGTGGTCTTTTTCTTACAGACGGTGTCCAATTGATCCTGCTATACTGTGTTGTCGACAACGCGCATGCGCGAAATGTAAAATAAAAAATGGCTGCAAATTACCCATAGTACCCTGTATATACTGTATTTTATATATATATTAGATTGTCACATCATTTAATATAACATTTATCTGATAAACACAACAAAAAATAGACAAATACTTATCAATAGCAAAAAGATACTATTTTTATTTTAGGCAAATCACCCCAAGCAAGGTGGGAGTGCCACTAGCCCACAGGGGGTTACAGAGAGTGAGAGTAAGAGTAAAGAGGAGTGTTTGGGAAAAGGATAAAGAGAAGAACAGGGATCAAGGGCAAGGCAACAAAAGATGTCGATTGACATTACATTTGAATATTATATTTATCAATGAAGCAAGTAAGAGGAAGGGAGTTCCACTGACGGGAGGTGCGAGATAAGAAGCCGTTGGAGTAGAAGAGACGGTTACATTTAGCCGTTTCGACGGTGAAAGTGTAGGACCGAGATGCCAAACTAGTAGCACGCTTAAATTCATGCAGTTTGGGAATCAGCGAAAGTAGCTCTTTGGGGTAGTTGCCATGAAAGTACTTGTAGAAAAGACAGAGGGAAG
This sequence comes from Acanthosepion lycidas, assembly GCA_963932145.1. Lineage (NCBI taxonomy): Eukaryota > Metazoa > Mollusca > Cephalopoda > Sepiida > Sepiidae > Acanthosepion > Acanthosepion lycidas. The sequence goes on from OZ010596.1 coordinate 11,859,767, forward strand.
CTACAGCATGTCTGTAAGATAGTAACTGCAGACGGGATGACATAAAGTATAAAAAAAAAAGATGAATACTACTTCTAGATTCATTCTGCTTAAAAAAAAAGCAAATGAACAAATCGACGCCATTAAAATTGCAAGAGACTTTGTACCTAACATATTAGGTTGGTGCAAAAATAATGACGTAATAATGTCGTTTTTTGACGTTATACGTCAAAAAACGACATTATTACGTCATTATTTTTGCACCAACCTAATACAAAACATATAAATAAATGAATAAATGGAAGGCATGAACCCATACATGGATTAACGAAACGCGATATATATATATATATATATATATATATATATATATATATAGTTAAGTTATAAGGAACTTGGTAAACCGAATTGGTAAATCCAAAAGGATGAAATCCTGAGAGCTCAATGTGAGGACAGAGCTAATATGTAATGAAAAACAAACCACTTTAAGGTACCATTACGATAATTTATTTCTCCTAAATCCTTTTTTAAGGATTCAGGATCATCAGGTAAAACTTCCAACAACGAATTGAGAGGAATTCGTTGTTGGAAGTTTTACCTGATGATCCTGAATCCTTAAAAAAGGATTTAGGTGAAATAAATTATCATAATGGTACCTTAAAGTGGTTTGTTTTTCATTATATATATATATATATAGATAGGTAGATAGATATGAAGAAATATACTCTTAAGTTGTGCTATATTTATGGGATAAAGTGGTCAATATCAGAGAAAGAGCGCGTGTAAATATATAAGTGAACAGTCAAGTCAATAATTAGAGGCGACAGTCTGTTTTATGCTAGATGCAATCGTCAGGCCACTAGTCACACGCCCGTGCGCGCGCGCACACACACACACACACACACACACATATATATATATACATGAACACACGAAAATGAAAGTGATAATATACTAAAAATTATAAAAATGTCTACGCTCGCTGAATGTAGTACTCAGACGGAGGAAAATAAAATTTCAAATATGAACCCGAAATTTTAAAAAATCAGGAATATCGAAAGTATATCTAAAAAATAATTAACAAGAAACTTTCATTGTTATTTAACCAAACTTATATATATATATAATTACAGAGAGAGAGAGAAAGAGAGAGAGAGAGAGAATGCAGTTATATCAGCAATGATAGATAAGTAACAATAAAAACATTTGATATTTTGATATCGTTTCCTTATCAATAGAGTGGGCCACTTTATCTGTCTTTAAAGCCAGATCTAAGGATATCTACAAGTAATTCAGTCCACATAATTTTTACATCTGCTTGAATATGCAGATATAGTAAATTATCTGAAGTTATTGTGTATTTCCGAAACACTCTGCACAACATTGTGTTAGCATTTGTAATAAAGAGACTCGGCCGTTGAAGTCAGGCAATAGTGACCGACTTGCGAAATCACCTTAGGTTTTCCTCGATAGGTTACGAAGAGTTTCACAATAAAGCAGGCTGACGCGTTCAGATTTTTCTCGAAATACATATCTGATCAGTTTTATATCCGAAACGTAAACAAGCAATTTCTAAAGAATTAATGGATATTATTTTTTAATCCGACCTATTTTTTTTTATAATGTCAAACGTTACTTTTAGTAGATATTCGTATTTGAGTAGACGTTCCGTATACATAATTTTCGTCCAATTAAAACAATTATAGGGGAAAAATTTCCCATTTTTACCAAAAGTGTTCAATACTAAAATTGTAGATACCTTTATATCTAACATTTTAAAAATAATTAAATACATTTATGTTTATAAAAGAAGGGTTGTTACAAAAGAAACGTTTATATATATATATATGCTTTGAACAATAAAAAATATAAAAAAATTAAAATCTTCAGACACACTGTGTTGCATATTAATTTTCTTTCGATTTTATTAGATAGGATACAGGTTGGATTACTGTCGGAGGCATATTTTCTAAGAAAATTTCTCGGACATTCAGGCCCGTAAATACTGTTTTTTATAAACAGACAATATTTGTATCTATAAAAAGAATGTGTATATATATATATATATATATATATATATATATATATATATATATATATATATATATATATATATATATGCGTCGTAGTTGTCTGAAGATCGTGAGAGCGTGAAACTTGAGTAACGACTTGAGCTGTCCTTTGTTAAGTGCTGACGTTGTCATAGGGTTTTTGATCTGTCTGGGTAGACTGGACGTTGAGCACTTAACGACTTAGGTAGGTGTGGTGTTGGCCTTCTGGTCTTTCTTTTTTCTTTTCTTGTTGGGAATTTTTTCTTGTAAAAGGTGCTAGGTCTTCTGTCAAGTTGTCTTTTGTAGTAGTAGTAATAGTAGTATATATATATATATATATATATATATATATATATATATATATATATATATATATAAGTGTGTATTGAGGTCAACACCAAGTGGAGACAATCTGTATCATGTTTAAGCTCATATGTTGACCTCAATACCCACCTATATATATATATATATATATATATATATATATATGCGTGTGTGTGTGTGTGTGTTTGTGTGCGTGTGTTTGTGTGTGTTTGTAGGTACGTATACGTGTACACGGGTGTATATGAAGGGATATATATATGTAAAAGATATGTGTTGTATGCATATACATATATATAAAAGAGATATTAAAACGCTCTCTGTTTTCGGTTAACTGATGTGAAATCTAACAGACACTAACGGCTGTAATATATATATATATATATATATATATATATATATATATATATATATATATATATATATTCTCAGATGGAGCATATCTATAGAAGACATAAAAATTAATACAAAGACAATAGGAAAAACTACTTAGACAACGCGTTTCGTTATCTAACGAACTTTATCATTTGTCTTAATAAAGTCCTTCGGTTGACGAAATGCGTAGGTGAAGTATATTTTTCCTCTTGTCTTTTTTATTCATATATATATATATATATATATATATATATATATATATATATATATATGAATGTGCGTCTGTGTCTGTGTAACCGGGTTCGAATGTCAACTTGTCAGGAGGGTGTCTTCTCGATGTCATCACTCTGGGAACGGGACCCTTGCTTGTAGTACAGTTGGAAAGTACCTGAAAACCCACAGCACGAATTCACCCAAATCTTGTGGGTGAAATTCGGTAGCCGTAGCCGTCGATGGTTGTGATAAACGGTCACAAGACAATAGTGACCCCGAGGGTTTGTTCGTATTGGCCGTATTTAAATTGTTGAACACGCCAGATAAGCTGCTCTCTCTCTCTCTCTCTGACACGGTAACTACGGTCCGCTCAGCATAGATGCAGTATAAACCCCATGTGATCTCTGTGAGTGTTGAACACACATGAATGTCCCTGAGCAGGCTTCTGCAACAGACGTTCAAGCAGACGCGTGTGCTCAGAAATGAGTAGCCGTCGATTATATGAGTGTAAACCAATTATGGGTTAAATAACCGGCCCGACCGAGTTCTCTAGTCTTGGTTGATAACCTGTTTAACCCATTAGCTGCCAATTTTTTTTAATGCGCATTTTTGGCCCAACAGGTGTTTTAGGAGTTTTTTTATTCCTTATGTTTAATTTCAGTAGTTACCATTGTCGTTTTTATAGAAACTAGAACATCAAATATATATGTGTATAAAACATCAAAACATAATATTGATTAGAAATAATAAAAAATACTTTTCAAAATAGTCATTATTTTTCTACTCGTGAAATGTAAAATTACGACAGAAAGTGTCTTCTTACGGCTAATAATAAAAAAAAACTTTAAGGGCTAAGTGTTGTAAAATATACAACACTTAGCCTTAAATGCAATGTATGCAAGCAATTCAATGTAAATACAAGGAATAACATGTAGATTTTAACAGATCCGCAGATGGGGCTTATGGCTGGTAGTGGGTTAAGAGAAGACAGTACTAAATTCGAAATTGTAACGATAGATTTAACTTGTCAGCAATGGTCTTACTCGGTTATCGAGTCGACAAACAGTATGTATTCTGTGTGTATTGGAGTGTAACTCTTTTCTATGTTACCAGAAAGGAAACACGAAGAAAGTTGAATTTATCATCTTTGGATACATGACTCATTTAAAAGAAATGTCAGCAAAGTTCAACATTGGTACCAACACAAAAATATATAAATAAAAAAAATAAAAAAAACGTATTTCTTATTACGCCGCTATCACACTATACTGCCGTGGTAAAATTTATTGTTCAATAAAATGCAAACACATGAAACTATTTTTTTCTCAAGAATTGACAACAAAAGAATTAGACACCGATTATATTATTAGCTTGTTTATTTACAACAATATATGCACATTTACAAGTTTAGAGAATTATGTGAACAAACTACAATGGAATATTTATTATTTACCATATTCTAAAGGATTTTTTTTTCATTCATAAATTTATAAAAATGTCTATGAACAAGACGAAAACAATATTTAAAAAAAAGTACGAGTGACTGTAACAACAAATTTTCCAAAAAACATATTTTCCGGATAATTCTTTCATTTGCTCTCCCCACTTAAATTTCGTAAAATAGTTTACGAGCATCTGGATTTATACTTTTCTTTCCCGAGACCTGACAACAAAAATGTTTATTTATCAAACTCTTTATTTACCAGAATAATGTTTAATACTTTTGTTGTGAATTCTTTTGCAAAAGTAGAATGAATAACTCCAGTCGCATATGTTTTCGCTTTATTAAAGTTGTAAACAAAATAGTAAAACAATAATATATATATATATATATAATATGAAAATTTCTCCGATTTAACCAGTAGAGAAGACAATATTTATGAATAAAAATGACAATAGGAAAACTGGTAATTGCTGACGCGTTTCGTCCAATGTGGACTTTATCAAAGCAAAATACGAAAATGAAATTAAATGAACAAAGTAACTAATAAAAACAAAAACAGAATGTACCTAGCAACTGGAATGTAGAGAAACGCTATTTTCATATTTTTAACTGAAAAATAACGTCAGTATTTGTCACGTGTGGAGAATATTGTCATTATATCTGTGTTGATGTATTCAACCATTTTCTTTTGATTTTATGAATCTGAAATATTATCTACGCTCAGGTTTTTTCCTCATTTCACTTTTCTTAACAAAATTAATGCTCTCACAAACAAATATACACAACAGATTCATAAAAATTTCGTATCCACTTTGAAGAAGGATGTGATGAAATGTGCTATAACATTAGATGAATGATAAAGTTTTCAGCTGATGTTTTGGCCTCTTCTCCATATCCAGCCCTTGTAAAGTTATTCATCAATAATTATATAAATTCAAAGTCCATTTTTCATCAAAAGTGATGATACAATAAATGTAAGAATTAGCGCCGTATGATTATCTATCTATCTATCTCATTCTGTTCGTATCTATCTATCTATCTATCTATCTATCTATCTATCTATCTATCTATCTATCTATCTATCTATCTATCTATCTATCTCATTCTGTTCGTATCTATCTATCTATCTATCTATCTATCTATCTATCTATCTCATTCTGTTCGTATCTATCTATCTATCTATCTATCTATCTCATTCTGTTCGTATCTATCTATCTATCTATCTATCTATCTATCTATCTATCTCATTCTGTTCGTATCTATCTATCTATCTCATTCTGTTCGTATCTATCTATCTATCTATCTATCTATCTATCTATCTATCTATCTATCTCATTCTGTTCGTATCTATCTATCTATCTATCTATCTATCTATCTATCTCATTCTGTTCGTATCTATCTATCTATCTCATTCTGTTCGTATCTATCTATCTATCTATCTATCTATCTATCTATCTAAGCAGCTGCAGGATGTGAAAAACGATTCTAACGTTGCAAAAAAGTAGCAAAAATGAAAGCAAATCTACTAAAATTAATTTTACTATTTGAATGCAGTTGATTATAAACGGAGATTTCAAAACACTTATACGACGTTTAAAATACAACAGTGATAAATAACATTGGTCTGGACTGAAACGACATCGTCTCTAAACACTCCCTACTGCAATATCAGAGGCTTTCATTAAAACAGTCGGAACATGTTCATTGTCCTTTTCGAGTCCAGGTTAAACGAAGTTGATCCTGGTAAAGATCTATAAAGAGACACCCGTACTCACACAAACACACTGGGGTGAAACCGTGTCTTTCATGCGATCAATTTAGAGTTATAAAGTTATTACCGAATTTCGCAATAATTATGTGGGAATATTTGTATGCAGTTTAAAATTAGCCTCTGTGGGTGATTATAATATTTTCAAATAATTATATCGTAATATCGCAGCAATTTCCGTTACCAACACTATCAGACATATTAAAGGAATTTGAAACAGTATAAGTGACATAATTCGCAGGTTTTTCACATTAGTTGCTGTTCGAAAAAAAATGAATAACAGATTGGACTCATGTTTATAAATCTATTCATATCTACCTACTTGGATCTATCTATCTATCTATCCATCTATCTATCTATCTATCTATCTATCTATCTATCTATCTATCTATCTATCTATCTAGAAATGGCGGTCTCGTTAGTGAAATAGTAAAACGGGATATCTAATTGGCAATCTATGATGAGGATTTAAGAACATTCTTACCTATCTATCTATCTATCTATCTATCTATCTATCTATCTATCTATCTATCTCTGTCTGTCTGTAGCGAATTATATATATATATATATATATATATATATATATATATATATATATATATATATATACCTGCATACCACAAAAGGTAGATCCGGGAACGCTTATGGCAACTTTTGACATTAGTAGCCTATACAGTAACATACCCCATGAACTAGGAAAAAAAGCGATCTCATTCTGGATTGAAAAACATCTAGAAATACTACATCCGAGATTCACTAAAGAGTTCATTATCGATAGTATAGACCTAATTCTAAACAATAACACCTTTGAATTTGACAACAAAAACTATATCCAAACCCTAGGTACTGCGATGGGAACAAAAATGGCACCAACATATGCAACCCTAACATTAGCTTACCTAGAAGAAAACCTCTATGAAAAGATAGAACAAATATATGGGGCAAATATAAAAACCCAATTCACTAAATATTGGAAAAGATACTTAGATGATTGCTTCATCTTTTAGAAATCCTCATGGGGTGATATTAACCAATTCCATACACTACTTCAAAACTTACACCCAAAAATCAAATTCACGCAAGAATATAATTTTAACGAATTACCATTTTTAGATATACTCATTAGAAATAAAAACAGCCACATAATCACAGATATCTACCACAAACCCACAGACACCCAACAATACCTTCATTTCAAGAGTCATCACCGAAAAAGCTGCCTAAAATCCATCCCCTATTCCCTAGCACGTAGAATTTGTACAATAGTGACTGATAAACTTCTCCGAAAAATTCGCTTAGAAGAACTACATAAAACTCTCAAAAAACGAGGCTACCCCACAACACTAATAAAGAAAGGTTTTGAACTCGCGAAAGAAATTCCTCTAGACCAACTTAGAAATAAAAAGAAACGTAACATAGAACCAACCCTAGCATATGTCTCAACATACAACAAAAACAACCCGGAAATCTAGACTTACTTAGCAAGAACAATAAACTGAATAATATACTAAAAACAACCAAATTAATTAAGAGCAAACGCCAATCTAGAAACCTAAAACACATATTAACCTCATCTAAATTTAACCAACACACAATACAGGGAGTCACAAAATGCAACAAAAAAAGATGTGGGGTTTGTGACATCATTATAGAAGGAAACTTCTACACTTTTGAAAACCAAAAAAAAAACATTCACAATAAATAAAAACTTAAACTGCAACTCCAAAAATGTACTTTATGTACTTAAATGCACAAAATGTAAGAAGTCATATACAAGCATCAGCCAACAACTGAACAACAGGGTCTCCCTACACAAAAGCAATATAAAATTGACAGACAATAGAAAACTTTTTGTATCACAACACATTTTCAAATGTAACCAGGGTAAGTTTAATATCATGCTGATATATCAAACAGACAATTACTCGTACCTACAAATACAGGAAAAAAACTTTATAAACAAATTTAAACCCGAACTAAATAGATCATAACCCACCACACAAAAACGCACAACATGCACACAAGGTGACCAAATACAATGATCAAATCACTCACATGCATGAACGCACGCTCATATACGGGAGACACGAGGGTATATATATGTATGCACACATATATATATATATATATATATATATATATATATATATATATATATATATACGCATGTTGATAAAACAGGGGAACTACTCACGAGCACGCACCCAAACCCTACACAATTTAGGAAGTACGTGTGTGTGTAGGTACGTATGTATGTGTATGTGTGAATGTATACACTGGTTCCATGTAGCTTGGGAAGTATGTGTGTATATGTGTGTGTGCATGTGTGTGTGCATGTGTGTGTGCATGTGTGTGTATGTACTGATTTCTTGTGGTGGGATGGTGTGTATGTGCGTATGTATGTGTATGCGTGTATATGTACAAATGAGTTTACTAATTCCTCATAGCAAGACAGTATATGTATGGAGGGGGAATATACGCACGCATATATACACGCATTCTGACAGAAACACACAAAAATAGAAACAGATCCAAGAACACATAGAGGTCAGTAAAACATTAAAAGATAAAATGCCGATAAGTAATTCATCATTTCGCTTGGACCAACCTTAATTATTTTATGACCCTTCGCGCAGAACTCTTCATTGCCAATTCAAGAAAGAAATTCGGATTACTAACACAGAAGATGTCTCATATCGAGAATATTTAACATTGAAAAACAAAAGAAAAAATTAATTATTTTTAATAATATGTGGAAATCTCCTCTTTTACCTGAAGACGGTCACGAGACCAGAAACACGTGTCGTAAAATTATGTAAAACAAAACATGATATTTTTTCTAAATAAATCCACATTACAACCAAAAACGTTTACGGCACCTCTTCTTTTAAATATACATACTTTTCTCTCGTTGGAACCACTACAACCTCTTTCTTTTATATATATATACATGCATATATATATATATATATATATATATATATATATATATATATATATATATATATATATATTAAAAAGAAGAGAAGAGACGTGCCGCAAACGTTCTTAGTTGTAATGTGTTTTCTTTAGAAAAAAATATTATGCTCTATTTTCCATAATTTTACCACACGTGTTTCTGGTCTCGTAACCGTCTTTCGGTAAAAGCGGAGATTTCCACATATTATTAAAAATAATTAAAATTCAAGAAAGACATTCGGATTAATAACACAAAAACAGAGAATGTCTCATATCGAGAATATTCAACATTGAAAAACATAAGGAAAAATTAATTATTTTAATAATATGTGGAAATCTCCGCTTTTACCTGAAGACGGTCACGAGACCAGAAACACGTGTAGTAAAATTATGGAAAATAAAGCATAATATTTTTTTCTAAAAAAACACATTACAACCAAAAACTTTTGCGGCACGTCTCTTCTTTTTAATATACATACTTTTCTCTTGTTGGAACCACTACAACCTCTTTCTCTTATATATATATATATATATATATATATATACAGATAGATAGATAGATAGATAGATAGATAGATATGAAAAGAATGAGATAGGCAGACCTCCGTCACTATGTAATTTTCTCTGTAAATAAGCATTTCCATACGATCAATATATGTATGTATGTATCTTTCTATCTGTAACGAATTACACACACACACACACACACACACACACACACACACACACACACACACACGTATATATATATATATATAATTTTCTCCCCTATACATATAATTAGTACTAAATTTTTATTTAAATCTTTATTTAATACCAGTTCTGATGGAAGCCATGAATGTATTGGCATTTAATCTTATCCTCATAATCATTATGTCTATGCATGTCCTCATTATTATTTACCGTAATTCTCCATGTATAATACGCATTTTCCCATTTTTTTCCTAAAAAATAGCAAATAAAACTAGGGATGCGTATTATGCACAGCTATAAAATAATCTTTAAAAAATAGCCGTTTCATAGGCCAA
>OZ010596.1:11874903-11904903 GCA_963932145.1 Acanthosepion lycidas
GCGAGCCACTCAAGGTAGAGTTTACTGAATGAGGTTGTTATATGGACGTAAGAGGAGGAAGTAAGTGCAGATTATGAGAATATGTAGGATAGATAACAGCAGATAGATAACTAGACATGAAAAGGTTAAGATTGTAGTGATTGGGAAAGCATCCTCTCGGGAGTCTGTTGGATTTCGGACGGAGCTCGTCAAAACAATTGTCATGGAAATAGCGATAGACATAAGCTTGCGTGTTTGCCTCTGTGGGATGTAATGAAATTTTCAAATTTTTCAAATTTTCAAATTTTCATCATTTTTTTAAATTTTAGATTGATACAGTTGTGTTACGTCGCTCTATGATTGACACTGGTAAATGCGGCCTACCTCATGGTCGGCTTATAAGCGACTAAACCGGTTCCCCAACCAGGCTTTTCTGGTTAGATGTTAAGCACTGAACAGGATTACAAACAATACCCCCCTAATGCCGGATGGAACTTCCTGTAGGGTCAACGGCTGTCTAGAACAACGGAGTAGAGTTGACTGCACAGCTATGTACGGGTCCAGTGCGCTGCTGAAACGGCAAATGGAAAGAGGACTTCCTAGTTTGAAGTCAACGGCCAGGGCGAGGCGTTCTCCCGATGGAATCAAAAGTCACATAGCCGTGACCAAGGCGATTTTTCAAGTCGGAGAACATCGGCTGTGGTTTGGTGTGGAGAGGGATGAACACCGCCAGATCTACTTGCACAAGGAACACTTCTCCGGCTGTCAACTCAGCTATGGGGAATGTACTGCTTAGGGGATCTGTTGTGTATTGATCCTACGACCACACCCTGTCATGGGACTGATAATGATGATGATGTTGATGTTGATGTTGATGATTATGCAAAGAGAAATATTTATGGAAGCCTTAAAGATTTAACCAATCCCTTATTGCTTGTGCAATCAGTCATCTATATTATAGAGTTGACATTTCTGAAGAAAGCAATTGAAGATATGAATATAGGTCCCACATGAAATTGCGAACGGGGAACGTATGTCTTTCTTGTTCGACAGAAATAGTCGTTTATCGTTAAGGTGGTCATTGACAATGAGAAATGGATTTGCTATGAAAAAAGCAAACAAGAAAAGGCAGGGCCTGGCTATGGCGATGAACTACATCCGCGTCCTGGGTAAGACGATAAACTACGTCCGACAGCAAGGCTTCGGATGAGGAGGTTTTGAGGAGCATGGAACCACCTCTTAATTGCTGGTGTTCCCAGGTCCTCCATGAACCAGGGTAGTAGCGCCTGTTAGGGTCCCAGCTATGGGCAAGTAGTTAGCCTTAATCTGGCGTCCCAAAACTACGAAAGTGTAAAAATAAGTTTTAATACCAGAAATACTTTTTTTGTAAGAAATTATTACCAGCAATACATTTTTTGAATATATATATATATATATAATGAATATAATTGAATATAATTGAATATATATATATATATATATATATATATATATATATATATATATATATATATTCAATTATATTCATTATATATATATATATATATATATATATATATATATATATATGAATATAAAAGTGAACATAGAAGTCAACTTAGAGGTGACAGTCTGTTTCATGCTAGACGCAATCGTCAGGCCACAATCGTTGACTTCTCTGTTCACTTTTATATTTACACAAGCTCTATCTCTGATATTGAGCACTTTATCCCATAAATATAGCACACCTTAAGACTATATATATATATATATATATATATATATATATATATATATATATATTACCAGCTATACATTTTTTGAAATAGCAGAAAGAAGAAGAAAAAAATTACCAGCAATACATTTTTTTGAAAAAAATGTAAGCAATATAGTTTTTTGAAAAAAATATTATCAGCAATAAAAAAATTTGTCGGCAATAAGTAACCTATTGTGGTTGATATACCGTAAAAGAAAACAAACCAAACCATAGCAAGAAAAGGCTTAGCCTTCATCAACTTAAATGAAAGTTTCTTTCCATCTTTCGGATTGAATTAAAAAGAAATACTTTATTAAAATGTTTTGAAACTTGAACAAACTTTAAACGCATCATACCGCAATAAACAAATGACGCATAATAGAAGAGATCATGTCTACATTGTCTATATTCCTATTTTCAATATTTAACAATCTTTCTCTAAAAATATAGCACGTTTTACGCAATATATATATATATGATGTGATGGACTCTCCAGTCGAGTTAGACGTATGAGGTTCCGACGACCATGAACTTATTATCTCCATGCCTATGATGGGCATAACGTTTGAGACCGACACGAGAATTGCACAAAAGATCACAAACAGTACAAGAGAATGTATTGTATCCAAGTGCAGCAGGAACAGTTTTAGATGTATTATTTTGTTTTCTCGCTTCATGTAGTCAACCGATGCTTACTTCTCAGTGCAGCTATATCAATTTTGTACTTCTTTAGCTCCAATGCGACCAGAGCTGTTTTTCTTTCTAGTGCTGAGTTGTTGTTCGAGAGAGTTCGTACATTCCAAGTGCCAAGATGAAGTTGATGTTGTTTCGTAGTGTTTTTCGCAGTAGCCGGATATGTGTGGAACTAATTAGATGTAGTTGTCAGAAAACCAACACAATGATTTGTTTGAAGTGGGGAAGCCTTGAATATATATATATATATATATATATATATATATATATATATATATATATATATATATATATATATAGGGTGCAATGATTAAATTGTCGCCATTTTATATTTTTAATTTAGCGCGTGCGCTTTGTTTGTTTTTGATTTTGTCGACTGCACAGTATAGTAAGGACAGTTGTGGATCGTCTGCGAGAAAAAGAGCACCATGATGCCACTACACCAGAAATTTGGAAACGGCATGATGTACTGCTTGTCATTCGCACCGAAAGCTCCAATACGAACATTTCAGAGTGTTTGGGTGTCAATCTGAGGACAGTGCAGAGGATTCGGAAAGATTCGGATGAGTTTAATGGTGATTACGATGTTGTTTGAAATGATCATTATTGGTGGCGACGTTATGCCTCCCTTCATCTTTCCACATGGTCTCAGCCTCAACAGAATTTAGGCGTTAGTGCTGCCATCGGTGAAGAGGATGGCTGCTGTAAGACACCATATCTGGCAACAGGGCTCTGCAACATGCTACACAACTCAGTCAAGGTTTTCAGACAATTTCTGTGACCACATCACCCCTTATATCTAGCCACCTGACTCCCTAGTCGGCAACTCCCTTGATTATTAGGTGTGGGGTGCAGTTGAGAGAGACCAACAAAATGATGGTCTGATTCACCAACTTAACAAGGAAAACACCCAGAAGATTTAAAGGAGATTCCGAAGTCTTCTAGAGGGTGTGGTTGAAACTAATGGCGATTTTGTTGAAAAAATTTACTCTTTAGTATTTTAAGAGAATTTTGTGTAATTTAGTAAATATATTTGTTAAACTAAGATATCAGTGTTACTTTCATTTTTGCATCATTTAGACGACTATTTATCCATCGCAACCAATATATATATATATATATATATATATATATATATATATATATATATATATATATATATATATATAAAACCAATATATATACATATTTATATATATATTTATATATATATGTAACCAATATATATATATATAAAACCAATATATATATATATATTTATATATATATATATATATGTCGTCTCATTGATCAATAGCAAATATATCTAACACATTTAGAGTCACACTAGTTTTTACAGTTAATCTTGTATATGCTTCATGCAAAGATAGACAGTTAAATAGACAGAGAGAGGGAGAGTGAGAGCGCGAAAGAGAGATAATTAAGAAATAGATTGCGATATTTATCTATCCGTCTATAAAGTTTATTCATATTGGTCTAGCCTGGAGGAGGAAGGAATTGTCTGATCTTGTTGTATGATATCAACCAGCCATAAGATCCGGGTTCTCGTCTCAGCATGGTCAGTTTATCAAGGAGACGATCTTTTTTGAGAATCACAAAAGTTTGTTTTACATACATACATACATACACACACACACAAACACACGCGCACACACACACACACACACACACACATATATATATATATATATATATAGATAGATAGATGTAGATATATATGTATATATAGTATGAAAAAGTTTTTGTGACGCGTTTCATCCGCTAGAATTTCATCGGACTGGGCTTTGTAGATAGTGTCACTTTCACATACGCGGACGAAACGAGAAATGCTGATAGTTTCAACATTTTTGAAAGAATATTTTTTCAATCTAGCAAAATTCATGTGTATTCTTTTTCATATTCTCGCCATCATTTCTGTACCTGATTATCCGATATTGTGACAACAGAAAATCTACTAAGAATGGTGATATATTGTAAGAGCCTGGATTAAACGCGTCATTATATTTTTTTCAAATTTGGCATACTAATTTTCTAAATACTCTTTTTTGATATATAAAATTATACAAATTATACAAAATTATATATCGTTATATTATACACACACACGCATATATATATATATATTAGATTTCTTTTATATTATAAAATATTTTAGGCAGTCAGTTTTTTGTAATAAATTGCTCGATATTAGAAGATAGAGCGTTAACAGAATTACTGAGGAGAAACTTATCACTCAACTGAGTGGTGTAGGTTCAGTCAGGCCGACTTCGAAGTTTCGTGAGTGCATTTCAGTAATTCTTTCAAAATTCAGGGCTATTGTTTTCTCTGTCTATATATGTATGTAGGAATGTAAACATATGTTTAGAAAGGATCTCTGCTCGACCACTTCCTGAAATTAATATTTGCTATAAGAAGCATCGTTTTTTTTTTTTGTAGTAGGGGTAATGTTTAATAAAATGAACCTTTCATGGTTCGGAGTCAATATTATTAATTGGACCGAGAACACCACACACATAGACCTACACTGATAGATACAGATGTATACACACACGCACACACACACACGCACACACACACACACACACACACACACACACACATATATATATATATATATATACATACGTGTGTGTGTGTGGATATATATATATATATATATATATATATATATATATATATATATATATATATATATATATATATAGTTAGTTTATGCAAACTTAGGTAATCCGTATGGGTAGACCCGAGGAGGATGATACCCGGAGAGCTCAATGTAAAATTCAGAGCAGATATGTTTGAATAAAAACAGACCACGTTAAGGTTCCATGTAATAAATTATTTCACCATAACCCCTTTAAGGGCTCTGGATCATCAGACTTTACTTCCAAAAATTGAAATGAAAAATGAAAAGAAATTCATACATTTTTGACGGACCTCATCAAGTATACGTAAAATTAACGAAGTGAGGAAGTGAGGTGGGAAAGAGGATATGAATGTGTCATGTATCATTTCAAATTCTTATTTTTAATTTTTAACTCCAATGTGTCGGCTAGATGTTGTTCGAATTTATTGTGTCTAGTCTCAAGATATAGATGGCTAAGGGGTGGAGGGGTGGAGACCGACTTTAAAGGAAGAAGCTACACTACTTTCACGAAGACAGTTTTTCTTTCAAAGTTAATTCGCGTTACTTTAACGGGCATGTTTGGGAGGTTAAAGTTTTTTCTGTATCTAGATGTTTAAACAATCTACGAAGAAATTAATTTGAAATTCGGTGGAGTTTTTTGTTATTTTCTATGAAACAGTCGATTAGAAAAATTCACAGATAGTACATTGAAAGAGTAATCTATTTTATATTTAGTAATCTTATTAATTAATTTATTTCTATCTTTTATTAATTAGTTAATAAAAACAAAAAAAAACTATGTATATTCCCATATTTACACATATACATCTGCAGAGAAAACGCATATTCATATATCTTCATACATATCTCAACATACACTTATACTTACATATATATACATATACATTTAAAGACACCTGTATATCCATATACATCTACATGTATTTTTTCACACATATACGCATATACACATACACATATACACACACACATATGCATACATACATACACACATGCATATATATACAAACACATACATTCACATATACATAATATGCAGCATATCCATATACACACATATACGTTAATTTGCACTTACACATATCTACACACGTACATGTCTATCCTCATGTTCACCCATGCACCCACTTATGCCTGCGTTCGAATACTCTCTCAGTATTTAATTACATAATCCATATCTTTGCACATACAATATTACCCGTTCTTTCATATTTATGGCAAAATATATAGGTACCTATCTAAATGTACACCCCCACACTAAAAAAAAAACCCCCAAAAAAAACCTGCTTCTTATTCCATATAAAAATATATACATGTACATATCAACAGGTGCCTCAGTGTTCAAGCACATTACCATAGTTGTATACATATAGTTATGTGTTAGTGTTCATGTGTGCATAGTAATATTTCTAAAAACAAAGAGAATAAAAAACACTCAAAATTGCTCTTATTATATGATTATTTTTCAATGTATCTGCTTAGGTTGAGATTGTTTTTGTGCCGGCATTTAAAAAGTTGTTCACTGTGTTTATTCAGTAGTATGTCTGGATCTTTATGGTTGATTATGAAGATTTTCTCCTTTAAACATAAGTTGCATCTGGCTCTGAAGTTTTTGGGAGTTCTGGCTCTTGATATTATTTTCCACTTTATTTGAGGGGTTAGGCCACTCTCCAACAGATTCCAATAATGAATAGATAGTGCCGTTTGGTTCTTTTTGCACTTATTTTTGAAGGATTGGCGATGGTTGTATAGTCGGTGCTTCCGATTTCCCGCCGATATTCCTAAATATATCTTTTTCTCCTCAACTTTTTCTTTGGGGAAAATTGTCGCTTCATATATTGTGTTCTCTGCCATGCATATTCCTTCAACTGGGCACTCTGTTCCTGTTCTGCAGTTGCATGTTGATTTTTCTATTTTGGTTGTATCCTGATTTTGTTTTGGATTATCATGAAGCTCTCTCAAAATTTTACAATTGTGTGAGCTAATAATTCTCTCCATATTAGCCATGCAAGAATAGCTAATCTTTAGATTCATCTTGTTGAATATTTTTTTCAGAGATGTATTTTTGCTAAAATGTTTATCTATCAGTTTTATGAAATATTTGCCTATATTAATATTGGAGATGCTACAAAAAGGTGGGTTGAACCATATAATTTTCCTTTTTCTATTTTTGGGTTTAGTGGATTTTTTATTTACTGACTTATCTATGTAATTAAGAGTTTGTTTAAAATTACTCTTAAATAGGGCTTTATTATATTCCGATTTACTCTGGTTAAAATAGTTTTACTGGAGGAAAGTTTATTTATTCTAGCATTTACTGTATTTGGATTTGTTTAATTATTGATTTCGGGTGATTGGAGTGGATATTTATATATATGGGTGATTGGTTTTCCTTTTGGGAGGGTTTATAAATGTTATTGTTCAGATTAAATGTAACGTCTAGGAAGTTTACTATTTTTAAGTTGGAAGAAATCTCGATTCTTAGCCCTAGAAATTTGAACGCCCTAATTATTTTCTTTTGTAGTCGGGATGTTAACGGACCATTAGTATCAGGTACAGCAACTAACCCGTCATCTCTGTATAGTCCTATATTTTGAGGGTCAAGGAATCTACTTAGGATATATAAAATGTATATACCTATTAGGTCAGCTATTTGAGCTGAATCAAATGATCCCATTGGGACATCAAAGTTGTTTGTGTCTTTTTTAATCCAAGTAGTGTTGTTCAGTTTTAGTATTGATTTAGAGTCCATTATGATTTTTATCTATTCGTCAGTAATGTCAGTGTAGATATGTATACAACTATGGTAATGTGCTTGAACACTGAGGCACAATAAATTCGAACAACATCTAGCCAACACATTGGAGTTAAAAATTAAAAATAAGAATTTGAAATGATACATATGACACATTCATATCCTCTTTCCCACCTCACTTCCTCACTTCGTTAATTTTACGTATACTTGATGAGGTCCGTCAAAAATGTGTGAATTTCTTTTCATTTTTCATTTTTCATTTCAATTTTTGGAAGTAAATCTGATGATCCAGAGCCCTGTTAAAGGGATTATGGTGAAATAATTTATTACATGGAACTTTAACGTGGTCTGTTTTTATTCAAACAAACATATATATATATATATATATATATATATATATATATATGTATCTCGGACTAAATTGTAAAACTACCAGTCACTAAGCAGTATACATGACGTTATCCACACTTCTCATAAATGCTCTGTCTCCGATATTGAGCAATCTTCTATAAATATAACAAAATTTAACCACCATATATATATATATATATATATATATATATGTGTGTGTGTGTGTGTGTGTGTGTGTGTGTGTGTGTGTGTGTTGATATATATATATATATATATATATATATATATATATAAAAGTGAACATAGAAGTCTACACTTAGAGGCGACAGTCTGTTTCGTGCTAGACGCAATCGTCAGGCCACTTATATTTACACACGCTCCATCTCTGATATTGAGCACTTTATCCCATAAATATAGCACACACCTTAAGACTATATTTCTTCATATACATACATATGTATATGTGAGTGTGTATGTGTGTGTTTATACATGTGTGTGTATGTGGGTGAATATGTTTATCTGTTTATATATATGCGTTTATGTGTATATATGTGTCTGTATATATATATATATATATATATATATATATATATATATATATGGGGGTGTGCATACATGTGTATACATATATGTGTGTGCGTGTGCGTGTGTGTGTGTGTGCGTGTGTGTCGTTGTGTATGTGTGTGCGTGTGTGTCTTTGTATATGTGTGTGTAATGCTATCCTATGATTCGTCTATGCAGTTTATCAGCGTAATACGAAACAATTCAGATTTTATAATGCAAAGATCTTTTTTATCGTTTCAAGTGCATCAAGCGAATTTATACAACAATATACTGAGAAATACTCACCGAAAGAAAACAATTATTTTTTGAAAAACTTTTAATTTTCAGACAATATTTTTCATTTGTTTTTAATAAAATAACCAGGAAAAGGAAGTACCCAAACGGTGGCTAACACCTCTACCGGACGTATGAGTTGACAATTGATCTCGTTTCAAGCTGAAAAAGGCATAAAAAGAATCAAGATCGACTATGAACAAAGGAACCTTGAAGTACCCGAGCGGTGGCTAACACCTCTATCAGAATCTATAGAATCAAGATCGACGTATAAACACGTCTATAGCTGGTTTTTTAACGTTATGTTTTAGACGTGTTTAATCGACCGTGTCTGAAAACGACGGAGCCGGGGGTTAAAATTGTTTCTGATTTTATTTAAAACATAAAGCAAACCATCCACTGATATATCTGTCAAAATGTTAGATTATCTCGCGAAAGAATATTTTGGATAGAATTTAATACATGATTGCGCGTAGATGATTGAAATTTAGTGTTCCGATCATGAGACTGGTTCGAATCTCATGATAACCGATCTGTCAAGGATAATTACGACCTGGAAGACGGCCCCAGACAGATGAGGTATTCTCTCCCAGAATCTGTAACTAAGGTCCGTTCAGTATAGTTTCTTTAATAACAAGAGTTAGGCTTCGTTTGTGTTGAACGAATACAACTTTGTCTGAGAAGTTGTCTGCAACAGACACTAGTTAGTACTAGTTAGGGTACTTCAAGGTGCCTCTGTTCGTAGTCGATCTTGATTCTTTTTATGCATTTCTCAGCTTGAAACCGGCAATTATTGCGTACGAATGCATGTATTTTTCTTAATAAAACCGAAAACATACGCAAACATTCACCAAAAGTAACCTAATGAAAGCAAACTCTATGTGTCTCGTGTCTGCCGACTTTCTGCAAGAATTTTTAAAGGTTTGTCCGGTTTAAAAGGCCATATCCGTTTAAGGCATAAGTGTGTCTAAGAATGATGTCATGCGGTGATCAAACTCGATATCGAGGCCGCGACGATTATGCAAGAATATATGTATATATACGTCCAATATATGAAAGGTCATATATTTTAGGAATTTTGAAAATGACACGTCTATATCGATATTAACTATCCTTACCATCGTCTGGTACAGGGTCGGATGAAGATGAAATGATTGTGTTGCGTCAGTCTCCCCTAAATAGGGTTCGCTTGTCATTAAAATAGCAGTAGTCGAAATTTTGGCTTTTATCTCGACTCGAAAACCAAGCAATGAGAACCTCAAGGAATACAACGGGTTTATCTCAAATTGCAGGCCAATTGAATAGATCTGAATAAATGGAGATCGATATAAACAGATACGAACAGAGAGATAAGTAGATAGATAGATATGAACATACTGAAATAGACAGATAAGCATGAACATATATATATATATATATATAGAGAGAGAGAGAGAGAGCGAGAGAGACAGAGAGACAAAGAGATAGATAGATAGATAGATAGATAGATAGATAGATAGATAGATAGATAGATGAACAAATAGGTAGGTATGAACGAAATGAAGACAGATAAATAGATGTGAACAGGTTGAGATAGATAGATATGTACATACGGGTATAGAGAGATAAGTATGAACCGACTGATATATATATATATATATAGAGAGAGAGAGATGAACAAGTAGGTATGTATGAACTAAATGAGGCAGGCAGATCAAAAGATAGATGCGAACAAGTTGATATATATATATATATATATATATATATATATATATATATATATACCTACTTGTTCATCTCTCTCTCTCTCTCTGTATATATATAAACAGTTTAACCCGGATATAAGAGAAACCCGGATATAAGAGAGAATTTTCTCTGGTCCCAAATTAGAGCCATACTTATCTAAACAAAATAGACCAAACCGGATATAAGAGAAACCCGGATATAAGAGACTTCTTCTCCGGTCCCGACAACTCTCTTATATCCGGGTTACACTGTGTATATATATATATATATATATATATATATATATATATTCAATAGTTATGAACAGGTTGAGATAGATTAAAATACTGAGGAAGAAACTGATTTTTGTGAATAGCAACATAAAATAAAATTTCGCAATATATTTTTTTGTAATTAGCGTAATGGATAGCGGCTCTGATTGATGAATCGGAGAGCCGTGTTTGAATTCCAGTCGAATTCATTACATTCCCTTACGAATGTATGGATCCTCTCCTTCTCCCTTCCGCCAGCTATGGGCAAATAACAGGAAAGACTGAGTTCTATAGCCTTGAATGGCAACTGGTTGAGGAGAAGGACAACTTTAAATTAAAAATCTGCGAACGGTCATTTGGGGACCTGTATTCGGCCCTTCAAAAAGTGTGGTTGGTTCTGCACAAAACATTCATATGTGCTAATGCCTAGCTGTCGGTTCCTCGGAACTGAGCTTCTTGACCCTCATACGATGGAAGAGTCCACTATATATATATATATATATATATATATATATATATATATATATATTTTTTTTTTCTTTCTTTCTAGGAGTTAAGGAATATCAAATTTTTTTTAATAATTAACCATTTTCAAGGGTGTTTTGTCTCTGATGTTATTTTTCCTCATGTTTTGACTGTTGCGTTGTAAGTATAATTTACAACGTTACGCTCATAAATATTCATCAGTCTAGGTAAGTTATGGAGGACGATAAGTGAGATAATTTAATGTCTAATAAACTAAAGTGCTTAAACAGCTTGGTATTTATTAATCCACCCACGAGGATTAAATGTGGCACAAGGCCGGTTTAACGTGGGTAGCCCGCGAGCCCGAAGGCTCGGCCAAATATATGACCTTTGAACCCGCCTAGACGGGTTCAGGTCTTGTCTACCTCCCCGAACGCAACCTTGCCCTTCGGCAAAACTTCGTCCGAGTTCCTCTCTGCATTAGAGAGTTCGACAGAAGCCAGCCCGGAAGCTCACAAAGCGCAGATACTACACTTTGATCCTAGCGACCGGGCCGGGCCGGGCAACTTAAACAGCTTTCATTAATGCTTTCATGCAAATTAATATATAAACTATTTTAGTTTGTGATTAATTTATGCATTTTAATTAATTTATGTGTTTTAATTAATTAATGTGATTAATTTAACCATTTTCCTTTATATTTTTACCATTTTTATAGTCATGTATCTTGTCTGGGGAAAATAGGAATTATTTCAGGAATGGCAAGGCGGGTCCTAGCCGTAAAGATTTGAACTGTTGAAACTAAGGAATGTAGTCCGCCCAAAAATTGGCTATGAAAATAGCGATAAGAGGCTAGCAATGCCTCGTCTTTGGGAAACGGGTTGCAGAGTGAAAAAAAAAAATCGTTACCCATTAGGCCGAACTCTGTCAAGGCAGGCAAGTAAGAATTGGTAGCTCCAGACCAGATAAACTAATTCTTCATTTTTCTTCCGATCTGGCTCTTGTAAAGATAGAACATGGCGGAAAGCACGCTTTTCCTTAACGAATTAAACAATGTAAAACAAACACTGATTACTAACGGATTTCCTAATCAATTGTTGGATTTCCACATTAGGCGTTTCTTGTCTAACGTAGCTAATAGCAACGGCGAGAATAGAAACAAACAATAACATTAATATTTTTTTATAAAAATCAAATGAACAAAAATTGTAAACAAGATGAAAGCAGAAGTAAGTACATTATAAAAAATGCATAACACCAGTTGACAATAGCAAAAAAAAAAAAAAAATTAGATTAATTATTTATTACAAAAGAATTTAAAACCTCTAACCTTATAGTTAAAAACAATAATTCCCCTCCTAGAACAAAATTAAATAGCACAAATATTATTGACGAATTTAAATGCCCATTAAGGAATTATTATTCTTAATCAATCAAAATTCGTAAATAATTATATAGGCAACACTACAACATGTTTAACACGCAGACTCAATCTACACCTTTCTGACCATAGCTCAATTAGATTTCATTTAAATATACATGGGGACCTACTGGGCACTATTCGTAACATACTTGTTAACAGCACGAATATAATAGTATCATCTACATGGAAAAAAGGCTAAAAATAATAGAAACATTATTATTAGAAACAAAAATAAAAACAGCGCTTAATAATATTAATTTTGTACATGGACACAATATCTTGACCGTGCTTTGAAAAATGAAAACATTTTATAAAACATACATACAACAAACTATTTCTTACTTAAAAATAAAAATATTTAATCCTTAAAAATCGCTAAATGTATAGCCGAAAGCGCTCGGATTAAAAGAGCATTCGGACAGTTTTTTATATAATTTATCATTCGAAAAGAAAAAATTATTAGATTGCATGAGAAATTGTATAAAAAAACTAAGTAGAAGCACCTTGTCTTTCTTATTAAATGAAATGTGCATATATATATATATATATATATATATATATATATATATATATATATATATATATATATAAATCAAGTAACAATGCGTGTTCGATTCTCGGTACTGGATGCGCACGAGCTGATGAGTCCCCAAAATAGTGTGAAACGGCTATCCAGTGCTTTCTGCATTCTGTTGAGGCTTCTTCGAGACTCGATGAATTAATTATGATTATTCAAATCCCCATAAATTAATATATATATATATATATATATATATATATATATATATATATATATATATCACTACTTGAACCGGCTTCTAATGATCCGGATAGAGCGGCTTGGGGCACAGTCTGTTGGTGGAAGTAGACTTGGATGAGTCACACGACAGAATTTTTGAAAAGCTAGCGCTATATAGAGTTTAGTTTGTTACTTCTGCGTCACGAAGACCCGTTGTTCCAGTGGGTATGACTCTTGCGTCATATCGTAACGGCCCGGGTTCCATACGAGGTAGTGGATGCGCTCTGCTGATGAGTCCCCCCAAAAAGGACCAAACGGCCGTCCAGTGCTTTTTGCATTCTGTTGAGGATTCTTCTAGACTCGATGAATTATATATATATATATATATATATATATATATATATATATATATGGTGAAATAATTTATTACATGGAACCTTAAAGTGGTCTGTTTTTATTTTAATTATTTTCTCTGGATTTACATTGAGCTCTCTGGAGTTTATCCTCCTTGGGTTTACCCATCCGGATTACCTAGTTCTTCATAATATATATATATATATATATATATATATATATATATATATATATATATATATACACGCGAATCTCGACGTATGAGGCTCAAGTAGATCAGTTCCTAGGAACCGAAAGCCCGACAACAGCACATGAGATTTGACTATAGTGGTGAAGGTTTTGTGCAGAACCATCCATACTTTTTGAAGGGCCGAATACAGAGATTTTGAGCACTAAATGCAACAAGGTTC
Source organism: Acanthosepion lycidas (assembly GCA_963932145.1). Lineage (NCBI taxonomy): Eukaryota > Metazoa > Mollusca > Cephalopoda > Sepiida > Sepiidae > Acanthosepion > Acanthosepion lycidas. Next base: position 11,889,265 of record OZ010596.1, read on the forward strand.
CCAAACCCTCCGCAGGTTCTGAATTCAGAGTTGTCTTTCTCCTAGACCAGTTGCCATTTATGAGACATATCAAAAATATAATTTTTTTTTTCACAACTTCCTTTAATTGTACATTTTTCTGTGTTAATTTCATTAGGTTGGTGCAAAAATAATGTCGTTTTCTCACATGTGAGAAAACGACATTATTTTTGCACCAACCTAATAAATCTCCCGTTGAAGCCTGAAGAGCGGGAGCGAAACCGGTTGCTTCGCCAGTTTTTAATATGTCTCGTAATATTAAGTTTTATACTTTTATTTCGATCATTAAATTTTGTATATATATATATATATATATATATATATATATATATATATATATATATATATATATATATACTGGGTGTAACAGCAAAATTGTCGAAGTCGTGTAACAACAAAAGCTGACCAATTGTTGAATTAAGCTTTGAACCGTTGTATCTTAGAAATGATTAAATATATCTTACTGGAATTCTCCCAGGTATTTATAACATTACTGGACGCTACTTTGAACAATAAGAATGTATGATGCCTCTTGCTGTTGTGACCTCCTGATCCAGTTTTCCTCTCTACTGTTTCCTCTTTTTAAAACTTTTAAATTATTTTAACCTCTCCTCCTTCTAGATGAATTGCTCAAAAAATTTTCAGTGATTCTTACGACAAATGGTGTCAAGATGGCTAAACATCTTATCTGAAATCCTGAAAAAAAGAAATTCAATTAGTTTCATGGTTTTTTTTTTTTTAGATATTAAATATTTTACGGGATGGACAATTATCCCATGCTGTTACACGGTATGGACAATTTTGGTGTTACACCCGATATATATATATATATATATATATATATATATATATATATATATATATATTACTAATACAACAATATCAAAATACACCTAATCGTGCGGTAACACAATCATCAATGTTCAGTTTATTTTATACTTTAATCTAGTAGTTGATTTTGAACATTAGCAGAGGTATTTAATATATTTTAAAAAGTATACATAATACTCTACATAGGCTGCACAACTTACAAGTTTCATACTGACGCAATCTTCAGGTACATATTATTTTAAAATAATACGCACCTGAAGATTACATCAGTACGAAACTACGAGTTGAGCAGTTTTTCTAAAATACATACATATACATACATATACATATATATATATATATATATATATATATATATATATATATATATATATATATATATGTGTGGGACAATATTTAAAGCTATTCAGCTACGCGTTTCTCCCTTAGAGTAGGCGTCCATTCCTCAGGCTGGAATGAGGGATAAACTCGTATATGAGAAAAGACTTTTGGAATATGCGAAATAAGTAATAAAAATCCTCATCACTGTGCAAATGTTGGAGCGTTGGTGTTTATCGTACTGGATGCCACTGACGTATACTGGATTTGAAATATAACCCACTATGAGGTGATCTTTGTTATTTGTCATGTCATATTGGGCTACTAATTTTTGGGGCAATGATTAGGATATTATCACGGTCGAAAGTGGCCGAGGGAGAATACTGCACCTTAAAAAAATATTTTCACAACTTGCATTTTTTCGGTTGAAATTGCGGTCAGGTGTGTCAATTCACCGTAATACATCTGATTACAGTTTCGTGAGTGGCCCCTGTAAAAAAAAAAAAAAATAGCAACTCTCTGCCCGCAATATCTGATAATGACCTTTATTAGCTCTCCACCGTGTTCCAGCACTCCTTTCTAACAAATGGATTTAGCTCTCATTACAGCCTGAAGGGTCATACTGTAAATGGTGAAACGCTTAGCTGAATAATTTTTATTTCCAATACTATTCTGTTTTCTACTATCATTCGTGTTTGTACATATGAATATATATGCTTTTAGTCAGCGCTAACTTCCACCCTAAACTTACAGCATGTGTGTAGTTTATACAGTAATTTTTCTATTTCAAAGGTAGGTCTTCAAAGTCACCTTAGGTTGCATCTGGCTCGACCTATTGAAAGAAGCCAGAAATCAATCCTTGTACCTTCTTGTACACTCTGCCATAAAGTATTCAAGTGAGATTCTGGATTAACAAGACACATAACAAACTTCACGTTGATGCCGTTCCTGCTGGGCTTAGGGGTCTCCCTTTCCGGTGCAATTTACGCAAATGTATGTAAAAGTAAGGCTGGTTTATGATCGATGAGGCTGGAACTTATAAGAAGAAAAAAAAAGAAAATTGTTGGGGAGATGGTCCTCTTCTTCTCTCAAGAAATGACAATCACTATATACTTGACGTAATAAAAATGTCGGATTAAAAATAAATCCATTAATTCTTTAGAAATAGCTTTGTTTACGTTTCGGATTTGGAATCGAACAGATATGGCCTTTCGAGAAAATCTGAATGAGAGAATGTCAATTCTTTTTTTCTTTTTTTTTTTTTTAAAAAAAAAGCTTAACTAGAACCATGGCAGGGTGAGATTCTCTGTGATCGAGTGACAAACTACACCGAAATCAGACCCTCATTTCTCCTACGAAGAGGAACGTAGGTTCAAACCCTGCTGGATGGAGCGCATACTTTCTTTTATTTTAAGTTTTCACGAGTGCGGAGGCTCGTAGACGTAATTCCACTGTTTTAATAAACACGGAACGTTACTTTTAAACAAGATTATCGACTAAAAAATACCTTAGGCGTTTTGGCTTGTAAATGAACAAACCAATGACGAAGGGAAAATAAGGGATAAAAAAAAGAAATAACTAAGAACATGTAATTGAGGGGAAAACAATCGTCCAGAATCCAAGTTCAGAGTCCAAAGAAAAAACCCTCCAAAACGAATAAAGCAAAAGTAACTATGTAAAGTGCTCAATACACTAAGTAGAGCAAACCTAACTATGAACTTAAAGAGCCAGGTAAACCTATCTAGGTTTCACCTACACGGATCGTCAGGACAAGCTGATATATATATATATAATACAATAATGCGTCAAAGATATCAACGATATAAAAAGCACAGTGCTGAATGATATCAAATATAAAATTACAATAATAGTAAACATATATAATATTAAAAAATATAACAAACTTTACGCTCTCGTATATATAATAACCAAATAGTAACGACTTAAACCAAATAATAACCAAATAGCTAGCTATTTTGATAAGGCGGAGTAAACTTCTTGATTCAAAGGAGAAATTCTGCAGAGCCCTGTAAAATATGTCCCAACACCAAGGAACTCATTTTGAAATCTCTTCAGATTATCTGACAGAAATCTTATATCTGTTAGGAAGAATGTGCTACGCCATGGAATGATTCTATCTATCTTTAACTTTGAATTCATGGTACCGACATTTTGCTCAGGCTTGAGCATCAACCACTGGCACTCAATGGAAATCTACACATAAGTGAATTCCACTCAGAGCTTTTTGTTCCTAACGACTGAGGAGCAGACACCCATGTGGATGCTTCCCAGAATACCATAATCTTAGCCTCTTCAAATCAAATTTCAATCGTTATCTCTTATTATCATCGTTATCCTTACTTCCTGCCACATTCAAGTCATGCACCTCATTCTTCATTACCATTTTAATAGTAACTTTCTACCTTGTAGGGCTCTTGAGCGTACCATCACAGAAGGTAAGAAATATAGATCCTGGCCCGTACCTAGATGGGTGACTGCTTGGAAATACCAGGTGCTGTAAGCTTGGATGTGCAAGTGGTACTGGCTTACAGTACATATCACATTGAAACACTGATTCCCATACGATCACAGAAGGTAAGCAATACAGATCGTGGTCCGTACCTAGATGGGTGACCGCTTGGAAATACCAGGTGCTGTAAGTTTGGATGTGCAAGTGGTACTCGCTTACAGTACATATCACATTGAAACACCGGTTCCCGTGCGATCGGAGAAGGTAAGCAATACAGATCGTGGTCGGTACCTAGATGGGTGACCGCTTGGAAATACCAGGTGCTGTAAGCTTGGATGTGCAAGTGGTACTCGCTTACAGTACATATCACATTGAAACACAGATTCCTATACGATCACAGAAGGTAAGCAACACAGATGGTGGTCCGTACCTAGATGGGTTACCGTTTGCGAATACCAGGTGCTGTAAGCTTGGATATGTAGATGGTGTAATGGATAACGGCTCGGTATTATTAATCGGAAGCCCTAGCTCCAATTCCATTTGAATTCGTTATATTTACTTACGTGCAAATACCCTTGGGAAAGGTATGAAATTACCTCTTCTTCCCCAGCTATGGGTTAATTAGTAATATTTTCATCACTAAATCATTATTATCTAAAAAAAAGTTTACAATCTAAAAATATTTTCTGCAAAGGGTTGATAAGCCGTAAAAATCGAATCAATCGCTGAAATACTGATCTTTTAGACTTATTTACGTTCTCTGGTATATAATCGTATAGAAATTACCGTGGTCACAAAGCAAGGGATCAGTTTATGTATTGATTGTAATATAGAATTGATCACCCATTTTTTATCCACATTATAAGTTCTTGTTTGCTTATCGAATTCTGATTAGGTATGAATCTTCCTCTTCTCCTCCAGCTATGGGTTAATTAGTAAGACGTGTATCACTAAATTATTATTATCTAAAAAAATTTTTACAAATCTAAAAACTATTTTCTGGCAAAGGTTTTCAGCAAAGGTTTTCAGCAAAGGTTTTATAAGCCGTTGAACAAACGAATGAGTCCATCAAAAAATATTTTCTGCTGAAAAATATTTTTGGTTGTTTTTTTTTTATTGTTAACAGAACGAATGAAGAGAAACATTCCCCTCCTCACGTAAAATGTTTCCTATTTAAAGTTACCATTATTTATATATTTCATTGAGGGAAGTTTTGCTTGAATAAAGTGACAGAATCGTCTGTTTCGGTTCGGGAATATTGTCAGAAAACAAATAAATGGATAGAAATAAAAGTAGAAAAGAAAAGAAATATATAGAATGAGATGGAAGAGAAATTAATTAAAAAATTTCTAAGACAGATAATTTTACTTTTTACTTTAAAAGAATAAAAAGGCATTTAAAAATCCAACCCCAAAATTTTTCTTACCCTCTTTAAGAATATTAAAGAATCTTTACGAAACTATTTTCTTGCGATGCTGGAAAAGTTGGCAAAAAAAAAAAAAAAATATACTGCCCTGAAAAAGTTAACTTTAGATGCATAATTATTCAGAGATGCAAAAATAAGTATTTCATAAAATTCCGAAGCATTACGAATTTTCTTTTTTGTACGAACATTAAAAGGAACATTAAAAGGTGCAAAAGAAAAAATTGAACGAGAATACAAAAGCCTAAAGTTTCCAAAAACTAAAAGTTACCATCACAGAAGCGTAGATGACATGTGTAGGCGTAGGAGAAAGCTTTCATATCGAGAATCAAAGGCATCAATAAATGAATGTCATATTGTTGCCAGGGTACGATACGTGGACGGGGATCAATTTTCAATAGATCGCTTGTAATTGTTCAGTAGAAAACTTACACTTTGTTGTCTACGTGAAAGCATATTTGTAAAACATAATCACACATAGAGACACAGACACAGTTGTACACACACACACACACACACACATGCACATATATATACATATATATATATGTGTATATATATACATACATACATACATATATATATACATATATATATATATAAGTAGACAATATCTCTACATTATTCAATGAAATATATATATATATATATATATATATATATATATATATAGAGAGAGAGAGAGAGAGAGATATAGATACATAAGTAGACACAATATCTCTACATTATTCAGTGAAATATATATATATATATATATATGTAAGTAGACACAATATCTCTATATTATTCAATGAAACACACACACACACACACACACATATATATATATATATTCAGTTGTATGGATATGAGTTTGTAACCATGGGTTTCACGCTTTTTGCGATCATCAGACAGATGACCGCAAAATCGTGAAACCAAGGGTAATAAACTCACATCCATACAACTGAATATGTTAATTCTATCACTGATATTGAGCATTTTCCAATAAGTACTGCGCATATATAATATATATATAGAATATATATATATATATATATAGAATATATATATATATATATATATATATATTATATTGAGTTATATAGAGATATAGTAATAAGTTGATATATATTATATTCAATGAAAAACACACATACACACACGCTCTCTCTCACACACGCTCTCTCTCACACACACACATCTATCTATCTATCTTTATATATATATATACATATATATATGTATATGTGTGTGTGTGTGTGTGTGTGTTCAAACATGTTTCAGTGAATAATATAGACATATTGGGTCTATTTTTTTTTTCCAGTTGTCTAATTAGTTTCATGATGTTAAGATGAAAGTTTTCAAGGAAGGCGTCGTAGTTATTTTAACCTAACTAGTTTCGACCTTTTCTAAGATCATCGTCAGGGCTAAATTACAAAGACATTTTAACTCATATGGAAAAGCATGTCTTGCAAAATAATGCCCAAACTACAACAGATAATTTTAAAATTTAAAAATAACTATTACAGAGCGCGTTCGTGCGTGTTTTTAAAGATCATCGTTACAACGGAATGCAGGGTTTATCGCAGTTGCAACAAGTTTGTTTTATAGTTAAAAATTTAGGTACCATGGTGAAGAACTAATCCGAAAAAGTTCCATAAAAGTATTTATAGAAATGTCACAGGAAGGCAACCTTACAATGGTAGGAAAGTGACTAAAGCCGAGACGCCAGATCAGGATCAATAATTTTGCTCATTATGAACCAATATATATATATATATACATACATATATATATATATACATACATATATATATATATATATATATATATATATATATATATATATATATATATATATATATATATGTATATTAGGTTGGTGCAAAAATAATGTCGTTTTCTCACATATGTTACTATGTGAGAAAACGACATTATTTTTGCACCAACCTACTATATATATATATATATATATATATATATATATATATATATATATTTCTAGATATCAAAAATTCAAATATATGATTTTTTTAAAAATTGAAGTCATTTAAAATTCAGCATTTTCCTTCGCTATATACTTATCATCGATGTTTCTATTTAAATATATCCCTCACCCTGATTTATATATAATTTCATCAATAAAAACATTACTTTAGTCCGATGAAGTCCTTTCAGAAGTCGAAATGTTTTACATAGAATTTGTTCCGTCTTCGCCAGTCGATTATGACACACACACATACACATACACACGCACATTATATATATATATATATATATATATATATATATATATTTGTTGCGATATTTATTGGTAAAAGTACTCAATATCAGTGATAGAGCATGTGTTAATATAAAAGTGGGGACTGGGGTCAACCCCGAGTGGCGAAAGTCTGTTTCATGCTTGAAGACAATCTTCATGGCCTTCTTTCATACACACACACACAGACATAATATATATGTATGTATATATATATATATATATATATATATATATATATATATATATATATATATATATATATATATATATATATATATATTGATACACGTTTCATTAAATATTATAGACAAGTGTTGTCTATTTATTTTATGTAAAATATTGTTCCATATTTTTTTATTTTAATACAATTTAAGCTTTCGGTTTACATAAGCCATTATCAAAGATGTCAATTAACAAACAAACAAATTAGTAACAAACAGAACATTTATGTTGTAATTGACATCTTTGATAATGGGTTATATTGTGAATTTCTTTCTTCGTTCAGCGATAATGTTATTAAACTTATCAGATGTTACGAAAAAATTTTACTTAGATAAATAAATAGACAACACTTGTCTATATTATTTAATGAAACGTGTATCAGTGAAAAGATGCTGCCTAAATACACACACACACACACAATATATATATATATATATATATATATATATATATATATATATATATATATATATATATATATATATATATATATATATATATATAATCTAGTAGGCCAGGATCTACCTACTAAGTTTTCCCTGACAGGGTAAACTGATTTGCGTGTTTTCTTTGCATCTTCTTTTTTTTTCTTTTTTTTTAAGAGGGTACTTGTCAAACGGATCTTAATGGTAAACTGAACAGCTTACTCTGAATATCCGTTCGTTGAAACATTGCTAGGTGTATCCTGTCTCACTAGGTATTATAGACTTTGCTCTACTTGGTATATTGAGCACATTTACGTTTTTCTAATTTACTCAATTCGTATTTATTTCTTTTGGCAAGGCATTGTGCTGTTGGGAGATTTCTTCAACCAACACGTATGTTTTTAGACATTTCTTTTTTTACTGAATTTTTTCCCCTGATACCTGTTTGTTTAAACATATTTTTATTTGCAAATTGTATTATGCGGCTTTTTTTTTCACAAATTGTATTATCCAGGTTTTTTGAGTATAGGTATTAAAATAATATATATATATATATATATATATATATATATATATATATATATATATATATATATATATATATATATATATATATATAGATATATATATGAAGAAATATAGTCTTAATGTGTCCTGTATTTATGGAATAAAGTGCTCAATATCAGAGATAGCGTATGTAAATATAAAAGTGAACATTGAAGTCAACAGTTAGAGGCGACAGTCTGTTTCATGCTAGATGCAATCGTCAGGCCTGACGATTGCGTCTAGCAGGAAACAGACTGTTGTCTCTAAGTGTTGACTTCAATGTTCACTTTTATATTTATATATATATATGTATATTTATATAAATAATACGTATATATATATATATATATATATATATATATATATATATATATATATATATATATATATGCAGAGTGAGAGACAGAGAAAATTAATTGCACTTTGTACATTTATAGTTACATTTTTATGTTTATAGACACATATACAGATATATGTGTGTGTGTTGTGCGTAAAATATTGTATTTAGAACCTCATGCAAAAGAACGCCCGACCAGGCACATTCATGGAAGGTTGCATTTTAAAGCAGAGTCTTTCTAATTGTTGTTTTTGTAAATATTGTGCTCGATATTAGGACATTGAAAATAAGTAATCAATTAAATTCCTTCAGTTAGCTTATGAATGCATTTTGCGTAACTTAGGATAAAGATATTCATAAAACGAGTGAAAAAAGTTCATTTTATACCCACAACAACCCACCCATATCTATCTATCTATCTATCTATCTATCTATATATATATATATATATATATATATATATATATATATATATATATATTATGTCATCAGAAAAACGTATAAGCAGTATCATGCGTGTGTATTAAACTATTACTATCGGCATTCCATGAATTCAATATCCTATCATCATATACGATGTAATTAGAAATTAATTTTATTTTATAACAGATATTCCCTTTTACTGTTAGGAATTTTGAGAAATTGCACAATTCTCTTCGCCAGCGCACTGATCAATAAAGATTGGGGAAGTTATTTACTTGTGACCATGATATTCCATGAAAGAGTTGTTAATATAAACAGAGGCTAACTTTCATTTTTACAATGTTACGGCGTTTTTGTTGTGTTTCTTTGCTTCTTTTTTGTTTTTGTTTTTCAAGAGGACGGCTATCGTTTTTGTTCACCAACTTACATAACGCATAAATATGCACACACACACACACTTATAGATATATATATATATAAATATAGTCTGAAGATAGCTTGAAGTGTGAAACTGGCAGTCATTTGTCTCTATTGATGCCTATGTCCATACTGTCTCCTTCCTTGTAAATATAGGACATTTCAACACACACACACACATATATATATATTCATATTCATCTGCGTGTGTATGTATATGTGTATAGAAAGAGAGTTACACATATATATATATATATATATATATATATATATATATATATGTGTGTGTGTGTGTGTGTGTGTGTGTGTGATTCAGTGTGTGTGTGTGTGATTCAGTGTGTGTGTGTGTGTGAGTGTGCGTATGTAAATTATTTTCAGATTGAGTGTATCTGCAAAGAAACAAAAAAAGGAACCAATAGAAAATGTGGTTAACAATAGTTTTTTCCCTTTTGTCTCCTCCTCCTCCTATATATATATATATATATATATATATATATATATATATATATATATATATATATATATATATATATATATATATATTTGTGTGTGTGTGCACGCGCGTGCAAATGTACCCAGCGTTCATTTTTCAAAACTACTGAAAAATCAGCTTACATGTAAAAAGCGTTTTCTTTTTTTCTTTTTTCTATTGTTTTTCCTTTGGCAACTTTTAATCATTAATCTAGTATAAAAATAAAAGAATAGGCTGGAATAAACGACTATGTTGGAAATTCCATTACAAATTCATAATGTTTTCGGGACACATGAAGTAGGAGTTGGGGTTGGAACAAACGGACAGGCTGGAATAAAAGGGCAGGTGGCAAAAGAAAAAAACAAACAAAAAACAAAAGTGTAAAAAGAAAATAAACGGAATGGTGAGCATCTGGAACAAGGGTCAGTGTTTTTTTGGGGAAAAAGAAACAACATTTAAATAGCCGGTCAGCACGAGCTATTAATTTCCGGGAGCGAAAGTACATAGTCCTAACACACACACACACACACACACACATATATATATATATATATATATATATATATATATATATATATATATATATATATATATATATATATAGGTGTGTGTGTGCGCGTGTGATAGAATGCAACAGAATACTTACTGTACGTGTGTTCTTGAACACTGCACACTGCATTTAACACGAGCAGGCCGAGCATGATTCGTAGGAGGTATCCGTAGACCATTTTGACTTGAAAACCCGTCCACTGAGGGTAAAGATGCGCTGCCGGTGGGGAGGGGTAAAGGGAATTGACGAGTAGTACAAGTGGTGATGTTGTTCTTGCTGCTGCTGCTGATGATGATGACGATGATGCCGCTGTTGTTGTTGTTGTTGTTGTTGTTGTTGTCGTATCACTCTGTCTTGCTCTTGGGTTGTCTGCGAGAAACGAACCTTCCAGTTCTATACAGCACGGGACAGACGTATAGATTGAGAATCAAGCAACTAAATTTTCATCTCACACACGTGTGCAAGTGCGGGAAAGAAAGAGAGAGTGAGCGACACGGACAGACAGACAGAAAATGAGAATATGTTTCTCTATAATTATATATATATATATATATAGATAGATAGATAGATATCTGATTAGTCTAGTTGTTTAGTGTTTGTTTATATATATATATATAGGTGTATATATATAGAGAGATAAAGATATAGATATTGAGAAAGATGTAGAGAGACTATGTATGTGTGGAGATAGCAGATATATATATATATATATATATATATATATATATATATAAAGATATATATAAAGATATATATATATATATAAATTAGTAGTTGTTCATGTTTATGTGTGTGCGTGAGAAAGGGGAGACGGTTGTCAATAAGTTAGTTATGTGAAGTCTGTTTTACCTTCGGATTTACTTTTGTTTGTTATTATCTTTTTAATACACGGTCGCGTAAAAATTTACGAAAATCGAGTGCACTCTTTCTCTCTGTTCCTGTTGGAATCACACTCTCAACTTTCTTTTTTAAATATTTCACGAGTATTGTTCTTCTGCGAAACGAGTTACGATGTGGATGAATTGATTGGCTTCAGACGCGCAGTAAATCGAAAAAAAAAAGCCCCAAAACTGAGCTGAAATGTTTTGGCCGTCAGCTAGCCTGCTCGAACACTAACGTGCCAACTAGGTACGTTTGTACATATGTAGGTAGTAAACCGGACCTGGTCGTTTTTACTGCACGTCCGGATATTTTTATGTGTGTATGTGGGTGTGTACGTGTGCTGGATGTGTGCGTGCACGCGCCCGTTTGTTTGTGCCCGTGTGTTTTTGTTTTTGTTTTTTATTTTTTTTTATTTTTTATTTTTTGCTGATGGTTAAAGAGAGGCCCTCTAAAAATGCGAGTTTGCCACTGATTCGTAATAGTGAAGTCGTTGTTTGTAGAACTATTTAATGTTGAGACCGACAGTGAGTTTTAAGTAGCAATTCGCGCGCGCGAAAACTCAGCAACGGGTGCGGGCGAACACACTGCTGCGTATGGAAATATATATTTATAATTATGTAAATATAATGAAGCCCATTTTTTTTTTTTTTTGGGCTTCTAAACACCTACACATAAAAGGCGGGGTTTTTGTTTACAGGCTTTGACTGATCCCGAAATTGCTTCGAAAAGTGAAGGTATGTATTAAAAATTTTGTGCGCGCGTTTGAATTGGTGCGAAGTTTGAGAATCCAAGACAAATAGGCGTGTGTCTGAACGGAGTGGGGGTGGAGGTTAAAAATCAGTGGATTTTAATAGACTTTCCGGGAAACACGAAAAAGACAGTAGCGGATTTATAATAAATAAATAAATAAATAAATAAATAAGTAAAAAAAAAAAGAATGATTTTTCTTCGAAGATTTTAGAAGTATTTTCATCGTTAATCGCACTTTGTTTATCCATTTTCTCTTTTTCTTTTTAATTTCTTTCTTTTTTTCTGTCACTTTATCATCCACCTTTCTAACTTTTGTCTTTTTTTCTCTACTTCATTATCTACTCTTCCCCTCCCTTCTTTCTTTACTTGTAGCTTTTCTCTCTTTTCTCTCTTCTTTGTTTTCCTTTCTTTTTCAAATTTCCCAGCCCTTTTCCCTTTTCTTCATTTCTATCTGTTTTTTTCTTCTTTTCCGCCGCTTTCTTTCTCCGTGTTTTCTCTCTCCTTGTTTGTTTTCTTTCTCTTTCTAAATTTTTTTACCCTTTCTTATTCTTTATTCACTCCTTTACTCCTACTTCTCCTCTCTTTTTCGTTTTTTACTTCTCTTTCTAGTTCTATTCCCTTTCTCCATTTCTATCGCTTTCTTTTTATTCTCCTCCTATCTTTCCTATGACTTCACTTCTCCTTCTCTTTCTGCGTTCTTCGTTCTCCACGTCTTTTCTGTCACTTGTTTTTCTTCCTTTACTTCTTGGTTTTCTCCTTTTTTCTATTTCTAATTTACTAGTTTTCATCCCTTTTCTCTCTTTCTGCCATTTTACTTCTACCCCTTCTTCTTCTTCTTCTTCTTCTTCTTCTTCTTCTTCTTCTTCTTCTTCTCTCTTTTTTTCTCTTTCTTACTGTTCGTTGTTTTTCTTTTTTTCTTTTATTGACAATCTCATTTTTTCTTTCTCATTCTTTCTTTCTCATTTACCTTTTCCTTTTACCTCGTTTCTTATTCCTTCACATTTTCTTCTTCTTCTTCTTGTCGTTCTCTTTTGCCCAATCGTTTCCTTCTACTTCTCTATTCCCTCTCACTCCGCCTCCTCTTTCTTCTCCGTTCTCGCCTTCTCTTCCTTCTTTTCCTCTTTTCTTTCTCCTTCGCTTTTTATCTCCCTTCCTTCTACGCGATAATTATTCAACTTTGGGTGGAATTCGGCAAATTATTAAAAAAATGGTGAAAGGGATTTCACATAATAATCGTGTGAAACTCTTTTCTCCATATTTTTAAAAATTTTTTTATACGAAGACGAGGTGAAAAGTTCTCGGCCCTACCAAAAGAACAAAAAGAAAGAAAAAAAGAAAAAAAAAAGAAGAAAAAAATGTGATATTTGACTTATTGAACATTTCGTCTTAGTTTCGAAAGTAAAATAGGCCGAGAACTTTTCAGCACTAACTTGTATTATTAGTTTTCCTAATGTAGTTAATAACTCATGCTAATTATTATTATTATTATTATTATTATTATTATTATTATTATTAGTAGTAGTAGTAGTAGTAGTGACAATGGTAGTGGTGGTGGTGGTGGTGGTCGTAGTTTTATAGTGAAGGTATTAGTAGGAGTGTGAGTGTATATAGTTCTTTATTATTATTAAATTGTTCAGAAAGGGAAAGAATGCAAATGTCGATAAAAGAAAAAGTAAAAAGAGAAAGAAAAAGAAAAAAGTAGCAAAAGAAGAAAATAAGCGAGAACGAAGAGATCTTCATAATAAAGAAAGAAAGAAAGAAAGACATTTATAAGAAAGAAAGAAAGAAAGAACAGAAAGAAAGAACAGAAAGCTTAAGAAAGAAATCTCAAGAAAATATAAATTTTAAAAAGTAATAAAGAGTTAACACAAACAGAAAGAAACCACGAGAAAGAAAGAAGAAGAAAGAAAGAATGAGAGAAACAATGCGATAAAAATGAAAGAAAGAAAGAAAGAAAGAAAGAAAGAATAAACAACTATTGGTATCCTGATATCAAAAGAAAAAAATTAGAAAAACAATGCGATAAAAAAATGAAAGTAAAAAAAGGTAATCATGAGAAAAAATGGAAAACCTTAAAAAACAGAAAGAAAGAAGTAGCCTTAAGAAATAAAGAACGAAAAAAATGTCTAATTAAAAACGAAACGAGAGGAAAAAATCTGAACTCATTCGTAGAAATAAAACCTCCAGAATGAAAATATTGTAAGAGAAGAAATAATGAAAAATGAAATTAGAATCAAAATGAAGAAAGGAATGAAAGTCGGATTTGAAGGGAAAATAAAGAGTAGGTAAAAATAATAAGAACTAAAGATAATTTATGATTTAGCAAATAAGTCTATTTGACCATACTCAGGTTTTGTTACAAATATATGGCCTTGTGCCCTACTAGAATACTAAATGTCTTGGACTGTTTATGGCTGAAGTAGATGAGTATTTCCTACTTGGTAGCATTGATCGATACCCTTGCCAAGATAAAAAGAAAGGGTATTGAATGATTATCAATGCATCGGAGATTGGCGCAACATAGTCTTTATAGCATCATTGGATCCCTTAAAGAAAAAGTTTGTGGAATAACAGAAATACTTAGAGAATGGATTTCAATGGAAGAAAGTAAAGAAGATTTAGGTCGGGTGGGGGGGCTTAGAAGGCGAAAACGAAAGGCAAAAGGGAGTGGAGAGGAGTGTGTAGGAGGTGAGATAGAGAAGAGAAGTAAGTGAAAATGATAGTTAAAAACAGAAGAAGAAGAAGAAGAAGAAGAAGAAGAAGAAGAAGAAGAAGAAGAAGAAGAAGAAATCATTGGAATGCGTTCATTTTCCGTAATCAAGAAAGGGGGAATAGAAGGAATAGAATACAAAGAGAACGAAAGAAAGAAAAAGTATTGGCCTTAGAAAGAAAGAAAGAAAGAAAGAAAGAAAGAAAGAAAGAAAGAAAGAAAGAAAGACTAAAACTTAAGAAAAAAGAAAGCTCAAGAAAGAAAAAAAGAAGGTGTAAGTCTTAAAGAAGAAAGACACCCTAAGAAAGAAAGAAAGAAAGAAAGAAAGAAAAATAAAGGAAAAAAGAAACTTCAAGAAAGAAAGAAAGTGTAAACATTAAGAAAGAAAGAAAGAAAGAAAAAAGAGAAAAAACCTAAAGAAAGAAAGAAAGAAAGAAAGAAAGAAAGAAAGAAAGAAAGAAAGAAAGAAAGTGTAAACATGAAGAAAGAAACTACAAGAAAGAAAAAAGAAAGTATGAATGAAAGAAAAAAAGAAAGGAAGAAAAACATGAGAAAGTTTTTAATTTAGGCGTTAAGTTTTTACAAAGCACCCACACATCTCGC
>OZ010596.1:11914903-11924903 GCA_963932145.1 Acanthosepion lycidas
TTGGCTTTAATTAACCATATAAGGTTGATAAACCGACCCCCCCCCCAAAAAAAAACAATCAATTCATAAGACTTTCTGACAAACCGCGCAAATAACTGGTTTTTGAAGATTGATTCGTTTTTTACGGCTTATCAACCCTCTGCAGGTCATTTAAATCCAAGATTTTTTGGGGGGGAGATAATGATTTAGTAATAAAAGTCTTAGCTAGGGGAGAAGAGGTGGATTCGGACCTTTCCCAAGGTTATTTGTGTGTAAGTGAATATGACGAACCCAACTGAAATTGGAACTCGGCTCTCCGATTAACAATTCCGAGCCATTATCCATTACACCACCCGTTGAAAAAAAAAAAAAACCACCGGCATGAGTATTCTAGACGGCACTTTTATTTGATACAAAAGAGAAAGATGAAAAATTCCCACCGGCACGACTATTCCAGACGGCACTTTTATTTGGTGTAAGTTGAAAAAAATTTCCACCGGCATGAGTATTCTAGACGGCAGTTTTATTTGATACAAAAGAGGAAAATGAAAATTTCCCACCGGCACGACTATTCCAGACGGCACTTGTATTTGGTACAAAATAATAAATTGAAGCATTCCCACCGGCATAACTGTTCCAAACAGCACTTGTATTTAGTACAAAAGAACGTATGATGGCAGGAAAGTAGGAGGAAAAAACTAGAGGAAAACGAAAAGCAAACCAGGCGTAAAAATATATGCGTGTTTTAAACACTTTAAACGTAATTTTTAATGGATACCCATATTTGAGTAGACGCCCTGTTTATTTTAAACAGTTTTTTTTTATTTCGTCTACCGGCCTGGATATTCAAGAAATATTGAAGAACATTGCGCTCTTCGGCTGGATTCAATCCTGTACCCATTTTGCAGGAAAAAACTGGCGTACATTAACCGACTCAACCACGAAGATCGTTTTGATTAGGTTAGCCTTTATATAGCCTTTAATCACAACTGTGTCGGTTAGATCCCAGAAAGTTCATAAATAATAGATCTTTATTAACCTGACATATTTTTTTAAAAATGTAGCAAAATAAGTTTGTCATTATACTTTGTGAGGTAGTTTCTCAGGATGTTTAGTAAATTTTGGTAAGTATTATAAGAAGACATAATCTAGATTTTTTTTTCTGCAAGAGAAAACGGCCAAGCTTCGAACTACGAACAGTTTAGAAACTGAAATATTTGGCAAGTGTTTTAACAAAGGATGGAAAATCCGATACCTTTATCCGAAGGCGCATTGCAATAGCGAAAATGCCTTTCAAAAGCACAGAAATCTATTAAGAAATAGGAAAATTTCATTAGAAACAAAGAGGGCATTTAC
Source organism: Acanthosepion lycidas (assembly GCA_963932145.1). Lineage (NCBI taxonomy): Eukaryota > Metazoa > Mollusca > Cephalopoda > Sepiida > Sepiidae > Acanthosepion > Acanthosepion lycidas. Next base: position 11,916,239 of record OZ010596.1, read on the forward strand.
AGTATTTACATTGTTCGGACTGTTGTCCTCATCTTTATTATCATATTCATGACGTTTCGGCCGCTTTACGCTCCGGATTTCTTCAGGTCATTAATGTTGGAATTTTGAACCGGACAAATTTTAATTTTTAGACGGTCTCCTTTAAGTTGGTGAGTGCTGCCACAATCCTTGCCTTCAGTTCATCTTCGGTGTTACAAGGTGTTTTGCAAGCCTCTCTGTCAACTGCGCCTCACAGATAATAATCATGGGGGTTCCAGTCTGTGGAGTTAGGTGGGGAGATGTACGGGAGTGATGTGGTCGCAGTGTGGCATGGTGCAGAGTCCTGTTGCCAGACATACGGACTTCCAGCGTCCACCCTCTTGACCCACAGCAGCACTACCTCATCAAGGCACGTTGTGGGCCTCCGGGTTGAGTCTGAGACCCCGTGGGAAGATGAAAGGAGGCATAACGTCGTTATCACTAGTGATAACTCCAAACATCATGATGTTGGCTGATCATATATCATTCAACTCTTTCTGAATCCTCTGAACTGACCTCAGATTGACACCCAAACACTCTGAAATAGTCGTACTGGAATTTCCGGCACGAATGCCAAGCAGTACAGCATGCCGTTTCCAAATTTCTAGCGGAATTTCTCACAGACAGTGCCCAACTGACCCTACTATACTGTGCAGACGACAAAATCAAAAACAAACAACGTGCATGCGCGAAATTAATAATATAAATTTACCTATCGCATTCTGTAGATAGATAAATAACTTGTCTACTTATAGAGTATTGATATTAAGTTAGGCGCAAAACAAAAATCATTCCTACATGGATACGAATTTATTTAATGAATACTACGAGGTTTATATTGTCCCAATAGATTGAGAGTCTTTTTATAAAGAATCACTGTGTCGGCTGATACTTGATGCGAAGACATGGACGAATACGCAAGTACCTCAGCCACCTAACAAGAATTCACCGTAACCATTTCTGCCAATATCTATCTATCTATCTATGTCAATCTGCTCATATCTATCTATATCAACATGATCATATCTGTTTCAGTCTCTTCATCTCTCTCTCCCCCTCCCTCTCTCTCTATATATATATATATATGTCTGCTCATATCTATCTATCTAGCTAGCTAGCTACCTAGCTAGCTATCTCAATCTGTTCATATCTATCTATCTATCTATGTCAATCTGCTCATATCTATCTATATCAACATGATCATATCTGTTTCAGTCTCTTCATCTCTCTCTCCCTCTCTCTCTCTCTCTCTCTCTCTATATATATATATATGTCTGCTCATATCTATCTATCTAGCTAGCTAGCGACCTAGCTAGCTATCTCAATCTGTTCATATCTATCTATCTATCTATGTCAATCTGCTCATATCTATCTATATCAACATGATCATATCTGTTTCAGTCTCTTCATCTCTCTCTCCCTCTCTCTCTCTCTCTATATATATATATATATATATGTCTGCTCATATCTATCTATCTAGCTAGCTAGCTACCTAGCTAGCTATCTCAATCTGTTCATATCTATCTATCTATCTATGTCAATCTGCTCATATCTATCTATATCAACATGTTCATATCTGTTTCAGTCTCTTCATCTCTCTCTCCCCCTCTCTCTCTCTCTATATATATATATATATATGTCTGCTCATATCTATCTATCTAGCTAGCTAGCGACCTAGCTAGCTATCTCAATCTGTTCATATCTATCTATCTATCTATGTCAATCTGCTCATATCTATCTATATCAACATGATCATATCTGTTTCAGTCTCTTCATCTCTCTCTCCCTCTCTCTCTCTATATATATATATATATATATATATGTCTGCTCATATCTATCTATCTAGCTAGCTAGCTACCTAGCTAGCTATCTCAATCTGTTCATATCTATCTATCTATCTATGTCAATCTGCTCATATCTATCTATATCAACATGTTCATATCTGTTTCAGTCTCTTCATCTCTCTCTCCCCCTCTCTCTCTCTCTCTATATATATATATATATGTCTGCTCATATCTATCTATCTAGCTAGCTAGCTACCTAGCTAGCTATCTCAATCTGTTCATATCTATCTATCTATCTATGTTAATCTGCTCATATCTATCTATATCAACATGATCATATCTGTTTCAGTCTCTTAATCTATCTATCTATCTATCTATCTATCTATCTATCTATCTATCTATCTATCTATCTATCTATCTATCTATCTCCTTTTAGATCTCTTGAACGCTGTTTGCAACGATTAGGCGGCGGAGTTGTCAACTGCAACGAAGATGCCAGTAGTTTGGATCTTCTGCAGTAATGCCTTCTGCATTGATCGGATCACTGTTCGCGCAACGGAAGTTTTTACCCTTGTTTAGCGCCATTTCTTGCTTGCAGACGCCAGTGTAAAAGCGCTGTTTCCCGGTGTTTGCGTCTGGACGTGTTTATACAGTTTAGTCGAACTAATTACGTCTTGATTAGACTGGCACAAGGCTACAATTATGAGACAGCCGTTGAGGAATGAACTCATTCACGAATATTAATAGTTTGCGAGAATATCTTGCTCATATCGCCGTATGGCGCCACCCCATAATGCAGCGATCAGTCAGCGAGCTCACCAGACCGATAGTGATGTAGCGCGTTCGATCCACAAAACATCCCCTATAACTGCACTTTTATTATTATTATTCCGGACTAGTCATTGGCATGACGATAAGCTACATCCAACAGCAAGGTCTCTGATAAGGAGATTGGAGGTTTTGAGGATCGTGTAACCACTTCTTAACTGCTGTTATACCCAGATCCACCCAAACCGGGGGTGGTAGTGCCTGTTAGTGCCCCAGCTATGGGCAAATAGTGAACCCCCAACAGACAAATAACAAAACACTGTAAAAGTATAAAAATACATTTTTATAGTAAAAATACCATAAACATATATATATATATATATATATATATATATATATATATATATATATATATATATATATAGTAAAAAAAGAAAGAACAATAAGATATATAATCCGGTGTTCTTATTGATATTTTTTTATTTTTACAAAACAATGCTCAATGTAAATTTACAGAGCATAATTATTATAAATTACGTGATTTAAAAGTATGGTTCCATCGCTACACAGGAATTACCATGTTTCAAAAAAATAACTAAAATCTTCAAATTCAATTATAGCCCTGTTTCATCCTCAAGCGAATTTTGGAATAACTTCTTTTAAAAATTTTTTAAAAGCGCATGCATTCATAATATTTGTTTCCAAGGATACAGAGAAATCCAATCATTTAGATAGGAGTGGTAGCGTGTTCACTTTTAATAACTATTATTGTACCAGTTATGAGTTACGTTCGAAAAAGAGGTTAAGTCTAGGTAGGGTAGGGATGCCTTTTACAACGAATTATGATATACGTTCAACGCGTGTCGTCTGTTTTGTTTTTTTTGTTTTTTTTTGTTTTTATCAACGACAAAATGTTTTTCGGCATTTTTTTCCGTTAAATTCGTACTTATATACATAAAGATTCTTTCTAAAAGGGGTGTTTAGAATACATTGTATTGAACTACAATTTTAAAATATTATTTTTACTTTTAATTACTAATAGACTTTTCTTTTTAAAACAAATAAATGTAATAGAATTACTTAAATTATTTAAAATTATTATTACATATCAAATATAAGTATGTATATTATCAGTTCCTTTTTTTTTAAATTTATTTTATTTTTAAATATCATTTAAGGAAAATATATATAAAATATCAACAATATATATTATAGCAAAATTACCAACAATACGCTCGTACTAACAAATTGTAGCGACTTCATCTGAATCTGTTTAAAATTTTACCAAACAACCGATATAAAAGAACTTTCATGATATTAACCCATAACAATTTCTTAAATCAAACTGCATTTCAAACTATAACTTCAACAGAACTATAATATAAAATACTGACCACTTTAAGGTTCCATTATAAAAATTTATTTCACCAGAGCTCTTTTAAAGGACGCCGGATCATCAGATAGCACTTCCAAAAGATGAAACGAAAAATGAAATGAAAATTGATGGGTTGTGTAAGTTTTTTTTAATTTAACAGAGAGTGTAATAAGGAGTGGTTAGAGAGACATGATAAAGTTTAGGGAGGGTTTAATTTAATATTTCTCTCAATCATACTTAGTATTGGGGGAGGAGGAGTGACCAAATCTTGACCTATTTAAACGGTTAACTTAACGGAATTGATATATTGATATGGGAAGGGAGAAGAGAGAAAAGAAAAAGGAAAAAGAAAGAAGGGGGAAGTAAAGAGAAAGAGGATGTAAATGGGTTATATATATATATATATATATATATATATATATTGTGTGTATTTAGGCAGCATCTTTTCATTGATACACGTTTCATTAAATATTATAGACAAGTGTTGTCTATTTATTTTATGCAAAATTTTTTCGTAACATCGGATAAGTTTAATAACATTATCGTTGAACGAAGAAAGAAATTGACAATATTGATCCATATTTTTTTAATAGAATCTAAGCTTTCGGCTTACATAAGCCATTATCAAAGATGTCAATTACAACATATTAAACAACATACGGACAAGACAGTGATGATAGTCTGTCAATATTTACATCGATGATTTCTAAGCAACGATAAACAGGTGCATATAAGACGCTAGAAGCGAAAATCGCACCGCATCTCATGACGTCACACATGACCACACGAGAGTGAATTGAGAAGTATAAAGTATGGTATGCCGTTGGTATAATTGGTAACAGAAGCCATTGGTTTATACCAACGGCTTACCATACTTTATACATTTTTGTTTTGTTTTATTTTTAATGAGAATGAGATGTCTAATTCCTTATTGGCGTTGTTAGAACTTAGATGTTACAAGCATGTACACCACAGGATAAAAGTTTCTAGAATTAATAATTAGTAAGTTTCTTGTTTTCTTTAGTTTAATAAACTCCTATTAAGCCATTATGCTGAAACTATTTAACCTATTAGTGCATGGGGTCCATTGTTTTTTTTTTTTAGAGAGGGTTACCAAAATTTTAAATCCGCCAGCCCTAAGATTACCAACATGCAGAAGAGGTGAAAAGAGCTAAAATTTGAAGGAAACTTTATGCCGTAATGGGTCAGTTTCATTATTATTATTATTGCAAAATTTAAAGACAAGGGCGATTTAGAAAAGGGAAAAGCAAAGAAAAGACACAATGTTTAACAATATTTCCTATGGTATGTCTGTCTTTAAATTATATTTACAAAATACAAGTAAAAAAAAATACAAATCTTTATACAAATGTCACTTGCCTTGAGAAAAACGGCTGTACTGGTAATCAACACGACAAAGCGAATGAAACGCGGTCGGCGAGAATGGAATGCAACTCAAACGTGAGTAACATGATGGGGTAGTACATATCGTGAACTTTTTGTTAGTTGATTACCGTAGTTCCCCATGTATAATATGCTTTTTTTTCTAAAAAAATAATAAGCAAAATTAAGGGTGCGTATTATGCACAACTGCAAAAAAATGATTAAAAACTGTCGTTTCATAGGTCGATTTCAGTTTTGAAATGACTACCCACCAGAAACAATTTGACAGTAAAATTCGGCGATTGCGACCCCCCCACAAGGAAGTCAAATACAATCTTATGTACTTAACAATACTTACAAATGTAAAATAAAATAAGAATTATCATAAAACTAAATCAGAATATTATTCCATGTTTAAAAAAATAAGAGTAAGAAACGCTTGTCGTAATGAAATTCGAGAGGTACAATTTATAGGGTTTGATTACCAAACAAGGAGTGCGTATTATGCATGAGTATAAGTATTTTCTCACGCTTTCAGCACAATTTTAGGGATGCGTATCATGGATGAAGGCGTATTATACACGGGTAATTAGGGTAGTTAGAAAGTGGAATTATTCAAACGGTTTGGTATAAACCTTAGGGAACTCTTCAGTCATTCTGTTCATTCGCCCGTAGTGAAATGTTAACAGTTTGCATGTGTAACTATCTTCAGTGGATTCTGGATGTTTTTTCAGAACGTCTACCTGGAGTTATTCATCAAAATTCTAGCCGTTTGGGATAAAATGTTCCACAACTTCCTATCTCGTGTGACTCTTGGAAATTTGTCTTCCTTTACTGATGCTCACGTGCCATCATCCATTCCCAGAAGCTCATCCGTTTTGCTGCCTTCCGCACTCCCTTTTGGCTTCAATATGCTCGGGGAGAATTAAATTTACCAAACCCTCCTTTCTCATTAGGTATCAAAGAAATTTCAGCGGTCTTTTGCTGATTCTGAGCATAATTGTTCTTTCTGTTGCCACTTTTTTTTAAGGCTCCTTCATTGCGTACTCGCCCCATTCATGAAATTCTCAGTATCCTTCTGTAGAGCCACATTGCCACTGCCTCATCCGTGGGGAGATTATCCAGCATTCACTGTCATTTAAGAGGATGGACGATATATAGAAATCCAGAATTCTTTTCTTTGCTTCAAACAAATTATATATATATATATATATATATATATATATATATATATATATATATATATATATATATATTAGGTTGGTGCAAAAATAATGACGTAATAATGTCGTTTTTTGAGGTTAAAAAATACGTCAAAAAACGACATTATTACGACATTATTTTTGCACAAACCTAATATATATATATATCCCGTCATTGTTGATTATTAAGCTTTGAAGCGCTGCATCTTAGAAATGATTTAATATATCTTACCGGAATTCTCCGACGTTTTAGAATTTAGCCATTTTCAAGGTTGATATATATTAACTGCAAATAGATTGTTGCATGTATGCATTATAGAATGTATTATTTTCAAAACACTCAATAATATTAACTATGAACCTGCCACAATAATTTTGTCTGTGTTTTGAAAATAAAACATTCTATTATACTAAATACATAAATACAAAAATCCATTTCCACTTTACATTTAATATATTTCATCCTTGAAAATGGCTAAATGTATAGCCGAAAGCGCTCAGAAATATGTAACATATGGACAGTTTTTGTATAATTTATCTACTGAAAAGAAAAAAATTATAAAAGCCTATGAGAAGTTATATAAAACAATTAATCAAACACCTTGTCTGACATATTTAATGAAGATTGCATGAAAGAAGAATTGTTGCCTAAATACGTAATATATATATATATATATATATATATATATATATATATATATATATATATATATATATATAGAGAGAGAGAGAGAGAGAGAGAGAGAGAGAGAGAGAGAGGGAGGGAGGGAGAGAGAGAGAATTTGCTGAAAGGTATGGTTAGATAATAAAAATTCTAGGCAGAGGCATGCCAATAATCAACTGAATTGCGAGCTTATCGGTAGTCCAAATTTCTGTCAATAAAAATTCCGGCAGAAAGACAACATTTAGACGACATATTCTTATAATTTTGTCTGTTAGTGAAAGAATGATTTTTTACGTTTTGAAATGTCTTTGTAACAATCTTAAGCATTTAGTGAGGACTATATTTTTGTATAGGGATTTTATATGTAATCTAGCCATGATTTTGTATAGGGATTTGATATACAATCTAGCCATGATGTTATATAGGGATTTGATATACAATCTAGCAATATTTTGTATAGGAATTTGTATGCAAGCCAGACATGTTTTTGTATAGGGACTGGATTTGCAAGCTAGCCATGGTTTTGTATAGGAACTTGATTTGCAAGCTAGCCATGTTTTTATTTGTCATATCTAAGGGTTTATTCTATTGATGTGATCGGCGGAATTTTTAGTGATTGTCCCGGGGTAGGAAAGGGTTTTGCTAATTTGTCGTGCACGCTGATATCATAAGGAGAATTGAGTGACCCGGTTAGTGTGTCTTTGGTAGGCTGTAAATCTTGGCTACGGTGGAGTGGTATTCTATCAATCACATCCATGATTTCTCATCGTTGTTAACTAACCTTCTGATCGATTTATTGAATTTTTCAATGTCAGTTATAATATTATGTTCTTGAATTTTTTCATAAGCAATTGAATCCGTATTTTTTGTTATAAGTGTTGGTGTTCATTTTATATATATATATATATATATATATATATATGTATGTATATATATATATACGTATAATATATGTGTATATATATATATATATATATATATATATATGTATGTATGTATGTATATATATATATACGTATAATATATGTGTGTGTATATATATATATATATACATATACTATAAAATCCCAAATCACTTCATATTGGGAATAAGTTTATTTAATTATTTGGATTATATACCAACGAAATAAGGTTGTTCCTTACATGAGCTGATTTGGGATTTTATTGTATATTAATTAGTTGCTTCTGTAATAATAAATACATTAAACTCTTTTTGTGGATCAGTTTTAATATTTTATATTACTAGTATCCCATTGTATTATATACCAATGGATTTATTACCTGTACTATATACATACATACATACATATATATATATATATATATATATATATATATATATATATATATATATATATATATATATATATATATATATATATGATCATCTTATTGAAGATTGGACATACTAATTAAGTAGTAGCTGATTTTACAAGAATTCTATTTATTCTCCTTATCTCATACAGCAGAC